>JAMAFY010000011.1:0-600000 GCA_023625915.1 Talaromyces sp. PB3603
ATAGATTAAAGAAAATTAGTTCTATATTATAAATAATTATATCTATTTTTTTTAAATATTTTTAATAATATTAACTATTCTTATAATTTATTAAGTAAAGACTATAGAAGTCTTATCTTTTTATATCTATTTAATAATATATTTTAATTAATCTAATTTTTTTAATACTTTTACTAGACTTTTAATCTAATATTTAAATAAAATAAATATTTATTTTTTTTTTAAAAATAACTCTCTTATAGCTTTTTTTTTAAGAGATATTAACTCTATAGTAAATTATTTTAGAATAAATCTATAAAATAATATATAAATTCTATTTCTAATATTCTTATTACTATAAAGTTTTATTAAAAATTATATTATATTATAGAAAATTAGGACTTCTTTATAATAAATCTAATATTTTTTAATAATAACTAGTCTCTTATTAACTATCTTTTTATTAGATATTTTAGAATAGAAATATCTAAGCTTATTTTATTTTTAATTTAATATTTAATTTAAGCTTTTATTATTAAAGTTTCTATTTCTTTTTAAGCTAGAGTAGTTATTTAAAATATTTTTATATTTTTTATTTTTATTATCTTAGTTATACTTTAGTAATAGATTCTTATACTAATAATTAATTAATAGATATATAAATTTATTTATAGACTTTTTATTTATTTTTTTAAATTAGATTATTTTCTTTATTTATTTTATAATAGTTTTTTTTTAGTTCTTAAATATCTAGGAAATTTACTATAAAATATAAAATATATTAAGTTATATAGAATCTTTTAAATCTTTTATTAGATTAATATTAATTATATAATCTATTAACTAATTCTTTTTTTTAGTCTAAAATAGTCTTAAGAATTTTTTATATTTTTAATTATTATTTATATTTAGAGATAAATTTAGTTTTAATATATTTTTTTTTATCTATATAAGATTTTCTTATAAGAATTATAAGTAGTTTAATAGACTTTTAAATATAATAAAAAATAATATTAAAAATAATATAAATTTATTAAAATAAAAAAAAATTAGTTTAATTATAATATTTATTAATTATTCTATCTTAGAGACTAAAAGAATATTAAATAAAAATTTTAAAAAATTTAATTTAATAATAAACTCTTAGTATTATAATAAAACTATAATAAAATTAAAAGATAAATTTAAAGATATTACTTATAAATCTTAATTATAAGTATAAAAAAAAAGAGAATTATTTATATAAAGATCTAATTATTAAATAATTTATTAACTATTTATTAAATCTAAGATTAAAAAAAAGATTATTTTTTTTTTTTAATTAAATATTCTAATTAGTAGTATCTAGCTAGATTTTCCTACTTAACTAATTATAATAAGAATTCTTAATAGCTATTAAAATTCTTAATTAGATAGAATAGATTTTTAATAATATATATTAAAATTTCTTTTTTTTTAAGATTTTAATTTATAAAAAAACTAAAATTATCTTTTTTTAAAAAATCTAATCTTAAGAAAATCTAATTAAGCTTATTCACTTTTAGATATTTAGAGTTATTTTTAACTTAGAGAATTAAAAAAAATAAAAATATAAAATTAAAATAATTAATAGTATTAAGATTAAAATTCTATATATTTAGACTAATAGAAGTAATATAAAGAATAATAAATTAATATATAATCTTTATAGCTAGATTAGAAATTTTTAATAAAACTAAAAAGTCTAATTAGTTTATAAAAATTTTTAATTTCTTAATTTCTACTAGAAGAAAAAAAAGAAGATAAATAATAATATATATTTAATAAAAAATTAATAGTATAAGAAATAAATAAAAATATAATAATAAATATAAAAAAAAAATTAAAAATATTTAAAAATTTATTAAGTTTAATTAAATTATAATTTTCTAATTAAAAAAATATATATTTATTTTTTTTTTTTTTTTATTTTTTTATTACTTAACTAGAAATATTTAAAATAAAAATTTTTATAATTATATTTAAATTATATAAAATGCTTCTTAGCTACTCTATTATATAAATAGCTAGTAATTTTCTAGTACTTAATATTATAAGATTATATAGAGATCTAGCTTATTAATTTAATTAATTTATAATCTCATAAAGTCTTATTATAGATATATTAATAGTATTCCTATTATAAAATAAATTAATAAAGGTCTATTAAGTTAAATCTAATTAATATTATATATTAATTATTTTTAGTAAGAAATTTATTTAAATTATTATATAAATAGTTATACTATATAAAAAAAAAGATATACTATTATTTATAAAAGAACTCTCTATATAGATATATAACTAGTAATTATAGAATAGATAATAATTCTCTAATTAGCTTACTCTAATAGGAGCGCTATCTACCTATTTAGATTATATGAGACAACATAGGGTTGCCTTATATGAGCAGTGACTAACGGGGGGAGATTCTATAATACTTTATAAGATATTTTATTTTTATAATATAATTCTTTTTTGAAAGTTTTTTGATTTAAGTTTTTTTATATATAATTATTTATTATATTATATATTTTATTAGTATTAATATTATTATTATTATTATTATTAATTTAATGATATAGTTATATTATAAATATCTTATAAAATAAGATTTTTATTTATTAAAGGACTAATACTAGTATTTTTTATTATTTTTTATAATTTATTTAATAAAACTAGGTTTAATTAATAGTATTAGCTTTAAATAATAAATAATAAATTTTATAGCTATTTCTAGCTAGATCTAGGCGCGCAATCTTAAGAAATTGATCCATGCAGACGGAGATATTCTGTGAGGTATGAATAATAGTGGGAGATTCTGTAACATGTATATATGAATTAATCAATTAATCAATCAATCATATATATTATTTTCTTATATTATTTATAAATTTATATTTTATCTATTTTAACTATCTATATATCTAGCTATTGCATGGAATATTTAAAATAGTACTTATTATAACTAAATATATTTCCTAAATAGTACTAGATTCTGCCTAGTGCTATATAAGTTGGTTTTGTAAAACATGTGGGGCCGGCTTGTTCCCAGGTTAGTCCAACCTAGTGCTGGGGTTTTGAAATTTCAAAAATTGTAATTTCATGTAATATAGGGCCCCCTCCGTGTAATAGATTTTACATCTTGTAATTTCATAACCCCACTATATTTGTATGGGGCAGAAAAATTTTACTATATACTAATCAGGAAATTAAAAGGGCCCCTATACACACATAAAGTAATGTAGATTTAACTGAAATATAAAGCTATTTTTAACTAAAAATTTATAGACCTTATATTAGCATTTTATTTATAGTAGTATTAAGCTTATTAGCAAGCTTCTTTTTTAATCTTCTAAGGCCACTTAAGTGCACGCTTAAGAGGGTTTATAGATATTAAGCTTTTTCTAATAGTTTTAAATTCTTGCTAGATAGGTACTAGTAAATATAAATTAAGGCTATTTAGATACTCTAGAAGTTACTTATTTAGTTTTTTTTATTATTTAAGCTCTGTCTTCTTTATTACTAATAATTCTTTATTATTTATCTTTATAGATATTAAATTACGCATCTACTTTCTATTAATTTATATAAAAAGAAGCCTTTTAATCTATTTAATAAAAAAAGCATTTCTTTACTTTATATATACTAAATTTATAGCTAAAAAAGCATGCTTAGCGGCAACTAAGTTAGTAATAATATTTATATAATATTTTATAAAGAAAGTAAGTATAAGAGTAATTTATATCTAATATAAATAAAAAATTAGAATTAAAATAAATTAAAATTATTCCTATTTATTACTTTAGTCTAGAAATTATATATATTCTTTTTTTACTAATATTTAGTATTATAAAAGATGTTATCTTATTATTAAAAAGCTAAGAATTCTCTCTAAATACTAATACTTCTATCTACTAATTTTTAAGTCTTTAAAATTATATAAATACTTTATATATAATATAGCTTAATAGTTTTATAAGTTCTCTTTAGATAAAGATAGTATATAACTTAATAAATTAATAAAAATTATTTCTTTTAATAATTTTTAAAACTATTCTTATTAAAGTAATTTTTTATTTTAAAAAATAGCTTTAAGTTATTTACTTTTATCTATATAGCTTCTTAAAGCTTTATTTAATACTTAATAATATTTATAATATTAAAATTTACTACTTTTAAGACTTTTTATATAAGATAAAATAGCTTAAAGATATTATATAAATCTTTAAGAAGCTCTTAAAAATCTTTCTATAGAATTATTCTAATAATCTTAATAAGTAATACTAAATTTTTATTCTATATTAATTTTATTTATTTAATAAGCGTCTTTTTAATCTAGAAAATAGATTTTATAAGATTATATTAAGTTTTTTAATATATTAAAATTAAAATAATAAATGCTATTCTTTTCTTATAATACTTTTCTTATAGCGCCTACAACTTAGTATATTATTATAAACTATAATAAAAAAATAAAGCAATTTAAAATATAGATTTAAATATTAACTTGATTATTAGCTACTATAAATATAGACCTAATAAATCTTTAAAAATTAGCTATAAGCCATAAGAATTATATAAAATAGTAAAAATATATTAAAGCTTAGATTTTTTTTATAAATATTGCTATACTACTTTTATAGTATTATATATATCTATAGAAACTAAATTAATATTTTCTTATATATCTTTATTATATTAAAGCGCTTTTCAAAGCTCTTAAAGCTAGTAATAAATTTTATTTATAATTATAATTATATCTAGCTATTAAGTCTTTATATTATAAAATAAATAAAACTATAATTTTATAGAGATAATAATTATAATAATAAAGATATATTTATTATTAATATTTATTAATTTATTAAATATAATATTAAGATATTATAAGTAATATAGCTTTTTAATAATTTAATCCTTTAAGTATTAATAATAATAAGATCTTATTTTTTTACTAATTTAATAATGATCTAAAGGTTTATATAAAAAATTTATAATATTAAAAAAGCTATATATGCTAGACTATTTAAATAGTAAAAAAGATTGATTATTTATAATAATAATATTAATTATAGTCTTATCTATAACTTCTTAATATAAAAGTAAATACTTAAGTTAAAGCTTTTATTAATAGCTTTTTAAAGCTTTTTTTAGAATCTTAAGAGCTTTATTATAGCTTTTAATATGTTAGCTTTAATATATAATATTTATAGTCTATATTTTTTTATATCTAAGATATATAGTCTTACTAGATTATTAAAAATTAGTTTTTAATATAGAGAAGAGAATTTATATATAAATTTATAGCTTTTTAACTCTTAATAGTTTTAAATATTTTTATTATTTTATATCTTCTCTTCTTATCTACTTTTCCAGAAGTACGGCCTATTTTTAGTTATTTTATAATTAATATTAGCTTTATAATACTAAAATATATTTTTAGATATATATATTTTTATGTACTTAAGATATTATTTTCTAGGAGATGAATAATTACTTAGGAAATTAGTAAAAAGAGATAATTAAGTGCTTCTATTAATTAGAAAGAGCTGACCACTAGTTGCTAATTAATCCTTAGCATCTACGCTAAAATCTATTACATATAATTTGAAAAGTCAGAAAACAGCTGTAATTACAATTTCATGTAAAGTGGCCTACTTTTCGTAATTACACCAGCACTAGTCCAACCACTAGCGTGACTGGCAGCTTCGCGAGTGAAAGTAATTCATGTGTTTGATACATGAACACAAGCCTCAGTCATCTTACATCCTACTTCCAAACTATACACTTTAACACCTCAATTCTATATGAACTGAGTCAGTTGAGCACGCGTCTCCTCTTGATTCCTGGTTCGTTCTTCACCATCATAGTCCTTCCGCTCGCCCTTCCTTCATCGACGTCGGCCGTTTCGATTGAAAAACCTTTTTGGAAAACATTCCGGGTCGGTCGAGCCAGCCAGGCTAATCCTGACAATGCTGCCGCTTGCACTGGATTGGAGAGGTCTCGGCGAATAGCCTTTACAACATGTCACGCTTGTCTGCAGGGTTTGCCGACTTCTTTCCAACCGCGCCGTCTGTTCTACAATCACGAAGATCTAAATTATCCGAGAATCGTGCACGAAGCAGATCGCGGTCAGAGACCAGTAACGGACTCGCTCCACCAGCCACCGCTGCTACGAAGAGATCTATATCTACACATAGGCAAGCCGGAGATGATATGTATGAGCTTCTTATACAAAACGACGCATCTGCCGAGGTCAACCGTGCTCCCAACTTTACTCTAGTGGAGTCTGACCTCTCCGCCCATGACATTGCGGCAGACTTGGCTACCATGAATGGAAATGGGTCGTTACAACGAACATCTTCGGCACAGTCGCCATCGCAAACTTTGCCGCGTAGTGCTAACAGTCTACATGAGCATCAGCTGGCCTCGTCCCGCTTCGCAATTGATGCCACGCTTAACGAATTTGAAACTGACAGCCCGGCTTTAGATCGCTCTGATGACATTACAGGAACCTCTTCTTTTAGACTACGCGCATCTTTGCCACGTGAACTCAAAGGTCGGAGAGTGACTTACGATCCGGAGCTGGACAAAAAGCTTGGTACGAAGGATAAAAAGAAGAAAATCGAGTACTTGGACTTCGTCCAAAGCAACGGAATTCCATCTCCGGCTGACCCTCGTCTTTCCATTGTCAATTATACGCGCGGCTCTGCTAATGCGCAGAAAGTACGGCTGAGGTCTACACCTTATTCAATACGTCACTGGCCATTCGATGTTGCAACTTCTATAGGACGAGCTGCGCCTTCCCAAGTAGTCGTCACCGGATTCGATCCTCTTACACCAGTCGCGCCGATAACTGCTTTGTTTTCAAGCTTTGGAGAAGTTGCCCATATTGACAATCGCACAGATCCAGTCACGGGAAGACCGCTCGGCATCTGTCTTGTCAAATTCAAGGACACCGCTTCCTTCCAGAACCAAGGATTGTTATCAGCTTCGACGGCTGCGAGACGTGCTTATTATGAATGCAAAAAGGAACAACGCATCGGTACCCGACGCATTCGAGCCGAACTTGATCGCGATGGACTTTTGTGTCAAAGACTAGTGGATAAAGCTGTCGAGTCATGGCGTAAAAGCAACGCAGCATCGCTGGACTCGAGCCATCGTGACACTCCTCCAAAAAACAACGACCCTCCCCCATCAGCTCCAAAGGGCCCTTCTGGGCGCCCATCGACACGGCCAGCTTTTAATCCACCAGAAGGTCCAAAGGCTGCGTTAAAGCCCGTCGTGTCACCAGCCATTGAAGAAATACCCATCTTGCAGCAAATCAAACGAGACCCCTACATCTTTATCGCTCACTGCTATGTTCCAGTCCTGGGATCCACATTGCCTCATCTGCAAAAAAGATTAAGAACGTTTGACTGGAAAGCCGTTCGGTGCGATAAGACTGGATACTACATCATCTTTGAGAATTCTAGGCGGGGTGAAGAAGAAACGATGAGGTGTTACAAAATGTGCCACATGACACCTCTATTCACTTACATCATGAACATGGAAAGTCAGCCATATGGAAATCCAAACTATGAGCGCAGTCCAAGCCCAGAAAGATTGCAGGCAGAGCAGAAAGCTAGGGCTGAAGAGAAGAGAGTACTCAAAGAGTTAGAGATGGAGGTTGAAGAAGAGAAACAACGACGAGCTAGCAGCTTAGACCCCTCCAAGGAAGTACTCAGTATTGTCATACACGAATTAAAGACAAAACTCCTTGAAGATGTCAAATTTCGCATCGCGGCCCCTTTTCTTTACGAATACCTTGATCCAGAGAGACATTCGGAGAGAAGGAGGGCTTTAGGAATCCGGGACCCTGAGACAAGTAAGTCCAATCCATTCCAGCTTGGGTTACCGGACGACTCATTTCACGCCCGCCCACTCGATCTCCTGGCTCTTCCCCGCATTCGAAAGTCATATCATGGCCAAGTCAATGGTACGAATTATTTGGATGAAAGACGCGGGCATATACGACGACGAAGGGATGTTCGACCGCTCCATCATCGTCTTCGTCACCTTCATGAAACTGCGGACTCTGACGATGAGATGCGGACACCTATTTCAAGGGACACGGACGAAGTGGGGAGCAGATCGCCGAGCCAAATGAGCTTCGACACATCTGTTTCAGATACCGACGACGATGCTTCCAACTTATATACCTCGCGAAGTCCTTCCGTAGAACCTGAGGCTACCGATTATGTCAACACAGCAAGTATTGACAGCCAACAACATGAGAGCCTGCTGCTTCAGCAAGTTGATCCCAATTTGTCTAAGAAGAGAAAGAGAACTATCGAGGACGGTCCTGATCCTCGAAAACGGCATAAGGATGAATGGGAACTCTCTGGCCTCGATACTGTTACTCTCGATGTTGACACTCCTTCTGAGTCCTTCAATATTGCCAGTACCGACAATAACCTGATTCTACGGTCTGCAGAAATGTTGCTTGGTATGTATTTCCTGGAGATTCCAATCTTGAAAATTTTCTGCTCACCATTGGCAGAAACAGAGACGGACATCTACTCAAAGCCAGAGGTGAATATTGAAGTTTCCTATGATCAACCACGGCCTACCGTCTTGGACGACGACGCGCTCGTTTTGGACCTGGATGGCTGGCAGTCCCTCATTAAAGATGACGAGGATCTCGATTTTCTCAGAGACATCATGTCAGATATATTACCATCGAAAATTGGGGATATCACCATTTGGGCCTGGAAGCAGCGAGAAGCCAAGCTTCTGAATCGATTGGGGGAAACGGGTCCGGTCTTCACCCCGACAACTATCCCGGGATATTTTGTGCCAAATTCAACCGGCTCGGCTCGAACGGAAGGCAAGAAGAGAATATTCGAAGCGGAGAAGTCGAAATACCTACCCCATCGGATCAAAGTACAGAAAGCCCGAGAGGAAAGAGAGGCACTCGCCCAAAGCGACCCTCAGCTCGCTATAGTCGAATCTGCTAAAACCAGTACTACGAAGCCTGTGAACAATTCGACATCTAGATCCACCAGGGTCCAGAACCGCCGACTTGCCGCTGATATCAACGCGCAGAAACAAGTCCTCCCACCCCAGGGCGGCGATGGCGATGCGTTACGCTTCAACCAACTCAAGAAGCGTAAAAAGCCTGTTAGATTCGCGCGCTCGGCTATTCATAATTGGGGGTTGTACGCCGAGGAGAATATAACCGCCAACGATATGATCATTGAATATGTCGGCGAGAAAGTTCGACAACAAGTTGCCGATATGAGAGAGAGAAGATATCTGAAGAGCGGGATAGGAAGCAGTTATCTTTTCAGAATTGACGAGAACGCCGTCATTGATGCCACAAAACGCGGCGGTATTGCCAGGTTTATCAATCACAGCTGCACCCCTAACTGTACAGCAAAGATCATTCGGGTAGATGGTAGTAAGCGAATCGTAATTTACGCGTTACGAGACATCAGCAAAGGTCGGTCTTTTGAACATTGAGGTGAAATTGCAGTCCACGGTGCTAATGACCATTACAGATGAAGAACTTACGTACGACTACAAATTCGAAAGAGAGTGGGATAGCGAGGACAGGATACCCTGCTTATGTGGATCAGCAGGTTGCAAAGGATTTCTCAATTGATACCGCGGCATCTATACCCTTGCAGAGTATCATACTCAACAAAAGGCTGCTGATCGATGTCTTGAACCCGACATACATGCATCCAATTTACAACAGTTCTCTCACATGTGGGAGCACCACTTCCAATTGATCACTTCAGTGTAGCTGACCGGGTTGGCTCGATAGATAGCCATAAATATCTTAATGTTTGATTTCGCTTGCAATACAGCGGTCGTTAATATTATACTCGAACTAGAATTCAACTTCACAGATGTTGTCTTGGACTGATACATCAAAGTTGCTTCCAATTCTCTTAGATAATGTCGATCTCTTGCCCAGAAATACACGAGGTTCAATGTAGCTGTTGTGCGGGAAATCTTTATAGTAGCGCCCTGAAACGCTAAGCATCTGGTCCCAGGGTTGAGGATAAATGGCTGTGACCTGCTTGCGGATACTTCGTCTTCACCTCCATTCATTCATTCAATCTACCACTGTCTTGCCGGGTATACCGCATCCTTTGAGTCAATTCGTGGAACGAAGCTGAGCGTGTTTTCGTCTTTGTATGAGAGCACATTGGGAAGCATGCGTCTACTTGTTGTTCCGCATCTTCACCAATCCTTCACAACAACAATGCACATGGTGGCTAATTAAATGCTTATGGCACAAGATAGCACTCAGTTTTAGATCTCACTATCATAGCTGGACGACTTGATAATATTGATAGACAGCATATAAGCAGAAAATTGCCAATGCAAGATCGCCGAGGGAAGTTTCGAGATTGCCTTATGTGTTACTTACACGTACTAGTACATGAGAGCATCACTTCTCACATGAGACGAGAGTTCGCTATAGACTTGACATCTTGAGATGGGTTAAAGAATAGATAGATATGTGGGGTTGCTGGGTTCCATTATTTGAACTTCAACTAGTCAATGATAACTCCATTTCCCACCGACCCAAACCCGCATCATCCGGTAACAGAGATATGCAATGAACAATGTATTGTCCAGATAACTGGATCCCCTATGCCCAAAGCCGAGTCGAACAGACTCTCATGGGACTTTGCGCCAATGTCTTCGATGCTCTCGAGATAGTCTCGCATGTTGTTTTATCTTGCTACACTGACCCAGCGCTCTTTGATTGCGGCCATTGTCGCAATGACTGTGTCCTTTCACATGATGCAGGATATGCTGCTTGTTTACCACAAAAAAGATCACCATGATGCATGGAGGACTTTGCAAGGTATGGTGACCCGCCATCATGCTGCAATTTGTGAACTGCAGTATTTCAATTCGAGCTGGCTACAATGTCCAATGGCCAAAGTCTCCATAGGTTTTGAAGCAATTTCCTCACTCAACGCAAGCCACAAACGTCTTAGACTGGGATTGAATCAGCATGATGATATTGGGGTAGGTATTTGCGATGGAGGCGAGTATTAGCTAAGTACTCACCCAAGTGACTAGGAAGAAGAAAGTTGGCAATTCCTTCTTTGATCTGATATTCATGGCCACAGTTGGCACAACACAGCTTTCCCTCAATCACATGTGTTTCCATAAGTAGTTTGTGTAGCTCTCTTAGCATGGCCTCGTCGACTTGCTCATCGTTGGGCTTAAAGTTTGATATACCCGGGAATCCAATCTGTTCGGATTATACACAATGTCAGTTTCCAAATTCCAAAGCTGGATTGTAAATGAAGGAAGGACGGCAAGTTTGCAATGAGGTCGAACAGGCAAGGGGGGAAAGGAGCTGAACTTACTTCTTGAGCCGTGATTCTCAGAGAATCCCAGTCAATTCGTGGCAGGATATTCTGGATCAGGCTAGGATTGAAATCGAGCTCTTGTTGTTCTAGCTCTGCGTCTTTGAAATGAAGCGGGGTGGATGCTGGTGAAGCCCGACAGGCTTTTACAGCGCATGTGAGGAAGTTGACGGTGATGACTTTCATAGTGGAAATTTTACAGTCGGATTGTCGTTAAAGTGGAATCTCAGGTCGAGCTTGATGTTGAAATGTGAAGCTGTTGGTGGTGGAGGGGCAAGAATTTTTTCCAGACTCCATCGGTACTTCCGCGTCGGTCGAATATTATTGGTTGATCTATACCAACAACTTAGTGATACTGAAATGCTCCAAATCCCCTTTAGCGATTTTCCAATTATGTGATATAACCTAATTTGACTGCCTGTGATAATGACAGACTCAACTTTCGTACAATCTTGCTGGATTCGCCATCGGTGGCCAAGTAAACTAGGGAAAAGTAAAAATAAGGTCACGAAGAGAGAAACCTGTTATCGGAGGATGACCTCCACAAGATCCATATCATCGATATCGTAATCCTTTAACTGTGAATCTGGGTCGAGAATCTCCCCATCAAAGGATAGAAGGATTTTGCTGTCCGGGGATATACTCCTTCTGCTCCGGAAATTAGTTATGACCTGTTGGACAGGTGTTCGGGGCAACACTTTCACTCGCAAATCACCATAACCTGGGCTTTTTAGAACGACATGAATTGCCTCAATATCGACTCTTTGCGAAAGAGCCGGAGGTGCCAGAGCTATTCTCCCTGCCTCAGCCCGAGCTTTCAGGAATTCATCCGTCACAGCTTCAACGTGAATGCGTAACACATCTTGAGATTCATCCTCAAAGTCTAAATCAGCAGAAGCAGACGATGTAGAACCGATATCAAGGCTTTTACACGTAGTCACGTCAAAGAGTCTCCTTTTATTCCAAGTAAGGTAAATAGAATCAGTCGTCTTCTGATCGAATCCCTGACGCGCGCACCACGATAAGCGGATATCTCTGAATCGCTGCGACAAATGCCGTCTTACAATCAACGGCTTGGTATCCTCAAGCTCGGATGTGACTAATATTTCCACCACAATCTCGGTCGCCTTGTCTGCTTTAAGCTCCGAGTCTTTCAGCGTATCATGTACGCCTTTGCCGTTTACGGCGCTCATTGTTGTTTCATCCCGAGACGACGAGATGCTCTTAAGATGTTCAGGTAGTAGCGAAGATTGCAGACGAGATGGAGACCCCTGGAAGCGTGATGATCTTTCAATAAGTTGAACTTCAGGCGAACGCGTTTTTTGATTCCCCGCAGCCGACAACTCATCTTCTAATGTGACCTCATCATTTATATGCTCAGAATGTCTTCGGCTTTCAACAAATTCGATGCTGCTAGTGTCGTCGGATTGCGTGGCTGGCGGAGAACCTGGATCCAATCTATCTCTAATTGTCTCGAAAGCATCCTCCGTCGGTTCGTCACCTTGGTCTGAAATGCGGCGACGCTTTGAAGAACGGACGGGGACTTTGACTGGCTCAAGGGTAGGTTTCAATGCTGATTTTGCAGCCTCTTCGCGACGTTGCTCTCTATTAGCCTTCAAAATATCCTTGTATGTCTGATGGGATCGGCGATAGAACTCGGGCGCGATGGGCTCGTCATCTGTCTTAGCCCAGGCTGGCTTATTGAAGAAAGAGCGCATGGAGAGGTCGTCTTGGGACTCTTCGGGCCGAATATGAAGTTGTATAAGTAGTCAAAATGGAACGGGGTCTTCGGACTTGTCTGCGACGAAAGGATACATTGTAATCTTGTTAATTAATGTATCGATGCGCGTATCGTTCAATACGCATCATGTCGTGGGGCAGACCCGGATTTAGAGGCAGAATATTACCGCTAGATACAAGTCAGACCTAGCTCGATACAGCGCTATCTTAGGCCCGTAATATATAGTATTTCGCCCTCCAATAACATCACCAATCCCTCCATCAGGTTGACAAGCCGAACGAACAAGACAAGACACAGCACAGCGCCCGCTTGATACAAAATGGAGAACGGGAACGGGACAGAAGGCAAAGATCCTTCGACGTTCCTTAGCGAGATCACTGGAGCTCCAGTGACTGTGAAGCTCAACTCTGGCGTTGTCTACCAAGGTAGGATCCGGACAATATTTTCTGAGGCATTTGGCGTCCGCTAACCTGAATTGTTGGAAAGGCGAACTCCAGTCTGTCGATGGATACATGAATATTGCGTTGGAGAAAACAGAGGAATACGTCAATGGGCAATTAAGGCGGTCGTATGGTGACGCTTTCGTTCGTGGAAACAACGGTATGTGGCTTCGCACTCATCATAAGATCGACTTTCGTGGGGCTGACTGAAGACAGTACTTTACATCTCGGCACGATAAGTTCTAAGTCGGTTTTCAATCGAACACGGTTCCCCCCGTGTCATCCTATTTGTTGATAGCGAGACGGACCTCGAACAGATCACGAAGGAAGAGAATCGGTACGAGTTTCGACAATAACGCCTGAGTACGGTGCACGGCTTTGGGTCACACATATACTACTTCACTGGCACACGCCACGAGCATAGACTAGGAGGTCAGACTTTGATGATATTTCTTGTCCAAGGAATGATAGCGTGACCCTAATCGGTGACGCTCGGGACGGTGCGACTTTCTACTAGCTATTTTCAATAGGCCATGGAGTCGAGATACTGCAAGATATCTGAGGAGAGGAAATGGATGGCTGTGATTTATTCCAAGTAATCAAGCGTACATTGAAAATGCGTATCAGTTGTAGGAGAGTCTGAGAGTAGAGTAGAAAACCCCACACCTGCGGCCTATTCAGGACCTGCGGATCTAGCATGTGGCTCGAATTTTCCCAATGAAAATCTCTACCTATATAGACAACAAGTCCACCGACGTCTACCGATATAGGGGAAGCTCACTTTTTAGCTCTTCCTAAAGTCTCTCCGGCCTTTCTTTCCAATTTCTGCACTGCGGGGTCATCGAGTCCCTCTATGCGGAAAACTACTTCCCCTCCCCCAAAGTCTACAGACACCAACAATATGTCGCTTCAAGCCATCAAATATGCTAACAATCAATTACAAATCATAGACCAGCTGCAACTACCCTTCGTAACCGAATATATCACAGTTCGTTCAGCGCAAGATGGTTGGCATGCGATTCAAGAAATGCGCGTTCGCGGCGCACCCGCCATTGCGATTGTTGCAATCTTGTCGCTTGCGGTCGAGTTGAACGAGATTCAAGTTACCGGAAAGTTGTCGTCTTCGTCGGAAGAGGTTGGCCTGTTCATTATCGAAAAACTACACTACTTGGTCACCAGCAGGCCGACCGCGGTCAACTTGGCTGATGCGGCGCGCAAATTTGAAACCATGGTGACCGAGCACACCTCAGCTCAGGATTCTACAGGACAATCACTCGTTGCGGCGTATCTTAAGGAAGCCGAGTTGATGTTGGTCCATGATCTTAGTGACAACCAGAACATCGGCGCATATGGAGCGAAGTGGATACTCGAACGAGCAGCGGCGCGAGGCCAGAGCAAGGTCAATGTGCTCACTCATTGCAACACAGGGTCTGTAAACCCGAGAGTCAATAATACTCCTTGTTTGACATGCTAATTCAGAAAACAGATCACTCGCGACTGCGGGCTATGGCACAGCATTGGGCGTTATCAGATCACTCCACGCGGGAAATGCCCTGAATCGCGTCTATTGCACAGAGACCAGACCCTACAACCAAGGAGCGCGGTTGACTGCTTACGAACTGGTACACGAAAAAATGCCTGCAACTCTAATCACGGACTCCATGGCTGCCTCCTTACTTGCCAACTCCGATTCAAAAGTGTCGGCAATTGTTGTGGGCGCAGACCGAGTCGCTGCTAACGGTGATACGGCAAACAAGATTGGAACATATGCTCTTGCCGTACTTGCGAAACATCATGGTGTCAAATTCCTAGTGGCCGCACCACGCACAACTATTGATCGAGCAACTCCGTCAGGAAATGAAATCGTGATCGAAGAACGTGCCCCATCGGAGGTAACCACCATCAAAGGCCCCTTACAGGGGCGCGTGGGAGACACTTTGCAGATGAAGACTATTCAACTAGCAGCAACCGGTATCGATGTATGGAATCCTGCGTTCGACGTCACGCCGGCAGCTCTTATCGATGCCGTTATCACCGAGAAGGGAGTCGTCGAAAAGGGCTCAGATGGGTTCTTTCATTTTGACATGCTCTTCGACGAGTCGGCTTCTTCATGATGCGTCATGGGCTTTTCGTGCGATCCTTGCTGCTCGTTATGACTGCCATCTTCTACCGCCGCTAGAAGCTCATCTATCTTTTGCTCTAGCTTAGACAAATGATTTTCCAATGCAAGAGCCGTGTTTTCCCCGCTAGAAACGGCTCGAATTAGCTGTAACACCAGGAAGAGGCTTTTCTTGTAACGCACTGGGCTAGATCCTTGAAGGCCTATCGTAAGTATTTTGGGTTAGTCAACAATGCGTGACGAAGGTAGGGGTATTGAGCGATTCGTGCTGCTAGCCGTACCTTTGCTAAGTCCAAGTCGTCTGCTGAGCCTGCCATTTTCCCTTTTCGATAGCCCCGCCCGAAGGGTTCGAGTGGAGGAGGTTTGTTTAGTTGACTTGACGAGTAAGCCTGGTGAGACTGGCGGACTGCTCGTCGATACTTTTTCCGCGTCGCTCGAATATGGAATGTGTATCCAATGTAAGATAGTCAATCGACGGAACCGTGTGGTGGCATAACACTACTGAGGAGGAGGAATGTGCAAAGATGGGTAGTTGAGCTGTTGAGGGGCAGATGCGTATGTCAGTCAGCATACACCCAGACCGTAAGTTACCGGTACGTCGTACTAGCTCGGAATGGTTAATGTTCCGATCCGCTGGATAGATCTGACCGACGCTTCTAAATTTATCCCACTACGTAGTCTGTCATTACGTAGATGCACGACTATGCAATGTCTTTTTTTTTTTTTTGTGGCCCTTTTCACATGTCCACTATGTATCTCTCATCACCTGTTCCCGAGCAGTCCAGGAAGACATTGAGAACGCATTGAACCGACCTCATGCACCTCATAAGTTGCCCGTTGCAACCTAAGACTAAATGCTTTTCTATGCTGGGCTTAGCTTAGTCTGACAGGACTTCAGCCCTAAGCCTGAAGGCTCATTATTGGGCGAGTTTATTTTGAGGCTTAATATCAGCTCAACAGCCTCAAAGTTGACGCCCTGTTTGGAAGCTTTGGCCTGTTGAAATGGTATGTATCGTCTACGTGACAATCTTCTATAGTTTTAGCTTCGACCGAGTCGATTTTCCAGTCACATACTTTACCAGGTCTACGACCGTCAAAACATAAAAATAGAATGTGCACTGCCACGCTTCTCACGAAACCCCCTTGTTCAGGGAAGCACCAGTGGTTCCCCCTGAATCTTCTGTCCATTCTCGGCAGGGACATACCAAGTCGTATTCGATAGTTGATTCTACAGATCGTTCGATAGCGTTATCTCATAGTGGGGAAAGGGGAGGAAGCATACCTTTATTTCATCGGTGATGGATGGCTGCACTATGAATGGTGCTAGCTAGCTCCATGACAGGAACGGCCAAGAACACCATACCATACAATACCCCGTAATGGTACCGACAAGCTTTCAACGTGGCTGCTCAAACAAACAGCGATGGCTTTGCGTCGACGCCAAGCCACTTTGTTTTTGAGTCAATGGCCACATCTGAGCGCATCACGCATATATGATCAGTGGCAAGCGTAGTGACTAATTCATACCGACAGGGAAAAATGCATACCTGATGACGAAATCGGTCCGACTGGGAGTATCCGAGTCATCATTGACCCCTCTAATAAAACATTTGTTCAAACGCACTAAATCATATAGACAATTCGACTGGACTGATTGTACAGTCTATGTATGTATGGATGTGTGTATGGTAAGCATTGTTTGAGACATGGTTTCAGGAGAGTGGACACCAACCAGGGCTCGGGGTGTGTGTTGCCAGGCAGGGGACTCGTCAAATGTCTGGAACTCCCAATCGCCACGCCTATGCATAGCCCACATTGTGGAGATCTTCGGTACCCGCGACCGCCATTTGACCCTGGCCACTCACAGCGCCGTGAGCTCGTCTACTTCTCTGGTCAGAAGAAAAGTAAATAAACAGACAGTAACAAAACATATGGTATCGGCTCCTGCCCTGGGACCAGACTTCAAGCACGTACGTACGTACGTAGTTTGCCTGGCATTTGCCCCTCCTGACTTTGATCATACATATTACATACTACGAAGTGTGATATACATAACTGCGGTATATACCCGGGATCCTACGTAACGCATCGCAGTAAATAGAGGCAGTATATGTATGTCCTGAATGTGTGCGTGTGTATGTGTATGTGTATTTGTATTAACAGCGTATTTACCGCCCGGCCTCTGCTCCTTTCCTTCTGGAAGAGGAGCTGTTGCCATCTTGTGCATCATCCAGGCCTTCGTTTGCTCCTTAGCAAGACCATTAGCAGGTAACTTAAGTACTCTGTATGTACGCACGTAGCTCAGATTCAGGGTTTGGCAGCTCTAGCTCTGTTTTGAACTGCTGAGTCCTGCCGGTGGAGCCCCGTCTATACAGCGTCTCCGTCTCCATAACCCAGTACGGTGCCTGCCTTTCTGTTATTTATATCCTCTGGCCCTCTCCTCCTTCCTGCTTTCCCTCTCCTCCCCCTTCCTCTTTCCATATTTCTTCCATGCGCTGTACAAGTACCTCTTTAAATCTCCTTCTTCTCTCTGTCTAATTATCTTCACCCTTCTCACCCCCAGAAATTCACACCTCTCGCGCTCGCCCCATCCTCGCCCCTAATCTCAAACACCGCCCAGCAAGAGCTGCCTCGATCTACTCCTCCAATTCGCCAGTCTTCAGCTTCCCCTCCTCCACCGTTCAGTCTTGCCGCCTCCCCACCTTTTTCTCACTCCAAACGAAACGGCTTTTCTTTAATTCTCTTGCCTGGGGACTTGTTGTCAATTGACTTGCAGCAAACCCGTTCCCTTTGATTTCGTGTAGAAAGCCAACCGTCTAATTCTCTTGGGCTTTCGTTTGAATTGAACAGCAATCATGTGGTAAGTCCTTTTTCCGAATACATACTAACGACCAACTCTATTCTCTGAAGCTGGCTGGGTAAGCTAACTCTATTCCCAAAGTGGTATCTTCGGTTACATCAACTACCTGGTCGAGAAGGACCGTCGTCACATTTTAGAGACTCTGGTCAATGGTGAGTTTTGTCACAATCCACTCAACAGCCGCCGACACGAACTGACCAGCAATCTTTTGCCTCTAGGTCTTTCCAGACTCGAGTATCGTGGATATGACTCCGCCGGTCTAGCTATCGATGGTGATAAGAAAAACGAAGTGTTTGCTTTCAAGGAAGTCGGAAAGGTCGAGAAATTGAAGGAGTTGATCGCCCAGTCCAATGTCGACTTGGAAAAGACCTACGATTCCCACGCTGGAATTGCTCACACCCGCTGGGCTACTCACGGTCCTCCTTCTCGCCTTAACTGCCACCCTCACAGGTAAATCCTACATTTTTCGAAAGCAGAAGGATTCAGAACACTGACAAATTTGCAGATCCGACCCCAAGTGGGAATTCTCCGTTGTCCACAACGGTATCATCACTAACTACAAGGAATTGAAGGCGCTTTTGGAGAGCAAGGGCTTCCGTTTCGAGACTGAGACCGATACCGAATGTATCGCCAAATTGGCCAAGTATCTTTACGACCAGCATCCTGATATTGACTTCACTGTCCTGGCCAAGGCCGTCATCAAGGAGCTCCAAGGTGCTTTCGGTCTTCTCATGAAATCCGTTCACTACCCTCACGAGGTGATCGCTGCTCGCAAGGGTTCCCCCCTGGTCATCGGTGTTCGCACCTCCAAGAAGATGAAGGTTGACTTTGTCGATGTCGAATACTCGGAAGAGGGTGCTCTTCCTGCCGAACAGGCCTCCCAGAATGTGGCCATCAAGAAATCGGCCGCCAACCTTCTCGCACCCCCTGACAAGTCGCTTTTGCATCGCTCGCAGTCTCGCGCTTTCCTTTCGGACGATGGAATTCCCCAGCCGGCAGAATTCTTCCTCTCCTCCGATCCTTCCGCTATTGTCGAACACACCAAGAAAGTCTTGTACTTGGAAGACGACGACATCGCTCACATCCATGAAGGCCAGCTCAACATCCACCGTCTGACCAAGGATGACGGCACCTCCAACGTCCGCGCCATCCAGACCATCGAACTGGAATTGCAGGAGATCATGAAGGGAAAGTTCGATCACTTCATGCAGAAGGAAATCTTCGAGCAGCCCGAATCCGTTGTCAACACGATGCGTGGTCGCTTGGACGTCGAGAACAAGAAAGTCACTCTTGGTGGCCTGCGCCAATACATCTCCACCATCCGCCGTTGCCGACGCATCATCTTCATCGCCTGTGGTACCAGCTACCACTCCTGTATGGCCGTGCGTGGGGTCTTTGAAGAGCTTACCGAAATACCCATCGCTGTCGAACTTGCCTCCGATTTCTTGGATCGCCAGGCTCCAGTCTTCCGTGACGACACTTGCGTCTTTGTCTCTCAGTCGGGTGAGACCGCAGACTCCTTGTTGGCACTCCGATACTGCCTTGAGCGTGGCGCCTTGACTGTTGGTATTGTCAATGTCGTCGGTTCCTCAATCTCTCTCCTCACTCACTGTGGTGTGCACATCAACGCCGGCCCAGAGATCGGTGTTGCCTCCACCAAGGCCTACACATCCCAATTCGTTGCCATGGTCATGTTTGCACTTTCCCTTAGTGAGGACCGAGCTTCCAAGCAGAAGAGGCGCGAGGAGATCATGGACGGTCTTTCTAAGATCTCTGATCAGTTCCGTCAAATTCTCAAGCTCAACGACCCCATCAAGGACATGTGTGCCAAATTTTTCAAGAACCAGAAGAGTCTCTTGCTCCTTGGTCGCGGTAGTCAATACTCCACAGCTCTCGAGGGTTAGTCATTGTCCTTTTACCTACCCCTACGGAACATGAGATGTTAACATATTGGTTGTAGGTGCTCTCAAGATCAAGGAAATTTCCTATCTTCACTGCGAGGCTGTCATGTCTGGTGAACTGAAGCACGGTGTTCTTGCCCTCGTTGACGAGAACCTTCCTATCATCATGATCCTTACCCGCGATGATATCTTTGCTAAGTCATTGAACGCATATCAGCAAGGTAAGATGATGCGCATCATACGCACTGGATCCGGATCAGTACAGCTAATACTTTGAATAGTCATTGCTCGTGGCGGTCGTCCCATCGTCATCTGCAACGAAAATGACGAGGAGTTCCCTACTTCCCAAACTGAAAAGATTGAAATTCCCAAGACCGTGGACTGCTTGCAAGGTCTCCTTAACGTTATTCCCTTGCAATTGATCGCCTATTGGCTTGCCGTTGGGGAGGGATTGAACGTCGATTTCCCCCGTAACTTGGCAAAGTCTGTGACAGTCGAGTAGAGTTTGCTTTCATCATTCGGTTCGCGCAGGAGTCTGGGGAAACACGACAGGCAGTTCGTCGGCCCGGTTTATATTTTCATGTCTTTTAGCTTTCAGTCGTTTTGATCGGAGAGTAAAAAAACACTGGTGGATATTTTGACCTTAAAGAACATTAACGACATTCAATGAGTTTCACTTCTACGGAGGCTTGATTGCGTGTATCAGCCCATTCAAGTACAATACGTCGTTGCATTAGTATCAGTAAATTCCCAGCTTGATATAGCTAATGCATCTCGTAGCATAATTGTTTTGTGGAGAACCCCCACTACGATACCATAATCGGCGAAAGCGACAATGACCACTCTCTAGCACCTACCCATCTTCCTCGTTCATATGCGACCGACACAAACCTTGTTAATAGACATAAGTCCAGGGAACGCCTTTTCATCAGCATTATGACTACTATCAAAGGACCCGGTGACCGTGAAACCTATGATGGTTAGTCGATCACCTGTGCAGCTTCCCCGCATTGCTGGTCTCAACTTGCTTGCTTGCTGCCTACTCGAGCTGTGTAATGCAATTGATACTGATCATGTGCTCTATGGACAGGGACCGGTCTACGTATTGCCATTGTACATGCTCGTTGGAATACAAAGATCATCGAAGCGCTTGTATCCGGAGCCGTGAACAGCCTCATCTCGACAGGAGTATCCAAGGACAACATCGTTATTCAGACAGTCCCTGGCAGCTATGAGCTGCCAGTAGCCGTTCAAAAGTAGGCTCACTCTCAACTGCTAGTTCGTGTATATATCACACTAATTGTCGCTTTGCCTGTGAACAGTATCTATAGGGCGTCTCACGTCCAAGCTGCCGCCAGCTCGACAACCGGCGACATCGCCGCGACAGACCTTCTCTCCTCGTCTACCTCCGACTTGACTCAGCAAGCTACTACCACTGCTCCCTCTTCGACAGCGCCTGCAGCATCAACAGCACCCTTCGACGCAATCATCGCCATTGGTGTGCTCATCAAGGGTGAAACAATGCACTTTGAATACATTTCCGAGGCCGTCTCGCATGGTCTCATGCGCGTGCAACTCGAGGCCAATGTCCCCGTCATTTTCGGATTGTTGACTTTGTTGACGGAAGAGCAAGGCCTCGAACGGGCTGGACTCGGCAGTGGAAAGAAGCACAACCATGGCGAGGATTGGGGCCATGCGGCCGTTGAGCTGGCTTTGAAAAGGAAGGGGTGGTCCGAGGGAAGAATCGTTGCATGAAGATTTTTTTTCCCATCGTCGAGAAGGAGAAGTGGATTAATACAATCTAAGATCGGTCTCAATGGAGACACTGCTCCATGAAGGGGAAGAACTACAAGTCACTGAATAATGTGACTGAGTCGATCAAGGACCACTTGTGCCCATAGAGGGAAAAAGAAAAGAATCAATGCAACAAAGTAAATCATATTCTAGGGTCTTTGATAGATTTATTCTTCCATTCGCTCTCCCTCGCCCGCCTTTTCCTCTTCCTCTTCATCCTCGCCTTCAAGGGCCGCCTTGGCAGCCTTCTCGGCCTCTTCCAGCAGTTCACGGGGCACTTCCTCATGCCTTCCCTTAGTGGGGCCATCAAGTGAACTGATCCATGTCATCTCAAGTTCGAAATCCTTATCCTCTTCATGCGCAACGTAGATGATTCGAGCTGCTTCTTTGACACCATCGAGGAGGCTAAGATTTCCTGCAGAGAGATCCAACTTTTCGAGTTCTGCTTTTGCCGCTTGTCGTCCCTTGCCAGTTGCTGCGCCGTAGTAGCCCTGTACAAATCGAGGTTAGTCATTGTAAGATCCCAAAGAGGGATTCAAAGGATATGTTGGGATATTACCCAGTAGAGGCCACTGGGCTCAATCATATACAGCCCGGGGCCACCAGCTTTGAGATCCTTGGCCTTTCCACCGGCGCCGACGCTGGGTCCGGTTCCAACTTGGCCGTCCACAGATAACTCTGCCTCTGAGTCCCAACCTCCCACTATCGAAGTAACACCGAATGGGCGGACGCTAGAGTATAGAGTGTAGGCTTGTACATAGCCGCCTAGTCTGTTGGCGAGCGCCGATGTGGGGATTGGTCCTTTGTAAGTCTTTCTCCATGAAGCAGCTTCATCGCGGGCTCTGGAGACGAAATGTCGTCCATCGGGGACAAGGCCGGAGGAGACCTAGAACAAATACTCATCAGCAAAGACAGTCACGGACAGTAATCTAGAGAGTATTCGTACAATGCCAACGTTTCGATCAACGGTTGCTATCCTCTTATTCGCGCCAGGTTTCAACAACTTGCTTGTAATCAATTTCTCAACGGCAAGGACAACACCATCTTTGCATCTTATACCAATCGCAGTACCTCCATTCTCAACGGCTTTGACGGCGTATTCAACCTGTTCGAGTCACGAATCGACGCAAGTTAGCAATCTGCAGTCGAGTACTCATGGTCATGCTCAAGGTGCTGCTTACCTGAAAGTTCCTGCCATCTGGAGAGAAGACGGAGTTCGAAAGATCGTAGCCTGTGCCGATAGAAGTCTGCGAGGTACATGGTTAGATAGATTCTGGGAGATGACGAATAATGGATAGTTGGCTGACTGGCTAGCTGGCTAGCTGAATGAACCTACCATGGTGTTGATTCAACGATGGTGGAGCTTTGGGCGTGTTTAATGAGTTTCTTTTCGAAACCGTGACTGCTCAGTCGGTCTATCTAGAAAATCGACCCTAGGAACAAATGATGGAACACAGTGCTCTTGTTCTTCTTGGAGGATGGGAGATGGGCAATTCGGTTGGCCGAAGTTGCTGTAGTGCTGGATGATGATGCTGAAGCTCCAGGAGCTCGGATCGCGTCACCCGTCTCTGCCTGGCCGACCATTTGCAGCCTGAGGTATCCATTCATTCATTTTCACGTGACTCATTAGCCCTTGTTCTTGAATCTTGCGATGTCACTTGTAAAGTTATCAATGAAAATGCATTGAAATTTAAGTATATGATGGCTTTTTCTACTTCATCTCCAGGCTCTCATTGGATGATGTGTGCGCTGGGCTCTCCACTGATTTCTCAATCGTAGGAAGATAGAAATAATCTTGCTTCTTGCGATTCTCCAACATTGAATTATTACCTGTGCTCGTCGGAGACGAGCCAGACGAATCAACGTTTTTTGTTAATCAACAATCCATCTCATGCCTTGCAAGCTTCAAATGTCTGATCGACTCAGGCGGACTTCTTAGCGTTCCTGTTCACACTGCAAGGTCATGGGTCTGTTTAGATGCCCAATCAGGCAGCTATTACCCCAAGTCTCATGCTAGAAGAAAATATATCGAATAATAATTGCCAACTGTAGTTCCAGATATTCAATTCTTCTCCTCAATATAGTGCGAGAGAATTCTGAAGGTTACTGCTTGCTTCTCCCTCTAAAATCGTCCCTTCAGGGTACTGTAGTACTCGTGGTCGTCAAGTGACTACTATTATTTAAACCGACCATTGCAAGGAACAAAGATGGCATTCAATTGCCTCTACTGTGGCCACGTTGCACATTCTACAGCGATGTATATGACCTGCGAAGAAAGCACCTTATGTCAGCAGGTTAGTTAGCATTCACTTCATTCGTTATTTGCGCGTGATCCAGCCGGGAGCGGAACTCCGACAGATATTTGATGAGCCGAGTAACTGATAAGCACATTCAGTGCGGTCTACCAGAGTCCGATTCCTGGCTTCGAAGCCAAGAGGCCGAACTCGTGGCTCGCTTCTCGGCTTACAGTATCACACCCCAAGTCGAGCAGCCTCCAGCAGAGAGTAAGCCGGCTGCCAATCGCATCGTGTACGCCTCTGCTGCAGCTCACAGCTTCATCGTATCGCCCTATAATTCGCACGGTCATTCGAGTGTACCCAGTAAAAGTAATGAAACTACCTGGTGTGTCTTTTCCCGGCTTGCAAACGATCCAATACCGGAGTTCGACTGAGTTGACTGACTTGTAGGTTAGCGCAATCGGATCAAAGACATTCTGATGCATTCGTAACGACACCGTCCGAGTCGTTCGAGATGGAGATGGAAAGCGAACCGGAACTTTCTGACACTGCGACAGCGGACAGTAAGCGCTCGAGTTTCAACGTTGACAACTCCCATTCACATTTGGTTGGCGGCGTGGACCATGAGGTTTCCGAAGCTGAACCGTACATGTCGCTTGGATACGCGCATGACCAGAGCAACACCCCAGTGAGACAGGCTAATCACCATAACGCTCATGGAGCGCAGCTGCCGCAGGAACCTTCCACAAGGTCGACATACAGCGCATGTAAGGACCCGGTGTATAACGCGCGAAGTTGGTGGGAGTATGACGGAGGGCTCGAGTATCGCTGGGACTGCATGAGAGAGCATGCGATGTGATTCCTGTGTGCTGTCAGAGCTATTTCTAGCGTCTAGAGTTAGTCGTAACTTGGTGAGGTCGTTAGTGGCAAAGCGATTACCCGGATATAATCGGAAAAGAGCTTTAATGCTGCTGCTGTGCGACTTTTGATCGTGTCACCACCACATAACCGTAACATATATGCAACATGATTCATATCCATAGCAACGTATCGTTGATTGAGTAGGATATAATCACTCTTTGTGTGGTTTTCGTAAAGGTATTAAATGAATCATGAATGAATGACATGAGAGGGACAGCAGAAGTAGATGCGACGTAATTTTAAGAATGGATCCGACGCGGGCTGCCGGCTGCCAATGTTTGGCGTGCTTCGATCCGATGCTCGTCACTTATCGTACTTACCGTACGCACTCCGAGATCCGGAATAAGCTCGGTCGGCAGGCAACTGGGCGCCAAGCCCGGTTACCCTGCGTAATTCTCCTGTATTTGGAAAAATACCGCAGCGAAAGGCGGGCGTTTTTCCTTTTGCAGCGGATCCCGCCTGTAACGATTGCATCCAATCCATCCATCCCAGCCAGCCAGCCAGACAGACAAACAGGAACTTTCGCTGCGTGATTTTTCTCCTCATTATTCCCAACCTCTGCCATTGCTCTCCCCTCTTCCAATTGTTGATTTTGTTTTCTGGTGGCCTGTTCCTCAGACGGAAGGAAGTGTTATTAAACGATCAAGATGTTCTCTCTCAGATCTTCGCAGCCCACGCAGGTATGCTGCCCATTACGCGCCCCTCCGAGCAAGGTCAAACTGAGACTGACAGCACCTCTGCTTAGGCTATTCTGCGCGCTGCCACTTCCACCAGCCGCCCGTCCTATGTTGCAACGAGGTGTAAGCGAAGCTTTCGAGTGTTGAAAAGGTGACATTATGTTCTAATATTGTTGTGTGTAGCTATGGCCACGGTTCAGTCCGATATCTTCAAGCCCACAAAGTACGGCGGCAAGTACACAGTGACTTTAATTCCAGGTATGGAGATATCGCAGCAGGTTGTACTTGGAACAAGTTGAGACTGATTGCTTTCCCCCCCCCGACTAGGTGACGGAATTGGAGCCGAGGTCGCTGAATCCGTCAAGACTATTTTCAAGGCAGACAACGTCCCCATTGAGTGGGAACAGGTCGATGTTAGCGGCGTGGACACTGGAAACAAACACTCCGAGGAGCTTTTCAGAGAATCCATCGCGTCTCTGCGACGCAACAAGTTGGGCCTAAAGGGTATTCTTCACACCCCTGTTGAGCGCTCCGGCCATCAATCCTTCAACGTCGCTTTGCGTCAGGAGCTCGACATTTATGCCTCTGTTGTCCTCATTAAGAACATCCCCGGATACAAGACCCGACACGAAAATGTCGACCTTTGCATTATCCGTGAGAACACCGAGGGTGAATACTCGGGTCTCGAGCATCAGTCTGTCCAGGGCGTCGTCGAGTCCCTCAAGATCATCACTCGCGCCAAGTCTGAGCGCATTGCCAAATTTGCTTTCGGCTTCGCTCTGGCAAACAACCGCAAGAAGATTACTTGCATTCACAAGGCTAATATCATGAAGTTGGCTGACGGTCTTTTCCGCAACACTTTCAAGAAGGTCGCTGAGAGCTATCCTACTTTGGAGACCAACGATATGATTGTTGACAACGCTTCCATGCAAGCCGTCTCCCGTCCCCAGCAATTCGATGTCATGGTCATGCCCAACTTGTATGGTGGTATCTTGTCCAACATTGGTGCTGCCCTCGTCGGTGGTCCCGGTATCGTCCCCGGTTGCAACATGGGCCGTGAAGTCGCTGTTTTCGAGCCCGGGTGCCGTCACGTCGGTCTTGACATTAAAGGAAAAGACCAGGCCAACCCCACTGCTTTGATCCTTTCCGGATCTATGCTCCTCCGTCACCTCGGTTTGGATGAGCATGCCAACAGAATCTCCAAGGCTGTCTATGATGTTATTGGTGAAGGGTGAGTTTTCCGAATTGCTGTCAATGAATCGCTAGGATCATGTCTAACGTATGGACAGAAAAATAAGAACTCGCGACATGGGCGGTGTCGCCACAACCCACGAATTCACTCGGGCCGTCTTGGATAAGATGGAGGCATCTTTCTAAAAGATTTTTGCAATTTGTAACTCGGGGATGGCGCAGTGAACTTTTTATTGAGACACATGTACACTTATATGCATAGAGTTCACGTATTTTTTTTTTCAGATTCTTCATCTAAGTTCTGTTATTCATTTGCAGAAAGGGCCTAAGAAGATGCGACCGGTCGCTCTTGACATATAACTAGATAAGACGTACGCGCGAAATAACATTTTGGGTATCAATTTTGGTGGCTACACCGAAGTTGGAGTTGAAGCACATGATAGAGGCATATTTCGCGTCAGATATTGTGCCACACATGTTGTCGGACGAATGTTGCTTGCGTTTTCCTGTTCCTTAGCCGGCTCATTCCTTGATGTGATCCTGGCGCGAGACATCGCGAAAAACTCCATTCTTGAATCTGAAACCTTGACAGGAAGGCGTCTAAATCGGTGAGAGATAAATGGGTAGAGACTGGAAGAATCCATGATTTTTAGAAAGCGATCCGTCTCTTTCTTCCAGTGTACTTCGAATCAGCCTTGACGACCTTCCCTTTTCGCGCCATCTGTTCCTTCTTCCTCAAAATCCATGGTTTGCTACCTTTCTTCTCCTGTAGAGATCTCGCAATCTTAGCGGCATTATCCCTCTTGCGTGAATCAACGATATCAACGCCATCCATGCCACCGACGACGCCGGTAATGTCGCCATTCAAACCTCCACCACCAACGGTAAGTACCAGGTATGTCTTGCTATTTTTGGTACCGGGATCATCTTCCAATATACCAGCACCAAAGCCGGCCTTGACCGCAGCTGAACTGATCATGCTGCGCTGAGCGTCGTTCTTGGGATAAAACTGGCATACTGCACGTCCACCTCGTCGCAAACTCGCATATAGACCTTCAAAAAATCGTTTCAATCTTCCCTCGGGGCTTACGTCGCTAGTCTCTGCATTACAGAGCCACTGAATAGCACTGATACTAATGGCTGCATCGAACGAACCAGGCCGAAATGGTACTCCCTGACCAATATCAGCCAGGAATAAATCCCCATCGACTTCTCGTTGTAAGGCAACATCAAGCATGCTCGGCGAAACATCCATACCGATCCACATATGAGGACCACCTTCGTCAGGGGGAACACTGGAGAGGATCTCGCCTGATAGACCAGATCCACAGCCGAGGTCGAGAATGAGTGATGGGCTTTGTAGGTCTAAGAGTTCCAAAGCTCTGTGTGTCATATCGGCCTGGATGTTGCGAATTCGAGAAGAGGTGGTATATTTTCGAGATTCATTGTCGTTATAGAAGAGATCCGGGGGACTGTACAACGTCTGTTAGTTTGTTGTTCGAGAGAGCAATCGACAGAGGGGTTTCAATAAACGCACAGGATATCCTCGGGACGCGACATCCTGTCGGTATTGATGGATTGATAGTCGAAGGAAAAAATTCATCGACAGCAGATAAAGGACAAGTATATGACCCAAGGAAACTCGAGTGAACGCAGTCTGATCGTGAGAGTTGATGATTACATGAAAGAAGTAAATTTGTGGCTTGGGCAAAATTTGTGTTGCCTTAGGCCTAAGGCCGGCCAGGCGATCCGCGGAGGACCCACCTTGATTATGGCCGATTAAGCCTATCATCATCAGACTATTAAGCCAGATAAATACAACTTCATGGCATTGCGACTTTCATACTGACACTCCAATATCCACGAACCCAGTCACAAGACCACTATACAATCAGAGTGTACCAGGCGCTCGGTGTCTTGACTCCGGTGGTATCAAGACACATACATTACAACATCACCGAGTCCAAAGAAGCAAGCTTCCTTAGTGCTTTACGCCGTTCTTCATACTACGTTCTCGCGAATTCACACAACCAACGACTTACCTTCTTCCGCCAAAATGTGGATTCTGCCACTCGTCGGATTCACAGGTGTCGTCGTCGGTTTCGCTTTTCTGACGTTAGCTATTGGTACGTTTTCCTAAGTACATTCCTTTCATTCTCCGAAGCTAATTACCATACTTTGAATAGCTTCAGGATTATACTACCTCTCCGAATTAGTCGAAGAACACACCGTCATCGCCCGCCGAATACTGTCTCGACTCATATACGGCGTCATCGCAATTCAAGTCTTGCTATGGCTCTTTGACAGTTTCCCGCTCACCCTCTCCCTCCTCTCCATATTCTCTCACCTAGTTTACGCAAGCAATCTTCGCAAATTCCCCATCGTGAAACTCTCAGACCCGCTATTTATCCTTTCCTGTGTGCTGGTCTGTCTAAATCATTGGGCTTGGTTCAGGCATTTTTCAAGACCGCCGGCCCCCTCTTCCTCGTCGCGTGATGCGACCTCATGGCGACGACCGTATCAGCCGGATTACGAGAATATGCCTACTTTCACTGAGGTAGCGTCCTATTTCGGGCTGTGCGTGTGGCTGGTTCCATTCGCGCTGTTTGTTAGTTTGAGTGCTGGCGATAATGTGTTGCCGAGTATTGGGTCGGAATTTGCTTCGAGCACTTCGACTACTCCCTCAGCATCTCTGCCTGAAAGTGGCAGTGGTAGGAACAAGAATGTCGGGCTTGCGAAAGCGTTGGTGGATGGTGTCAGAGAATGGGTCTACGAGACGGGGGAGTTGTTGGGTTTCTACAAGGGAGATCGGACAAGGAGGTTTCTGTAATTTGCATTTCACAGGAAATCATAAGCTTGGTTTTGACGATCAGCCTGCACTTAAAAAGTATCTGCTGTAATTGTAGTATCATTTTAATCTACTCTGTAGAGTAATGCTACGTCTGAAACAAGACAGAATGAACGATGTATGTCATGTATATCAATGGCTCACGTCAGGGACAGACGAAGAAATAAGAGAATCATATCAATAAAGAATGGGTATAAATGTATAAAACTCAAAAACGTTTGACGATAAAACGCTCCAAATTCAACGCTGATTGAGTGGGAAAGAAGACAAGTAGGCCATCGAGACCATACAACGTCTCTTTCTTGACAAACAATTGAAATGGTTGATCCTTTTAAGCAGTCCTTGAAATCAAGCCATAAGGAGAGAAAAAGTAGGTATTAGCGTGTCATGTACGATTCGTGATGTTCATCACATAAATGGCATTTATGAATAAAGAATGAATAGAAGCATCCAGTATAAATGGACAAGAAAACATCATTCGAAGGCGGATTCGTGTGTGACAAGAGCTGCATGCAACTATTAATTCCATGTTGGAGACTCGATCATGATATCTACTCACTTTGATCTTCTCCCAACCGAGGCACGTAACTCTTGCGATGACCCATATCCATGAAAAGCATAGAGCTTTCTCTCCGTTTTGCTTTGGTGGATCTCATGTTTTCATTTGGGTCCAGCATACGTGTCGTGCGTTGGGCATTAGAAGGCTGACGTCGAGGATCGATGCCTCTTTGTGCTGCTCCGTCATACGATGGGATCATAGGGATGAAGCCGGTGTCGTAGTTCGCTCTTATTGCATCTTGAGACTGTTGATGATCGGCGTCGTCTGGCACATAAAATGATGTCTGACCGTATGACGGTGTCGGCAGTTCTGTGAACATTTGACGCCTAGGAGAGCGAACATCCTCTGGTATCAGAGAAGCCGGTGCCGCCAGTGTTTCCATGGGAGGTAATTGGTGTGGTGCAGTAGTAAAGATACTATCGTACTCCATAAGAAATATGGAAAAGACAGGCGCGGGTATGTTCAATGTCGGCGCAAAGACGATTCCAATGTTGCGAACCGTCATTTTGTTCACGTCCGAATTATTGATGATGGAAATGAGAAATTGAGAAAGGGCCATCAAAAGCGAAAGGTTCGGTTCGGGAAGCATATGTACCAATGTATTGAGAGCGTTAATTTTCCGGTCATGATCATCCAGTTCTAAAGAGTCAGTTCTGATATTCAGCAAATTGAGACGATTACACTCACCAGGCACCCGTCTGAATTCAGATTGAAGCTCAAGTGTCAAGACAGTGGTGGGTAGCTCTCGTAGGTATTGTTTGAACAGTGAAGCCACTGCATGGACGTCGTAGTAATGGTCGCCTGCCAAAAAGTCCACGTCTCCTTCGGTATTGAATCGTTCTTTGAGTGCCTTGATCACCAAGTTGGAGCCACTAAGCCTGAAGATACCTTCTTCCGAAGCAGCGTTCTTGGCCTCTAAGTATTCAATACAGCGGTAAACCACAGCAGGAAGATTTACGTCGATATCTCTCGGTCCACAGTACTGTACTGCTTCTGCTAGAGGCATTCCAAAAACCGGTCGAACGGAGCCTCTCCTCTCCGCTGACGATTTGTGATTCTGGGACTCGGGATCTGCGGCTTGAGCTAGGTCTGAATTCGAATGCCCTCTGAAGCCCCAAATGCTTCGTTTCTTTTCTTTCACCGAAGTAGGGGCCTTGTTGCCCCATGCCCCGACATCTTGAATAACAGTGCCGTTGGTTGGACCTGATATGATCTTGGGATTATTGTATGTCGCATTGATAGCATCCGGGATCATATGGTCGTTCGATGTTGGAGATCCTCGACTGGCCTCATCCACCGTTGTACCAAAGACTGGAGGTTCAGCAGGAATAGCATCATCATACTTAAAGCCTTGTACAGAGTCCTGCACATCAATGTCTGGACTCTCAGCGCCTTTGCTGCCTTTCTTGCTGCCTGCAGGGAATAATCGAGGCTTCGTGTTGGATGTGCCTGGATTTTTGGTGCTATTCGACGACTTCGAATTCGCTTTATCATCCTCGGATGATGGGATCTCAACGTAGTGCAACAGTGCATCAACCCAAGAATCTCTCTCTGCGTCACTTTCAGCGCACAGAACATGTCGCACCAGGGCCGAAGTATCTTTTTTCTTGGGTTCGAGAATGAGAAAAGCATGGCGGTATTGATTATCGGAGTCATCCTCAGCTCGAGACGGGGATTGATTGTGTCCGCCTTGAGATTGCTTGCCTATTTGTGCATTCGGGATCTTGATAGTGCCCAAATGAGCTCCCCCAGGGCCCTCGAAGTATTTAAGTTCGGGGCCATGCAGCACGAAATATCTGGATTTCCAACCACCAAAGTTCTTCCCTCTCTTGGTGAGATAGCCCTCTTTCCTTGGCCTGCCATCAGGGCCGCGAACGAGTTCAGGTGTTGACTTGCCGTTGGCCTTCATCAAAACAGTCTCATCATCACGCGGCTCAATTGCGTCAGAGCTTAAGAAACGACAGATCACCAAGGCCGTGGGTTCCGCCATTGGGGTATCAAGAAGAGTTTCAAAGTACAGATTCAATGCTTCCCTTCTGGCATCGATTTTGGCTGGAGAATGACCGCTGAAAATGGCCCGGTCCGGTAATCTCCCTTGGAAGTCGCATGATTGGCGGACTTGCTGGTCGAGTTGTGGAAGTGCAAGGATTGCCTTTTCTACACGCCAAAGTTCCGCTCCATCAAAGCGCGAAAAGATACTGAGGATAAAAACAGGTTCCTCCTCGGGTCTGCCGCCGATATAGCTGTGCCTAGACGGGCGAAGTCGAGAAGATGCCACCTTGACTTCGATAGACGGCAATGCATTGGGTGGTAGAAGAAGACCTGGGTAGTTTTCAGAGACGAGGCCTTGATATATAGTCCTCTGGAAGCCATATGGAGAATGCGGACTATCAATTTTGACAGAGACGTCGATGGATGGGATCTCGGGTCCAGGCCCATCGGGAATGTGTGAGTCTTTCTGCGGTTGCAGGATAGGCTGTACGTTCGCTCGAGGAGATTGGGGGAGACCTGTGACTGTGCCTCTCGGTGACATCGGCGGAGAAAGGTGCACACCCGTTCCTTCTCTGGGTTGCCTTGGGAGGGGAGATCCTAGAGGTCGGTCTCCAGGTCGAGGACTCAAAGGTAAGCCAGGCGTTGGAGGAGACATACCCCTGCGATCGGCCAGTGGGATGAGCTCTAATTCCTTCGAGTTGACAATGGCTGCTAGAGATTCCGTCGCACCATACTGACCACTAACCATTTGCGAAGGAGACTGGGCAACAATTCTCCTTGGGCTAGAGGGGAGTCCAGTTGGTACAGCAGGAAATGACGGTTGTTCACCGGAGGATGGTTCGAATGTCTGCTGCTTGGACCTACTGTGAGCTTCCTGTTCACGGACAACAGCGGCTTCACGTTCCTTATCATCATCTTCTCTTGTTCTCCGTCGGCCTCGGTCGAGATCCTCGTATTCCGAATCAGAGTTCTGAAATGTATGCGGGTCTATTGGAGAACTGCGGCGAGCTATATGGCTGAGGTTGAGCGGAGCGGGAGGAGGTTTGCGATTTGGCGGCGGAAGCTCCGGGGGACCATGAGTATGTTGCATCCTTGAGGCATACTGATTGGCGTTTCCTGTGGGAAAGACATGCGATTGGGGTGCAGAGCCGGCATTATCTTCCGTAATCTCAGCCTCTACGTTGTCATGTGATTGTTGAACGGTCAGTGGCACTTGCGCCGAAGCATTTGTCGCCAAGTCTCGAGAATTAGGGGAATTATCTTGAGGTGGGCTGTCCGAATGCTGCCGGGGTGAAGCATCGACGATGGTAGTTGAGTTCGACTCTTGATCTTTGGATGGCGGGCCTCGTAAGGACAAAGACTGCTGATCGTGAGTTGGTAGGGGCGGGGCTTGACTTTGTAATTCTTTCAGCTTTTTCTTGTATCGATCCTTATCTTTCATGGCACGTTCTAGGTCCCTGTTTAAACCTAGCACAAGCGCACGTTGTTTCTCGAGCAGCCGCCAGAGTTGATCGTTCCGTGCGATTGCATGTTGTCTATCCTTGAGCAAATGCAAAATCACTGCTTCCGCAGAACCAGCCGCTGTAATTATATTATTGATATCCGATGGTTTCAGGGAGTTGAGGTCGATCGAGGAGTTTTGTGAGTGTGATGCGGAGGATATAGAGGAAATTGCAGAATCGATCGAGGAAGTCCGTGGCATAGTCCTTGGGCCACGGTTATGGAGCGCATTTGGAGGGGTTCGCGCAGGCGAACTGAACGTCGAGTCATTCGAGGGAGAAGATTTCACAGCGTCACTCATTGTATGACGCTCGCCGATTATAGCGTCCTCATTCATTCTGCATGCTCAAAACGGTAGACTCGGACTTTTGCTTGGCTTGACGGGACCACCCCTGACGGCGGAGGACGAGGGTATTGCAACGTTGTTTCTTGATTGTTCTTGAAGGAAAATCGTATGTTGTACATGGAAGCCGCGTGTATGTATCGTGCGAGCTTTAATGAGCTTTTGTGGACGGCATTTATTACTCGACAAAATTCTTGCTACACCGACGGAAGGGGGGCGATCGCAGTAATTGTCTGTGAGAAGCGACAAGAGGGGGAGAACGCCCATTCGAGCGCAAAAACGAGGCCTCGTGATCGCGTTGAGTTGTCAATGAAATGCCTGATGCGGTACTTCCCAAGCTATCCAACTTGTTCTCGAGGTAAGTGTTTAGCCAGCCAATATTCAAAGAATGACTTGTTCGAGGAAAAAGGGGAGGACGGATAGACTGATCGTAAATCAATCACAGAGAGCAGGATGCATACCGAGTGAAGAACAGGTACAATCAGAGCAGCGCTAACAAGCTCAGGATACTTGACTACGACGTGAAACAGTCCCCCTTGAGGGCGTACGACGTACTTGTCTTGTGCGTTGTTGTGGACTGAAACCCACGAGGTTCCCCCTGGCGGCAAAGTTGATACTAGGCTAGTTGTTATGAGGAGAAAGGGACGGCCGGGGAGGGGGGGGGGGTGGTTCAACTGGGCAGGCGCCTGGCCCGAAGCAGCATAGTGGCAGCGCCCGGCAAGCTGTGGCCGGCCGTTCATTAGCTCGTCTGAAATTACCCTCATTTGGCGCATCCACAGTGGCTCTTCGCGACTTCTTCACATGATCAATACGAGGTAGCTTATTGACCTGCTCCGTAGTTATTTGATGACAGGAAGAGACTTTGTAAGATCTGACGCTATGTATTAATCAGATAGTGGTATATATACAAATGATGATGAGCGGAATTCCTAAATATCGCCATGCACACCTCTCCTATGATGGCAAGCTACAATTGACACATGAGTCTGGCAACTCAACTGCCGAGAAAGAACAGTGTATAACGCCGCAGAACCCTGGAAAACGCCTGCAATGATGGTTGGGGATGGTCGTTGTTGTACAGTAGGATTACTTTAAACAATGTTTCCAGCCATCCCAAGAAAGATGGCCTGCGCGGCGAGCTGTAGAGACCAGAAACCGACCTTCTTGAACCGTCGCATGCGTGCTTGTTCGTCTACCACATCCGCAGCAAAAGCGTCGTATGTCTGAAAAATGGTCAGTTGCCGTCACAAAGCAAGAACGTTGGGCGTGGAACACATACCGCAGCAGAGAGGTCGTCCATTAGACCACTATCAAACACAGTCCAGCTGCCGTCGAAGTCGCTCAATCTCTTGACCAGTCGACAATGTATGGGGATGAATGTGTGTCGAGAGTTGATGTATGCCACAATTGGTCGAATCAGAGCACTATTGATATAGGAAAGATCCTTCGTAAACAATGGGACAACGGCTCGCACATTGGTAAGATGTATACGTAGATCAGTGACAAAGAATCGCTTGTCGTTTTCGTCGCCCATCGGAAGAAGACTTGGTGTATTATTATCTTGTGCGATTTCATCCGTGTTTTCAGTGTGGTTGTGTGATGTCACCGTGGCCTCAAAACGGTCGTAGAAGTCCGACACAAATTTGGTAATAGACTCGCTGTCGTCCGTAGGTAGCATGATGTCCGCAACGATATCGACATTACCTTCGTGTATCCAGGAGAAAGGACCCTCGACACCACGGTTGAGATGGTCGATATTGAGACCGTCTATTCTAATTCTGTTTTGCTTTCCCCAAGGGCTTCCCTTCACAGTCTCCTCACCGCTAGCTGTCAACTGCGCCCCGGTATAATTATTCGTCTGACGAGGATGAATGGTGAAAAGCGAATTGTCAAAAGACCCGGACACCATATTTGCAGACAAGAAGTCGTAGAAAAGCCATTGTTTCCTAAGCTGAGGGAGATCGCACGAAAATATGCTGACCGCAAATGGTCTGAAATTGTTGGGTTGATAGACCGTGACAAGCAGGTCCTCCATTTTGAAAGAGTCGATCTCGAAATCTCCTGGATTGTGCTCGTGACGGTAAGATTTGGGATCGGCATTGTCATCTGTCCAATGAACGTGAGTGCGATCAATGACGCCCCTAATTCCTTTTACTTCTACATCGCGTAAAAGCCCTTTGCCGTTGAACCATTTCGTAAAAGATAGCGTCACGTTGACGGTGTCGATCGAAACGTCAAATTGGGTGTAGTTAGTGTCCTCTTCCACAGTCGAATGGCTCGAGTCGGCTTCTTTTGAGCCGCTTGTCGCCGAAGCTGCGGCGGCTGCTGCCGCCGCTGCGGTCTTCGAGGATCCTTTGCTTACATGCCCATTGCCATGACCAGGTCTGCGGGAAACGAATACATTCTTGAAAGTAATGACACCGTCTCTCCATTTTGGTACGATGGCAGACTCGAAGACAACTTGCACTCCGGAGGATGAAGTGAGGTAGTTCCCAACCCAACGGGCGAGGGTCTCTTGTGCGAACACAGTATTAATGGTAAGGATTAGGAGAGAAAAAAAAGTTGTTGTCCCGAGGACGATCCAAAGGACGTGACCTAATAGGACCCATGAGAAAAGCGCGCCTATCTCGTCAAGAGTGAATGGACGAACGCTCCTTATGGAGAACCATTTGAAACGGACCCGTAGTCTGGACCAGAATCCGGTAGCTGCAGCTAACAATTCTTCTTTTGTTGGCCGATGAAACTGATGAAGGTTCGGTAGGCGTTCACGGAGGTTTCGATGGAGCAGTGAATACTCTGCATAGTCTCCTTTCGCTTGTTTTGCAGCTTTTTCAATCTTCGCTTCGCTGCTAGGCTTCTCACCGGGATCGTCCCGTTTCGTATGCAGAGCGCGTTTCCATATCTGTGCTGAGGATCCGGCTAATAGACCTCGCGGCGAGCATCCGTGTAGATTGGGTGAGCATGATGTCGCCTTTCCGCCGCTGGAAACCACCGTTCGGTTTGTTGTTCCGTTCTCGACAATCGAACTCGTAGACAGTCCTAGCAACAAAAGACTGCCAGAAGCGACTTTCCCACTGATTTTGAAGTTATGTCTGGAGTTTGAGTCGTGAAAAGCTCCGGATTGATAGGGGCTTTGTGTTATAAAACTTCGTCTTAAGTGGTTCGAGAGACCAACTCTGACGCTTGATCGAACGTCATAGTATAAAAGCGGACTGGCTACTTGTCGAAAGACATTCAGCTGATGTCCGATATTGTGAGACATTCTTTCTCCGTTACATTCTGAAGAGAACGATAGAAACAGACTGGTTGAACAGCAACTAAGGAATAGTATGGGAGGAGATCCAGACTTGCTCGAGAAAAGCTCCTGCCGCCGCTGGGACAAACCGGGCTTAGCAATGAAATCATCCCTGGTGGCTGTTTGCCATGTTTGCACCCAACTTTTTTTTTCTAACCCCACACACTTTTTCGATATCAGCTGCACTAGCCACTGCAATCAATTCGGGCATTTTCTGGCAAGTGTTCGAGATATTTTGACACCAAAGAACAAGACTTTCGAGGTTCAAATCACAAGTCGCGTATAATCCGGAAAGGAGCCACCCACCATGCCTGCTCCAACCGCACTTTTGAGCAAGCCCGAAGGCGCAGAAGATGCTGTTTTGGATAACTCACTTCAAGGACAAAGTTCGTATTGACTATACTTTGATGATTTATTTGACACACACTTACTAAGTACTCTGTCCAGACGATGATGAGGTCCTGATCGACATATCTCAACATGCCCCCCAATTCACCGTCGAGTCCATCCAAGAAGATAATACAGAAGATGTCATGCATGTTGATGAAGAAGGTCGTCCCGTTTTTACACCAGTCAAAGATACACCTGGTGCCTACCGAGTTGAATCGAGAAAAGTTCCCATTCCTCCGCACCGCATGACACCGTTGAAGACTTATTGGCCGAAAATCTATCCCCCTCTCGTTGAACACTTGAAACTCCAAGTACGGATGAACATCAAGAGCCGCACGGTTGAATTAAGGAATAGCAAGTATGGATAATATACGGTTCACTTCTTCGGGATGCATTTATTAATAGTGCATTGCAGGTTGACCAATGATCCATCGGCACTTCAAAGAGGAGCGGACTTCGTCAGGGCCTTCGCGTTAGCTTTTGACGTGGATGACGCTATCGCTTTGCTGAGGTTAGATGATCTGTATATCAACTCTTTTGAAATCAAGGACGTCAAGACTCTGAGTGGCGACCATTTGAGTCGAGCAATTGGCCGAATAGGTACAGTACTCGGTGAATCTTAAAGTGGATGGAAATGACTAACATCGCTTCGACAGCTGGTCATAATGGAAAAACAAAGTTTGCTATCGAAAATGCGACAAGAACCCGAGTTGTATTGGCCGGTCAGAAAGTCCACATCTTGGGTACATTCAAGAATGCCAAGATGGCTCAAGAAGCTATCGTTAGTTTGATTTTGGGTAGCCCTCCAGTAAGTCCTTTACCCCTAGTGATTTGATACTCCGTTCTGAGCTAAGCTTTGAAACAGAGCAAGGTGTATGGCAACCTTCGTACCATTGCATCTCGAATGAAGGAGAGATTTTAGGGAGATACTCACTTGATTTTATTTCATGTGGCGCATATGTCGGCGTTGGGTTACATCAATATACTACAGAGTTATATGGGACGAGTACATGATTACCACGAGAATTCACAAGGTCTAAAAGGCTATGATAAAATTTTCCTAAGTAAACCACTCTGAAAAGGAACATCGATTCCTTCCAATCTAATCCTTCTTCAATGGTGTGTAAGTCTCTTGGATCCCATCCTTGGTGATTATCATCATCTGTAAGCCATCACCCACTTCAATGTGTCTCTCCACTGCACTGGTAAACGCATCCCGCACGAGCTGCTCCACGGTGTCTTGGGGCAAAGGTGCTGGGGCGCGTCGCTCCAGAGCATGGCCTTCCCCACTTCCAGGAATATACTGGTTCTTGAAGTTGACTTGGTTGTCGAGGAAAGGCATGATCAAACTAGACGCTGCACCTGCAGCTCGGCATTGCTCTCGCTCGTAAGAGCCAACGGGATCGTAACTGTATAGAGCACCACGTCCCTCCTCATCCAACCCGCCGAGAATGGCATAAGCGTAGTATGGAAAAAATCGTTTCGAGTAGAGGATTGTGGACAAACGCTGCGCGCATGCGTTGACAGTTATGGGTTTGCCGTGTTGGTAGCGGTACACCTTGACGATGCTGTCGAGCCTCTCTTTCAGAGCTTGTCCATCTGCAGCAAAGCCGACGACGGAAAGAACAATGTGAGCGCCTTCTCCCGTTTCGTCGTCACCGCCTATTTTGAAAAGCTTAGGCGCGTATCTAGAGTTGATGTTGTAGCCTGAAGTAGAACGAGTGTCGCCGGCTAGAATGCAGAAGTCAGAACCGGCGATACCGAGAGTTGAACCACCGTTGTCCGTGTATCTGTCATCAAGTCAGGGATGTTAGCGATATCACCGAGAACTCAAGAGCGTGCTGACGAACGGGTTGAAGCTATGTTCTCTATTCTCATGTCCAGTCGTCGGAGCACTGAAATGAGGTAGAATAGACGCCATCGCAGAAACTTAGAGGGGTATTGGCCGGTCAAGGATTGTGTTATGGTGAGTATAGAGTTTTCGAATATTGTTAAGGATTGATAAGAGGCTTTTTTGAGATGATTGTGGTTTTGAAAAGGTGCTGGCTGGTAAGCTCCAGAGTGATGATAGTGACGCGGAGCTGTCGCTGCCTCGTAGGATTATGTAAGGAAGGAGCAGGAAGCTCTTCAGCCAATCACATAGCCCAGGCATCAAAGGCCGAATTTGCTCTACTAGCTTTCCCACCACCACAAACGATACAGTTCCTGACACCAAAAAGATCAATCATTTTGAAATATCCGAAGCTTGCACTGGACATATTACCGGTGCCGCCAGATTGAAGGATCTTGTATACGTTCCAGCACGTCACTACTCAAGGACAGGCGCCCGAAGGGGCACCAGGCTCTGTTTGATTTTACACATCTTGAGTGTTCAGTCTGAAAATAAGTCCTTGCGAATTTAATAAACATTCTAGAAACCGAGTCAAATGCTTGGATTGGTATCTTATGACAGTAGTGAAGAAGATGAAGCAGAACTTCCTAAGAAGGTAACAGCCTTTTCCAAGGTGAGTATTTTGAGCTCCAATATCTAGTCCGAGTTTATTACTGACAACATGAAAGGTTACAAACCAAGATGGGGATACCATTATCAAGGATAATATGACCCAAGGAAGAGGTGAGTAGAGGCCGTGTTTCCGAGCAGCACTTTGCTAATGACAATAGATGAACCTATTACGGAACTTATTGATACACCACACTCAAAGTCGAGACCTATGACTGGGCCTATTCTTGGGCCAGAGCAACCACCAGAGATAACGGAGTCATCTACAAGAGGACCAGAACCTGGTCAAGCCTCACGATATGCTGCCTCTCGGGATTTGGTACAGGATTTGACGCTGCCTCCCGTGCCCAACCTGGAGATACCTCCATCGCCACCCGATTCCCCAGATCCAGTTGCAAGCGGGAAGACATCACAATTTCTAGCACTAAAGAAACAAGGTGTGCATTTCAATGAAAAATTGTCGGCTTCATCCTCATTGAAGAATCCGAGTCTGTTTCTCAAATTACGGGAGCATATGGGCATCGATGACGACAGTCAATATGCAACAGGTCTTCCATCGGATATCTGGGATCATACTTCGTTACCTGCTTGGGCATATAAAGAGGAGCTTTTAAAGATGCAGCAGGCTATACGCGCCAAAATTGAAGAGGCCAAACAAGGTGACAAGAACCGAAGCATTGACTTTGTTTCGTCTACGCGGCGCGAGTAAGTATGATGCCTCGAAACTACATTATATTTACGGTCGAAGAGAATTTGACCGATATATCTCACATTAGATGAATAGTTCCAATGCTAGATGAATCATGATACGTTTTTACTGCCGTAGGATTATTTTAAGCTCTCATCAGCCCGAAAAATGGCCAACTTTTTCGGGAATTGAGTCCAAGCAATTTAATACTTGCTTGGAACAGAGTGGCTACACAATTGCCAATTCATTTCTCATCTATCTCCAATTATTTGCCATTCTATGGGAAACGGTATTATAGGAAAAGGCACACCAGCCACATCGAGGTGTGGCGTGAGTTGATGCGGACCCACCGCCTCCGTCAGCTTCCTGCCTAGACAAGGTGAGAGAGCTCTCAGGAAGCTCCCCGTCGACTATCGAACAAACACTCCATCACTCTCTACAATTCACACTGGCACTCTCTCATACACTGAAAGTCCACCAGTTCGCTACCACACACACGCATACACCTCAATAAAGATGGATCACTTTCCTGGAACCTGGGGTCGTGTAAGCTGATGCCTTCTCCACTACTGCGCGTGGATTAATTGTGCTGATTATACAACAGCCTAGAGACGACGTTTACGGACCTTATGATCACTCATACCTGACATCATCCGGGCCCAAGACTCATACACAATCGCCAGCAGTGACGGGAACTTCAGTTATTGCAGTAAAATTCAATGGAGGTGTAGCGATGGCCACAGACAACCTAGGTCGGTCCATTCAAATATAAGATCTTCTCTGACCAGTAAGCTGACACAGGACATTACAGCTTCCTATGGCTCTCTCGCTCGGTTCACCGACGTCAACCGTATTCGTACCTTTGATGACTCGGCCATCGTAGGCTTTGGTGGTGATGTGTCGGACATGCAATACATCGACCGCCTGTTGGGCTCTATCCAGATTCGAGAGAACTACTCAGCCGCCGGCAGCACACTTAATGCCAAGAACCTACATACCTACCTTTCAAAGGTCTTCTACAAACGCCGATCCGAGATGAACCCTCTGTGGAACCACATATTGGTTGCAGGCTTTGATAGCGACGGCAAGCCATTCCTCAGCTCCGCTGATCTGCTCGGAACCACCTACAGCGGACCTCATCTTGCAACCGGATTCGGTGCCCATTTAGCCGTTCCTATCCTTCGCCGACGTTTCCCGGAAGAAACGTCTGTTGAAAATATTTCCAAGGAGCAAGCAATTCAAGCCTTGAGGGATTGCATGAAAGTCTTGTTCTACAGAGATGCACGAAGCTTGGATCAATACACACTTGCCGTCATCACTGAAGATGGTGTCGACATCAAGGATAAAGAGAAGTTGGAGCAGCAAAGCTGGCAGTTTGCCGAGACCATCCGTGGATATGGAACGCAGGTGAACTAGGAATGATGAATGAATCTGGGCTGGCCGTGGTTTCGATAGAAATACATTATGAGTAATCTGTTGGAAGCTTGGTTTTGACTTCGTCAATTAGTGTAAGATGCTATTATGTCCTTACGATAGCAGCCACCGATCTATATACATCTAAAGTTTAGCAGTTGGCTTGTCAAAAACCACTCGGTTAGAGCATGTTCCTACGTCCTGAAGAGACACCTCAACGTGGTCGCCATCTTTTAACCATAGCTGGGGTTTCCTGCCCATGCCTACACCTTGGGGACTACATTGACCACCCGTTAGTGCCAGCTTCATCCAGTCTAATCGTTGGGTGAGTACACTTACGTTCCAGTAAAGATAACATCTCCAGGCAATAAGGTAACCCCCTGAGATAGAAACGCAATAGTTTTTGCAACACCAAAGATCTGATCTTTGGTATTCGACGATTGAACGAGTTTCCCATTTAGCTTTGTAGAGATGTCCAAGGCATTCGGGTCACGAATCAATTTCGACGACACAATGCCAGGACCGAACGGCGCCCAGCTATCGAATCCTTTACCCAAAGACCATTGACCGCCGCCTTTCTTGATTTGCCAATCGCGATGAGAGACGTCGTTACCAACGGCGTATCCCAGAACGTAATCTAAAGCCTTTGACTCAGGTACGTCTCTCGCTTCTTTGCCTATGACGACGACAAGTTCACATTCATAGTCCAGTCCCTCACCTTCCTGAGCCATGTACGGCACTGGAATATCATCAGTCGGACCGGCAATCGAAGTAATGGGCTTGTAAAAAAGGACGGGATATTTAGGGACAGGAGCATTGGACTCTATCGCATGTTGCTCATAATTCAATCCCAGACACCGCACGGTCTTGATATCTGAGCGAGCCAATGGTGCGAGAAGGAGCTTGACTTGTGCGATTTGATCTGTGACATGGTGCTCGCCGAATATGTCGCCCTTGATGACTCGGGCTTTTGTGATTTGGGAAATGTCAGTCTTTCCGGGAGGTAAAATGGCGTCGCCGTAGTATACTTGGTCGTTCTTAGCAAGAAAGCGGACTAGACGCTGTGAGAAAGTGTTAGCTAAGGATCAGGAAGTGTGCAGGAAGCTGCAGCGGAGGCTCCGTGTGCGTCTAAGATCAGGAATATAGGTTCCAATGCGAAAGAGTATGAGTACTTGCCGTGAATTTAGACATATTGCAGCGTTCAAAGACAGCAACCAGTAGCTTGAGTACCAGTGGAATAGATAAATGACAAGTCAATCCTTTACGAAACTGTTATAACTAAGCACATCCACCTCTCCCCTTGCCCCCGACTGTCCCTACAAATCTAGAAATCGCGAATCGACTTCGGCGACTCGGCCGATAACCCGCAGCTACGTCAGACAATAGGGTTAGGGTTACATGACCCGGCTACCGGTTATTTGCTAACAGTTACATTGACCGGGAGTGCTCCTCAACTCATTCCAATAACAAGCCATTCAAGCTACAAGGGCCAATTCGTTGCCGAATAACAAACAAGCTCTCCAAGCTACTACAATACAAGAGAGACGTATTCAACCGAGCTCGACATAGCTTGCCTGCCAAGATGCGACGATTGTCAGGTCTGCAGCGGGAGGTCCTCTCGTTATACCGAAAATGTCTGAGAGAAGTTCGGAAGAAGCCAGAGGTACGAAGCTCTACGCAATAGTCAAATTACGATCTCTAAGGAGTGTTGACAGGACACGAGAGCAAATTTTCGCGCTTTTGCACAGTAAGTTGCTCAAGATTCACACCCTTCATTGAAATTCACTTTTCTCGAAGCTAAGCACGGAAGCTTGCAGGTCAGAGTTCCGGAGGCAGCTCGACGTGAACAAGAAGGACTTTTCGACGATTGAGCATTTACTACGGAAAGGCTACAAACAACTTGAAACATATTCATCACCGGGGATCAGAAATATCGTCTGGTGAACAGCTTAATACAGCTCGAAGCTTCTCACTGCGTGATTAATCACGTGGCGACAATGACAAATTCGAGGAAGATGATGCCAAGACATTCTATGAGCTACTGTGGGGTCTTCCCGCACCTTCTAGCAGCCTCAGGCTCTTTACGAAATCGAGCTTATCTGATCTTCGACTGGATACTAGAAACATCTACAACCTACATGACAGAATTGATGGCTGTCGCGATGATGCTGGACCACGTACATCACTGGCTATATAAGCCTATCTTCGGCACTCTCGACAGCGGCCTGTTATTCCAATCATCAGCATCACTCCCGAGTCTACAACCTCCTTGAGATTAAACACCCAACAACCAAGTACTCATCTTTCATTTCTACATCGAGTCAATCAACCATATATACATTTCAAAGATCTTCTTGACCAACCAACACAGCTCAGACGAAATGGCGTTCTACACTACAACCCTCTCTCCTGGCGAATTCCTGCCCCTCTTCCAGCTAATGGACGATTATTGCGACACTCGCCGCCCAACAAAGCCAGCCCAGTCCAGCCGTGGCAAGCCATCCGCAGCCCCAGCAGCTCCATCTACTCCTACAGCCCTCGCCAAACCTCAACTCACATCGTTCACACCTAAATTCGATGTGCGAGAGGCAGACCAATTCTACATGCTCGATGGAGAACTCCCCGGTGCTCAACAGGAAAACATCGAGATTGAATTCACCGATCCCGAGACTATTGTGATCAAGGGCCAGATCGAGCGCAACTATGAAAACACAACTCCTTCAGAGTCCACGACCAACGATAACGACGACGTCATGTCCGTTCATAGTGATGGTGCCTCAAGCACACACTCAAACTACCACTCCCCCACCGTCGAAGACGAAGACGAGGATGGCGCCGTCAAAGTGACCACTGTGCAATCTACTTCGGTAACCAAGCACCAGCCACAGCCAGGCGCTCAGCAACCAGTATACACATACTGGGCGTCAGAGCGCTCGATCGGAACTTTTCAGCGCGCATTCACATTTCCGACTCGAGTCAACCAGGATGGAGTCAAGGCTACTTTCAAGAATGGTATTCTCTCGGTCTTTGTGCCAAAGCAGGCCCTTCAGAAGGCCAAGCGCATTCGCATTGAATAAATGCATTCCACTCTTCGCTGATGACATGCATGGTTGCAAGGCGTTAGTCTAGTCTGGTATTATACAATTGGTTTTGGGTTTCATGTTTGTAGCTGGAGTCATTGACTTATGCTTTATCATCAATAACGAGAAGCGTTCACTGGAGTATGCGCAATAGTTTCGCGATTAGAATAATAATGAATGAACAATACTCAAAACAAAATCTCAGTCGTAGCAGAAATCTGTTTGTTTTGACAATATCCTTGTCAAACACATAAAAAACAGACCATAGTTGATTGATAATTAGATATCTCATACGAGCAAGAGAAAATTGCGCAAAGAAGAGGCAAAAATCAAACTCCAAGCATGCTATTGCTTCTTCGAATCTTCTGCATACCAACGCCCCTTGGATATAGAGCCTGAACCCAAAATAAATAAAGAGTGGTATATAAACGAATGCGAGTCGAGACAAATAAAAGAACGCTAAAAGCACGGCGACAAAAGTTCAAAGAAAGAAAAGAAAGAGAAATTATGGTCGGCCGTATCTCATACGATGTCTTTGCGGCTTTTGACCAGTCTGTTGCGGCTGCGGCCAACACTGCGTGACCGGGCCCGGCCCCGAGGTGCTTCGTAGTTTTGTGCCGTGTCTGCGGGTATGTTGTGGACTAAGTTTGCAGGTTGGGGCTTTTCTTCGATTGGTTCCTTGCTAACTGGTGCAAAAGCATGCTTGGGAAGAATAGGCGAAAACGGGCTTTGTGTTTGCTCATCGTCCATGCCGCCTTCAAAATTATCGTCGTCACTCTCTTTGTCATAAATGCCAGCTGCCTCTGGAACAGATGGGATGTTCAAGGGGCTGAGCTGAGCATAATATCGAGTCTGCTCAGAACTGGTAGTTGGGACTTGCTGACTTCCTGGATTGCCGCTCGCGGACAGCACGAGATCTCGAAGAATGGCATCGCTCGGTTTCGATGTACCGTTGGCAAAGAATGAATTGCACTCCGCAAGGTTTCTCATTTTGTACCGCGTAGGACTAGACACTGGGGAGCTGGAAGGCGAAGATCCCGCCTGTTCTGCAGAGTTGCCGGAATGAATGGAGCTGACCGAGCTGTATCCGCTATCAGCGTTCGTATCAGACTGAACTTTCTGTATGCTGGTATATCCCAGTGCTTCCGAGGCTAGGCTATCGGTAATTTCCAGGTATTGTCCGTCGCCCGATGTCTCTGAATCACCAAAGTAAAAGGTGTTCTCTGGTATAACAACAGCTTCGTCCTGATGCCCATTATTTGAAAACAACATGGCCGAGTCACCTTGAGCAAAGACGTTTTGGGGAAGTCTACCCTGGGATGGAGATGTCGTATAAAGGCGAATGCGATCGGTGCTTGCCGGAGATACAGAAGCATTGACAATTCTTAACGTGCCTTTCTTGAACCCGCTGAGGTGAGAGTAGTCCAATGCGACCGGAGAGGTGGCGCGCCCGTGGTATTTAGAGTCTGGTATATAATCATCCTCTTCCTGTTCGCTTGTAAGTTGAGCAGTAGACACTTCGGGAATTTGAGGTCTCTCCTCTTCCTGTTGGATAGACGAAAGTGGTGTGCGATACAGACCCCAAGACGGAGTTCGCGTTGCAACACCCGGTCTACGAAAAGACTTGCGACGGCCCATAAGAACACGGGAATCCTCGACGGGTGACCTGTCTTCTGATATCAAGGTTTCGACCGATGAATGCAGATCATGACTTCCGATATCCGGAGGACCAAAATGGATGACGGGCTCTCTGCGAGTTTCTCCCACAGTCACTCCTTCCGATTGTGATTGAAAACTAGGTCTTTGAATCATCGATGATCGTCTCGAAAGTCTTCTAGAGAGGAAAGAGCTCGAACGTGACATCGAGCAGTCTTGCTTCATCAAAACAAAGTCGTCAATGCTCGACCAACGTTTGCTCCCCTGTAAAGACCCTCGCAGCTCAGATTGTGAGTTCGAAAGTGATGTGAACGACCGCACTTTATGACGGTCCGTCAAGTCCGTTTCGGGATATGATTTAGGTAAGAGGTCACCCGTCCATGGGCTCTTCCAGAACATAGACTCATCGAGTGGTTGGCTCTGGTCAGGATCAGGACTTCTCGGTAACTTTCCAGCTTTTGTTTGTGTTACATTAAGCGTAGATAAGTTGGTCGGTGGTTTCGACAATCGCCTCGTGGCTTGAGATTCATCGCGCACTTCTTTTGAGGATGCGTGGCCCATTGTGAAAAGCTTGTGTTAGGTCTGCCAGCAATTGACAATCAGCATTCGAACGGCAAGGACTTGTGTACAAGCAGGCAAAGTACCTTGGAGAAAATCTCTGCTAGGGTTTACGTGCGACAAATCTTCTCAGGTACATCACTTGGGCTACTAATAGAGCACCAAGCTCTAGATGAGGAAGTCGTGAACTAGAATTGGGTAGTCTGATGAGCCTCGATAGGTTGGGGAGACGATTGTGACTGCCTTGTCGAATTGGCGATTAAGGAGTGCTTCAGATGAAGTTTGATAACGGGGGAAGATGACATTCGACTATTGGAATAACGTCAACAAAGCCGAGACTACTAAGTTGATATGCGATTTCGAGCTAGGGCCCTCGAGAATGGAGCATCAAAACAAGGACGAAAGCGTTGTGCTCTATCGTCGTGTGTTTTCCAGAGACAACTATTGGCATGATTTACTGCCGCATGCTGCGGTGGTCCCAGCGCAGACATGATGGAACCGGACGTCAGAACGGAGTTAGTGAAAATAAGGAGGGCAGGCCGTACGGAATGCCGAACACTAGCTGGCTGTATTCAGAGCGGTTGTGATGGATCGTGGTCGACAAAAACAAGGTATTGTTCGAAAACGGAGCATCTGGCGCGGGTCGATTGGCGGACATGCCTCACTGGCTGAGAGCCCCCCCTGTGCGTCCCGGTTTGCAGTAAGCTTTGCGGGGATCAGTATTGCAGGATTATCCACTCAGAGTGGCACGATCCATCGTGCTGCTGCGCCTAAGCACCGTAGTGTAACAGCCACTGATGATTAAAGCAGCTAGAACCATCGGTCACTTTGCTCATGCCATGCTTCAATGCGCCGGCGATGACATACATGCAGGCCAGCTGAGGCTAGACGGGATCTAGGCTCTCTCTCATGCATTGCGAGGCGCATTATGAGAACCGTAGAGCAGTACGTAGCTTGATAGTTATTCCGGTTGTACGCTCGAACTTCATTGCTGGCGAAGTCGCGGTGTAGCAACGGTGAACCGCATAAGGTGGTCGGCTTCCGCAAACGGTGTTTTTCGGTTGTACCTCGACGTTGTTGTTGTTCGGTCCCGCTCTCATCACCAGCCACAATGGAGAACTTGATACGTGCAAACGGTACTTGCATGCATTTCCGATATTGATTGACATGTCAATCCGCATGGAACCAAAATGCATTGAAGAGTGATCATTGGTAAACATCGATCGCAGACACAGTGAGAGAAAAGGCTGGCGAAAAGATGAATCAAGTGGGAGCCTGACCGCCCATACAGATTCAACGAACGGCAACTGCACGTGGCTGCCGCTTTCCTCAGGTGACATTTTACAACCCCTCTGCTGCGACAGGCATCATCACACTTTCAACAGTCCAAATGCTACATTATTTCTCCCTCCGATTGGCGCAATTCTTCTAACTCCAATCAGAAATTAGAGATACGGTTTGCCTCCCAAGCCTCTACCGTCTATAGCTTCAGAGTCGGATCCCTCCGAACCACGACAGACGCCAGCAGAACAGAGTATACTGGACAGTTGAGAGTGGACACTGCAACACAACGTGGGAGATCTGCATGGCGAGTGGCGAAGACTTGACGTTTCCGTTCCTGGCGGCCGGTAGCTTCGATAGTGCCTGTGAGGCGTTTGTGAGACGAGTAGATGCAACTGGAGGTGCCCAAGTTCTGGGGTGGCTAGCTGTGGATTATCTGGCACCTGAGGTCGGTGTGAAACAAAGAGGCGAATGAGCCTTGGAGATACGAGCCCCTTACTTGTTGATGCGCATCAAGCGCAGCATTTGACGTAGCAGAATGGTACAGATCATAACTGATTAGACGCGTCTCTACAGCTAGAACCCCCGATTTTGAGGATATCAAAATCTGCCACTATTCATCGAGGGCATATGAGGAGTAGCGACGCTACTGCGGACAGATGTACGGAAACTCATGAGGGCCTAGATGATGATGTGATCGAAGACGACGATCAAGTAAGAAAATACAACTCCCGTGTGTAGTGGTTTACATTCTAAGAGGAAGCTCGTATAGGAAACTCTAGTTCGTGATGGTGAAGAAGAACAATTGACCATTGACTATGAGGTTGCACTCTCAACATCGTATCATGTGCCTGTCATGTACTTCCGTCTCAGAGGAACACCGCAGGTAGGCCCAGCGGTGTTAGGTGGCATATACAATTTGCTCGTCCCGCGACAACACCAGCTATCATTGAGAAGTAACGGTGTCATGGGTGGTATCAGTTTCGGGGTATGTAATCCCATCACGATGTCGCCTGTGATCTCCATGGACTCATCAAGAACAGTATCACCCCCAGTCTGGCATTCCAGCATACTTCATTCACCCATGTAACACCGCGAGCGCCATGAAAGCTATTGTCGGCAATAAAAACATTGAGTCCGAAGATTATCTTCTCACATGGCTCGGCCTTGTTGGTGGCTGCATTAATTTAAGTCTTCCCAGCCGGCTTTTCGTGGGATCATAATCTGGGCAATTGACAGTTCAAGTTCGTGCTTGTTAGCACGAAGAAAGCACCATTTACTAGGCCAGGAATCTCTAATCTTCGTCTGACGATGCTTCCATTGAGACGTCACTCTCATCTTCATCCATGGGAGCCTCGCCTTCGTCGCTTTCTTCCTCTCGGGGACGCTTGGTACCAACTGCGGCGGCAGTCGCTGCCGAAGGAGGAGCGCCAAAAATAGACTTCTGTAAATCGCTCGACACGCCTGCAGGTGCAGCGGCAGCGTTTGCCATATAAGTGCCGCGAAGCTTCGCGATAACATGGGAGCTTCCTTTGGCATACATAATATTCTATGACCAATGTATTAGCGGTTGATATTGGTGCAACCGTGAAGAGAAAAACTTACTAGCTCTTTCCCCAATAAGTCGAATCCCTGAAGAGCACGCATAGCTTGTGTGCTAGCTTGGATATCTCGATAGACTATATGTGCCTGTCCTCTCATTTTTGCCGTTTTCAAAACCACCACATCCAAAACGGGTCCGTATGTAGAAAAAAGTGTGTATAATGCCATTCTGAGGTCAGGTTTTTTTATCTTGTCGGGCAGATTCTTAATGTAGAGCCTGTCGTCAAAGTCGTTAGTTTTAGGACGGTCATAAATCACCGGCTTACTTACGTCTGATTCGGTGCGCCGACATTTTTTGCGCTCATCTGTCCATTTTGAGCCTTGGTAGTCATGTTGAGCTTTGCATTGAAAGCCAATTCACTGCGTTGAGACTGTGTTAAGTGAAATGGCCGGTGTAATTGAACATTGAAGTTTCCGTCAGAAATTCATCTAGCGCGTTCGAGCTACGTAAGTCACGTGCACTAAGCGGCAGAGCGTCATTCTATCCAACAGCGGGGGCCGTCACTCGTATAGCCATCATAAACAACAACCATTCCAGACAGTAGAGAGATACTCCTGTCGCATTGACTTTTGACTTCTTAACATGGCTTCTCCTGAGGCTCACCACCTTTTTCACTCGCCAATTGCGGACCATTCGTTCTCTCAAGACAAGAGCACTCTCGCCGTTGCTCGCGACAACAATGTGGAGCTTTACCAGGCGTCAGGCAACAAGTTTACATTGAAGGATGAACTGAGAGGACACGACAAGACAGTCACAAGTGTTGACATTGCGCCAAATAGTGGTCGCATTGTGACTTGCTCGCAGGGTAAATAATGTCGAATTCCCAATCAATTTTCTTCCTGATACTGACTTAGATATACAGACCGCAATGCTTACGTTTGGGAGCAGACGCCCAACGGGTGGAAGCCTACCCTCGTTCTTCTCCGAATCAACCGCGCTGCCACATACGTTCGATGGTCTCCGTCTGAGCAAAAATTCGCCGTCGGCTCTGGTGCTCGAGTGATCGCAACTTGCTACTTTGAAGAGGAAAACGACTGGTGGATTTCAAAACACTTGAAGAAGCCTATCCGTAGTACCATTACTACTCTGGCATGGCATCCGAACTCGGTCCTCTTGGCTGCTGGGTCCACAGATTCTCATGCCAGAGTGTTCTCTAGTTACATCAAGGGCATTGATGAGAGACCGGAACCCTCGGCTTGGGGTGAGCGCCTTCCTTTCAACACCGTCTGCGGCGAGTTCTTGAATGACTCTGCTGGGTGGGTGCATGGTGTTGCCTTTTCGCCAAGCGGTAACGCTCTTGCATTTGCCTCGCACGACAGCAGCGTGACTGTCGTCTACCCAAGTGCTCCTGATCAGCCTCCAAAGGCCATGCTCAACATCAGCACTCGTCTGCTTCCTTTCAACAGTCTCGTCTGGAGCGGCGAAGATCAGATCATTGCCGCGGGTCATGTAAGTGTTGGTCTCTATCAAATCGCTAGGTGCGCCCTAACAGTATTACAGGACTGTGAGGTATACCGTCTTCAAGGAGACGAGAATGGATGGGAATTGGTCGGCTCGCTTGAAAGCAAGCGCGGTCCAGCCGGAGGTGCTCGCGAAGAGTCTGCCTTGAATATGTTCCGTCAAATGGATCTCCGTGGTCAGGCTCAGAGTACCACCCAGCTTGATACTGTTCACCAGAACACCATCAGCACGCTACGTGTTTATGAAGAGCAGGATGGTGTCGTGAAAAAGTTTACCAGTAGGTTCTCTAAAACTGTCTTATTCGTCTCACAGAAGCTGACGTATCGCAGCGAGCGGTGTTGACGGTAGAGTTGTCGTGTGGACTATCTGAAGCAATGCTCTTCATGATCTGAGTGTACTCTCACACATAACGTGGCAGCACATCGTATTCGAGATTTATATAAACGAAATAATGGACCCTGACAATGGGGAATCGCCTGATTCGTCCAGCTGAACAGTAGTAAATAAGGTTTACATGCCACTAGTCCTAATATAGTAAAGACCTATTTACCCCAGATTGGGCAGGGTCGTGTGACGACGTCACATCTTTCAACCTTCGGTTTATGCCCCAACAACATAAATGCTTTCGCTTCCCTGTTACAACTTTGGACTCGTCGCTTTCCATCAACATGAATGAATCCAGTACTAATGTGCTGAACGTCGATTTACCACAATGACGCCGCCCATACATTCATTAATCAGATATCTTGCGCTCATTGTCTCCGCCACTGTTCTGCTGGCTGAAGCAGCCGTGGTCTATGGCGAGACATCGCACACTATACAACAACAAATAAACCAAAAAGAAGCTACGGATAGAACTGTATCCGACACCCTGTTCGCCGAGCTCGAGGAATCAGCGCGCCTAGCCGATATAGCCTACTGTGTTGGCACAACTGGCATCCACAACCCATTCGGATGTCTGAGTCATTGCGAGGAGTTTAGAAGCTTTGAACTGATCACCGTAAGTGTCACATCAATTTTCTTCATGATCTGAATGTGATGTTAAGCTAACCTTATGGTTCAGACCTGGAATACAGGCCCATTACTCTCCGACTCCTGCGGATACATCGCCCTGTCACATCCACCCGCCGCGAAACGTATAATAATCGCATTCCGCGGAACATACTCGCTAACGAATACCATAATCGACCTCTCGGCCGTCCCGCAGACATATGTCCCTTATCCAGCGGATGGCGATGACAGCGACAACACCAGCGAGAGACCTATGACCAAATCCGGGAAATGCCAAAACTGCACCGTCCATGCCGGGTTCTGGACATCATGGAGAAACTCCCGTGACACGGTCCTTACCGCCGTCACGCAGGCGCGCTTAATATACCCCAACTATAAAGTGACGCTCATCGGACACTCCCTCGGTGGCGCAGTAGCAGCTTTGGCAAGTTTGGAAATGTACTCTCGTGGCCTAGAACCTGTCGTTACTACCTTTGGAGAACCAAAGATCGGCAACACACAAATGGCTGATTTCATTAATGATATATTCGAGCTATCCACCAAGGAGGAGGAGAGCGGTGATGATACGCAGATGCGTTATCGGCGCATAACGCATGTGAACGATCCAGTCCCTCTTCTCCCGCTGACTGAATGGGGATATGTGCCGCACGCAGGTGAGATTCATATCTCAAAACTTGATCTTCCACCGTTGCGAGAGGATGTTGAGCATTGCACGGGGAATGCGGATCAGCGCTGTATAGCCGGTAGCGAGGGAGACGGAGAAAAAGAACAAGTCAAGGGCCTTTTTTTGATCGCGATGCAGCAACAGCAGGAAATATTGTCACCATCTGCTGATCATCAACCACTACCGGAAGAGGAAGAAGTCAAAGCACAATGGTCTTTAGTTCCAGCCCGTTATCGAATCTGGGAATTATTCTTTGCACATCGCGACTACTTTTGGAGAATTGGTCTGTGTGTTCCTGGCGGGGATCCTAGTTCGTGGAGATGGTCGTAGTTTCACTCGGACTTCTTTTGTAATATACATAGGCCACTGCTTGGTGGAATGGCTCAGGCGTATGAGTATCTCTTTGATGAGTTTGTACTATTATACAGCTTAGCGAGTACGAAAGCATTTCGTGATCGCTAGAACATTATTCAAGTTACTGTAAGAGCAGAATTATTGGTGATAATTTGAGTATCTAGCGCAAAATCAGAATTTACAGCAGAATGGCCTCATGGTATTGTTCAATAAAGCGCAAAGACAAAAGAAGCACGAAAAAGGAAAGAGAAAGAAGCTTCCAAGAAATAAAAGTATATGACAAGAAACCAATTAAGGAAGAACAATCATTGCCCGAATCCCAAATTCGGAATAATCACAGGTCCATACTTGACTACACTCCCATATGCCCCTTCACCCTGAACCATAAAATCCGCAGCAAGACTGAGTTTGCCTCCCCCACGCTGCATATCCGTTTGACCAAATGTGCCCGAAACAACCTCTGGATCATACGCGACTATGGCGACGTAGTTGCGTCGCCCCATGAGGCGGCGGGATTCGCGTGGTTGGCCCGTGACGTCTGTCTGGAAGAGTTCGAGCATGTCCTCTTTGGTATCTGTTGGTTGGGAAGGGGTAGAGCGCTGGCCGTTGGCGGGGACGTACAGTGGTTTGTTGTTGTGGAGGAGTTTAAGGATGTATGAAGATGGGGGTGTGTTGACCACTGGTGACGCGATGAGTTGGTACATGGTTTTGTGGTCTGAAGGGTGACTGGGGTCGTGGACTAGGCCTGCGCCGCAGACGTTGACTGCGCCGGAGAGGAAAGTCATACGGATTGATTTCTGTTTGGCGATTCCCTGTAGCGTGCGAATGAGATATGTGCGTTCGAGGTCCTTGGAATCATGGGTCCATTGGTCGCGGAGCTCGTCGAGAATATCGATCTCACCGAAGGGGTTGAGAACACTACCCATCAATCCAGTCTTGCCGACTGCTCGTTTGACAGCATCGAAACCCGAACCGACTGCATCTTTTGCTCCTACGACGCCCGCAACTGAGCTGGTCACTTTACCCAAGAGGTTGTATGCACCAGTCACGGCTTTTTTTCCTGTAGCAACTGCATTTGCTATTTGTTCTGTGGACTCGAGTCGCGGATAGATCAGAGGGACTGAAATCATCCAGATGCAGTGCTGCACGCTTGAAGGCAGTAGCGCAATTTTAGGGAACAGCCCTTGATACGTAGGACCAGCCATGACTTGGTGAGGGTTTCGCTCCGATCGACAATCCGGGCCAACCACAACAACTGCTGGGCCCAGGTACTTGACAAAGTGCCATCCTGTGCCGGTAATTGTGAATAAATCATGGTCAGAGTTCATATTGCGGAGAAGCTCCAAGGTCGTATGATGTTGGAAGAGCAAATACATCTCAATACCGATACGACCAATGTTCTTGAACATATTTGAGAATTGCATATGCTGTGGGTAAGAGCCAAAGCCGTCAAATCTGATTGTCCGAGGTCAGCTTGAGAGAGAGGGAAAGTAGACAGTCTACGACTTACATATCATGATCATCCAACTGCAGAATGTATGGAATCTGCGCAAAAGCCTCTCGAAGATGAGGCTGATCGAAGTGACTTGTATAAAAGTGGAAGTAAGCATGTGAAACCTCCTCCTCGTGTGCCGGCGTCCATGGAGCATTTTTTCGTTGTTCCTTGCCATGGATACCGAGCCACTGCTTGAGCAGTGGAATCTCTTTCCAGATCCTATCCGCTGATATCTGCCCACCAAGCCCTAACTGGCAGTGAAATCCTCCGACTTCAGCATATTTTTGCATGATGTCCTTCCACATAAAGCCGGCACCGCCTAGACGAGCTCGTTCATTTGCACTGACGTTCAGAGAAAAGTCGTTACCTGAAGTAGCGATAAACCTCCAGTTCGTTTCGTGTCGTCCCGCGACGAGAAACTCGTACCGTGTACAACCAAGATGAGAAGTAATCGCATATGTCCATTTTGCAGGCCCAGAGTCATCCATCTGCAGATCAACATCGTACTTGTAGAATACCCAGCGCTGGTGTTGATGTATGTTGACTCCTTTCAACTGACGAGGATTGGGCGATAGATCCACACTTTGATGAATATGAATCGTCGGAGGTTGCGGAGCATCGGTAACCAGCAAAATAGATCCTAACCAAAGACCCCGTTCAAGATCCATGTTACAATACCGCAAGTAAGGACCAAAGTAGACACCGTTCGTAGCAGCGACTTTGTATAACTCAACCCCGCTGCTTGGGGGGGGCCCCGTGACAGCAGTTCCGACCGTACTGAGGCCCATCACACTGCCTTCATACAAAGGTGTCATGGGAACTCCTGGCGACGCTAGTGGTTTACCACCGAAAGAGGAAAATGCGGGGGACGTGAGAGGGTGGGCGCTGTAAACACTGCCGACAGGCGACATGGGCGTCTCGTTCAGATTGAGCGGCGTAGGTCCCTTGGGGAATTCCCATTGAGTAGATTGTGTAGGAAGATGGATATAGTAGTATTGACCAGTGTTTGAATCAAGATGCGCAATCCAGCCCTCGGGTAAAGGAGGAGGCGAAGCTGGTGGAAATCCTCCGGGAGCTGGAGAAGCGCTTGTCTGTATACTCTGCTCAATGATTGCCCCCGTTGGCTGTGTTTGTTGCGGCGACATTACTTGCTGTGGCCCCTGGGAAGGTACTTGTTGTGGTAGCTGCTGTTGCTGTCTCGTATCATTGGCAAAAGCCGGGTGGCTCTGCACAGACGGAGCAGGGGAACTGATCGAGGGAATTCCTGCCGCAGCGCCTACCGCTGAGCCAGCAAAAGAAGGTGCGCCGGTCGAGGCCTGATGGCCTTGTGGAGGTGGAGAGCTAACGATTGGGCGTCCCTTTTCACTCGGATATTGTTGGGAGGTATTAGCACCAGACACACTCGAGTAGGCCGGCGGCGGAGAGGCTGAAAGGTTCATTCGTTGAAAATCCTGCTCCAGAGCGTTCGCAGGGATTATAGGATGATCAGCAGGGTTGACCGGAGGAGCTTGTCGGGGTATAGGCTGGGTAGATGTAGGTGGAGGGTATTGCTGCGTGCCAATTTCGCTAGAGCCCTGGTATACGGTAGGAGGTCCATGTGGTTGCGTACCCGGTTGCTCGGTTGGGGTCCAAGGACGAGTTGTTTCGGTCTGCGCAGTGTATTGATTCGCTCGCTGTTGAGCAGCTGCGTTACGAGATTGCAGACTAGCCAGCGTGGAAGTGCCCGCAATTCCCGCAGCCGCAAATCGAGCCTCGATATCAGCTCCAGGCCGTTGACCGGGGCCGATGATTGGCGTCTCGGGCGGCGGAGGGGAGCCTCTCTGCGCGCGAGTTGTGGAGTTGGATGCCGTGGAACTAATACGGTTGATTGAATCCGGATTGTTCGCCCTCAAGCGAGCCTGTGCTGCACTCGTAGCCGACGGAGGTGGAAAGTATTGTTGATCATATCTACCATCATTAGACTCGGCTGCCGTGGGACGGGGTGGTCCTGGAGGGGGAAATTTTTGAAAAAGGGCATCTTTGTCAGGAGTATCGGGACCAGGCGACTCTGGCAAAGGCTTTGGAGGTGCATTACCCCGTCGTTCGGCCAAAGAGGGTTTCTGTTCCCGCCCATCGCGAGGTCGGAGAGCGGAAGGGTAATCCGCGGGAGAGGTAGCACCTGTAGACGACGATATGCTCTGCGCAGGACTAGCGATACGACTGTTTGGTTGGGGGTAAGGCGCAGTCTGACTGGAAGGAGAGTACGGTAGTTGTGGCCGAGGTCGGTCATCAGGATAAGGAAGGTTGTTAGGAGCAGTTGGCTGCGGGGTAGGCGCTGCCGATGGAGGTTTGTTGATTCTCAGCGGTTCGACGATTGGGGATTCGTCGCCGTCTCGTCGAGCAGCCGATGGATTATTCAAAAACATCTCCTCCCCTTGTCGGCCATGGTAATTAGTGTTTGTCGGACTCATGGTGAGCTTCAGCCCGACTGCGGGAGGTGCGCGATGACGATTGGAATCTGTGCCACATGGTCTTAGTATGCTCCAACTAAACAATCAAAATGCAGAGATAGTCATGCTCTGAAACCGTCTCTAGGCGACACGACTATTCTGAGACGATGGTGAATGCAGGCTTACTTGTTGGTGGTATGAATCCAGTTCACACCTCAAGTCGAGAGGAGGGGCAATCTTATCGGTTGATCTGCAGCGCTCCCGGACTGAAGAAACTGCAACTCTTGCACGAGTCGTAACTATTTTGAAATCGTAAATAGAAATTCAAAAGTAAAATGGACGCAAGATCAAGGACACGGTATCAGGAGCCGACAATCAAAAGTACCAGAATTATTTTGGACGTTCAAAGTCAGGCGCCAACGACCAAGAAGGAAGCGCAACTGAGGGCGGTCTCAAGCGGTGATTGGCTGGACTAGAAGCTTGGGAAAAGAGCAGAAATTCGGGCTGCGGGAGATGTGATTGGCTGAGCGAGGGGGGGCATCACAGTTCCTTCAACCTCCTCGGCGGCTACTTTGACTATTCGAGTTAGTCAATATTGACGGTCATCGTCTTCCCCTTCATGTGTAGCTCTCCATGGATGTCTTGACTATACTCTTTGTAGATATTACTTCAATAGTTCGCCCTTGGTCTAAGCAGCAGCAACATATTACATACCCTTCAGCATTAGCTAAGTAAACCAGATTGTAGTATGATTGGTTGCCCTCGCCAGGCCCCCGCTTGGCCGCACCGGGCCGAGACCCGCTAACCAGGGAACGCGTCTAAATATATCTTCTGCCCTTCGAGACCTGTGATACAGCCTGCATATCGGTACTACATGTGGAGCGAAGAAAGAAAGGAGACGTAGGGTGATCAATGTGTGGTATGGTATTGTGTGGTCTTCCTCCTGTCTGACAGAGTCAGATGTATATGCTCAAAATGCAAACAAATAAATTCCAAAGACCGCAATATGCCCAATCCAATCCTCGTATCGCTTGCTCACGTATGTATCATCGTAAAAGTACAAAAGTTCATCCAAAACTCGTGTATCTCTCCATAGAAAATCAAAAAGAAGCGAAGAAACAAACGGAAACATTATGTAATAACAAACATGATCATGTTAATGGTATGCATAGACCGTTCTACAATCCAAAGTTGACGATTTGAATCCCCTGCTGGACCATAACGTCCGCCCAGCTAACATGAGCCGAGTGACCAATAGTCATAAGCTGATTGGTCTGTGATTGATAGACCATCTGAAGCAAGTGTCGTGTGGTCGTCGCGTTTCGCCCGATGCCTTGCTTTTCCATACCGGAAATAAGATCCATTGCCATCGTCTTCTGGGCCCCTGACGAGGATGAGACACCGGCAATGAAAAGAGGAAATATGATGAAGCGGAGATCGAACTGTCTCGAGTGAACGATCGTCTCTGCAATGTGGAAAATGCTGTTAATGTGGTGAGCAAGAATCTCGCCAGAAGCACCTTCTGGGCTGAGGAGTTGTCCATTCCACAAGCCAGTGTACGAAAAGAGCATGCATGAGTGGTAAAGTGACAATGCCTGGAGAGGTTAGTTATTGTTCATCAAGAACATGAACAACAGAACGTACATTTTGCAATACCTCGCGAGACCGTTGGGGTAGCATCTTCATGTTGTCGCAAAGGTAACGAGCCTGTGGGCAGTCCCACAGGCGGTGGAGGTTATCTCTGATCTCGTAAAGGCGTCTTTTTGGGTCGAAAGCCTGGTGTGGAGATCGTGGAGAACCAGTATAATCGTCACTCCGTCGGAGGCCGGCAGCAAGAAAAGCGAGGCGACTCGCTAAAACAAAAGTCTCATGGTTGAAGTGCAGAACAGAGGGTAGCGTGTCATGTTCCTCTGGATATATCACGCTGAGTCCGCTGGGAGCCACGGGATATAACAGGCTTCCTGAACTGGGAAGCAAGTTGTTGTCTAGCATAGCCTTGAGAAAGTCGCCGGTACCAGCACCGCTGAGTAGAGCATAGAGATCAATGTTGCACACCAGCCAGACAATGTAAGGATAATGCTCGCTACCAAACTGAGAAATTCTCATGAGAGAGATTTGTGTCAACCGAGCCATGTGATGGGACCATAAGTTCGACCCGGCCTCTTCAGCAGCAGCCACCTCATAAATCAGGAGAAGAAAGTGGGTCAGGAAAAGGCCATCGGAACAAAGGTCGTTTGTATCACGAAGGGCGAGCTGAAGGGATGGGAATGCTTGATGATAGTGTTGCAAAGCATCGATACTCTTACTGCGATGTAGACGAGCAAGACTGAGAGCAGAGACAGCCATGATGGCATGATATAACTTTGACATATGAGTGACTGGTACGTAATATAAGGAAAGAATCGACTCACGGGTTGAAAAGTGGATGCGAGGTCTTCGAAAATCTCCACGCCTGGCGTGATAGGACTCGAAATGGGAGAAAAGAGATCGTGACTAGATTGGCCCTGGATGAGCTGTTTCCAGACCACGTCGCGGAAGTGAGCGAGGAGCAGCTCTTCCTGATTGCTATATCGAGCAGTGGCCGGGTCTAATGTCAATGCGCCTTGTTGTTCAGGAGGAAAGAATGTTGGAGAGGCTAGGGTCGAGGCGGAAGTGATATCCGAGGCAGGAGACAGCCTCGCCCGCCTCCAACTGGCTACCGGAGAGCGATGAGTGCTGTCCTCGAAAGTATCGAGAACAACGGTGTTTGGATCAGTGACTTCGCTGATGCTGTGTAAATCGTCTTTTTGGCTCGGCGTTGAGCTGGTTCCGGAACCCCGGCGGATTTTGAGGTGTCCAATGTTGAGTTCGACGGATGATGAATCGTCGGTGTACTCCGGCAAGTTTGAGAAGCTTTCGGGGTTCACTATGACATGGTATGTACCGGGGTAGCTGGCCTCTGCTTTCTTTTCACGTTCATCATCTGTTGTCAACATGAAGAAAGGAGGTAGCGGGTCGTAGGCGCCAGGAGTGACAGGTCGAGAGTAAGTGCGTGCTTTAGCTGCTGACAGTCAGCACATACTGTAAGATCAATAACAGTTTCGAGATGCAACGTACAATCCCATACTGTATTGCCGGCGGTAGACACCTCGGTCATGCGTTCGACCACACGAGCTGTGTCGTCGCGGAAAGTCAAACGGGGACTGTAGTCGCAGCGATGCCCTAGACGAGCACATTGGCCGCAGCTAGGACGACGTTCATCACATTTTACTTGACGGCGTTAGCATGAGTCTGGTCAATTGACTCGCAGACGAGGGCGGGGCATACCTTTGCGGCTCTATCATGGGAAAGAAGAGATCAACTGTTAGCATGAAAGATAATGGTGGACGCTATTTCCGGAGATAAGCTTACACGACACGTCCTAAAGGTCGAGTCAGAACCAAGAAGCATTCAGACAGTCAACGAAGCACTCACCAGCAACCAGTCCGCGATCGAGACGGCAGCCGTACTCGAGGCGGAATGTTCAGAGTCATAGCACTGGGAGCGCTCACGCCCGGCGGGGTCGTGGGACTGTCGGATTCGTCTTTGGGGGCGATCATTGGGAGTCGGAGGGAGTGTTTTCCAGCTATTATAATTCCATCCTGAAGTGGGAGGGTGCTGGTGAGTATCATGGTAGTATTGAGTCTGTTGATTGGACGCCAAATAGTATCACGCAGCGAATCCGTCTCGCCGCCAAAACCGTCGGCTGTTGTATAAGATTCAGCCAGCTTATGACATGCTCAGAGAGACCGATGCAAAGTGTATGGTATATCAGATGAGCGTGGCGTATATGTATGTGTGTATGTGATACTGAGAGAGAGGGAGAGAGTTTGTGTAAAGTTCCGATGAGGGAAGGGGGATGAATATATATAGAGGTGAAGTGGTGATCGAGAGATAGGCACCAAAGTCAATTGGAGCTAGACTGTTGCTGCTTGACCAATTCGGAAGGCGGAGGTCCAGACCAGCCCTGGATCCTGACCAAAGCAGATCAGCCCCGTCAACGTGATCACGGGGAATACCGAAGGAGATTGCTAGCTAGTTGCAAGTCGTCGAGCTAATGCATGTACGATAGGGTGTACAAGAAGAATATCCATCAGTAACTAACGAGCAAGGAGAGAGAAAAGACCGAGCTGTACAGAGGGAGTCATCAGATGGATGGATGGTATTTGAATTTACAAATAGAGCTAGTATAAAGAGACGAACTATAATAACCACCATCGTGACAAATCTCTGACAGGGTATGTCAGTACCGATGTGACTGAGATCGTAATTTATGACGGGTTTCATTACCCCGTCCGTACTGTGTTATGGTGGGAAAAGAAACGTTCTGGCCCGCGGACCACGCGGTGGTGGTGCCATTCTTTGCTTCGTGTGTACCGAGATTTGAGTTGGGCAGTCTCACATCGAGAGCATTTTTGGAACGATTGTGAAGAGAATAAATAATAATAGAAAAAAGAAACCCCAAAAAGCAAAAAGCAAGGAAAAAAAAAAAAAAAAAAAAAAGCAAAGAAAAGAGGAAAGGGAATAGAAAAGAACGAAATGACAATACAAGACATCCCAAGAGAAAAAGCCCGGCAAAACAAATCCCCAAAAAAATAGATTACCGCCAAGGTGACAAAGAGAATGAATGGATGTACGGGCAGAGTGTATCTGGGGAAAGGGTCAAAAGTATCTTAAGATGAGGCTAAAAACTGAACAGTCCAGCCCAACAGACAGACAGCAGAGAGAAAAACAAAAAGAAAACGAACTAACGGGAGTCAACCGAGTTCTCCGAGCGCCGGCTGATGTTCCCGATCTGGTTTAGCGTGAATTGGGTGTCGATTCGATCAAGGCTAGCGGGCTCGCTAAATTCGAGCAGAAGACCAATCAGAGCGACGGTTCGCAGGCTGATCCACGCGCTAGACCCAATAAAGCAGTGTCATGGTTCGCGCTTAGCTGAATCGGGCTTATCTGTTCTTGTTTCGTCTGTTTGTGTTCCAGCCAGCCATCGTACCTGATGGGACAACATTACTCCGTCGTGCATTCTCGACCACTGCTGCTCCCTGACTTGCTGCGGACTACATACGAGGAGTATGTACTCATTTTCTGGCCACACCCTCATGAACGTTTATGCATGCATGACACGATGCATTTTCAGCAGCGAACAGGCATACCAACAGGGGCCTTCTGTGTGTGACATCTGATGCTCAGCCACGCCAATCTTTGTCTCCTCATGGCTCAGTTGGCTGCGACACTCCGCCTGCGCGATCAGTGCGATCAGGTCCGTTAGTCCTGTCAGGCATGGCCACGGAGAAACAAATCTAACCCAGATAAGTCACATTGCACGAACACCGTGCTTCACTGCTGATAGAGGACTGGACTCGACCGTGTCGTATGTACTTCGTAAGTATGTATGTGCGTGATCCAGGAATTGATTACAGGGTGGGACTTGCTGCCAAGTGCCAACTTTACAATACACTGAACAATGCACAATACGCTAGTACACCGTGTCGTAACTCGTCACCTGTGGCAAAACGCAGATTAAGATTGCCACATGGTTCGGAGCATGCATCATGCACAGTCGTTTTCTACTACGTACATAGGGATGATTTCTGAGACACATTCTATGCATTCCAAATACCAACTGCTGTGCCGATTGACGGCAATCGAAGCATTATCCCGTCAATAATGAGGTGTCACCATTCTGGAAGGTCTTGATGATTGGGAGCTAGTTGGGCTTCCGGCAAAATAGCGCCAGATGACAAAGATCCCGCCGATTTAAACATTGACCCAAGATCTAGGCGCAATTATTCTACAATGCATTGTAGTCTTCCTTAGAACATGATGGATAGCCAGTAGCCATCCGTCTACGGAGTACGGCCATTCACTCCGTCGGTAAAAGCTAGAGAACTTTATTCCGTCATCCTCGGAGGGCCATCTCATGCGTGAACGAGCGTTCCGTCATCTTATTGTGTGAACACAGATTATGGTATCGTATCTCATAACAAAAGCAAACACCGGCCAAATCTCGGTCCTGTGGAGGCTGATTGATGGTTGATTTGATGGTTGGAGATCGGAGGAAACACAACAAAGTTGGTTGGAACAAACCCTTTCGGCCGCCCCGGACGCCAAGCTTTGAATCGCAGAGTCTAAACACCTCGCTTCCACTAGCGTATTATATTACGGGTCTCCATTACACACCTTACATACTATGCAGTATGTACGAGGTGCATGCTCCGTGGTAAAGACGGAGTATTCAACCGCCAAATTTGCCATCGCTCAAAACATGGTCAAGAATGATTTCATCTTCTCCATCTTCATATAATGCCAGGCGAAATGAACAGGATGACCGACCAAATCCGACAATCACCACGCCATGCCAATTCACGCTGCAGACGGGACAGGAAAAAGAAAGAAGCTAGATAGGAAGACCTGCCCCTGACCCAATCAGACGAGAGAATTACAGATTGGTCTATACCTAGTACCTACAGAGTCGACGTGTAGGGCCTTAGGGTTTTCACTTCGAGCCCAGCACAGTGGTTCAGCACATGCATGCCAGTATGTGGTCAAAGCGCGTCTTCTGATTAGGGCTCGGGACTTGCCAAAGTATGCCGTCCACTAATCCGCCGTAGCTTGACAACTTACAGGCCTGCACTCTGCACTGACTCTGCGACACCCTAGATTTCCCCTTTCTTGTCCTCGTACAATTGTTCCGGTCAGGCCACGACATGAAAAGTATATCTGCTTTATCGTGACGCCATGCCATGCCTATAATCGCAAACACGAAGTTGAAGTCTGTAGTTCATCTCCAAGAGTGGGGTGGACCATGTCTGAAGGTTGAAGGGATCAGACTGCCCACTTACGTAGTACTATGACCTAGGTAGAGTCTGACCGTAGTTGATGTCCATGTTCGATCATAGCAGACCAAATTATTGTTTTCTTGGGCCGCCACGGTAGTCGATCGGCCCCGGCTCGGAGCGCACGTCGTTGATTTGCGCTTTGCAATATAATATTGGGGTCGGACCTTATTACGTAGCCCTATATGAGCTTTGAAAGAATTTCTTACGATAGCGTAGTTTCTGACAGCCCGGCTGAAGTCTGACGCTTAACGTACGAAAGGTATACCGTATACGCATGCTTGTGGTAGTGTGACTAGTGTCCGCATGGACTGCTGTATACGGTATGGCGCGTATCGTATTCGGCGTATCGACAGAACGCATCGATACGAAACCAATCGGAACGAGAGGCCAAGCTAGACCAAGTCAGGTCAGAGCGTTCGAAAATTAGAAAACCATGTGGTTGTCACTTGTGGGGCAGGACAGATCAGCTTGGCCAACAACCACTTTTCTAAGTATTAGCATCCGGTGATGTGTTTTATTTTCTCTTCCAAGTGCCGTGTCACCAATTGTTTAGTCTAGTAGCACTCCGGATTCAGTAGCAAGAGCAGAAGAAAAGACCCAAAGGCAATAAGATGAATCTTTTTTTATCAGCCAGCGGTGCATACGAGTAGATTCCGCGGACATTTCTCCGTGCTTAGGCCCTTCGCTTCTTCGGTACAAATCTAGAAACCAACAGCAGAGTTCAACCTACCCCAAGGCGCCTTTGCAGTTTGCAGTCCCCCATATTTTTCAACTTTTTGACTCATGTCAAAGTTTCTACAGATTCATACAGAGTCTGTATGTAGGTCGCTGAAGAAATTCCAAGAAAACCTGCTTTTCTCACGAACTACCATGAAAACCGTGCCCATGGCTGGCTGATCTTCATTAGGGCTGAGGCGGCCGTCTGGGTTGGCAAAGCGAACTTGTTTCAGTTGTGCATTAGCAGAACAACAACACAAATGCAATTATTCGCGATTGGGAAAAGTAAATCCTGCATCAAGCCTAACGACTAAAAGGGGAGGTGCCTTGTGTCGAGATGGGTGTCCATGCAATATACTGCTGCATGACGCCAGGATGAACTATTGCTTAACAAGGGACCGTTAAGACTTCTTACGGAGTCCTACAATAGTCGACTAGTGTGCCCCTGTCCACTGTCAAGAGAAACAATGATCGGACCCTCCCACACGGTCGGGACCGTATTTTTCGAGACCTCACGTACGTAGTACTATCAACACTGCAGTACGGCTGCAGTATCCGTAGTACGTCCGTCCATACGGAGACAGACTGGGTGCGTACTGTAACGGACCACGTACTGAACCAATTTTCTGGCCCTAGTGTTTTAGCATCCAAGTCTAATCTGTCCCTTTTGAACAATGATTGGTGCGAGTCCGCTTATCGCTTCCTGTCTAAGCTTAGATCATCCGGCGGGCCGCATCATGCATTATGCATACTGCAGACTCATCAAACTTCTTTTTGACTTTCAAGTCCAAATACACGATTCGATTCGCCTACTACTAGCCTTTCATACAATCAACTGGCAGCGGTATTTTACCATTCGCCCTAGGTACTAGGCTAGAACGCTTACGGATCGGATTTGACTCGTCATGCACATGGCAACTTGACATGGAACCACTAATAACCTGGTCCCAGGCAGAGCTTCCGAAACTAAGGAGAGACTGGTAAGGTTGAGCCTGGTCCTCCATTCGAACCAGGCTCTGAGCCAATTTAAACTCTCTATACGAAGCTGTCAGGCCTCGCTAACGCGGACTAAGTTTTCAAAACACACCATAGGCAGAGGAAAAAAGAAGGAAAAAAAAAACTCTAAAGCTTAACTCGATTAGTGCCAAGTGGTTAAGCCTTGTTCGACTCTGGTCATCGTACATAGAACGGCATACATTACTCTTTACATACTAGGCGCGACGTTTTGTGCCAGATATTGGTATCACGCAGAAATTGGCAGACTCCATATTCCGTATTAAATCTAGGGAGATCTTGGTGCCGTACTTTGTGGTACTAGTTAGTGATAACCACACATTGTGATCATATCCGCGGAGCTCCGTATATCGAAAGAAAACCTTGATGAAGATCTAACTATGCTGAAATGGGCCACCGGGCGCCAAGGTCAAACTTTGCGCATATTCGGTACATTTATGGGTTTTCACCTAAAGATACGTACATCACAGTCATCCAATACACCGACATGGATGGCGGTTCCTGGTTTTTCTCTAAGCGCCGAGAACGTATGCATCACTTCGATACGTACGGAGTACATTGTGTTGATAGATCGTGTCTTTGAATCATGACTGGTCTATATGATTATTCTTATCACACAACCATTACAAATAATAACGGAGAAATCTCGGGGTTCTTTCATGTTCTCCTTGACATATCAATACACACACAGAGTGCTCTGGATGTGCCAATACGTAGCGGTAAATAATCATATCGTATCTAGGCCACCTCGTCGATCTTCCACGTGGTGAAAAATCCCTCTCTCCCAATCAGCTTGGTCTGGTCTGAGTGCCCTTATATTACAACACTAGTAATCTCTAGGACGACAAAACCGGTCTCATCCGAATCAAGTCCCAAGTCAAGTAGGCTAAGCCCTCACTCCAACGTGGGCTAGTGCAGGGTCTAACCACTTCACTCCAAGACGCTCGACGCTCACGACGCTCGTAGGGCAGATTTAAGAATCTGCTGGATTGATTCAGCTCGCTCTTGCGCCAGCCACAGCTCCATGCGTTGTCGTTGTCTATCATTCAGGACCCTCGCGCCCACAGCGCTAGTGACTTGTGGACCTGTCGTCCCCTGAGAAGCCACTTTGATGAATTTTTCTGCTGCTCGCGCACGCTTGAGACGAAGGCTTTCAATTGCAGGATCAACGTCGGCGAATAGGAGGCCGTCACCTAGTATTTGTAATCGTTCTTGAAGCGCTGGGCGGTTGACTGTCTGTTTCTCTCTGGATAACTCATCCCCTATCCTTTCAAAGACGCCCTGCAAACCGACGTAAAGGTTGTCCATTACTTGTCGGTTGTTCCCTTGCAGGCATTGCTCAACGCTTTTGACGACGGACTTCAGCTGGTCTGTGGCTCGTCTACGTGTTAGTGGGCTATTATAGTATGCGTCAAGGTTTCAAGAGGGGTCTTTGCCAAACTCACCAGCTTCCGGCACTTTGACTGTGGGGTTTATGCAGCGGATCAAACATCCCGTACACGCTGCTAATGTCTCGTTCTCCCTGCCATGAATCAGTCATTCAGCCTTATCGGACGCAAAGAGAAAATTCTGAAGCTAGGAAGCAAGACGTATGTAGGGGTCTACGCTAGGGGCTTAGACTCACAGGGCTTTGGTAGAGTGGTCCCCATCAATGTCCATTTTGACGTTGTCACTATCATTCAGCTCGTCAACGATTGGCTCAACGATCAAGATGGCGTCCGAAAAGAGGTCTAAATCAGGGCGCCGGGTCTCTGCGAAATCGGCCAGCGCATTTAGTGCATGTGGTCGGTACGCCACGTTATTTCGCTTGGCTTCTCTGAGAATAATAACCTATCAAACACAGTTAGTAGCCGGCCGCTCCGCAAGTCTAATCGCCAGACTATCGAATAGGGCTGCAGAAAAGTAATCTGTCTTGTGCTTACCTTCATCTGTTGGCTGACGTCTCCCCTGAATTGCCAGAACGCCCGCGAATTTTCCGCGAATTTGACGAACGCTTTCAAGACCTTCTCCTTCCCATCCCACGTTTTCCCATTCACGGCCTTCTCTAGAATCGGCCAGACAATTTCCGCCGTTGATTGATCGAGAGACTTTCCGAGACTGACGACCACGTCAGCTGTTGCCAGGCAGGCACTGTGTTTGATGGTCCAATTGGACGATTCGAGTCGCTCGGATATAATCGCTGTGATTTCTTTCAGGTACAAGGCAACAGCTCGAGGTCCACCAACATTGTCCTGCCAGGTTTTCTCAAAGATCTCGCGAGTCTGTTCGTCAGTGTCTTGTTTGGCGACAAACACGAACGGTAGGGCCGCTGTAGCGAAATTCGAGAACCTATCGCTCGACAACTTCGACATGGAATGTAGAATTTCTCCGGCTACTGTCCGATGAGAAGTTTCCTCCGAGTTAAAATATAGTGATTTGGTGAAAGCAATGGTCTCTAGCACGCGCTCATCACTTGCAAGTCGTATTAGATATCCAATAGAGGCACTGTACGAAACACTGACTGTTTCGTTGCGGTCGAGAACGTGCTTAGTCAATAGTTGAATGAACCTGTCGGCATAAGGACCAAACAAGAATTGCTTTCCACTCAGAAGAGCCAGGACTCTGCTACAACCGACCTTGGATGGCAAGCCCACCGCAGTGCGTAGTACCACCTCTAATCTGGCGGCAACCTCTTTTATGGCGGTCTCATCCAGACCGTCTAGTAGATATCTCTCGATACTTTCCATCATTGGAGACATCCGAATACTTGATAGACGCATTTTATCAATCTCCTGCCCTGTAAGTCCGTATTTGTCTGCATTCAGGTGAACGTAATTCACCGCCTGAGGTTCGAGAGAACTTAGAGAAGACAGGAATTTCTCCAATATTTGAGCCATGAATGGGCGCAAAAGGGCACTAGGACTCTTTTTGATGATTTGTACCAATGTTGATATGGCATAACTCTGTACCTCTTGCGCACTGGACTCCATACCATCTTGACCCAAGAGAAAAGGAATAATATGGCCCAGCATAGTCTTTGCTCGCTTCGAATCTGTATCCCCGACTTCGAGGGTGCGGATCAAAATGTTCGTGATGACTTGGCAAAGTCGTAAAGCTGCTGTGCGCACAGACTCCTTGATGTCGTCCATTACTTTGAAGGCTTTGCTTAGGATTTCGTTGAGATATTTGTCGTACTTTTCGATTGATCGCCCCTGTAACAGATCCGCGATAGCAGCGCAACTAGCCTGACGGACTCGCCACTCTCTTCCTGCTATGATGCTGGACAACAAATCATCCATGATTGCATCAAACTGAGTATCCAACAGAGTTGTAGGATCCTTGACAAGCGCTTGCCAAATGTCAGTCATTGACCTTTGCACATTCGGATTGGGATCAAATCGATAGCGATACAGTTTTGGATAAATTTTTGGGTTTTTGGCAAGATATCCGCTCACACTAGAGTCGGACAAGACATTGCTGAGGCCGAATCTACCAAAAGCCGCTCGACTTGACCAGATGGCATTGTTTGATGCCAGAGACATGAAACGATACACAAGACTCGGATCACCGACCTCAGAGGCTAGATTCATGATATCCTTGTATGTTGTGACTGATTTGCCCTCACCAGTCGGAAGAGCACCCGGCTCGAAAAGCTCGGTGTCGCCTGTAACTCTGCCTCCCATGTTGGCACCATTACCCGTGAAAGAGCCGACCAAATCGCGCACGAGATCGTCCCGCAGATCTTGATCGCCCATTTCATATACAAGACTCAAACCCCTGGAGCCTGTCTCCTGAACGACCTCATCGCGATCAGCCAACAGACCAGCGAATGCAGCTTGAAAGGCTCGAAGACGTCGTTGAACTCCTTCAAGCTCTCCACAGTCCTTGACAAGACAAAGCGCCCAAATAGCGGATGCCTTTCGTAGAGAAGGTTTTGATGCCTTGCAGTCTGCGATGAGCTTATCGGCTAGTTCCGAGAGGATAGTTGCTGGTATATCTGCTTCCAGTGGTGTCTCATCCACATCGAAATCACCGAGCAATGACTTCGAGGCCCATCCTGCAGCGGCAGTACACAAAGATTCTCCGACAGGGAATTGGACCTCTGGCTTGCGGATTTCATGCAGTCGATATAGAGATGTCATGATTTCACTGAATGCAGATCGGTCTTCTCCTCCAACACGTAGCGCAACCAAAGATAACTGGCCTAACGCATGAATTGCATTTTCCTGCTCTTTCTTGGCCTGTTCTTCAAGTTTGGACTGTATGATCTTCGAAATGCCAACCGCTGACAACTTACCATAGTCGAGGACTTGTGCGAGTGCTAGTTGTCCGATGGCCACTTGCACGGCCTCTGATAGTTGTGAATCTCTCGTTTGACCCAGTATCTCGACTACGAGAGTAATATACTGCCCGATTTGTGCTTCGGGAACGACAGTCAACCTTCGGCGATATGCCAAGCGACTAAGCAGATATGCTGCAGCGAGAACAGCACCTCGAATCTTGCTAGCTGCTTCACCAACAGCATCCTTCCATCCAGTGACTTCATTCAAAAGGTTCGAGAATACCCGAAAACAGTCGTTCTCCGTTACATTTTTATGAGAAACGAGAATTCCAAAGATCCTTGCAGCAATGCGTTGAAACACGTGGTCGTTAGTCGTGTTGATCCGATGCAGAACCGCTGTCGCTCTAGTTGTGACCCTCTCTATAACATGGTTCGAAGTCAATGAGCCGACGTCTATGAAATCTCGACCACAGTCAGTACTTTGAAGTCCGGTGGCTAGATTAATACCATCTAGTGCACTTCCCAGCCATGTTATCATGACCGGATCAGATTGCTGGGAAATGATCTCCCTGACGCCTTGCCTCATTTGGGCGTCTGATCGAAGGAGTGTCTCGAGTTTATACTCCCATTCTTGATCAATGTCGATAGGTGATTGTGTCTTCGATAGTGCTTCCCAAATTAGTAGATTCTTACAGAATCGAACTGCTGGTGCAATGACACCACGTAAATCGCCCTTTGATGTGTTTGAATCAGCTCCTCTCACCAGCAATTGTGCTGCCTGTTGAAAGCTGGGGAATTTGTATTGTGGCAGATCTTCCAAGTTTGTTGAAGATGATACACCCCTCACAGGGTTGAGCATTCGATACCAGTACGGATGGAGACCCTTCTTTCCTTCTTCAATGACCTCTCTCGACGCTTGCGATGTGCTGGCGATAGCAAGAAGGTCGATCCATCGAGCAGTGAGGTCCCAATAGGGTAGACACCGATTGGCGTATCGTACAGCAGTAAAGTGCGTGCTGCGAACAATAGGGTAGCCAGTTAATGAGGAATCCGTGCCAGGCTGACTTTGCATTTGAAATTCGAGAAAGTTACCGAGTTCTGACTGTACACCTTCAGGAAGGTTACCAGTGCAAGAGTTGAGAATACTACCCAATGCTTGCTCTATACTGACATAGATTTCTGCAGCCGAAGCGTCAGAGGCCAGGGAAGTAAAGAGCCACCGCAAGAGATCCATATCAATGTAGTCCACGCTGCTATCTGACGCAATCTTTGGAGACAATACACCTATGCTTTCATATGCCAGTCCTCGCAGGCCAACGTCCGTCTGAGACAGTCTTTGACCACTTATACCTGGATCCGGCCATCCCTGTGACTCCACAAACTGTCGTAAACCCACAACAGCATTTGGTGCAATGACCTTTAGATCAGATGGCTTACCCATGCGAACAACCCAAGTGATGAACACGAAAATCTGAGATCTAAGCTTGGAGGCCTGAAGACCGTGTGCAGATTGGGCAATAGACGAAAACAAGCCTTCGTCGAGAAGCTTGCTGATTTCGCCGGTATGAGTAGTTGCTTTCACTGATTTACCTAGAAAGCTGAGAATCTTGACCTGGAGCGAAATACGGGCAGGAAGAGCCGCGTCACTTCCTGTAGACCCGAAGTAAAGTCTGTACAGCTGTTCCACAACCCCAGAATCTTCAAGGTCAGGGTTGAATCGTTTCAAGATATCGTCGCCGATATCTGAGAGGCGAGAGTTGGAGTCAGCGGAGAGTATGACAGCTGGTAGAAACCGCTCTGAATTGTTGAAGGCACCACTCGCGAGAAATTTCGCAACGAAGTATTTCGTCTCTGTCAGATTCAGCCCACCTTGCGTAGTGGGGTTCCAGGTTTCCTCATAAGTAGCCGATTTGTTCAGAAATGTGTATTCTGACGGCGACAGGCCAGGACAAGCACGAGCATCTTTCGGTGCCTGCGATAGGAGAAGTAATTTCCCCAACCAGACGGCCAAAGATCGCGTATCCGCCTCTGAAAGAGAAAGCTTGTCGGCCAGTCTCTGATCTTCGGGACTATCCTTTGGCGGCAGCCGTAAAAGAGGCAATAACCTCAAAATCAGATTAAACACATTCGCCGTCTGAGCGGATGTAACATCCAGCTCGGCGATACCCTGCAACGCAACAGGTAGCAGCTCCACTCGCGCTGAAGCATCAAGACGATCGATTCCTTGTTGGATATAAATCAAATCAAAGTGTCTGATCAGCTGCGAGCTCTGTTCCTTGAACTGCTTCAGCAGCGTGGTAACGGGTAATTGGATTGATTGCGGCTTGATTCTCAGATTGATATGTTGACAGACTGCGATGACCTTGTTGCGTACGGCCAGATGCTCTGATGCTAGTTTGAGGAGTAAGGGGGCTAGATATGTTTGGAGCAGCTTCTGGAGCCTCTCGTCTGAGTCGGCTAGGGCAATTCGCAGCTCCACTTTGGAGACCAAGCTGAGCTCGCGAGCTTCAGGGCTCTCGGCCGGCTCGCCTGAAGACATTATGAGCTGTCAAGTCACTTTAGTAGCTCATGGATGGATTATGTTTATCGTGATGGCGATAATATGTGCAGATTGTAAGGATATGTATTGGTTGGTTGTTTATACGCCACAGCTAGGCAGCGGAGTGGATGATTGTAAATCATTGACCGCTTTTGGAGCCCGCTAGATGGAAGTATATAGAAGTGCACGTGACTCGCATAGTGAGGACTGCGAGTAGTATCTTATGCCAGGAAATTTGATGAAAAACGGAATACAATCGAGAATTAGATGTTTTTGTCTACTTTTCTTTTACTGTGTTGGAAAAATAGCTGTTGCATTCCAAGGTTGGTGCCACTCTATGATCACCGAATCGTACAGGCTCATCCATAACGACACATATCATAATCAAGTCCGTCCAAATCATAGCTATTTACGATCTAAAAATCCATTGGATGATCTTGCCGCCTCTGCTCAGCCGCCTCGCCTCTCAAAAAACGATCAACTTCTCGCACAGCATGTTCATCCTGATTGGACGAGGTTCTTTTCTGGCCATCCCCAAACAGACACCGCCAAAGATCATCTTTACCGACAAGCTCGCCTCCTGCGGCGCCTGAAGCTAGCAATTTTCCCAGTGCAGCATCTTGCAATTCCATAGAGTTTGCTGAATCAATAGCTGTCTCGGTAAAATTCTCTATTGTAGTCCCATTCTTGAGTCCCGGACTCGGGGATTGCAAGTCATTCTGCTTTCCTTTCTCCTTTTCTTTCTGGACGATATGATTTAACCTCCGAGAGACCGAAATCTGGTATATTGATTCCTCGACCGTGTCGGAGACGAGATACATCCAGACTGTCGTTGGACGATGTTGGCCGATACGATGCACGCGAGCAATGGCTTGCAGCTCGATTGCAGTGTTAATCAGTGGTTCGCAGAGAAAGACATGAGTTGCATTGACGAGGTTCAGCCCAGATGAGTGAGCTCGAGCATGTAAGAGAAAGCACTCCACCTGCAAGATTGTTAGCCATCAATCATGAAATCTCACTGCCATAATATACATACCGCCGGATCCTCTTTGAACCTCTGGATTCCGTCCTGGACCTGGTCCACACTACTGTACCCAATCTTGAACCGAGAAAAGGCGTTAGCCAACACACCTAGGAAGTCTTTGTATTGAGAAAACACAATTGACTTGGCTCCAGGATCGTGCTCGCGTAGCCACATCAGATGTCGAGACAAGGTATCGATCTTGGTGCCGAAAGAAGTCGGAAGATCAATGTCTTTGATCTCTTGCAGAATACCGGTACTGATGTCTGAGTATATACCATTCTGCGAGGGGCGCCCATGTTCGATCCTTGTAGGTGTTCTTTCCTCTTGTGCAAGTAACTCTTTTGGCTTGTATGTGATTTGATGAAAGTCGTTTGCTTTCAATTTCCGCTTGCATGCCGGGCATGTTCGGTGCTGATGCCACCAGATACGTAGACAATCCTTACAGTACTTGTGACCGCAGACAGTCAAAACACCTCAATCGAAGTCAGCGTTGCTTCTCAAACTACAGAATGACATGAATTTACTTACCGTTTTCAAATGTGCATTGACAGATAATACACAGACGTGTACTCTCGTCTGGCCCCGACTCATCCCGTAAATGAATCAAATATCGTCGCTTCGATTGTAGACTATCCAATTTCTGTTGCATTTTATTTTCGGCTTCGAGTTTCGAGTCATAGGCTACCTGATCAAGAGGCTTGCCAACCCTTTCTTCATCGTATGGTGCGACAGTATCTGAAATTTGTTGCAATTGTTTGTAGTATTCCAACCTATTGTTCATTGTATCTCGGAACAATTCAACTTCTCTATCCAAGGCGGTGATCGTTTTTGCTTGCTCGGCTGATGTCTTGCTCACATGCTCGAGCACCTGCTTGACAATAACAGCTTCGGCACGGGCTCGTGTACTCCCTTCATTGGCTTGCCATTCTAGTGATGTGAGCAGACTGCGCATATCGCTAAGTAGTCCTCGAAGCGAACCGAGATCAGCTTTTGGTTTGAGTCTATTACGTAGCTCCATGACCTTTATGTAAAGCTCAGGTGATGGACCCTTTTTCTCTTCATCACGTGCCAACGCTAGACCGACTTCGACTTCATGTTTGATCAGAAGATTCGCTTGTCCGGTAAGAGCATCATTACGATCGGCGAACATCACACGAAGGCCTTCCATGTAGACATACATTTCATCTTGATGTTTGGTCGACGTCTCATATTCGTTACCTTCAAGCTCACTGGTCTTTTCCTCGTCGATAAGCGACTGTCGAAGTAATCTGAGCATTGTAACTCTCCATTCGTTGAACTGTTCTCGGTTCTCGTTCAGAGCGTCACAGAAATCTTCAAGCCTTTCGAATAAGCGGCGCGCTTCAATTCCCAACGTCGGAAGTTGAGCTTTCATCACAGGAATTTTAACGAAAGAATCATTCCTCGCTCTATCATCAAGAACTTTGATGTACCTTCTGACTTTCCGGGCAACATCTTTCAGCAGTTCCTTTCGGATCAGCTTTGCTTCATCGTAGGCTTCCTCTTCAGCTTTTTCTAGAGCCTTGAATTCCTCCGAATCAGGCTCCGTCATTTTCTTATCGGTCTTGATCTGATAGAAAGCATTGGCCGTGAAGAATTTGCAAACATGTTGCGTTTCCAAAGCTGCACGGAGACGTGCTTTACATGCTCCGATGCGACTGGTCTTGCCTGACTGGTCCGCTTCATCCTTTCCACTTTCGACGTCCGAGTCTTGATCTGAAGCAACCCCGCCGCTACTATTGGCCTTTGCAACTTCAATTTGCAGTTGCCCTCTGCAGTCATTGACCATTTCGGTTGCTCGCTCTAATCCCCTTTGCCATAGGTCTAGAGCTTCTCGCCGCTGAAGTGCGTTTTCAAGTAATTGACCACGACGTGCTTGCGAAAGTAGCAACGTACGTTCTTCGGCACGGATGGAGGTCTCATTTTGATCAATCATTACTTCAAGAACCTCGTCTACAGATCGTAACGGCCCGTTCCTGATACCAAGTGCTTTACGGTTTCGGCGAGCAACTTCAGGGTGTAGACAAGTCTGACGAAGCCTGGTGAGCCAACCTCGCATTTTCTCTATCGAAGCTTGGGATTCAGGATTCCATTCCTGCTCAAGAAGAGCACCGGTAGAATCGACGCCGCAGGCCTCGCACATCTGTTCGAACAATTCACCATAGTGCTGCTCTTCAATTGCAGTAAATGGAATGGTTATAACCACCCGCTTCTGTGGTGGTAGCTTCAAATCATCTCGGATGAACTCTTTGCTATGTCGGAGTGACAGCCTTTTGACGATTGACCTGAAAGCTGGATAATAAGCGCTGTAAAGTCTGCTCCATAAGTCGATCGAACCGCAGAATGGCTCATATCTCAAGAATTGCAATAGTCCAAAAAAGTCTTTCATATCTTTGCGGATAGGTGTTCCCGTCACAGCCCAAGCATTGACTCGAGGAATAAGACGAGCAACTTGTGCAGCATTACTGACGCCGCTTTCGATCATCTGAGCCTCGTCAAGACAAACTCGCCACCAAGACATGCGCACGAGTGGTGACTTTGGGACTTCAAATCGCTTTTCGTTGCGCATGTTCCGCTTTGGCGGGTCAGTTGCGCGATGAACTTCCTTCGCGAGGACATTATACGTGGTCAAAACGACATCTGTATCCCTGAGTAACCCAAGAAGTTGGTTCTGAGAGAGCTTCGAATTTGTTTGATAACCCTTGTAGTCATATACTGTAAGTGAAGGTGCATGGGTCTGTAGCTCCTGTTTCCACTGCTCTAGGATTGCAGGTGGAGTAATGATGAGGGTTGCGCGCGATTTGACAAGAGATTCGTGTGCATCATCATTAGCCATGACCCGTTGGTGAAGAGCAATGAGTGAGATCATCTCGACTGTTTTCCCGAGACCCATCTCTTCAGCAAGTATACCACCTTTCAGTTTTTTATTTGAATCGTACCAAGGAGACATGTCAGTTGTCACAACTCTATAGAGTTGGCTGGCGAAACAACGACGACCGTCCACATCTGTAAACTCTTGAAAAGACTCTGGCAAGCCCACCATTTCCGCTTTCTTTGAGACAACGTTCCCATTGATGTCTAATTCCATATGTTCTTTCTCCAACAGCCACCGTACCGCCCGATTCTGAAAAGGAAACAGCTTGCATCTGACCAAAGGGCATATGATCTCACTGGAGGCCTCAGGTGTATCCGCTGGAACATGAACATTATCATAAAAGTCCCGCGGGGTCCATCGGGCATGTCTGTTATTAATCTGATCCGTCGTCTGCTGGTACAAACCTTCCCCCGCCGGTGTATATTGAACGAAAGCCAGTCCCGGTGGACCCTTGACTTTAGCGTTTGCTGGGATATATAGACTATTTTTCCAGAGCACATCGACAATTAGACGGAATGCGGAGTGGCAATAATCGCGGGAAAGACGGGCTCGGTAACTAAATAGGGAGCGATCACCGCTAGGAGTGTCTATCGAAGAGGCGCATGTCGCAAGCGACAGATGTGAAACGAGGTTCGCTACATCGCCACCCCCTACTAAATGGAATGAAAAGAACTGCTTTCGATTTATTGTTCGAATATCCAGCCAGTGCCCATTCGCCTCATTGTCAAATGTGGGTTGAACCGACGATTCGAAGTCAGATGGAGATAAAATGCGCGTTTCGTTTCGATACTTTAACAGAACGGGCAGATCATCGAATGAGTGCAGCGAGTCATGATGATTTTCTCCCTTGATATCCTGTCCAGATGGTAGGTTTAACTGTCTGCATCATGACGATGCGCGCTCTTGCACCAACTTGCGATAAAGGCAGCTTACTAAGTTGATAATAATCCGACAGAGAACGACATTTTCATCACGAACAGGCGCATCCGCTACCTCGATTGAGTCATCTGGCGTATCCCAATCGAGTTTACGCCGCTTATTTGGCCGTGGATCATTTTGCAAGCTCTGCGATTCAAGAAAACATTCTATCGACTGCGCAACGGAGTCTGTAACGGTTAGCTCGACAAAATCCTGCCATTCATTTTTACGAAAGGTTCATCGAACCTGTGATAGTCTGCCTGTAGGTAACAATAGTCATGGCTGCTCCCACCCTAGCCGACTGATGAGTGAGTAAAGCAACTCGATGGAAAAGAGGTAAGGGAAGAAAAAAAGAAATGAAAGAGGGCTTGAAGCCTGGACCAAGTATGGGGTTTATCTCACGTGACCGGCTTATCGGAGACTCCACTGTGGACATTAAGTAAGCTTTGTGGATCTCCGATAATCAAGTTAAACTAACCCAATTTAGCTTATCCACGTCCATGCGACTCACATGTAGTCGATTCTGGGTATAACTATAGCAAGCAAAAACCTCTCTTGTCACTGATTACTATTAAATTTAACATGATACATAGGGATTTGAAGAATGCTCTGAATCATAAGAAGGAGTAGGCTATCATGTCAGGGTGCTCCTCCATATCACCAAATATATTACAGTCCTAAAATATCAGATTCTGGCATTGGAAGGCCGTCTGTTTGTCACCTATATCCAAGGTTTACTGGGTTAGTGTTAAGACTGTATAGGCGTAATATAATAATATTATTGATAAAAATATCTAATATGGACCTCGTCCAAGGATGCTCCTGATACTGGGCCGTCCTACAGCAGAGAACCAACTATTCTGCGCCGTTGACGACAAGGCTTGCGAGTCACTAATTGGGGTCACCACAGTGCCATTGATTGCTTGCACATATGTGCTATACTTTGTTCCTCCAGAAGTCTCTGTAAAATCTTGAGTAGTCTCCCCAGAGGAATATGAGCCGGTCGTATTCGAATAGTACTGCGCCACGCCCCATTGGCGGGTTTGCAGATCAACGGGGCCGGCGGTAAGCGTGTACGTAGAAATACCGAGACTTCCGGTGGATGATATGGACAAGCCACGATCCATGGTGGCATCAATAGCGAGATAATCTGCTGCCAAAGCGTAAGTGGTGTTGACATCGATCGGGTAGCTGAATGTGGTCGAGTATTCTTGCAACTTTCCGTCAAGTCCGACTCCCTTGGCGGTCATTGTTCCGGTAGTATTTTGAATATTTCTTTGACTCAACCCATCTTGGTTGAGATACCCATCGTTGTAGAACGATAAGTCCTGAGCCCATACAGTTGAGCCTGACGTAATTCTTAATGTTCGGTGGGCAGAAACTGAATACGAGAGAGTCTCGTTTGTAGTCGAATTCGAAACCAGGTTTCGTGAGAAGCTGAACTGTGGATCCGGTGCGTTGATAGTTGGGGGTACACCAGTTGGCCTGATGGTAGAATTCCCGCTCTCGCTAAGGTAAACGAATACCTTACCCGTAACTATCCAATATGAGTTGACGGTCTGGGTCAGACTGATATCGTCACTGGTAGGAGTGTCAAGCCCGGCGACTTTGATCTCAAACGAATGTTCTTTGCCGTCAAGCAGTAGCGGAAGAAATGCCGAGATATCAATCTCTGGTTCTCGCAGGTCAAATGCGTCGATTCCGACAATGGGGCGCCAGAAGCCGGGTGCAACACCTCCCGTAAAGATAACTGGAAATGGCCAAACAACACCAGCGAGAAGCCCATCAATATAAAGCTGAACCTCACGGAAGGGTGAATATCCATAAAGCACACCAATGCTTGAATCAAAATCGTCTGTGTCCTCATTCAGAACGGCCGACCACCAAAACTCTTCTTCGGATTGACCACAAGCTGAAATAGATACGACTGCTCTTTGAGCATTAACGGGAAAAGTGAGATCAACGGTAGCATTGTCAGAAGGTACGGTAAACGCGCTCGCAGAATCACTTGCAGATTTGCGCGCCGAGATTGGAAAGATCAAGTCCGCCGTTCGCACGTTGTTCTCTTTAGTAAAGGATGCCGTCAGCGTAGTGTTGAATGATCCCGTATACGTGTCATCAATCAGGTTACCCAGATCGAAAATGAGTTTCTGGGGAGATTTCCACAGTATCAAATATTGCGACATCTCTTTTATATAGGTCCACACAATGCCGTTGGTGGTCGGCTCGGCTGTGGATGTCCTGAAGACTTCTGTATCATTTAGATACATCAGCGCCAGCCGATCATACTGCCGACCTTTTGATGTAACAGTGAAATTGATTCTGACGGTATCAAAGTCGCAATCAGGCGGGGTAAAATTCCCTAAGACTGCTATTAGACAATATCTTGAAAGTGAGTAAGGAGAAAACTCACCAACGAACGGTTCTCCGTAGCTATACCCAAATGAATATTCCATCAACAAAATTACGTCGTCACATTGGCGACTCGGAGGGTCAAACTCCACAGGTTTGTATACCTCAAAGTCAACTAGGACTGAACTCGAGTTTGTGGTCGAAGCCTGTCGGCGCAATATACGATCCGGTTCATCATTGTAAGCAGCTACGAAGGAGTACAAGCCGAATAGACTCAAGCAAAGAGCGCCTGAGATTTTCATGATGTCAGTCCTATCAGAAGAAAAACTGGTACTTTTCACGCTGGGTGAAAAAGTAACGTTGCCTTTGCACCCTTTGGCGGATTCAACGCCTGGTTTTATACTGTCAAAAGGCGAAATGGCGGGTGATCGACGCGTCTTCTGATATTTGCGAGCGGCCCACACAGGGATCAAGACGATAACCAGGATCAGTAGGTACGAGTCAAAGCCACCAAACTCCATTGAGAAGGTGCGTATTGCGACTGCAGATTAGCGTCGGCTTTTAAGCACATAGGAATCAAGCAATCAGTTGTCGACTTTGTGGAGATTGTTGAAATTCGATTGCTCGCGCCCTGTCTGGAGACTCAGCGGTCAATCTGACGAATGGTCGTGCGAGGGTTTCCGAATTTTGGCATTTCGGTTTCTTCCCAGGCAGCATGGACAAATCAACCACTTCTCAAAGCTTCAACTTGGTTGGTGGACGACGATTTCAAGATTGAGAGATCAGCATTTTAACGGGGTGTTTATCAAGCTAGTCAGGCCGCCAGCTACGGCGGGCTCTAACAACGTTAAGAGCAGAATTGTAAAATACCGGTATCATTACTCTCGCTTGGTGGGCATCCTATGGCGCACTTGATGTAATTCGTAGAAAATTACTGTTCTCTTGGCCATATCCATCTAGGCCGCCGTACAGCGGAGCATCCAAGCTTTATATTGAGGTTACAATCGGAAGGGGCAACGCTCCACAGACCTTTGCCATATCAGGCCAAAATGCCAGGATTGCATATATTCACCAGAATGCAAGAGATAAGACAAACTATCAGGCCGCCATCATCCACACAAAGGCTCACCAGGAGTCACTGTACTACATTGATCGATACTGCAGAGTATTACCGGGCTATCTTCCATCAAAACTGGTTTGGTACCACAACTCTTAAAAGAGGAGATGTGCACTTAAGACACCAGTCTCAGGACAGGCATTGCATTCTTGCCTTACATGTTGGATCGTCCAGCTACTCTATCATGAAAATTTCTGGTTTCGTGACGTATAGCTCATCCAGAATCTTGGTCTCCTCATCAGTGAGCAGCCCCTTCGAAGCCAAGGCAACAGCCTCTGCGGCCTCATCCACCCTCTTGGCACTTGACAGGCCGACAATAGGATTGACTCCCTTTCTCAAAGACCATGCGATAGCAATTTGCGCCATGCTGCAGTGCTTTTTTTTAGCCAGCTCTTCCACACAATTGATGATCATGACGTCTGCTTCTGTCACCTTGCCGACCAAGAGTTGCGAGTACACGTCGCTCGTCTGACGGACTGTGGGCTGCTCTTGCGTCACCTTGTATGGGCGAGCAAGCAGACCACGAGCGAGCGGAGACCACGGAATGATTCCAACACCAGCATCACGGCAATATGCGTGCATTTCACGTTCTTCTTCCCGATACAGCATGGAATGATAGTCCTGCATGCTAATGAATTTGTGCCATCCATGCTTATCGGCAACATTGTTGAGAGCTTGGAACTCCCAAGCGTGCATCTAGGAAAAGTTATATTTAGCCCTTATGGCTGATTCTAGCAAAAAGACGAAACAAAGGTACTTACCGAGCTTGCACCAATGTAGCGTACTTTTCCACTCTCCACAACGTCATTGAGTGCTTTCATGATCTCCTCGCGAGGCGTGTTGCGGTCAAGTCGATGTATCTGCAAAACGTCGATATATGTACCCAGTCTCTCGACACTGGCGTTCACCGCATCAAAGATATGCTTGCGTGATAGCCCGATCCGATTGACCATAATGCCATCGTTGACGGATAACATACGGAGCTTCTCCTCGTCAGACTGTCCAACGAAATCCGCCGGCTCAGGGATGCCACCGAAGCACTTTGTCAAGATCACGACACGCCCACGTGTGATATCATAGTGTTTTAGAGCTTTTCCAATTATCCGTTCCGATTCGCCAAACGAGTATACATCGGACTAGACGAAGGTAATTAGTAAAGCAACATTCTTAACCAAGGAGAATGACAAAGGAGAATGAGGGAACTCACTGTGTCCCAGGTGTTGATACCCAGGTCAAAGGCATGTTTAGGGTTGGGTAACGCTTCTGATTCTGGGACAGCCCATTGCATGTGATCGGAGGAACCAAGGGACATGGCGCCAAAGACCACTTTAGAGATCTTTAGGCCAGATTGGCCAAGTCTTATCGAGCAGTCAGTATCTTCAAGCTCCTCTTGTACGGTAACAAAGCTGCTCACCGAGTGTATTCCATTGTTTTGCACCTGTCATTTCAGTCGAACTATATTCGTAGTCGATGTGGCAGTAACAAGGTTGATGAAGAAGTTTTATCCCTCATCCGAACTTAGACTCTATCTTCTTGTTAAAGCTTATGTTGTCCATTATATGAAGTCCTGGTCAAGAACTTTCCCGATCTATGTAGCTATAAATCGAGATATTTCCTCGATGAGGTGAGCATTGCTTCGTTGAGCATGTGGGTCTCTCTGGCAGCCGATTAGCCTCATTGATTGGTCGGTAGACCAGGTAATCGGATGCTCACGTCAGCACTGCGATGAACAAAGCAGAGGTTTCGGATGGGACATGGATGACCATATATATCTCCATTAGATTACTGCATGAACCAAGTAAAGGTGGATCTGCTCTCACCAAGGGGCAACTAATCGATCCCCTCTCATCTCATGCCACCATCGAGTCTGCTGGAAAAGCTCGCCCTGCGATCCGCCAATAAAGAACCACCACTTTCTGAGAAACCATGGCTGTGCTTCCCAGCTGCGAAAATCCCACGGTGCACCAGACCCGGTGGCACGATTTTCGTCTCCGAGATATGAACCCCAGCAGATCAGCCCGCCCTTTTCCAGATCATCACACAAATCCTCTTCGTCTAGTATGGGCGATTCCAAGGAACAAGCTTCAATAATTCGTTCTCGGAGAGTAGGAAAAGGGAGCCCATCGAGATACGGATGGTGACGGTATCGAATCTGTGCTATAGTCGGCCGCAGATGTGGAGCTACGTCGTCGAATTTCTCTTTGATTATAATCATCTCAGCGGCTTCCTTCGAGGTAGAGCCCCGATAAAATGGTGATTCGGTTTCGGGGTTGCTTAGCATGGTAAAAGTGAGGCCTAAAGACTCAATGCTAGCTCGAAGAGCAGAAATTGTGGTAAACTGTTTCAAACGGAGATTGTTGGCGTAGACATTAGGCAAAGCATGTGCATGGACCTGCATCCTGTTCTCGGGAACGAGTATTCTGTTGGTACGCAGAGGAGCATCTGGCTCGTCTACTAAGAACGTGCCATTGCTCGACGGATTCTGTGGCGGTGGAGTAGCGGCATGTTGCAAACCTGCTCGAAAGATCTGCGAGATAGACATTTCACCAGACATGATTTGATTATAGGTAGTCTCGTCAACACTATCAACTTCCCGCATCAACTGGCTGAATATCCGTTCTCTCAGCGGCAGGTCAGGTGATTCCACAGACGGCGCCTGCAACATCCGGCCGGCATGTCGACTGACTGGTGATCGGCCTGTCTGTGGAGCTCCACTGGTGAATGAATCTCCAGTCCTAAATGAGGAATCAGATCTAAATGAAGGGCATGTCACGTGTGCAGCAGCTTGAAGCGCTGCTTGGCGGGCTAGCCTATCATCTGGTGATGTTGCAGTTGTCATAGCACGATTGAGGACTGAGACTCCTCCACCTTGATCCTGAGCATCGAGCAATCTTTCAAGTGCTTGCACTCGCTGTTTCTGCCGTTCTCCTGTCTCTCCTATCAGCCAGCCAGTCTCGATGCGGCGGAGGTAGGTTGAACTGACGGTAGCCCTTTTGGGCCATTCTATTCTGCTGCTTCCTCCGCTCCGACGCGACTTTTCTAGGGCGCACGTCAGCCATCAGTCATGGTCGATGATTGAGTTGATATGAAAGGAAGGAGTGGTAATGTGAGTGAAGATCGTGTATGGATGACGGTGCTGATGGAAGGTCCTCGGTGCGGACCCACCTTCCGATCTATGATTGGCACATCGCTCTTACCGGGTCCTTCCTAAATGGAGAATAGAAATGGGTTGCCGCCTTCTCTGTGCACACAATTGTAATTAATACCTGGCTCAACTGTTGGTCTGGCCGACTGCTTGTTATGCTTTGTTCCTGCATGAGACAGACAAGGCGCATTGGAATCTTGACATGGACGGAGTCGCACAGCTTCGCTTGTTAGGTGACAACGCATCTAGTGGCCCCTACATGCATCAGGCTAGTGATAGTGCTGAATGAGCTGTATTTTTAGCAGAATTTGCTCATAAGTACAAATTATCGCCCCTACATGTAGCTCTGCTATTGCGCCATTTGAGTAACAAGATCGTGACATTCATTAAAAGCACTGGAAAAAAGCTCCAGCAGCGACCGCCCGTCGATATCTCGTATCAGACGAAAAGACCGGATACATGTATATCTACATGAACATTTTGGCAACCGTCATCAGTCCATTGATGCTCTCCCCGAGTCCCGCGCCGCCCATACCACTGTCACCCAATCCGCTCACGGTGCCGCGACGGCTTATTTGCTCGAATTCGCGATTTCCCATAAGGCCGGCCGGTAACCGCAGACCAATCATGGCCAACAGCTTCTGCAAAACGCCGCCAGTAATCAGGGGCACAATGACAAGCAGGAAGACTTTGATGGGGTGACGACGACCATAGCTCCAAATATCCCGTAATAGACGCTTGATGCGACGGATCATGCGCTCAATGAAGCCGGAACGAGGACGCACGCCTTTTCGTGAAGAGGAAGAGGTGGAGAAGAATGAGCTGGTTGACCTGTTCTTACTTCCTCCGAGGTTGAATATCGACGGCGCCGAGTGTCTTGAATGACGCGAGGAGTAGACGGAGTTCGAGCGATGAGGAGATCGTTTTCGTACCCAGCCACTTCCAGAGACCGTGGAAGAACTGCCGTCAAACCAACCCATTTTTGCAATTGTCGTGCGTTTGGTGACAATCTCCGGTCAAAGTGATCGATATCGATAGAAGCAACCTGTTCTATTCCACGGATTGATCCACAATAAGCTCCTGTCGTACCACGGATCGATGGCGGTTCTATAGCCGTGAGTATTTATCTGGACTCGAACTGTACATATGGCCCCACTATCAAGCATCTATTGACGATTGAGAGCGAAATATGTTTGAGGTTATGCATAGAACCAGTCCAGCTGGCGGAGGAAGCAATTGATGCAGGTAAGACAGAGAAGTGAGTAATTGTAACAAGGTGGCTGGGGCACACAACCATTGATCATTTCTCATTGGCTGCTTCCGTTTTAGTCTGCCAGGGGCGAGGGGATCAAAACCCAGTCACGTGATATATATATAGACGTGGCTGAAGATGTGGCGCAGCAGAAAGACATGTGATAGAGAGCGACGTCATCTTAAGGGAGCAGATTAAGGAACCACCCCCGCTGGGATACTCGCTCTGCAACAAGTACCATCGTGCTACCAGGTCTATTACTTCTGCAAATACTTCAAATCAAGTTTCTATATCGCCATGGCGGGTGAGTACCCGGAGGAAGTGCGAAATCATTTTCATGTCTCTTTGCTTACAATTAGTACATAGGCCAACCAGATTACTGTAAGTCGCAAATTTTCTCGAGGCAGTCGATCATTATACTCATACGCAACAGACAAAGTTTTGGGAGTATCCCCCACAGCGACGCAGCAAGAGATTCGAACTGCATATAAGAGGTTTAGACTCCTTTTAAAACATCGGGATAACGATTGTATGCCAAATCTGAAATTTCCATAGGGCTTCTTTGCGAACTCACCCTGACCGGGTACCCGTCGACGCTCCCGACAGAGCTTCGCGTACGAAACAATTCCAAAGAGTAAATGATGCCTACTACACCTTATCCGACCCAGAGCGCAGACGTGACTATGATGCAGCCCGAATGAGTTACTTCGGAGACGACCATAGCGACAGTGCCGATGAAGATATTCCCCGTGGCGGTGCTGGTGGTTTCCCGTGGTCCTCATTTGACTTCAGTGGCTCGGAGCGGGAGCGGGAAGGACGTGATTCGAATCAATTCGGTTCGATATTCGAAGAAATGCTCCGCGAAGAAGGGCTAGCAAGCGACGAGACTGATGCGAACGGGCAAAGGAGATCTGTACCTACGAAGAAATTCTGGTCGATTGTTGGTGCGGTTAGTGGTGGTGCTCTGGGCTTCATCGTTGCCAACGTGCCTGGTGCGTTGGCGGGTGCCGTGGCTGGTAATAGGCTAGGTGCCGTGCGAGATGCGAAAGGGAAGAGCGTTTATGATGTCTTCATTGAGCTACCACAGTCAGATCGTGCCAGACTTCTGAGCGAGCTCGCAGCGAAAGTTTTCCAGACAACTTTAGGTCGCTGAACACGGATTTTGGCCTGAAGCTTCCAAGGTCTCTGTCGGAGAACCCACGCCTCATTTTTTCAGATTATCTGATTATTGTGGGGTGCGCCGGAGTGCGTAGCAATAGTTTTGCTTTTGCGTGTTCCATCTTCGGTTTTTGGGCGTTTACATTCTTTCACTGTATTTAATCATCAATGTCTTTAGATTAGTACCGAATGTTCAGTTAAATAGCTGAAACAAGCACATGTATCTTATCGTGGAGGGCCATCTAACGTTATCGATAAGCAGGATCCCCTCAACTCACCGCTCGAAAAGACCACATGGCGCCGCAGCTTAGCTTCCCCCCTTGATACAATTAAGATAGATCTGATCACCTGCCCGATTCTTACACAATTTAATCTGCCAATACGGAAACTCGAGAGCAGAGGTCGTGCCGGCCTTTTAAAAATCGTGTCAATCAATACCCTCTATAACTTTGAACTTACGAAAAGAAAAAAATGGCTACGGCTGCTGCCAGTGTTTACCCCTCCTTGGAGAATCGCCCTCTCCAGGGCACCGTTGTGCTTTTTGATGTCGACAAGACTTTGTCACCTGCTCGGGGGGTAAGTGTCCGAATTAGGCCTGTCTGAGACTTTGACTTCAATGAAGAGCGTGCTAATTGACTCCATCACGCAACAGAGCGCTTCCCCCGAAATGTTGACCCTACTCTCTCAACTCCGCCATAAATGCGCCATTGGATATGTCAGTGCTCAATTCTCCTCAAGGTCGACTAAAGATCCTAATGATGATCACAAAACACCAGGTCGGCGGCTCAGACTTCTCAAAACAACAAGAACAACTCGGCTCCTCCAGCGTCTCCGTCACCTCACTCTTCGATTTCTGCTTCTCAGAAAATGGGCTCAACGCTTTCCGTCTTGGAAAACCGCTCGCCAGCACCAGTTTCATTCAGTGGCTTGGAGAGGAGAAATATCAGAATATGGTCAATTTTCTGCTGAAGTACCTCTCCGAGGTTAGGTTGCCGAAGAAAAGGGGTACTTTCATTGAGTTCCGTACTGGGATGATTAACGTTAGTCCCATTGGAAGAAACGCTACTGTTGAGGAGAGGAATGAGTTTGAAGAGTGAGTATTTCTTTCTCTACCTCTGGAGTTTTGCAGGCTGACAATTTAAGATATGACCAGATTCATAACATCAGAAAAACCCTCGTAGAAGCTCTCAAGAAGGAATTCCCTGAATACGGTTTGACGTGAGTTGGGATTGGCGCCAAAATGCATAAGTTACTCACACTTTATACCAGATACTCGATCGGTGGACAAATCTCCTTCGATGTCTTTCCCACTGGATGGGACAAGACCTATTGCCTCCGCCACATTGAGGCCGAGAAAGAGATCACCGGTGTTGAATACAAAAATATTCACTTCTTTGGCGACAAGTGCTTTCCCGGGGGAAATGATTATGAAATATACAGCGATTCTAGAACGATTGGACACTCTGTTACCGACCCCGACGATACTATCAAGCAATTAAGGGAGCTGTTTGAGCTATGAAATAAAGGCTCGGTGAGAAAGTCCTTTCTGCTAGAGTCTTTCATGCCCTGAACTAAGGGTCCCCTCGCGAAGATGTTGTCGCGATAAGATCATTTCTCCTGAATCATGGGAGAAGTTTTCCTTATAGAAATGAAGCAGAAAGTAATACAACCGACTAATAAAAACAATCGATCTTTTGGCAATTATTCTGTAAAAGCACGACCGATAACCCATAGTATCTGGATAGACACCTTAATTTGCAGGCAGCAACAACACTCATATGAGAAGCTAGCTTGGTGACGATCTCCACGGCCTCTCTCTTTCCTCAGTCGGCTTTTACTCCTCCTTCATTGAATCCCCCAGTTTTCCCACATTCCTTCTCGTTTCACCTTTTCGTCGATAATCTCCCTATCCGTCGCCGTGCAGATTCCCACACCTGATCGTGTGACGCTACGGCCACGGCCACGCTGACGTCTGACGGCATATTAGCCTATCTTATCCCGGCAAGGAGTGAGAACAGCTAAGCTGCTTAGGCCTTAGCCTCTTCTTTCCTCCGCGAACTGCTGCTACGCCATTTACCCGTTCGACTTTTACACTCGCTCCACCTGTTCAACAACACACCTCTAACGACCAGTTGCTGTTCTATTCTGCAGCACTGAAAGGCTCCTGACAAGAGTACGAGAGCAGTGCTTTTATCACTTGTCTTCACTTGCTGCATTTTCAAAAGGGCTGTTTGGCGTTGTCGGCATTGTGCGATTCGAGACCGATATCACTTGCTTTGCTCTTTGATTGCTCAGCTACATTCACTCGTTCGCAAACGCATACGGAACGTTGGTGGAATCGGAATATCGTCGACAAGGGGATGGATTCGTCGGTCCAACATTCTCTCGTGTGCGAAATTCCTTCTTAGCTATTCCCAAGGCGCTCATACGACCGATCCGTCACCTTGAAATCGACGAACTGATTGCTCTTTCCTTATCGTACAACTGCGGAGACTGTACCGCCCGAACAAAGATCGAAAAATGGACATCAATTCGCTACTCGCACCACAAGACTCGGCTGCGCAGTCGCGTCAGTCGAACGCTCAAGCACGCCTTAACAATAAGGGCAACGCCTCGACAACTTCGGGCCAGGCACCGAGCACATCACCTCAAAAACCACGAAGAGGTCGCGCCGCAGGGTCGAAATATAGCACTGGCGCATCACCGGTTGCTCGACAATTTCTAAAGTCTCGACTACCGGAGCGAGCCAATGGACCAAACCCGCCTGGAAACTCCAGTAACCAAGGTAACCCGTCTGAAAAAAGCAATGAATCCATGACGGCTTTAGCAGAAGCGGCGGCGCTACAAGGTCAAAGCCAGGCCCAAGGTCAAACCCACCCCGCTCACAACCAAAAAAGCAACCAAGCTGTCTTCTCGAACATGTCCATTTCGCCTATCTATCCCAATCCCAAACCAGTCAAACTAGTACAAAATCCACCACGCGCTCCAGAGCCTCGAGAACCTGTCAAGCGTAACTTTTCCCAGTCGTCTTTGCACCCAGAAGCACAGCAACAGGCCAATCAATTGTCGAGCCATATCCAGGCGAATCCTCATTCGTATGAGTCGCATGTTCAGTTCATTCAGCTTCTCCATACCGGTTTTGTGAATCATGTTTACCCACCACATGATCCTGACGCTCACGGAGATCCAAGAGCCTACGACTTGTTGAAAGATTTGCGCAGCGCTCGAGAGGACATGGATAAGCTTTTTGCGATGGGTGAGGATTTATGGGTTGAATGGATTCAAGACGAGACGATGGTTGCACAGACAGTTGATGAGAGGATAGCCGTTATGGAACTCTGTCGACGAGCTGTCGAGGAGGAGTATGGCAGCACGAAGCTTTGGACGATGTTTGGAGAATGGATGCTTTATCTCTACAACTCTGCAAATGGGCAGGCGGGTCAAAATCAGTGGAGCGAAGAGGATCGAATAGTTGGTCGGGAAGTCTTCAATTGGCCATCGGTGTTCGAAATATGGCAACGCGCAGCTGATGCTACAAGATGGCGCATTCATGATAGCCACCTTGTCTGGTCAAAGTTTCTTGAGCTCTGTATTCAGGACTTTTCGCATGCACAAACCAACGAAAAGGCGACCCAAGTCCGAAACACCTTTGAGTCTCGACTTCAGACTCCACACGCCGCATGGGATGAGACCTTCCAAATTTTCTCAGGTTTCGTCAGCCAATATTTCAATGCCAATTATGAGGACATTATGGCCAACACCGTCGCTAGAGCGTCGGACGCCAAAGCAAAGTATGCAGCCCGACAGGACTTTGAACACAAAGTGCAGAGAGCGCTAGAGTCAAAAGACCGCAACCTGGAATGGGCTGTATATTCAGAGTATATCGAGTGGGAATTGCTACAGGATCCTCGGAAAAACATGTACAGCCCTCATCTGATCAATGCATTGTATCAACGCGCTCTTTTACGATTTCCTACGGATGTGCCAATGTGGGAGGACTGTGTCATGTTTCTGATACAACCGCCGGTGTCTGTGCCTCGTAACGAGATTGCGCCGGTTCTTCCAACAATCGAACGTGCGACAAGACATTGCCCATGGTCAGGTTCACTGTGGTCTCAATGCCTGCTCGTTGCCGAGCGCGAGGGTCTTTCGTTTGATCAGATCGTAGAGCTCAAGCACAGAGCTACGAGCACGGGCTTACTAGATGCTGGCGGTCTTGAGGAAGTCATTAAAGTACACTCAATGTGGTGCAGTTACCTACGTCGACGTGCATTTCTACCAGACGCCATTGATGAAGATCTCGACGTCGCTGAAGTTGGTATCCGTTCCGCGATCGAAAGAGTTCAAGAGCTTGGAGAGAACAAGTACGGCAAATCGTATCAAGGAGATCCCTATTTTCGTCTTGAGAGAATCTATACGCGCTATTTGAGCGAAAGTGGAAGCTGGGATAGTGCTCGCGAGTACTACAAAGGCCTGATAGCCACCCGTGGAAATAGCTATGAATTCTGGTTAGATTACTACAACTGGGAAATCATGTCTTGGAGAACCTTTGTTGAACCTGCAATGACACCGGAAGCTGCTCGCAGGACTCCGGGACCTAGCTATGCCACGGGTGTATTGAAGCAAGCCATCAGACGGCCTGATTTGGACTGGCCGGAGAAGATTATGACCAAATATATCGCCCATTGCGAGGATTACGAGGACGCCGAGGAACTTCAGGAAGCTTTAGTCGAGACACAAAAGGCTATGAAAGCTGTAGCACGGAGACGACAAAAGGAGGCGCTGGAGCGTGCTGCCGCACAACAAAGCGCCGCAGCAAGCGCAGAAGCAGCCCAAGTAGCTGCAGCGGATCCAATCGACACGGAGATCGATATTGTAGCTGCTGGTCCGAAACGCAAGCGTGAGGAAGACTCAGTTGATACGACCGATACACTTCACAAGAAAGCCCGTCCGGAACCGATACCCAAGGATCACAAGGAGCCAGCAGAATTGAAGAGGGACCGCGAACATTCCACGGTCATGGTCAAACACATGCCATCGGATGTTACCGAATCTCAAATTCGACAATTCTTCCGCGACGTGAGCTTTACTTCTTCCTACCTCTTGTACTACAATCGTGCTAACATCTCAATAGTGTGGACCTATAGTGGACATCAAATTTCTACCTTCTGTGCATGACTTTGCAATGGCTGCCGTCGAGTTCGAAAGTCCAGAAGACGCTGCTGCTGCTCTAACACGAGACCAAAAACGGATTGATAGACAGACTGTCGATGTCGAAATGGGCAGCGGTTCAACAGTCTATGTCACAAACTTTCCTCCGACTGCCGATGAAGCTTTTATTAGAAGTTTGTTCAGCGAGGTAGGTGCAATGTGATACTATGAGGAATGCAACTTACTCATTGACTTCATTAGGCCGGAGAGATTGTTGAAGTTCGCTTCCCATCTCTCAAGTACAACACACACCGCCGGTTCTGTTACGTCCAGTTCAAGTCGGCTGATCAAGCCGTCGCAGCGACTGAGCTGGACAACAATGTTGTCGGCGACGGCCTCAATCTACAAGTCAAAATTTCTGATCCTTCGGCACGACAAGATCGTCAAGGGCCCCTGTACGAAGAACGAGAAATCCACATTTCGAACATTCATTTTGATGCTCGTGAAAATGATCTCAAGGAGCTATTCTCCAAGTATGGCACCATCGAAACTGTCCGGATTCCCAGCAAAGTGAACGGCGAGCACCGCGGCTTCGGTTTTATAGTCTTTTCCAAAAAGGTATGCGATTAGTTTGTGCTCTGATTTGGGGTTTTGCCTTATTTTAGATCTAGTGTTAACGGCAGTGTAGGAAGAAGCAACTGCGGCTCTTGCTATGCACAAGCAGGAATTCCGAGGACGGCCACTCCAAGTCAAGATTGCTCAACCGGCATCCGTCAAACGAGCAGCCACTATCATCAACCCCAAAGCACGATCAGAGTCAGCCGAACCGAATGCAGATTCGGAGAGTCAAAGAGCAGCTGAGGATCGTGCAGCTCGGACATTGGGACTGATGAACATTCCTGACACAGTGAACGATAGCCGCATCCGAGCAATTGCTGAACCGTTCGGTCCTCTTGTCAAGATTGTGCTACGTCCTGACCGGGAGGGGGCTATAGTTGAGTTTGTCGATGTCAGATCAGCTGGCAAGGCTTCTCTAGAACTGGAAGGACATGAAATCGCCCCTGGTCGCTTGATTCGGGTAGGCACTGCCAATGATGTGTTGAAACGGAACGGACCTTCGGTCTCCGGCCCTGTCAAGGCGAAACCTACGAAGACATTCATGCCTCAAGTCGGTGGACCGATCAAGCGTCCAACACAGCCAACTGCTGGACGTCGTGGTGGATTAGGAATCAAACGCGGTGGAAGTGCGGTCTCCGCTCGCAGTGACGAGCGCTCTGAAAAGGCCGAAGGCGCGACAGAACAAAAGCCACAGAAAACGAATGACGATTTCCGGGCCATGTTCAGCAACGGAAACAAGTAGACTGATCTTCTGTACGATCGGCTCAAATTTTTTCCTCTATTAACTTTATGTTTTCTTAATACTTCTTCCTCACACTCACACCTTTCTGTTTTTCTACTGATTACGAAAATTTCCATCTGATATTGCGACGAACTGTCATACCAGCTGGCATGCTGGAACTCATCGGGTGGATGACTGCTTCATAATGTTTTGTCTTATTTATGATATGAGAATTATGTTATAGAGGCGATGTATAGAGGAATGAATATACATCTGTACGCATGGTACGCAGTGTCATCGTTGAATGAGGTTGCACGATTGACTCAAGAGGTTGGATTCCCTCAATATCCTTGATTCAGGATGACAATGACATTTGATTTTCTCATATATCTCTGCATCGCAGTGCGTGTACTTGACTCACTAGTATAAGTCATGGTTGGACGGAATCTTCTTGCAATGATTCATCGGCCTGGCACAATGTTATAAGAAGCCGGATTCCTCACAACCTTCAACTCCTTTTTTTTCATACTCGATTACCACAGCTGAGTAAACTTCGAAAACAATGGATTCCAGTCAGCCTCTCGCGACGGACTCGAACCTCGATGGATATATTCGAAGAGTTAACGAAGCGTGTAACCTCAGCGTGAACCTGAGTCTCGATGAATACGCCCAAAGATTCGACGAAGCGTATGACCTTCGCATGCCCCCTTATGACTTTAGAGTCTGGGACCTATTTCTCTTTTCTAGATGCTCCGATCCACAGGATGTGCTCGAATTATATAAAATTTTCGAATGGGCGGTGAATTACGTTGGCGACACCAGCGAACAATTTTCCAAAACGGTCGCTCAGTGGTGCGTTGAAGGTACATTCTTTGATAATATCAAGTTAATCATAGGGGCGGAAACGAAAGAGCATTTTGAACCAGAGCAAATTGATCGAGACTTGGCTTTTATCAAAAAACATGAAGCGAAATTCAAGGCTGGGCCCATGCGACTCAGGGCGGTGGAGAAAGAGCAGCAAGAAGCATGGCTTGATCAGGCCAAAGCTTGTGTTCTATCCAAGGATCCAAATAATCTCGATCTAGCCATTGTCTATCCTCCAAAATGGATCGCAAGGCAAGAGGCCTACTTCGCCTTTGGCGTGCTTGCGTGGAACATTCGACAGCCTCCTGGATGGCCGGCTGAAGACCTCCGTCTTGATGTATGGTACAAATTGGGATTCGGCGTCGCTACTCAGCAAAAGTCGGCCGATGAGCTGCTTGCACAATACAAAAAACATTTCTCGTTCGAACGAGCCAAATTTAAGGAGTTCTCGGAGTATTATGCTCCTGGCGAAGAATGGGCTCCTGGCGAACGGCTTGCCAATCGGCTTCAAGTCGGACTGAAATCTGAACATTCTACATTTTGGGTTTATCTTGTCAAGCTGTTCACAAGGGGACTCAACAAGGACCAAGACACTGTCTTTCGGTTGTATCAGGCTGTATCTCTCCGAGATGATGCTTACATGGAGATGTGGGAGACAAGAAATTGGGGCATGCTCGAGACTGCGAGAAGATGCTTTCATTTGGATGGCGATCCAGACGACAAAGACGAGGGTGCAGAAAAAAGGAGAGCAGTCATTCGGAAACAGGTCCTTCATCAGGTCCTGCGGTTTACTGAGGATCCGATGGATCTTTATTGGGCCAGGGGACGCAGGGAACTGTGTGAATTGATAGCCAAGACCTACGAGGACCACAGCATGCATCTATCTAGAGATACACTAGATGCTGCGTGTTGTGACTATTAGGCAGTCGGCACATGGGTTTTTAGGACTGGTTTTACGATATCTGTCTGGCATATGCTTGATGCAAATGTTCTCATGCAGTGATATTTCATATGAGTCAACTAGGATGAAATTTCCTATTCTTAGCGTAATTTGTCACTCTCGAGACATATTGACTCGGGGCTGGGCTGGATGACCTCAGTTCTAGGACGACAATGAAACTTGCCCTTTACCATCCCCTCTGATAGTATGTGATAGTTCGTGTATTTGACTCGCGTAAAATCATAACTGAATGGGGCCAGCTTCGCACTTACCATGGTGTGAGCTAATCAGAAACATGCCTCCCCTTCCAGCTTCCATGCCTAAAAATTCGAGAACGAAGAAGCAGATCCGGTTGCACGGAGAAGTATCTCTAGCCAGGTCATGAAGCACTTCAGCGTTCCAATGAATCTAGATTACGCTTTCGTACATTTCGAGTTGCCAGAATTGGTAACTTACAGAAGAATGTGCGGCATGTTCGACATCAATATCGCCAAACGTGAAATGAACCTCATCCGGGATGAGTCTCGTTGAAGGAAGCACTCTTTTCCGAATTCCTAGCGACGATCCTTGCATTCATTATTTTCTTAGAATGAATGATCGAACGCCTTTCAATCTTTTAAGCCCGGATTCCCCGTTGAGCATGAGGTACTAGCAAATAGTCACAACTACGCTAGACACAATGTAAAAAAGTACCACATATGACCGCATCAAGCATACCTACCTGTATGCAGCCAACGGAGTGGGTTGGAGGGGTCTGCATATCTCAAAGGATTCCTCCGAGGTCATCTGCTACATCCATTCCTTGATTTCCCAGCGATCTAGCTGCCCGCACTACCGATGGCGTGCATTTCGCTATGTATATGGTACGTATGCAGAGCAGTGCACTAATGTAGCGCCGATAAGTGCTAGACTGGTAGGTCCTATGGAGGTGCAGTAGAGGGGAAGATGGACCAATAATTGAGCCGTCGTCTACACCGACTTGTGTCAATGGAGGATGAAAAGGAGAGCTCGAGCACTAGGACTAAATGGATGTCAGAGGGTCAGTGCTGATCGTGAAGTCTAGATGGTCGTCGAAGAGGGCAGTATTAGTGGTAGTTGAGTTAGTTATAAGAAGAACAAATAAAGATGTCGGAGTGAAGAGCAGGACGGCATTCCTTGTTTCGGGCTGGATTATTCACTAAGGAAGGGAGTGTCACTTCTTCTGCCACAATCAACCCCGGAGTACTTTGCCTTCTTTCTCCAACTCCCCGACTCGACATACTCGCATCTCCGACGACTAGACCGCGCTCGCATTACAACCGACTCATCGACTGTGCCAATTTTCATACAGTCAAGACCCTCTTTTACCCCGGACTGGCCTGGTGGCTGCGATCTCCTCAACCCAGGCCGGTCGGATCTCAACCACCACACAACCACCACCACAATGGCGCCGACAGAATGGGATCCTTTACTCCCAAATGCGGACCGCCAAACGGGTCGCAACTATACGGGCATCTTAACAAAGACGATTGTCTATGGCATCACTCTGGGGTTGTTTCTAATCGGTGGGTGTTTTCTTCGTCTTTGTGAATTGTGATGCCTTGCGGCTGTCCCACTACGTCATCGAATTGCATACCAAATCGATTGCTGATGAACGACATGTACAGCCTACGCATTCACCCTTTCGTCGATTATCCTGCCGAGTTGGGTCAGTTATAATAGCGAGAAGGTATACTTTCATTCATGATCAGTTTCACTTTTTGATCAATGGCACTGACAATGGTTAGCCACCGCTCCACTACTCTTACGGTCTCCATCGCCGCTGCTCCTCCTTAACCGACATCTGCGAACCCTTTCCCCAATATGAAGACTGTCATGGCGAAGATCGCTATTTCTGCTCGATGTGGCGCAGCGTCGGCTTTCTCATGACCTTTGCCGTTGTCCTCATGTCGCTCGGAATTGTCGCATATGTCATTATACTCTCTGGAGGGAAGAAGTTGCGCGAAACCGGTTGGGGGGTGTTGAGTACGATCATTGTCTTGTCGGTTGCGGTACAGGTGGCTAGTATGGCTCTAGTCGTGAGTTCTCTTGGTTCGATCTAGCACTCGTGCCATACTCATCCTCTTCTTAGGCGTACCTCTTCGATAACGACGAGCGCTTCTTTGTCGGCTGGGAACTAGACAAGTCTTTTGCATTTTGCACTGTCAGCTGGTGCATTTCGCTTTTCTGTGCGATTGCCATCGTTGTTGCGGCGCGTATTTTACCCTCCGAGGGTGGCTACGAACTCATTCCAGGATTCGGATACGATGCGGAGGAGGTGAATTGATCGACCTGCGCAAGTCATGTACCACAAATATACTATATCCATCGCAATACGACCTCCTTCCAACATGGCCTTGTGTGAATTTAATATACCCGCCACACCTCGTCGAACTTTCTCGGAGCTTTTCGAATATGAGGCAGATGTCGACATGAGGTTTTTCTACAATTCGAGCTTTCGCCCATCTTGTATTCAGCACGCTGCGGCCTCCTCCTTGCATTTATATTCTGGTTTCTTCGGCGTCCAAATTTGTCAAATTTGTCCATGTCTTCATGGGGCTATGTCTTCAGTTCGTGCCTATTCATCATCATCTTTCACGTACATATTTAGATAATATGCATATCTCCTCTTTCATTTTTACCCCATTGCATGATTACAATACTCCATGAAAATGGCAATTAGCTGTTCCACTCCGTGTATTCATCTTATCTGGTAGCAAGCTACATACATGAACCCCCAACCCTCCGATCGCCTTTCCTTCCCAACCTATCGACCCATGAACTCCTGGGGAAATGATTTTAATACATCTGAGCTAAAGACATATACAACCTGGGGAAAGAGAATGTTTGAAAAGAGATTCATAAAGAAAGCCACGCCTTATTGCGCCAAAGAGAGAAAGAAAGGAAACAGTCTTGAAAAGAGAGGAAATGAAAGACACATTTGATCAAGGAATCGAAACGCCTAGACAGACATCTTACCCGAGGGTATAGCAAAATATAGTTATACAAGCTGCTTCGGTATCGATGACCGATGATCAATTTGACCAAAACAAAAGCAAAGAAAGAGGGAATGGAGTAGATCTTTGAGTATTGTTCAAAGGCTCATGTCTTTGTGATGTGTCCAGACATATTGTTGGAATGTCGGTTTGCGCAGAACGAACGAACGATCCGAGCCGAGAAGCGGGAGCAAGAATCGATATGGGCGGGCAAAAGGAAGTGGAGAAGAAGAGAGAGTGCCTCGACACCAAGTCCGTCCTCAGCATACCCTGGGCCTAAAAACCAGGGGGCGAGAACTGCGAGTGGAAAGAAGGAAGTGAAGGGCCAACGGCACGACCTTCGAGCTGCTGCTGTTGGTGGTGGTGGTGGTAGTGTTGGTGTTGATGTTGATGGAAAGGAGTGTGGGACTGGGGATCGGTAGGACGGCCATCGTGCCGCTGCAATGGAATGTAAGACGGGAATTCGCGATAGGGGTTAGAAAATGGCTGAGTCAAATGAGTGTGATTTGGATGCTGTGTCACTGGGCGCGGAAGATGAAGCCCAGGATTGAAGGGAGCAAGCTGGAATGAATGAGGCTGTTGCTCGTAAGGCTGGACGTGATTTGAAGAACCCGAACCCGGAGGAGCTTGGTACTGATAGACATGGCCAGCATCACGATAGACATCGCTATTGGCGGCAGTCTTGTAAATCTTTGCAGTCTTGGATGAAGACTGGCTAAGACCGACATCCCCCGCACGAACATTGGACTTCTTCTCTCGCTTGTCGTCTTCGTCTTTCTTGTCCACAAACCGCTGGTAGCGGCCTGTAAATACAGGCAAGATCTCAATATCAGGGAATCGACGTACCTCAGGGGCTCGACCGTATATTTCTTCCTCTTCGGCTTCGCGGGCCAAATGTTCAGGAGTTTTGTCCTTGCCCTGAATATAGTTCTCAATCTGATCGATCAGACGGCGCACTTCCTGAAAGGAACGACCCTCGCCAAGGTAGGGATAGACAAATTCTGGCACGGGACAAGGAATGTTCTTGGGAGAAGCCTTGCGACGACCTGTCGGTGTAAGGCCTGATTGGGCGTTGCGTAAAGCGATAGATTCGAGGTTCATGGCTTCCGAAAGATGACCTGCCGCCGCCGCGGCAGTCACGCGGGCCTTCTGAGCGCGAGGCATTCTGTTGGCTGTACGACGACGAGATGATGCGGCGAAGTAAAAGACATCGGGAATAGGGCTGTCCATGGAACTAGCACAACGACGAGTGCGCTCCTGACGATCCTGCTCACGCTTACGAAGCACAATATTCCAGTACGAAATCTCGTTCCAGTTCTCGAAGTTGTCCAGTGCCAGACGCACGAGATCAACCTGCTTCTGAGGCCACTGGTTGGAGCACGTGTACTTGCTACGCTGGTAGTGCTTGCGGCAGTACCAGATCCATAGATGGTCGGGGATGTTCTGGGTTGGTTTCTTGTTGCGGCCAAAGATGTGCGACACGATCTTCCGAGCGTTGATGTCTGCGAGGTTAGGATTCTCATTGCACGGGCCCAAGACACCGTTCTCCGGGTCGGTGTATTGACACAAGTGTATGACTTTGGGGGCTTCGGACTGCTTGCCAGCTTCTAAAGCGGCAATGTTTGCGTTCCCATCCGCTTCCTTCATGCCACCACCGACTGTGGGTGGAGTAGCATATGAACCTGCGTCATGATCGTTGGCAGCGCCAGTGTTGTCGATATCTGTTCCATCTTCGTCACGCACGCTACCGTTGGCATGAGTGATGGTATCCGCGGCAGATACAGACGGTAGACAGTCATTGTGACGAGCATACTCATGAGGCGAAGTGGAAGTGACCGGAGTGAGAAGGGGTTGATGCCAGTACGGACGCCCTGCGGAATCGTGGTATTGATAGGTCCAAGTAGACTGTTGAGTGTACGCAGGATCAGTGATCAAATCAGCCATCGCCATAAGTTTATGGTGACTATGATCGTACTCATCGGGGGCCCGGGAGCCACGCTCGCGAAGAGGAGGAAAAGCTTTCTCTTCAGCAATCTTCGACTCTTTTTTTGCTCCTACTGCTTCTTTTTCTTTTTCTTTTTCACGACGGAGTACGGGATTCTCAACCGTATGATGTGAAGACATCAGAGGAGCAGACTCAGCGGAAGATAGAGTGGATGAAGGAGTGAATGTTGTAGGTGACAGACTCGAGCCTGTCGATGACGCTATATGAGTGTGGTGTTGATGCAGAACAAATTCAGGAATCCGAGACAAGACGGAGGAGTTGCCAACAGAAGAAGAATCGTGGCCCATAACAGGAGAGGGAGACGGTTTGGAGACGGAGTTGGTCTTATTTAAGATCGATCCAAGCTTCATGATGGGAGAAAAGAGAGGATCCGGGAAATGGGAAAGGAGAAAAGGAGGGCAGAACTTATGACTCGCTTTGTGTCTATGTCGTCCCTCACAAATGGCAATAATTGCCTGACTCAAAGCGGCGGTGCCAAATCAGATCAAAGTAAGCTGCTCGAAGCAGACAAGCGACGTGTCGGATGGTTTCGATAGTCAGAGAGAGAAAAAAATGAGTGAAAATGTGCTGACGAGGCAGAACTTCCACAATGAGCGAATTGACGGACTGATACTACGAAGCTGATATATCAGTTCCTAAAAGTATCAGAGAAGCCAAGATTAGCAGTGATCTTGTATAAGGAGAATCACAGCAAATCGCGCTTTCTTGTGGTTGTCCCAGCTTTTCAGGACTTGAGAGAATGAGTGAGGAACAGACAGAGAGAGGTGAGATCAAATGATATGAGAGAGCTTTATAATGACAGAGATGACGGTCGTGGTCAAATGCTCAAGGGAAAATCCGCCTTGAAGTTATATAAGTACAAACGCTGAGCGGTCCTTCTCTGGGCAACTGGGAATGTCATAGGGTTCTGTTGAGTAGTTACAAACGACTATTGTTCTTCTACCAATTATCTTATCAGGGATTATTGACCGGGTTGCTCCGAAAACAACATGGTTCTTACTACTCTAAGGCAGAAAACTTGATATCGAAACATTGACTGGCATGAAGGAAACATTTTCAATGGATCCTGTCTTGATGAAAAGGACCACTAGTTTCTTCCTGTCGAGTTTGGAGAAGAAGGACGTATAGTTGGCAAGAAAAACCCGCCAATTCGATTCATCTTATTTTTGATTGGATGCAGAATTATCTCGGCAACCGGCGTACAAAGACTTTATGCTACTGTTTGAGGCTCTTGTTAATCTTTTGATCATTTGGTAGCCTTCCTTTTTCGAAGTGCTTTGCTAAATTCATTCCTTGAGTCTGCTGTCAAGATATCCTGACTGGAGTCCAGACATGGAGCGAAACATAGGTGGCGTACCAGAAAGCAAACATCAGGACTCGTCAGGGGTGAGTGAGACCATCAAACCCCTTCTCTTTCTTTCATTCACACACAAAATGCATATCAAACAGGAGTAATTTCCAACCTAACCCCACAATATCTTCATCGACATCCACCTTTGATCTCACACGAAAATACAGTCTTCTTCAGAGCTCGCCTGAACGACAAATTATAACTTTGTATTTACCGGTTTTTCCCATCCAGGCGAAAGGTCTATGTCAACAACGTGCCGCGTTCAGAGGGCCGCGTTGGACTTCTGAATGAACCTCAAAACGCAAAAAAATGATGTTTGGGCAAATGAAGAACATCCGGTTCCAATTCTGAAGAAATGTGAACGTTCCAACATAAACCTTGTGAGTTAATGGTTCGCATTGCTATCGGGAATGTACTCGACTACTACTTTGATTCTATCCTCTTCTGCTGAAAAGCGAATTAACTAGTTAGGGAGCTAGACTCAATTCCAATATCTATTCAGACTTTGTCCGAGCTTGGGGTTCAATCTCATCACACTCATCAATGGGTTTGAGAAAGAAGACTGAGTAATCAATCGATAGTCACTCAGCTATATGATCATGACAAATACGTGAGTACATAGTCACTGGACCTTGCGAGTAATTTGGTATGACACATGTTTGAGGAAGGAGAGTAAGGACTCGATATACACGTGGTCAGTGACTCGGTTGCCATTGGCAAAAAAAAGATCTTTTCCCAACAAAGAGAATCTAGAAGCCTTTGATGTGATCTCTGCGGTGTCTTCTTTTGTACCCATTTGGAATGATCGTTCGGAAAGGAATCGTGGATACAGGCAGCAACCAGACCCTATAGCTCAATACATACTAGAGATAAGTACTAACATTCCGGTAACCAAGGCTTATTTTTGTGCGTTGCTCAAGGAAAACAAACAAACGACTGTGTAGCTCTATCCTTGAGGTGTTGGCTTAGGGCAAGCTTACTACCTGTAAGCACAGACCATGTGTAACTTTGCTAAGCCGAATTTAGCTCCGCCGTAGCCTGTAGGGCTGCATATTAGGACCCACTTAAGCAACTAACCTTATTCCTCGGACATTTTCCAAATCCCAGCCAGCCTTGATTCTTGACGAACTGCGCCTTTTTAAAATCATCTTTCATCAGTGTATGTTGTAATTAATCCTGTACGAAGTAGGTCTTCTATAAGTACACTACATGACTGAAAAAAAAAGGGAAAAAAAACAATCAGGATAAACAATATGCAAGTCATGCAAAAACCATGCAAACGTCAAACACAATTACCGCCATTCCAATTTGGTAACGCCCGGACTGGCCAGAGCCAGTAATGCTTTTCTCGGTGCCATAGTCAACACCCCCAAGAGTCCTTCATCAAGATATCCAATCATAATCATCATTCATCGCGTCATCGATAACTGCCGGCCCCCGGGACCGGAACTCGAGGTGCATATCTCCTAACCTGGCGACTACTGTCATACCCTCCAGGCCCGATGTCTATTGATTGTATTTCCTGGCTTAAAGCATCCATCCCACCTACGTATCCACTGGAGGTTGGAGCAGCAATAGGAACCTTGGCTGGAATTGGTGGCCCACTATCTGCGTAGGAGTAAAGTGGTGAGGACCTTGGCTGTGGATTGGGAGATATTGACCTCCGTCGCGGTGGAGTACTGTACGTCGTTGGAGAAGGTGCGTAATGTTGTTGAGGTTGTGCGTACGGATCCTGTCTGTCGTAATCTCGAGTGGACGGCCGAGGTGGGGTGTAAGTGCTCGTTGTCGAGGTGCGTTGGTGACGTTCATATGATTGCCGCGGTTGTTGCACGACGTAAGTGCTGCGGGGTCTCACGGCACTTCGAACAACAGCATCTGGAGTTGCGGGAGCAGAATGATGTTGTTCACGCGGTGACGAGCGAGAGGCGTATGAAGAATGCTGAGGGTTATGTTTGAAGCGAACTATCACCTCCGGCTTCTTGTTCTTCTTCTCCGGCTCAGGTGCCCAGGACTCCGACGGCAGATGATCTGAAGGGTCAATAATTCGTCCATCATCTCCGATTATGGGACCATCATCTGAGTTTGTCTTGGGCTGTTGACTACTTTCGACGTTTCGATCTGGCGTCGCATACCGTGATCCATTTTCATGCGTGGCGGACGGTGATCGTCTTGGATTATACGTGTCAAATGAGTCCGGGGAAAAGGGCACGCTAGAGATGTCACGCTCGTCCCTAGATGGTGGACGAGGGCTTACAGATTTCCTGTAAGATAGTGGGCGTGGGTTTGGACTGATCGATCTAGCCCTATCCATTATCGGTGCTGGAGAAGTGCGCAATGGCTGAATTGCGGAACCTTGCTGCGGTATATTGGGCGCATAAGTGGTAATTTCTCGTGAAGGAGCATTGGGTTGAAAGCGACTAGAGGAGCGATCCGATACGTATGCTGGTTGATTTTCAATTCTTTCATTTGCCGTGTTATAGCCAGCAGCGAGGCTTACTGGAACCGACGAGCTGGGTGGTTCCGCATAGAAAGATCTCGGTGGAGCTTGAGATGGTCTTGACATTGAAACCGCAAGATCTTGTTCAGCTGGTGATACAACGGAAGACCTGTGCGAATCACGAACATCAGGATGTGGAGGTGTATAATCTTGTGGAGAGTAAGCTTTGTAGCCAGCAGCCCCTGCTAAGGGTGGTATGTTCGTATTGACAGTTGTCCGGTGGACAGGCGGGGGTGGAGGCAAGCCCTCATCATTCTCATCTTCCACAGTTGGTTGCATCGCAGCGTATGCAAAGCGATCATCTTCGGGTGCCATGAGCTGACGTAAAGGACTATGTCGACGGGGGTCCGGCTGAATGAGCGCGTTGTTATACCGATATGGGTCGCTTTCTTCATGATAAGGTTTGCCTTGGGAGTTTGTGACGTATTCCTCTGACTGTGCCTGGTAAGCGTGTCTTTCAGGTATGTAGGGCATTGGCTCCGCACTGTAACGGGTGTCGTCGGGGTGAGAAAAGCGCTGTTGGTTCGAATATTGAGCGTATTGATCAACAACTTCATGGGAGCCTTTTGCCTGATAGCTATTAGGGTCATATATATCAACTTGCCTTTCTGCAACAGGATGATGCATTTGCCTTTGGGGCTCTCTATAGTGTGTGTCGTTGGGTTCCTGATAGGGACGAGCCTGTGCACTATAGAGATCATCTCGCTGATCGACCAGATCATCATGATGGGCCCCAGAAGAGTTATGATCATACTGATTGAACTGAGATCCTCGGGGTGTTGGCATGTCAGTGTGTCTCGACGATGGTCGAGCATCGCTCTGTCGATGAGAGCTTACTGGCCGAGCATTATCTGGGCTAGGTCGGGAGGGTTGAGTGCTCGTGTTTATTGGCGCGGAATAGTCCTGAACAGGTGCAGCTTGGGGAGTAGGTGCCACAGGACTGGCTCTTGATGGGGAAGTACCAGTTGGGTCATCAGGTAGGGGTCGACGTTTTATCGGCCGTGGCTGTCGCGGCCCTGAGAGGGATGACGAACCAGTAGGTGCGACGGTGTTATTGCTGGACCTTGACTGCGGCTTCTCTGTTGTCACGGTTCTCCTCTCAATGACGGCTTCGTCTTCCGGACGTGTATCGTAGTATGTAATCTCGAGTCTTATGTCACCTGCATATTTATTCCTGAACTTCAATTCGTGCCATGAATCACTCTGTCCTCCGCCTGGGATGATCACTGAACTGAGATCCACCCATGTTTCTCCAATTAAATCCGTTTTCTTGTCATCATTGAAAACAGATACTTTCAATTGAAGGTAGTCCGGCGATTCGTGAACGGTATATCGAATTTCCTGGTCCCTAGCATGATGTCAGTGCTATGGCTACGCTTTCGAGAAGTTGATGCCCTTACCATCGTGGAGTTTGACCGCCTCTCATGTCGGTGTCCGTCTTCTTCGCTTCCTTCCCTAATCGTGCAGCAACGTAAGGATTTTGTTTTCCAATGGTCTTTCGATTGGGTAGATTCTTTGCTCGGTCAAAGATGACCACCAGTGTGCCGATTTGTGGACCATCAACAGACATATCTGCAAATATGCCCGCTGTATGTCCATGGCCAGTGGGCATTTTGACCAGTTTCTGCGTCATCGTGTAGGAGATGAGACTTCTTAAAGTCTGGTTGCGGCGTCTTCTTTACTGAAGGGGTTCGTTCGATTGCTTGTCATACGACCCTAGATAATGATGCGAATATCGAGCATCCTGCGGAGATGGTGATAGAAAAAATAAGGGAGTCCAGCACCGTCTGTCACTCGCAGGAATCAGTAGGCACAACTATCGGAGGATTGGCATGCAAGAGATCAAAAGAAAAGGAAAGTGTACGCCTGGAAGCAGGCGCAGCTATCGCTGGTGGGGGCTTGTTTTGTTCTGGCCTAATCGGGACTGGCCAGGGCGGGGAGGCTGGGATTGCGCGCTGCGTCACTGGGCAGCTGCGGTGGCAGGGAGCCTAGGCTAGATCAGGAATGATGGAGCTGGCGCGCCCTGATCACTCACGTCCCATTGGCCAATAAGCGCCAAATTCCAGCGCCAATGCACCGCCATTCGTCCAGCCACAATTATGACACGTGATTTAGCTGGATCATGTTATGATCCATTTCAACGCTGGACTGAAGCTTATGCAGGGGTTACCCGGCTACTTCTTATCTGTACGAGACCTTTTCCTTACCATTGACGGCTGGCTGATGCTCGAACAAGGACATTGCATCGGACGCAAAGGCACTCTCGCCTTGTCTTGCCTTGTCTGCTCTACCCTATCCCTGTCAAACTCATCTCGACCATGAGCCTGCGACCTTTTCGTAGATCTATTACTCGATCGAGCAGTTGCCCAGATCCAGACGCTTACGCAGTCTGCATTGATTTGTTGTCTACGATCCGGGATGCTCTTTATCAGAGTGTATGTGGCTGGAGGAGCGGTCATTTGAAGCTTTGATTGTCTGATGACGGTACATCGACAACGACAAGACGAGAATTGCAAATACGGGAAAGATAGAAGAAGTGTCAGCCTGTAACCGAAGAAGGATGACAGAGATTCGAGAACGATTCAAATTGATCCCGCTGCAACAGCCATGATTCTCTCCTTCAACGCAGTCGGATCTAAATACACCGTGAAGAAACTCATTTTCTCATCTCCAAGCTTTCTCCCAAACACAGCCATGCCAGTGATCAAAATCTCTTTCTTTTCCGGGTCTCCCTTTACCACGTACCGAATGTCAGCTTCCTGATATATACGATCTGGAAGAACATCCACATGTCTGATGGTGTGCTTCATGCTATCCAGATATGGCAATTGGGAGTTGAAGAATTCGATGATCTCGGATCTGCCTTTGATAGACGGGTTTGCGGCAAAGCTCATAACACAGTTATCGGTGTAGAATTTGGGAACGGAGTAATTAGCGTCGAGAGCATCTCCGTGTCTATGAAAATCCTCGAGCCATGCTATTGCCTCGGCATGAACATTTTGAGTCGTCATTTTATCTGTGAACGTAGGGTATCTGCGACGGAGAAAGGGAGCCTGACGCTATTATTATCAGATTGTGATGCTGAGCTTGTCATCAAAATTCATGGCTGGAAAGGTGACCTACTCGATGTATAACGTTGTCGAATATCTAGTTCGGCAACCAGTTGACGGCTCGGTAGAGCTCAAAGATTGCAATACCACTTCAGTTTGCCAGGAATCGATGTCAACTAGCCATGTTACAGCCATCTACCTTTAAATAATTACCACCAGTCCACATCAATTGACTGTTGTGCGGTAGTTATTCAAATGTCGGAGCCGAGCAGCATGCCTGCTGAATAAGTGAAATGCGGATGACAAATGACCAATTCCCCCCAACACAATCCACTTGGAGCTTACTCGTTATTCGTCGTCAGGAAATGTCATCCCACATCAAAATTGGTGGTGTTTGATTTAGCTGTCAAATCAGAGGCTTATCTCATTGCTTGAAGAATATGCCTTGATGCACATCAATAATTAATCTTGTCGTCGCACATGTTGTTGCCCAGTTCATCTCCGACATGGTTTTCACCTCATGATGAAGACAACTTCGCTTGCAATCAACCATCAAAATGAGGTATCTCGAGTAGTCACAGTCGGTATAGTAACGGCCTCGGTCAAAAGCATGGTGATGGTCTTAGTGCCCTGCAGTCGTGAATTCCAAAATGCAATCTTCCATACCGTCCACGAAATGGACTTTGATACCTGATCATCCAGTCTCTTTCTCCCTGAACTTACCCCAGTGATTGATTCTGGCTCTCTACTAACAACATAGACAAATTTGACTGTCCCTGAGAGCCCTAATATCCTCCCCACAAGTGCAATTCCCGCTCAATCTCTCGTTACTGGATTGCATGATTGTATATAGACCGGTCTTCTACAAATCCTCTCTCAGGAAGTCCTCATCGGACTCAGTATAATTTTCAGCAGGTTTGATCAAGCAGCAATGCTCAGTTCGTGTGGTACCTGGATCTCCCGGTCTATCTCCTGGAAGTTCCATTGACTAACCAGTAGGTTAAATTCATTATTGTAACAGAAACCGCACCGCCGCAGAAGATGGTAGGTGCTAGAGAGGGAGACGAGCCTATTCAAACGCATAATCCATGTAAGCCTCGTGGTCTCTACTTGCGATATTTGGGTGTGGTGCAATGGTCATTATTGATGCGAGAGTCTCAAACAGGACGATCTAATGGGAAATAGACTTTTATGAATCTGGGCTTGGCAATTCTGTATTATGCAAAACCAGAGATGAGCACAGGATACCCAGCAAAAGAAATAATGAAACCATGTCGCTTGTTCTTGTACGAAGTGAAGACATGACTCTGCTTATACCGCCCATGTTCTTTAGACTGGTCAAGAGAACCGGCGACGTTGAATTCATATCAAGCACTACATCGTACTTCCTTCTCGTCACATGAGACCTGCTGGTGAATACAGCAGCAACCAGCCGACTTCTTGCGTACGATGATGGGATTTGTCGAACGTCTACAACGTTCCGATTTCAAATTTACAGATTACATACATAAAACCACGCTAATATGATATATCTGGCTTTCATTGGTGGATGATGTCAGAAATCACGAGTACCCACTTTTGACATTACGTACCGTGTATGAAAGTGTAATTTTATCCATCGTGAACTTTTTCTGGAGACCACAAAAAAAAATTCAGGACCAATCTGCAGTCTATCAGGAGATAGCACCACTCTACGTTGTTTTCTTCTTGGCATAATCACAAATATTCGACACTTATTCTGTTACATTAAGACTATTCGAAAACCAATACGCCTCCCTCCTGGTCGCAATGGCTGCGCCAGTGCTCCCTCTCCCTCAAGTCAAGCTCCCGCAGCTGCCCTCGACCAAGTTAACGACTGAGCAACTATACTGGCGTTCTTTCAAAACCCCTCTTCTCGTCTCTTCGCCATCCAACAATCCGATCAATCTTATTACACAACCCTCCGTCCCGTCTTCGTTATCTGCCTATCCTTCTGCCGCCCAACCTCCCGATGTCTTTACCGTCACAACCGGTGCGCGAGTTCAAATTTACTCTATCCGGACCCGAAAACTTTTAAAGACCATTACGAGATTCGATGATACGGCGCGAGGCACCGATATTCGACCTGACGGGCGTATTATCGCGGTGGGCGATGATACCGGCACCATACAAGTTTTTGATGTGAATTCTCGTGCCATTTTGAAAACATGGAAAGATCACAAGCAGCCCGTGTGGATTACAAAATTTTCGCCCAGTGACCCCACGACGCTCCTCAGTACAAGTGACGATCGTACAGTTCGACTATGGAGTCTACCGAATGAAAATAGCGAGAGAACATTCATTGGACACACGGACTATGTTCGGAGCGGTGCTTTTCTTCCGGGCTCCTTGGCCTCAGCTGGTATGGTTGTATCTGGAAGTTATGACAAAACAGTGAAACTATGGGATCCGCGTGTAGACGGCCGGGCCGTGATGACTTTCCAAATGGGTGCTGCTATCGAATGCGTTCTTCCAATGCCTTCCGGTACGACAGTGCTGGCTGCCGCTGACAATCAGATTGCGGTATTGGATGTGGTGGGTGGCAAGCCTCTGCACATGATCAAGAGTCACCAGAAGACAGTCACATCGCTTTCATTGGCGTCAAAGGGAGAAAGAGTGATCAGTGGTGCTCTAGATGGTCACATGAAAGTGTTTGATACAATCGGCTGGTCGGTCGTTGCGGGATCCAAGTATCCATCCCCGATCCTTTCATTACGCGTCCTCACATCTGGCCCTGAAAGAGAGGATAAGCATATCGCTGTCGGTATGCAATCTGGTCTTCTCTCCATCAAGACTAGACTTTCAGGCGAGCAGAAAATCAAGGACCGAGAACGTCAAAAGGAAATGCAAGCGTTGTTGGAAGGCCGTATTGAGGAATATGACAAGAAAGAGGCAAAGAAAGCCCGAGGCCGAGGTATCGAGAAGCGTACTCGTGGGCAGGATTTCCTGGGCGAGGGTGTCGATATCATCATTCAAGGGCAGGATTTAAAAAAGAGAAAGAAGGAATCTGACTGGGAGTCTGATCTTCGCCATGCTCGTTACTCCGAAGCACTTGATCGGGTATTGGCCGGTACCGATAAGACCGCACAATTAACCCTCATTACAGCGCTACGACATCGTTCGGCTCTACGCGCTGCCTTGGTGAACCGTGACGAGGTCACCCTTCAACCGATCTTGAAATGGATCTATAGGTATATCATGGAGCCACGCCTCGTCAACGTATGCGTTGAAGTGGGAATGAATTTACTTGACCTCTACTCCGGCAACCTCGGTCAATCAGCGGACGTCGATGCGCAAGTCATTAAACTTCACAAGCGAGTGCGCGAAGAGGTTGACCGAGCACAACAAGCCTGGCAAACAAAAGGCATGTTGGACATGCTCAAAGTTTCTTGATCTGTCACTGCGAAGAAAAGTTTGGATACCCTCATGGATTGGAGTTGGACTGGCTTGACTGCATATGGGTGTTAATGTACAGATATTTGATGAGTTATTGAAGTTTTGAAGCAAAATTTACGAAAGTAGATACCGTATTTCTAGAGTTTATAAAATTTACACCTGATCTGTAACTTCAATATGCTAGACTAATCAGGGTTCTAATCAAGTGTTTGTATTTGTAATACCTCTGATTATAGACCCATGCCCCGCTACTGATCGAAAAATACGTTATTTTGACGTACCGGTTACATGGTAGCCGAAACCTGCTTGACGATCGAGCACGAAACCTGCCCCCAGAATCCAAGTCGCACTTGTTTCTGATTTCCCCGGATTTTTGCTTTTCTTTTCTCTTTTGAGGCTTCCTTGTTCTCTCACAGGGTCAATACTGACAAATATCGCTCGTGTCATTGGTCTGAAAGCGATTCATGTTGCACATACATTCAGTCTCGTGCATACAACATTCCAATCATTTGCAGACCTCGGGACGATTTGTCGAGACATTGATGACGAATCAGAAGCATCTCATATGATATGACCGTGTAGGTTTACGGATGTCATGTGTGGGAACTATCGAAAACATCAATCATGAGTTCAAAGCCTCAATCTCAGCGCACTACGAGAACGCGCGCCAAAAGAGCTTGTATCACGTGCAATGCTCGAAGGGTGAAATGCAATGTCATTGAAAAACAGCCCTGTGATAATTGTAGGGCCTCAGGTTCGCATTGCGAGATTGGAGTTTCGAGGAGAGGGAAGTTCGTTTACCTTGAGTCTGAGGAAAAGTTGTTACATGGACTAACACCGTCTAGATATCCCCGATACATTGTCAGCCCTCGTCCAAATGCGGTGCAAGCGACTCCACAGCTTGGAGATGCGGTCAGAAGCGCAATGGTCCTACCAAAAGATGGACCAAGAATCAAGCGAGATATACTCTCCCCTGACGCTAATGCACAGCTCAATAGCACAACATTTGCGCCACCGCGTCCGCAAGTCAAAAACGAACTCGACCAAATCATCTTCTTTGGCGAATCGAGTCCGCTGACTTGCGTCGTCGAAGAAGGCAACAAACCTTCCGAGGCCGGCGGCTCATTGACCCAATCAAATAAAATCAGATGGCAGTACCCCATCCCGGAAGATGTATGCCGACGATCTGCCAGTTTCTCGCTCTTCGCAAGTCGCAAGGCACGTAAGATCGAGCAATTGACTCGTGAAGGCGCGTTTGATTTTCCCGAGCCAGCGGTATGCGAGATGCTACTTAGGGCTTATTTTGAGTGGTTCCATCCTTGTTTCCCCATCGTCGACAGGGTAGATATCAGTAAGTCGTGTAACGACAAGACGATATCGCCGCTGTTGTTGCAGTCCATGCTTTTCATTGGTGCTAGTCTGTGTAGTGACGAGGCGCTCCAAGCTTCGGGCTTTCGTGATCGGTACGAGAGCAAGTTTCATTTCTACGATCGAGGTAAAGAGATTTTTGACGCCGATTGTGAGACGGACTCTCTTTCAAAGCTGCAGGCGGTGTTTCTTTTAAGCTTTTGGCGAAGTACTCCTGGTCATGAGAAGGATACCCGATATTGGCTAGGTGCTGCTATCAGTCTTGCTCAGACAGGAGGCCTGCACATGCTGTAAGTCGTGCCGTCTCACTAAATTATTCTAGCTGACACCGTTTGTAGGTCCAAGTTGGCTCTCCTAAAACCCAAAGAGAAGAGCGTAAGGAAGCGAATATTCTGGTCTTTATATGTTCGAGTTTTCCCCACACATGTGCTGCCGGCTATTGACGTTATTGCAGATACGTGACCAACAAGTCGCCGCTGCTTACGGCTTACCACCCCGAATACGAGATGAGGATTGCGATATTCCAATCCTGGACGAGACGGACTTTGACGAGTCAGGGTTCGTTGGAAACAGAGCCATCTTTGGCACACAACGACCCGAACATATTTCATACATGATACAGATGGCAAGGGCAGCTAGATTGCGTATGTTTGGTCGTTCTCCAGAAAAGTGATTTGAAATCTTGTCTAATATCTGCACAGTCCGAGAAGTGGTTTCAGCATCATATCTCCCCGGCAGACTTCGATACGACCCCAGTGATCGCGAGAAACTGAAAGCTCGGCTGGTGCAATTTGAGTCGGAACTACCGCCAGAACTCAAGCTTTCCCAGGCATTGGAACATGGTACAATGTACTTTGCGGGAATTGTTAATATTACTTATAAGTAAGTTGCCGTTACCAGCGTGTAGTACGAAGCTTATAGTTTCTTTTTTGTAGCTATCTATACATACTTCTTTACCGGCCATCATATTTGGACCCATCGGACGAAAACAAGAAAAAGGAAGGCAAACTAGCTCTTCAAGCTGCTTGTCAATGTACAAGAATCCTTGAGGACATGCTATCTCACAACTTGATTGAGCATGGCATCATTCATTTGTAAGACGTCGACAACTGGGACTTCAGCGAACAGGCACTAACCATTCATCTTCATCACAGAATCACCAACATATTCGCCGCTCTCTGTATACACACCGTACAATTCTCGCGCTCTGAAGGCACAGAACGAAAACTCGCCGAACATCGAGCAAAACTTTGCTTGCTTGGATTGAAGGAACTACAGAAATCTTGGGATCTGAATTACTGGGTCTTGGAAATCTTCTTTCATTGCCTTGATGAGAGTACGGCAGAGTACTTGAAAATATCAGAAGAGAAGAATAACATAAACAAGACTGGGGTTGTCGCTAATGCAAATTTGACTGCCGATAGCATGAACATTGACTCCTGGACGTCAACAGCGGGTGCCACAAACTCACCGAGACGATCCCTACGCAACACTCAGTCACTCTCAGAGCCAATAAAATCAGCCCCCACAGTGGCTTCTGTGGCAAGCTCTCCCCAACCCCAACCACCAGTGTTACAACCAACACAGCAGCCAGAACAACTTTCACAGACAGAAGAAGTCTTCGACGAAGAACAGCCACAGAATTGGTCCGAAATGACGCCCTTATCTCTACCCAGCAATGAAGTCGATATTGACTTGACAGAGCCATATCTGTTTGACGAAGAGTTTGCGCGGAATTTCGGGTCCTGTACGCCACGGCTGGATGCATTGAACTCGACGAATTTGGACTTCTTGTATCGCTATCTATAGGTCTGGGTTTCGATCAAATTGGTGCCGATACTATCACCACTGTTGTAATTGGTTCTGAGTATGTTTCTATGGCTAGAACTTATGACGACAAAGGCAAATGTCTGGTAGTGGCGTTCAATTATCGGCTAGATAGATGCTTCTTCGTTTAAGGATCAAATCAATATATCATCCCATGGAAGACTGCCACGCATTGACAACTCGCCTCCTAATGTTCCACAGGACATGCTGTATGTAGTGCATCAGCCGCAATCTTTTCTCAGACCTATGACATAGACTTTTAATCGACAGGCGCGGGATTAACCTCCGCCCGGCTTGTTCAACCCTACCACAGCCACAGAACCCAACGCTTCAGACCATAGATCCAGTATTTAGGTTCCTTCTGAATTCATATATCCACTTTGATTTTGAAAGTCGACATATCATCGTGTTTCAATATCAGAATGTTGTTGCTTTCTGGGGTTTTGATGATGATAGAGGCAACGTCCAACTCCCCATAGAGGAAATATTCGGGAATTTGATGTCATCATAGGCTTTTCTGATAAGAATTGGGTCAAGGCTAAAGCTTCTCATATCCACGGTTATGGGAAAACCTTTGCCACGGCCTTAAGGTTGTAGGTATGTAGGTAGCTCACGTACATCTATAAAAGGGGCTGAATCTGGGCCTTTCTCCCTGGCATTTACTCCCCATGATCATTGCTTTATTTTCATTGTTTTCTGTGTTCATTGTTCTCCTTTGATTTCATCTGTTTGCATATCCGTTTGGATTTATGAAGCGTTAAGCCAGTCTTCTTGCTTTCTTTCCCCCCTCCCTTGCGAGACTTGTACTTTTCTGCTTTCCTTCGGTTTGAATCAATCCTGAGCAAATTATGTCTTCTGACGACATCTCGACCAGCAGCACATACTACTACAGCTCCGCAACTACAAGCACAACCGGCAGCGAAACAACCGGCCACCGATACACAACGACCTCCCACACCGACCCAACCGGTAACACCGTCGTACGCACCGCGCACCAAGACCTCGGCGAGCCCGCAACTTACGAAGAACGGCGCTTCGACCGCACAGGCCAGGAACTAGTCTCCTCGAGACCCGGAACAGGCGCAGGCATTGATCCCAGCGGCGGCGGCGGCACGCGACGCATAATTCAGGATATGACGGATCAAAACAAGGACTACGATTTATCGTCAACGGGCGCCGCGCCGGTGGATACGAGTACCAATCAGGATCTGTATGCGTTGGGAGAATCGTCACTGTCAAGCTTTAGACTGCAGGATTCGAGTGTAGCGGCGACGAATTCGCCGGCAGACGATGTGGTGGGTAGTGAGAGGCATTATAGGTCGGATTTTGATGAAGGCGCTGTTGATCCGGTGTCAGGGAGAACGTATCATCCGGAGGATTAGTTGATTGCCTGCATGCATTTGATGCGTTTGTTATGTTGCGTTCGGTTTGATTGTTGCTGTCTTTCCTGTGCTCGTCTTCTCTTATCGTATTGTGGTCTTGCGTTCAAGCGTGTTGTTTCGTTTCGTTCTAGTTTCTGGATTTGTTTCTCACTCAAGTCGCTCATTACCGTTCGACTGCTTGCATTATGCCATGTCTAGAGTATCGCCTTCGTGACGCAATCTGGGGTACTTTGCATCCCATGTTTGCGGGTTGCGTATTCACAGTCAGGTCAGCGAGCATTGTGTGATGTTTCTAACGTACATACATCCGGCAGTCAAATTTATACTATTATGCTATTCTATTTTCCTTACTATAAAGTGTAATATGTACAACTTCATTGTCCCTCCAGAGCAGCATTCAATTGTGAAAAGCCCTCCGACGGCGGCTGCAGCCAATTTCGCTCATCGTACGTCCATCCCTCAGCTCCCTCAATGACGTGAAACGTATACGCATATCGACTCTTGTCACTCGTATTTTTCTCGCTCTTGTGCAACACATTGCCATGAATAAGCACCAAATCACCAGCCCTGACATTCAAAATCTCAAAATCCTCATCCTCTTCCTGTCCTGAGGCCTCCTCATCTTTGCCGAGTGGTAGACTGGGTCCGTCGTTGGTGATGAATGTTGTACCACCACCTTCGGCGCGTACGAATCGCCGACGGATGTGGCCACCTTTTCTGCCCTTGTGTGAGCCCTTCCACATGCCCAGCGACGCATTTCCGGGTGTCGCGTCTTGAAGGGCAACCCAATAGCCGACTGCAGACGGAGGTGAAGTGTATAGAAATTCCGAGTCACGATGTGCCGGCACGGGCCCGCCGATACTCGGCTGCTTGCAAATCACCATACTTTGCAGGCACCTCGGATCCCTGAAGCCCAATGACTGCGCAATAGCCGCGTTACGCTTGGAGATTGTGATCTTTTCAAATGGAGGTGATTTATTATGCAAAGCATGACCAATCTTGTTGATCGCAAGATGTTTCGGTTTCAACAATTTAGGTGTCTTATCTTGGGTATTCTCATCCGGCGGTGCAACCGCATCCGGCTCAAAGAAGAAATGTATCTTGTCGCCGGAGGAGAGGAAGTAATCGTCTCCAACGTGTTTGGCTTTTTCGTCGCCGTCGTCCCCGGTTGTGAAGCGAGTCATGGGATGACTTTCGAGGTCAAAGTTTTCTAGGAGATCATTGGTGGTCGTGAGGAGGGATTGGATCTCATCTGAGGAAAGGTACGAAGGGATGACAAGGAAGCCATTTTCGTTAAAGAAATCGACCTGTTCGGGTGTGAGCCCTGCTTCGTGGACGGTACCTGGCATCTTGTAAAATTGACACTACGATCTTTCTGTCAGAGAAGTTGGAGATGGAGAGATCGTGTGATTGCGTGCGGGGTTAAGAACGGAGGATGCCGGTGCTTGTCGATAAGCTTATCTTATCGACCATCAAGTTTTCAGTTTGTATACCTTCATAAACAGAATATACCGAGCAAAGAGTTCAGCAGAGTCACTGTATATCAAAAGCTCTGACATCAATACCGTTCACAATTCCTACAAAGTGGGTAATTATCGAAGACGGTTGGGATGTCTCATAGTCTCAAATATATGTTCTGAGCAACCTCGATAGAAAATGTATATGCTAAAAAAAAATCAAGATCTGTCTATTGGATTAATAAGAAATGTCAGATATGATTATCAGAGCATCATAAATCGTGTATATGCAGCTATGTGTAAGATGACAAATTCCCCGAAACAACCGTTCATATGCTGGTCTGTACATCATGGAAAAAAAAAATCGTTAATGAGTTGCGATCATATAAACAAATCACTCCGTCAGCCGGATCCGTCCCTCCCGCCCCCTCGAATGCAAATAATCCGGAATCTGAAAACTCCAATGGCAGAGCATGCCTGCAATGAATCCCACCGCATCATTCTTGAATCCAACCAAGAAGCCAATCGTGACGAACATGACGGTATACCTCTTCTTGCGCTCGTCATCACTCAGCACGGGTCCAATCTCGCGGTCACGATCACCTAGTATGCCAGCTGGGATATCTTTTCTCAGGTCGCGAGCGCCTGTTGTGTTAAGGCTTTCGCCTACGCTGGCCAATTCCAGACCGGCGGCAATGACCATGATGCCCAACAGGGCGTAGGGAAATGATTTGAGCAGTCCAACGAGAGTGTTTCCAAAGAACAAGCCAATCAAAAGTTTTAAAACTCCCAAGAAAACGACGCTGGACCCTGACCGAGCACCAAAGCGGTGCTGAGCTGCCAGACCACCCGAACCGTGGCAAACGGGCATCGCACCGAACCAACAGCTTACGAGGTTCATGATTGATACACTCAGGCCAACGGATGTGATTGACGGAGTGGTCACTTCCGGGAGGAGGTCGCCAGCTAAATGAACAACAGCGATAACAGAATTCAACGTGGTAAGTGGCAACTGCCCAATCCCGGCTTGAACAATTCCAACCCGCCAGTCGCCATCGCGAGGGACCGTCAGAACAGGTATCCATGGCCTGAAGTTGGGTAGCTCCATCATCGTCGTAGTGATGATAGCAAACACCAAGCCAACCACAAGAACCACTAACGCATACGGAATCTGTCGATAATAATTCGTCGTCAATAGAAACAAGAAAGCCATGATGGCCCAAATACGGTTATCCGCCCATGATGGAGTGACCCAACCCAGCTTCGAGAGACTGCCACCAGCCGCAATGATCAACGATAACCCGGCCCCGACTTGAATGCCCTTGACAACGGGGATGGGAATCACATCTGCGAACCAGCGCAACAGTCCCGTTGCCGAGAAAACAAAGATACAGGCGGCTACGAAAATCCCGGCAGCGGCAATCTCGCCGTTCGTAAAGGCGTTGGCGATCGCCACAGCAGCGATGGCTTTCATCGGCTGGACGGGAAGTGGGATACCGAAAAACAAGCCTGTCAAGATATTGGCTATTCCGGAGAAGACGAGAGTACTGGAAAGAGAGATGGTGCCATTTATGGAGAGGGCGATGGCGATGGGCAGGAAGGTGCCTAGATCACCTAGCGAGCCCGATATCTCGGCTACGGGTTGGGATTTGAGGATATGCAGGTTTCGCGCGGAGATGTCGCGGAACGTGGTGATGAAGGACATTGTTCATGTGAAAGCAAGCTCTAGATATATGTGGCAAAGTATGTACAGAAGTGAAGATGGAAAGGAAGAAGAGAAGATCCGGAGGGATTACGTAGTAGGCAATTTGGCCGCACGTGAGGAGATTGAATCATCACGAGATTGCAAGTTGTGCCTGGCTGCCTCAATGCCTGAAAACTGAGGTGTCCATCCACCTCCTTATCTCCCTGGTATCTCCGCGGCAAATGACTCCCGTGGCCGACAGTCCAGCAGTCGTGGTCAACTTCACTACTCAAGTCAGTGATGGTGAGTGGCAAGTCGCTTGAATAAAGATGAACCTCGTCCATCCTCTTCCAATCACAGCAGTGATTGTTAAGTCGGAGCATAAATCGTATAAACGAGCGGAGTATATTGACTAATGCTGGGTCCCGAGTCAGGTTACACATAATGCCGGCACATAATTGACCAGGACAGGGATGCATTATGCTCCTTAGCCAACTATAACATGCATGATGCTATTCCGTACAATGTTATCGTCAACGAGAATACTCTATATATTGATTCGTCCCTAGCCATAGTCGATAAGAAAGATGCGACAATTGCTTTTTTGCTTGTGAGAAGATGATTGGCTCGGGGATCACTGGAGTTTCCTGTAAGATTATGGAGTCCCACGAGTTCGGGGACCATCTATGATTTGTGCTCAGCTATGCGAAATTGATTGGATTTTTGCAATTCATCATTCTTTTGTTGTGTGGAAGGAAGACCAGGTCGTTCCCGACATACAAAGAGACCGCAGTACCTTGCATGTGTAGACACTCACCTCAAAGAATGTTACATGTCATTGACAATTCCCGGTCAAAGGGCGACTCCATCATTACCGCTGGGCCTTGTGGGGTGGTCTTTCGTCAGATGCCTCGGAACCGTACCTGACAAGCATCGCGACGGACCAGGTCGTGGTGTGGCGGGCATGTGAATCTTCCGAAATGTCTACCTAACTACGTATTGCCCTGCCTTCAAATTGTCACAAGAGCGGCAGAGGCCCTCAAAAGACTGACAAGAAGGCAGGGTGTAACTAAGCTCGTCTCAAACCTCAAAGCGCAAACAAGACAGAGTGAACGCTAACCGTAAGGGGGAATCTTCAGGTATTGTCATGTCACAAAAATACCGGATAAATAACCATCTGTCCTGGTTGTGACCAATAATTTAGCGGTTAGTAGAAGATCGTCACTGCGAAAGTGTATTGATTACCTGATGATACGGATATGGTGACATATTCTTTCGGGCTCCATCTCCTAGAGGTCCCCGTTCGCTTCTTTCCTGTCCTGCCAGGAATCCAGAGAATGGTTTCATGACTACCATGGCCGTTGACTACATATCTTGCCGTCTGTGTGACATGGCATTTCAATAAGGACCTGATCATCCACTACAATTGCCCTGCATACTCAAGAACCATGTCAGTTCTTGCACAAGCTTAGTTTTCGCCACTCGTTAACCTATCGTCTGCAAACAGGGACAGGGTCAACCATGTTCACCCCTATCCACACAGCCATAGGCGCCCTGCTGCTCTTCAGCGGCTCTTTTGGACTCTTACTACACAACGGACGCGTCTTTGGTATTTCATCCATCTTACGTGCTTGTCTTTCAGATCCAGGTTTACTGCTCCGCGGCCATTGCAGCAAGAAACGCCATGGGTCAACAGAAACAGTAGTACAAGAGGATGAGAATTTTCCTACGTTGGCGGGTCTGATCACGAGTCCGCTTTTGGTCAAGCTGCTGGTCCCTTCGTTGCTGCCAGCGTATCCTGAGACGGGGTCTACGACGATGTGGGTTTCAACTGCTGCGACGGTCGGCTTAGGGTTTTTGACCGGTTGGGGGACGAAGGTACTGTAAAAGATATCCTGCACCAAGCTCTCTTTGACCTATTACTAATATGGTTGAAGAATGATCAAGGCTGCACATCTGGTCATATGCTCTGCGGTTTATCTCGTCTCTCGGCACGATCCCTAATCGCTACAGCCATCTTCTTCACTAGTGCTCTTGTCACGGCGAACTTTTCTTCCCTCTTGACAGGTGTGGACGCCATTCCAGCTTGCGAAAATGGCGCCATTCCTTGCTATTACCCTGCGTATCCCTCCCGATATGAGTCGGCGGTCATGACGACGAGCTGCATCTCGGCGTTATTCACTACTTTCGTCCTCGGCCCGAAAGTCTTGACGCGTTCGTACGATTCCAGACGAGTGTTTGCTTATTTGGCCGGTGTCCAATTCGGACTTGGACTGTTGTTCTCTGGCATGGCGGACCCGAATAAAGTCATTAGATTTTTTGCGGCGTTTGGTGGCGATGTCGACAAGTGGGATCCGTCTTTGGCACTCATTATTCTCTTCGGGATTGGTCCCTCGCTGTACGGGTATTCGACCGTTGGACCGGGCAAGAAACCAGAAGTATCGCCCACGCTAGCGCACAAGTGGTCTCTGCCAAAGCTTACAGTAGCCGATATTGATTGGCGGTTCATTGTTGGGGCTATCACCTTTGGAGTAGCTTGGGGTTTGAGTGGAGTCTGTCCTGGTCCGGCTATTCTGAGATCGGTTCTTCAGCCGGGTTGGGGCGTTTTGTGGATGAGTGGATATCTCTTGGGCGGTGTTGTAGGATAATCATCTGTCGTGTTTAGACTTGGCTTCGTGTATATATTTATTTTTTGGTACCTGTAGACTCTCAGGGCGCTTCCTGACATCGTGCGAATGCTATATGTTCATTTGATGCTACAGATGATTAGCTCGTTCCTATAAGAAGTGAAATGTTCAAGAGGCTAACATATATACAGATGGAGGAGCAAAAAAGGCATATCTTACAATTCCGTTTTCCGAGTATACATCTTCTCGGGGGTATTCTGCGCATCATCAAAGTATCCCTCTAGTTCCATCCACTCAGCCGCAAATGCCGTGACGAGCATACTCCAATCTTCGACAGTCGGGCCGTCGAGATGTTCGCCGTCATCGTTGAGAGTATGCCAAACTGGCGGAAAGCCTGTCCTGTCCGGCGTGTCGATAATATGAAGAATATCTACTCCGCGGCGCAAAAATGGAATATGATCGTCCTGTATTGTAGTCCAGGCCTTGATCAGGTGCTCGCCCTTTTCGGCGTCAGCTAGCCATTGCGGCTCGTCTACTGTCTGTCCGATTGCCGTGTCATAGTTGGGAGAGGACTTTAACTGCTTCAATTGCCTCAGTCGTCCTTCCAGATCCGCCAGGCTCTGATATGCCCAGTGTGTAGTTGGAAAATAAGACTGAATCAAAGGACTCTTCGAACCCAGTAAATCCAAAAGCATAAATAGCGATATAGAAGACAAAGGCGTCCTGAATATCGAAACGGGTGAATGAGCTGTCTCGCCCCATGTTTCTGCAAGTGATCGCGCTCCGTAAAGCGAGTCTTCATTTGTCCAGTGCTTGAAAGCCTCCTCTCCGTCGAGGAAGAGTACTTGGATCCCCGTATATGCTTCAAGCCCTGCATCAAGCGCATCACCTTGTGCGTCCATTTCCTTCCATTTCCGCGTCAAAGCCGCATCTATACTCCGCGCAGCATGCATGATCATCGCGCATGGCGCCGCACTATCAATGGCACCGATGAACCCCTTGGGTTCGTATTTACTGTCGTAATGCGCGACGAGCGTCAACCTCCCCACATCCCCCTTCGATGCCCACGGCGGATCCCGTGAGGCTATGAAATTGACAAAGGGTACTTCTTTGTTACCGCTCACGGGTGTCTTGGATGTCGAGTTTTGGAACTCGACGGTCCAGTCTGGTAGGGTTGTTTTGAAGAAGTCGTTGAAATGATTCAGTACGGCGGTCGAGCCGGCAGTTCCTGGTACGCGCGTGCGGAGGATAGGGGCCAAGAGTTTTCCGTTGTGGATGTCAAAGTCATTGCCCGGTCGAGGGAGGTGTCTAAGAGTTTCCTCTGATAGTTGTTGATATGCTAGGGCGAATTGGACGAAGCACAGTAACGAGATAAGCCATGTCGAATCGCCGTGCCGAGTCCTCATAGTGTATGTGAGATATCTTTGGCAGGACAAGCAAATGGAAGGAAAGACTAGCACATCATGAGCGAACTTCGTAGACTGGCCGACCGACGAAGATGATGATAGTTGCCATCTGTCCGATTTAAAGGAACAAGCGCCAAGCCCGTCGCTCTCCCAGGCAGATTGTCCTCGCACTCCGATTCGCTGCCGCCGCTAACCTTCTCCAACCTTTTATTTTGACGACACCAATCATCCCAAATGTAATGTACAACTCACCAATTGCGTCGTGAACCAGCATGAAAGCTTCACAATCGCTCAGCTCGCAGCTCCGCTGTGTTGTCCTCTCACCACCCGTTCCGCGATGCGCCGTTCGACACAATGTTCGTAGTAAACTCGCTATTCGCAGCTATTCTACAGCCAAAAAACCATCTCCATCCCCTGTCAGACCACTTCCCTCAAAAGCAGCGCCTGCTAAACAACCTGTTGCCAAAGTCAACGTTGCGCCGAGAAAATCTGTCAAAGCCGTAGCGGCCAAATCAACAAACAAATATTCACCATCTCAGACTTGGAAGCCGACTGCTCAAAAAGGTGTGTCGCACTGTGTTCCAGCATAACAGAAGTAAACAGCTGATCAACGATAGCTGCGCCGGAAAATGTCCTTATATATCATGCTGGAACAGGCAGAATAGTATTTCTCGGCATGCTGCGTACAGCAACTATATTCGTCGCGGGCGTGTCCTCTATGATCATCGCACCGGCCTTTTTCGCTGATGAATTCCCTTCCTATCTTGCACCGCTAAGTACGTCGACCCCTCGATTTTCTCGTGTTCTGTAGATATGGTGCTGACTGACTTCAGTTGTAATTGGCGGCGCACTTCCACTCATTTTCGTCGCATATACCACCGCGCCCTTCGTGAACAATATTTACATCCACCTCCCTGTCTTTGCACGAAAATCGCGCGAAGCAGCACTAGAATACGTCAAAAGCCTCCCCTCAACCGCCACGCTATCCATCCGTACCATGAAAATTACCACAATCCCGCGCACGACAGAAGTGCGTATATCGGACCTTGTACCTGATAAAGCGATCTTGCGACCTGTATCGTTCAGAAATACGTATTCTCTGGGCTGGGGCACGTTGAAGCAGTTCTATGCGTCGCCGACGAGTAAGAATGCGCGTTCGACGCCGAAATTTTACCCTGAGCTGTGGGATCATATATTCACGCGGATCCAAAGTCAGCGAGCCAAGTGATATTTCTACTTGCTTTGATGTGTAACCTAAATATGTGTATTATTGATACCTCTTCAGAATTGGAATATTCCGTTCTCTCCTCAGTGCTACAGATTGTTGAGTGTATGAAAGATGCAAGAGGGAGGCGGAGAAACTTTATATTAGGCCTCTTCTGCTGCCGCTTTCTATGAGCAACTATCTTCAGAACTATGACCACTCTATAGGCAAGTTGTGAGAAAAGCCTTCCAGAGGACGGCTGTTCTCGAGCAAAAACCCGTCACGAGTCTTGCAACGCGAGAGTCCATGAGCAGAGCTGACAAGCCTGTCATGGTATCATACGACAACTCAGATCCTGCGATCTTCAAGTCAATACCAACCACCTCGAGACTCCTTTAAACAGCTTTACTTCTATGTTCAGTGACGTAGCAGTCCATGTGAGGTGAAGCAAACGACTCTTAGCGCCCTGAGCCCTTGCCCTATGCCTCACCATTCACACAACATCGACAGCAACTTTCACGTGCCTTCAAACAGTTCCTTCTCCTATTTGGTAAATCTATCTCTGTCATCTTCTTTGTTTGTACCGTGACCTGGTGAGGTGGCCCTGCTCTTCTCACAACAAACACATTTTTGTCTTATCTTCTTCCTTCAGCATAGTCTCCATTTCTCGGCAGACCTTCCTCTCATTTCCATCTCCTGAGGTTGTTCTAACAAGCGGTTTTTTCCAAATCAAAGTAAGTCGTCCTCTCTCTTTTTCTTCTCCCTTAGCTTTCATCTTCCTATCGTTGTGACTTTGGTCTTATTTCTCTCAATCTTCGGGTTCTCTTCACCCCAATACGCGGTTCATTCTGTCTGACAAGCCCGAATCTTTTCAGATTCATAAAATCTCCTCCCAACTTTCCCCGATTTTTGCCTCACTTCAACTTTCAACCTTTCAAGGTAAGTTTATCTCTTCAATAACCCATACTATCATAGTCACCAACCTCATTACCTTACGCTAATCTGAAACCTCTTCCCCAGTCACCCCCAGAAACCTTTATCTCGCAACGCAAGAATGGCCGGTGACAAGGGTGAAAACCTCCTCAACATGTCCCAGGCAGAACTCAAATTAATTGCCCTGGGATGTCGCTTCTCTGAAGGTGGCAAGGTAAGCAGGGAGAATTCCCTCGAGGAACCATATCACCTCCTGAAGCTCCCTCAACTCACCATGTTCTGTCTACAGCCGGATTACGAGCAAATTGCCAAATACGGCGGTTACACCAAGGGCTCAGCGCAGGTCTTGTACCGCAAGGCCCTCCGCAAGTTGACCGATGCCTGGCCCATTGAAGGCGACGCCTCTGCCCTTGCCTCTGCCACTGCCACTACCTCTAGCAATGCTGGCAATGACCCCGTGACCCCCTCTGGAAAAGCAAAAACTCCCAAGACACCTAGAAGCCGTGCTACGGGTGGTAAGAAGCGCAAGGATGCCTGTGCTGATGACGCAGTCGAGGGCCAGGACACCATGATCACTACGTCTGGCGGGCCCCAGACCCCTTTCACTCCGGGCGCTGAGGGATTCCACGACGCAGGTGACACGGCAATGGAAACTCCAACCAAGAAGCCCAAGAAAAATTCTGCAAAACAGACTGGCTCGTGAGTTTTTCCTCCTGTTTATCTGAGAAACTTTTAAATACTAACAGACGAATTTATTAGAACCTTCACCGCCATCAACGCCCCGGTTGATACCGATTTCCTAAAAGACGAGCCCCTCTTCGAGACTGCTATTAAGATGGAGTGAATCGGCCGCTGGGCTGGGTGACTGGCGGGTTGAAATGGTCAGTCTTGTCGTGATGTTGTTCCATTTTTGTTCCAGAGTTTTTATCTAAAGTGTCTGATATTCAAGATTCGCGTCTCAATGGGCCTACCAGGTATTTCACTCTAAATCCACCCGCTTTCTCGATTTCTCTTTCTTCGACTTCTTCCGTTGAGCTACCTTTCGAAAACGCCCAAAAAAAGAAAACCAAAACTGCGGTAAAAAAGAATGGGCTTGGATCTCAACTCACTACGGTAAACATCGGGAGGACTACCCAGCAACTGATCATACACTGGATTTGGGGGACAATTTGACCAGTGACAATGAACGCGGTGTTGGGAGACTGGATGCTTTTCTTTTTCCTTTCTATTTCTCTTATCTTTTCGGCTCGCCCTACAAAGGTTGGTGGTGGATCAATAGGTTTGTGGAATTCATTCTCTTGCTTAGTTTAGCTTAGATTAGCTAAATCCAGATTGGATGATTGATTTTCGAATGCTTGGCTTCATAATAAGCTTTCAGAAAACTAGATTCCTAGTCTATGGATTATATATACATGCATGAAGTGTCAAGAGGACGAAACAATCAGATGTATCTGCATAAAACACCGAAATACCCTGTGACACTTTCTCCGTATAAGAACCGTTCACACCCACGAAAGTATAAAAATTGACCGAAATGTTGATAGTAGAACAGTTACAATGTCTCAATAGCCTTGCGAAGAATCTCCAGTCCTCGTTCGGACACCTCGACTTTGTCACCCTCACGGAGCATCCAGGCTACATCACTCCACCAGCCGAGCCCGACGAGACCGCCACCTTTCCGACGCTCAAGACTCTCCGTCAATCGGCTCGTGTGCTCCCATTGCTTTGCCGAGTTCTCTGCGTTTTCAATCACTTTGTTCGGGATACCGCACATAGAAGCACAGTGCATACCAAAACTGCCCTCAGCGACGCCGGCTTCTAGTTTGTAGAGGAATGTGACTCGTCGCTCGTCGTCGTCGACGTGGATGCGCATTCGTTTCGGGGAAATTTCGGGGTGGTTCTCAAATTCGGCTGCAAGTGAATGGTAATGGGTTGCGAAGAAGCCTAGGGCTCCGACGTGTGTCGCGATGTGATGCAACACGGCTTGCGCGACGGCTACACCGTCGTAGGAGCTGGTACCGCGACCAAGCTCGTCGAGTATCACGAGAGATTTAGGCGTTGCCTCTGATAGAATCTTCTTCGTTTCAGACAGCTCGACAAAGAAGGTCGATTGAGCGGCGAAAATGTTGTCGTTCGCTCCGAGTCGAGACATGATTCGGTCAACAGGGGTAAGACGTGCACTTTCACAGGGTATGTAACAACCAATCTGGGCCATGATGACCGCGACACAGGTCTATCGTCGTTAGCTGGGTTCAAAGCACAATGACTTCATTTGAGCATAAATACGTACCATCCGAAGAATCGTCGATTTACCAGCTGCGTTTGCGCCAGTTAACAAATTGATATTAGCCCTTCCACCTCCGAGCTGCACGTCGTTGGGAATAAAATCAGTCACATTTAACATGCACGGATGCCGGAGTTCTTCAAATTCAATCACACTTCGATCACTATTCACAAATTCCGGTCTGCAGCTTGGTTGTCCAAGAGACGAGGAAGCCTTGGCCAGACTAATCAGACAGTCCAACTGAGCAACGATTCTAATCGACTTCAGCCAAGTTTCGTACTCCTCATCAAATCGTGCGTAGAATCGGCCTGCAACTTCCTTCACGATTTGACTGTGAGTCTCTTGAGCCTCCTGAAGCTTGCGGATCAGTGCTCGCAGTTCAGGGAAATAATAACGTTTCACTTGTTTGGTCGCCGACATCTGGTCCCAAGTCTTGGGAACATTTTTGACCTTGATTGGGACCTCAAGTTGGTAGATCTCTTTGCCGTTATCTCTGTAACATATGGCGGTCGATCCCAGATCGCGGCGAGCCTTTTTCAGTAGGTTTTCCAGATCACGATGTATCTGTTCAATAGCCGCTTGAGAAGCATCAAAGTCTTCCTCGATTCCTTGTTCAGGGACCAGTATACCGTTCTCCTTGGCTTTGAGTCGATCAAACGCGGTCTTCCAGTACTCGAGCGGTGACACCAGGTCTGGCATAGATGAGACAAGTTTACCAATGAGCCCCTCGCCAGATCCAAGGTCTTTCAACAGGCTCATAGTATACTCAATCTGCTCGAAACCTTCGAGAACACGCAGAAAGTCCTGCGCCTTACAAGCACCAGCGTGTATTCGAGAGATTAGTCGTTCCAAGTCCGGCATCTTGGTCAGCTGAGACGAAAATTGGTCACGAATAGTCGAATCAGCATTCAAGGCCTCGACCGCATCAAATCGTGCATTGATCTTGTCTATGTCCATCAAGGGATGGCAAACCCATTGCTTGAACATACGCTTGCCGAATGGGGTAATGCAGCGATTAAGAAGCTGGAACAAGGTCCCTTCTGAGCCACCATCGAATGTATTGGCGAATATTTCCAGATTGATCAGAGTTTGACCGTCTAGAACCAGACTTGTAGCCTTACGGATCGGATCGTACCATGTAAAGTTACCAATAGAAATCAAATCACGATCAAGCTTGAGCACCCTAAGATACTGCACCAACGCACCAAATGCCGACATGGCATTTTCTTTCTCACGGGCTTCACGCAAGACTTGAGGCCAGGCATCGATGTTATCACTGTCTGGGGACACAAAGTAGTCGGAAGCGTCCAATTCTCGGACCGCGATATCAGCTTCCCAGAATTCTTTGCCTGGTTTGAGATGATTCCAGAGAGTCGTCGGGCCAGTATTGTTCTTCAAAATACGCATCGCTTTTTGGCTGACGGCAGATTTCTCTAGCAGCAACTCCTGCGGTCGTGTCTGGGCGACAAATGTCTCGAATTTGGTCATGTCAGCATCGTCCTTGAACTCGGACAGGAAAAATTGACCGGTGGCAGTATCAACGAATGCAAGGCCAAAAGCCGGCAGTCCATCAAGTATAATCTCTTTGATGGCAACACAGTATGTCGACATGTCATCTTGAAGCATAGATCCTTCAACCAGCGTTCCAGCGGTAAGAACACACGATAACTCTCGCTTGATGATCTTGTCTTCCTTGCCGCCTTTGACTTTTTTGTCGTCACGCTCACGCATCTCCTTGCCCAACGCAGACTCTGATTGATCAACACGTGCAATCTTATAGCCTTTGGCCACGAACTGGTTTGCCCAGTGGTTCAGACTCATCTCAGGCACACCGACCATACGCATGTTGACTCGATCGGTAAGTTTCAGATCGAATAGCTGATGGCCAATTGTGGCATCATTCTCGTAGAGCTCATAAAATTTGCCCTTCTTGAAGAATACGATAGTGTCCCAGAATTTTTGCTTAATCTCCCAATACTGCTTCTCAAATGGAGAAAACTTACTCCACGCCAAAGGCGGAATGTAAATGTTCCGGGGGTCGTAGTCAGGATGGCCAGGTGAGTTCTTATCCATATCCATTATATTAGCCAACCACGGATATCTCTTTTCCGGTTCGGTCTCGTGTGCTTTTTCTTTGCGCTTGATGGCACCGCTCGAGGAAGGCTGTCGTTGTTGTCGCTCTTGGCGGGGCTCTGTATTTTCTGGATCATATGTCCACTTCTGTGCGGTACCTCCTGCTGATGCTTCTGGAATGTCCAGATCGAGATCTGTGTCTGCTGGGTGGATGAGCTCGGGAGATACCTTACTGCGTTGCGCGGATCTTGCGGAGGCTTTCTTCCTCTTCTTGTTTGGGCGAGCATCTTCCTCCGATTCATCGGCAACAACGAAGTCATCCATTTCTACACAATCAGCCGCAACACTTCAGAAATAGTAAGAGACATACCATCATCAGATACAGGAGCATCCTTCCCATCATCCTGAAATTCGTCTTCACTTTCAATGGCTGGTCTGCGTCTCTTTCGAGACGGTTGAGGCCGGAAAATTTCCTCGTCATCGTCTACTCCTTCACTATCTGACTCCATGTAGTTGATCTTCTTCTTCGCCTGTTGATTCGTAAGTATTTTCAGCCCAGAGGACGAAATAAAACATACCCTTCGTGACGGGGTTAAGGACTGATCGTCTTGTGCATTGTTGCCGACCTGTACATGCATCACTCGTCAATATATGATAACTCCTTCCCCCTCCATCCTCAACCATGTAAACGCACCTTCGGAGTATCGAAGTCATCTTCATCCGGCCCAAGCGCATCACTACTCGGCGCCGGCGTCAAGTTCGGCGCGGGCTTCTTCTTGGTAGACGACTTGATTTCGGCGGCGCGTTGCGCGGGGGATGACGCCGGTTCTGCCGGCGGTGGTGCTCTCCGCGGTGCCGTGGAGGGCGTCGCTGGAGAGGACTTCTGAAAAAATCCAAGGATTGAACGCTGGTTCTTCATGTTTTGCGTGTTGGAGGTCGAGCGCTTCAGGGCGGGAGTAGATGCGGGAGGCGAGGATGCTGCGCCGCTACCTTTGGCCATTGTCGGTTGCTGAGTTCGAAGCAGTCAACGGATGACTGAATCGATGACAATTGATGAATTCAGTTGTATAGCATCGAATTCAAGACTCTGGAGAGTAGAGGAAAGAAAGAGTCTGAGGTGTGGAGTGGTCAGAGTCAGGAGTGCAAGTAAGGAAGGAGCTCATTAGAGTAGGTAACTAATTAATCAACGCGTCCAACGCGTTGAGTGGTTTTGGTCGCGCTCCTCCACCCAATCATGGTGCGCCGATTGCGGCCTCACTTATCAGCTAACCCTAAGCTATTTAGGAGAGCTCAAGCTGGGGCTTCTGCTGGATTTGAATGAGATCCTGAATGTTTGACGTTCGCCAAAGAATGAGAGCGGGTTTTGCTTTTATATATACACTGTCACATATATCATACATGGTCACTGACATCAACATCCATCTAACGTACAAAAATTGTCTTGCATTGAGGCACGCGGGATCCAAGCCTCATTTCGAGTTCCTGTCCGAGTTGTTATTATGATACTTCCTGAGTTTGAAAGGGGTCTCCGGCATTTCCTCCACCGTGGTGGTAGTGTTTGTTTCGCCGGTAGCCTTTTTCTCCTTGAATTCTACCCAACCTGGAACGTCGAGGCCTTGTTTCTCAAACGCCTCGTCATCAATAAGCTCAATCAGCTTGAGCTTCCACTTTCCGATCTTGACTATCAAAAGGTTGCCATCAATCAGAAAATCAGGTGTCTTTGCTGGGACCCAGGTTTTGATAGGAGTGAATTCCAATGCGTCTGACATTGGTCCCGAGTCTCCGGGTCGGCTACCGATGGATACTCCTCTGCCAACGATGAGACGGTGGCCCTCGCTATTCGACGAGACCAGACCCGCGTTGTAGAGAACTTTGCCCAAGGGCTGTTCAAGCACAAGGGACCGAGGAAGAACAACACGATTGCTTTCCATGTTCTTGTAGTTTAGTGGCTTCGCATATGGATTTCCGGCAGCTCTGTTCATAAAGCCGTATTGAGGGTTATTTGCCAGATTTGCGGGTATATGAGGAGGTTGCGTTGGTGGTGGCGTAGGCTCTGAGGTGGACGAACGTGGTCGGAAGAGTTGTCGGTGCTGGGTCGCTGCGGCCTCCGCCTCGATTGGGCCGTGGACAAGGTCAACGAACTCCTTGGCGAGTGCATGCTGTGCGAATCTCTTCGAAGGGTCCTGCGATGATTCTGCCATGATCTCGGCAATCTTTTGAAGAGGCAAGAATGTGAACATCTTGAGATATTTTTCCACTTGATCATCTGGCGTTCGTACAAAGTACTATGCTTTGTTAGCAAGATCAACACACATTGATAGCGATTTCGGTACCTGATAAAGCTCAAAAGTCGAGGTCATATCCTTGTCCAGCCACACCGCATTGCCAGCAGATTTCCCGAGCTTCTCGCCCGAAGCAGTAGTCAAGAGGGGGGTGGTGAGCCCAACTGGCTTGTCCACATCTTCTTCGACTGGTCTCCGGTCAATTTCTATAGCTGTATTCTTGGCCACATGCTTCACAGCATCCATGCCAAAAAGGATATTGCCGTATTGATCGGCACCTCCAACCTGAACTTGGACCCCTTTTTTGAACAAAACCCACCAATCCCATGCTTGCATAAGAGGGTAGGAGAATTCGGCAAAAGACATGCCGCTACCCTCCAAGCGAGTCTTAACCCTGTTTCCAAGTAAGTATTTCTGTTTGGAATGTACAAGGTATTCTCGAAGCTTATACGTACGTGTCTCGTCCTAACATTGGTCCTAGTCTCATGTACATACCCAAATCTCGCAGCACTTCGACAAAAGGCGTCTTGTTCCACCAGACGTTATTATTCGTGAGAGCTCTCCTCCACACCCATTCCTTTTCGTAGCCATGACGCCGGCCGTAATCCTCTATACTGGCGCTAATTCTTTTGAGTTGCATGTGCATGGCGGCCATATTCGCCACTCGCACGCTTCGATGTTCAACGGCTCGGGGTCCAAGTCTGCCTGTAGGATCGCCGAATCGAGCTGTCGCGCCTCCTAGCTTTTTGACTGAGTTAGCCATGGCTATCGACAAAATTTTCATGTAAACGTACTATGAAGTGAACGGGGTAACCCCAGTTGAACGCCCAGGCCAGAACCATAATCGGAAGCATATGACCAACATGTAGAGACGGTGCTGTCGGATCGACACCGGTGTATAGACCCGTTCTTTTATTCGTAAAGACTTTATCGAGGACTTCACGTTCACTAGATTTCCACACAAAAGTTAAGCCCCATCACCATCATGATTTAAAAAAAAATAGCAGTTTTCTGAAACTCGGCTCCGAAAAGTGACAACTAACCCAACAACCTGATTCAGAAGTCCGCGCTCTTCAAGATGGTTGAGGAAAGCCTTCCGTTTTCCTGCGCCGATGTCTTCCGCAAACCCTTTCCATTGCTCCTCAGCCTCCTTCATACGGCGTATATTTTGTTGTGTTATATTCCTGCTCTGTCCGAATGTCGATTCGGCATTGGCTGAGGCAATGGCTCTCGGTCTCTGTGACAAGGTGTGGAGTGAGTATTGTCTGGCGCATACGCAAATAGAGCTCGACCGTCGTGTGATTGAGACATCTTGGAGAATATGCACTTGTCGGGAAGTCGCTCGTCTCATGATGGCTGATCTCTGGCCTTCTCAGGGCCCAGATGCCAATAGAAAAGAAAAACCAGAGGGTGGTGAGCTTGATGCGCAATTCGTCGGTCACCCCAAGGTGAGCCTCGGAGGAACGAATAATTTCGGAGTCATACCAAATAATATTTACGCTAAGCCAGATACGGTTAACGTACCTTAGAATATCAATTTTCTCAACTGATATATTATACCTGTAGCGAAATATAGTCGACTCAAACAGCAGCAGTCTTTTGGATTTCTAGAAATCTGCAAACATTATTGTTGCACGGTTCGAGAGTCATCTACAATTTGTTGGGACGCCTGGTTTATTTTCTTAGTAACAGTATCATCCATATTCGACTAGAGCTATAGTAACGACTAATGCCAAAGAAGATATCCCCATAATGCTTCCTGACCTTCAATGGCTTTATTCTCCTAATGAAGCAACGGCGAGTAGATCGGGGGACAGAAAGCAAGGGCCTGCTACGTGTATTAGCAACACATCACAAAAAAATCTTTGCGAAATGTAAAGAGAGTTTGAATCAAGATCAGAAGGAAGGCAACGGAAAATATCCACACGGCTTTGCGCTTTCAGAACAGGTCTGTGATTTACATCCGAAATGTTTCATCCTAAGATTCAGGAGACTATGGGTTTGGGAAAATTGGACGTACCTTGTAATTTGTTTACAGAAATCATGATATATCCTGTGTCATATTAGCCCGGCACTAAACCTCTCGTTCATTCACAACTTTCTTCACCACAGCACTTTCCAAATCGAGCATCTAATCGATCGTCAGTCAACACACAGCTCATAACGCGACACCGCCAAGTAATGATTATATGGATCAGAGATGCCTTCATCGCGTCCGTTAATTAACAAGGTTGGTTGTGCCGAACGCCTATTTCACTCACCCATCCTCTCCCGTTCTGCGATCCTTAAGCTTCCGAGGAAGAGAATCAACAGCCCAGTGAAGCGGACGGGATCATCATATAGAACACACTAGGCTTTCATCATCTGATTGAGAAGACGCATTAGCTTATTTGAAAGGTCGATGTAGGAATTGGAAGTGTGTGGCTAACCTGTTCAAAACTTGGAAGGATAGAGGAAAGAAGTGAAAAATTGCGAGTGGTGGGAAACTTTTATACTTAGCGCGTGTTCTCCGCACTAGTGCGGATCGGGGCAGGAGCTGGTACCAAGTTACTCTCTTGACTTTCCATCTCGACCACCTTCAGACTCTTCCACCTCACAATTGTAATGGTCAATTGATTCTGTACTTAGTAGACCGCGAAAGATTCTTGTCTTCGTTCTACTCTGATCCCCTTTAAACATTGTGTGAGATCAGTTCATCCGCTCCCACCGTGTACTTCGCGATGCTTGCGGCTCCCGTTCGCCGAAGCTCACATGCTCTGCAAACCTCATCTCGGCATAGCTACCTTGAGATATGGAATTTCGCTCGTCAAAGAGGCCTTGGTCGCGCACAGCCTATCTTGTCTTTGGTTGGACGAAGGAAGAACCACCATGATTCCCTGAAACCTTCACAGCAGACTTCGGAAATTGAGAACATTACCTCTCCGCTTGAGCGCTATAAGAATGCAGGTTAGAAAACACTGGTATACGACATGCTTCTCGGATGGTCATATACTGATAAGTAACTTTCCTAGTTGATTTCCCCAAAGCAACGCATACATTTCAATCCTTACTGCGAAATGCCAGACCCGGCGATACGGTTATCCTTCATGGGTACTTGGGAAATCGAGCCGACGTATCGAAGAAGCTCTCATTCGTTAGAATGACCGATCCCACGATGAGACAGAACATTCAAATCATTTCCTCTGCAAAAAATGAAGTTCATCAACAATTGAAATCCCTGTCAAGCAATACCCCTGTTGCGATCCGTGGAACAGTCCAAGCGAAAAAAGGCAGTGGTGAAGGTGACCGTGAAGGTCCAGAAGTCGAAAAGATCGATAGTCTCGAAATCAGTCTAATAAACATTTGGCCACTGAACCAGTTCTCCAAGGATATCATTATGACTTCGGAGACTGTCTTTCCGGCGGAACAAAGGCATTTACAATTACGATCAGATCGAAGCCTTCGTGAAGCACTCCGGTTCCGCTCAGAAGCCCGCAAAGTCTGCAGAGAAGAGCTCGAAACCATGGCTCTACCGTTTATAGAAATCGAGACGCCGTTGCTCTTCAAGTCCACACCTGAAGGTGCACGGGAATTTATAGTTCCCACTCGCCGCAAAGGTCTTGCGTATGCTCTGCCTCAAAGTCCTCAGCAGTATAAACAAATCCTCATGGCTAGCGGTATTCCTCGGTATTATCAATTTGCACGTTGCTTCAGGGATGAGGACCTGAGAGCTGATAGACAGCCGGAATTTACTCAAGTATGTTTTAAATCTATCGTAAAATAGCAAACAAAAGCTAACATCAACAATATAGCTCGATTTAGAAATGTCGTTCGCTACTGGCGAAGATGTCATGAAGTCTATTGAGAAAGTGATTCGGAAGCTATGGTCAAGCCTACTCAAAGTTGATCTCGGCACAGAACCATTTCAAAGAATGCCCTACCAGGAAGCAATGGGCCGTTTCGGTTCTGATAAACCTGACATCCGCCTTGGAATGGAAATTGCCAGACTTGATTATATGCTACCAGTGGATTTGGTGCAAAAGATCACACCCCTCACAGATCCCATAGTCGAAGCTTTTAAATTCGAAAGTGAAGACAACGATCCATCTGAAACCTTAGAGCTTGTCACACGCTTTCTTGACTCTCCTGCTGGAGCAGCGTTCAACAAGAATCCAGATGGCGGTCCTGGGATATTTGTGTACGACGCCAAGAAACCCCTCCGTGGTCTAATGCCTTTTGGCTTCGAGGCCGCAGAGCAAGTGGAAGAGCTTTTAGAACCAGATCACGGCGACCTCATCGTCTTGCAGGCGCGTAAGAACGCGCCTTTCTCAGGTGGATCAACACCTTTAGGAGACCTTAGAAAGGCTCTCCATTCCGAAGCTGTGAAGGCCGGTATCAAGGAAGCACCGAAAGGCTTCAGTTTTCTATGGATTGTGGACTTCCCACTGTTTTCGCCAATTGATGAAAATGAACCGGGCCAAGGTGGCACAGCCGGCCTCGCATCCACACATCATCCTTTCACTGCGCCCAAATCAGCCGCTGATGTTGATCTAATGGTAACTGATCCTGCTGCTGTAGTGGCTGACCATTACGACCTAGTAGTCAACGGCGTCGAATTAGGAGGTGGCAGCCGCCGAATTCACGACGCTCGTGTGCAAGAGATCGTCTTTAGAGATATCCTCAAGATGCCAGCCTCACGCCTAACCGAGTTCTCGCATCTACTAGAGGCATTAAAAGCCGGATGCCCACCTCATGCAGGCATCGCACTTGGGTTTGACAGGTTGATAGCTATCATGCTAGGCAAGGAATCCGTCCGTGATGTTATTGCATTCCCAAAGTCGGGCAAAGGAGAAGATGTCATGGTCGGCTCCCCGGGTGAGTTGTCTGAAGAGATCTTAGACACCTATCATCTCCGTCTAAGGCAATGAATGCTCCTGGATTCCCTGAAAGCAAAGAGGCCACTTTGCTAGCTGTATATTATCTGTACCTTATATTATGAAAGACCCATTTCTTTATCACACTCGGATCTTCCGAACAGGCTTGACATGAGCCATTCGTTCAAGACCTGCTAGTACGAGACTTTTTCGCATAGGAAGGTTTTGATCGTGGGTCACAAGGATTGCAAATAATCTGTGATGCACGCCATTCTCTTTAGACTTGGCATATTAAGGAGCCCAATTGTACATCGCGGAGCTGAAGGATGATCTATGGAGATGATAGGCCCCAAACCGATAGAATACATCACACAAGTCCACAGAATCAATCACTGCGATTTGAACCTGAGGAAGTTTGTCGGCAACGCGCATCCATTGTAGCACATGAGTGCAACAAAAAGGTACAACGCCATTTCAGCTCCTATTTATCAATCTCTTCGCAACCAAAACCATCAATCTACTACTAGCGAGTTACGGCGCCAATACTTCGCCCTCGAGTGTTCTTCTACCCTTGAAGCTACTGATTGTTCGTAAGGACAGTCCCAGAGTCAGGCGGTTGCTCGAAACCTTGGAAAAGTCAAGAGTAGTAATGAGCTCAATTCTGTACGCCTTATCTGATGCCACTTTTGCTTCGTGGAGAGTCGAACGACCTCAAATTTCAAAAAGTTACTTTCACTTCTCGTTCAGCTGCCAATCATGCTCTGACCAACCCATTCCATTTGTTTTACACGACAAGTGCTCATTCAAAACCTAACGAACAGATCGCCTGAAGGATAATTTCTCGCCAATCAAGCCCTAAGCCACCATACAAGCCGTGCTTGGACAATACCCATGATTACAAGCAAAACTACACAAACCCAAATACGAGTCATCCTCATTCGACAACGGCACACCAACCGTACCCGTCACTGGTGGCGTGGGTACAGGCGCACCGTAGGCAGTGCAAGTACAAGGCCCAGGGGGACAGTAACCATAGTTGCAGCAGTAATTGCAGAGGCCGACGTAATTTCCTGGTCCGGTGCCGGCGATGCAGACTGTGCCTGATGTTGAGGTGCTTGTTGATGAGGTGGTTGTGGATGTGGTTTTGGTGGTGGATGTACTTGTGATGGTGGGTGTTGTAGTGGTTGTGCTGATCGTTTTGGTACTGCTGGTGGTAGTCACCGAGACCGAGGTTGTGGTTACTGGTGGTGCAGTCCCTAGACTTGGAGTGGCAGCGCAAGTTGAGACATGAAGACCCTGTACGAGCGAGGCAAGGCCAGCAGGGCCTAGAGGGTCACTAAAGCCAGCTGGAAGGCTTCCAACTATCCATTCCAAATGGAGGAATCAGCTTGATACATATGAAGGGAGATGGGGACACGGACCGTAGGCATTGAAGTTGTACAATCCACAAACACACCCATCAATAATCTGCTTCAAACTCGTTCCCTCAAAGACAATGGCACCATCCCGAATCACGGAAAAAGTCTGCGTACCCACTCCCATAGGAATTTGGAACGCATTCGCACCAGCCGAAGCCTGGAAAGTCTGGGAACTACCACCAGAAGTCACGGTGATCTCAGCAGCGCTAATGAATAACGAAACCACAAAGACGGAGTCTTCCATGGTCTCGTAGCCATTGGGACGGCCAATGAAGTAATTGCCGCTGGAGTTGCTAGCCGAGGGGTCCATACAGGTATCCGTAGCGTCGCAGTCGACGTCCTTGGGGGTAGGCCTGTACCAGTAGATGAGCTCATCGGTGGTGATGTAGCCGTCGACTGTTGTGGCGCCGGCCTTGAAGGCTGCAATGAATGGTTTTGCGAGGTCTAGCCAGCCGTCATGTGGCCTTCACGAGCTATTAGCTTTTATGTTTGGCTGTGGCGGGGGGCATGAAGAAAGGTAACTTACATATCATTGACCCATTTAGAGGCTCCATCGTCAGTATGGGGAGAGTCAAGAGGCCCAACATAATGAGATTCGCCATAATCATTCCAGGTGACAATCTCGATGAATCGAGGACCCAGCGTCAATAGCTCTTGCCAGCGGTTGTACCATAGCAGATCAGATGGGAAGACCCAATTCTTACTGTACGAGACCTCGGGGCCGAAGTGAGTTGAAAACCAGGGTGAAGCAGCTATTCACGTGAGCACTACTTTCGATAGCAACACTGAGTGAGACCTACGAGCGATATATGCCTTTCCAGCAAGAGCCGAGACATATTGCTGATCACCCTCCTCCACAGTCACATTTCTAGTGGCATCTGGCGCCTTATTGTTCCCATTATTCGGCCAGGCCATCCAATTCAATAAACCATCAACACTAGACAGATCCGTACCGTACGAAGGATGGAAATTGGGCGCAAAAAACAATTCAGCGCCAGCCGCAGAACGCATAGCAGCTATATCGACACCGTCACCGGCAAAAGAAGAAACAAAGACTTTGTCATCGACCATCAGCTGGGCGGGCAGACTCGCGTATTGGGCAATCTTCTGCCCGATGGCGGTGGCCTGGTTGGTACTCCACCAGTTGAAGTCGAAAGAGATGAAGACTTTCATTCCGTTGTTAGCAGCGGAGGCGTAGGCGAAGCCTAATTGCTGGTCGGTATAAGGGTCTACACCGATATTGAGGGCAAAGGCATCGATGCCGTATGATTTGGCGCGCTGCATGTCGGCGTCATAGTCGACTGAGCTGGTGCGGTCACTGGTAATTCCGATCTACATTTGTTAACCATTGTAGAACATTTCATTGTCTAGAGGTTAACATACCATGAAATGAGCAAAGACAAGTCTGTCAGTTGACGCTCTCTCGCTCAAGGAGCGTTCCTGGCCCGGATGCCCCTGTACCAGGGTGGTCACAGCGGAAAATGCCGCAAGCAAAAAGCTCTTTACCATCATCTTGATCAACAACCCTTAATCTAGGATGAACTGAATCCTGGTATTGACCTTGGCAGATGAAGGAGAGGCTCCGGGGCTGACTCAGTCATATATACGCATCGTACCGTCCGATTCTCTTGTTTCCATTGTTCGAATCATGTCTGTAAAAGCAACATGGCTTGCTGACAATGTAACTGTGATATGCTCACGTCGATTTCTATAACCAATATTCCCGTGAACACGATGATCGCCTGAACGATTGCACAAGCCTGATTGGATCCATTGCCGAGCATGTCCAAGTATGAAATACATTCACACGGCGCTTTGAACATGAGCAGAACGATCCTCAAGTTCTCGAGTAGGTCATAGGCCAAGGAGACAATGGTGTGGCTGCAAAAGAGCAAACAGTCATCAATTGATCGTTCGTCAAGTGATGATGATTCTTAGCGGCGCAGGATAGTCTGGAGTAGGATGTAACACTGCAACCCCAACATGCAATTCGAGAATTGGCGCGAAAATTCTGGCTAAAGTGCCGGACGAGAGCTAGTAGTAGTTTAATCGAGCCTCAAGACAGCACTTATTACTAACGTTGGTTTTGGCCCAATGAGTGAATGGACGTTGAATCAATGATAGACGACGTTTGTGTATGTATTCAGGATGGCCCCTTCAATCCCAACCATATACACTTTGTAGTTTCTAGTATCATAAGTAACTATAAACTAGTATCTATTCTTCAATGCCCGATTTATACTTTTCATATATTCCCTTGGTGGATCTCAATAATTCTTGGCAGCATCAGCAAGACCGACAGAAGAAGAGGCGTCCGAGATAAATCAAGTTAAGGCAAGCCATCGAGTCAAGCCATGGTTGCATCCAGTCAACCACATGAACGCTTGTGCAACAGCAATATGCACTGAAGATAGAGCATGGCCAGATTTTACATACAGGGTGGAAACGGCTCATGATTATTAGAATACAAAGAATGCTAAAAGTTGGTACGTTAGGTGTCATGTGGTAAGTCTCGAACCATCCCCGCGGTTGACGGTCGCTGCGAAGTAGGGCAGTCTTAAGCACATATTTCTCGAACTGTTAGTGTTTTAAGTTTGCGTTGATCTCACTTGAGGTAGTAAATCTCAGTCATCGCAATACCTGGAAGCGCGAGAGGCTTCGATTGTATGCATTGACCTTTCAAGGTAGTATTATTCATTCCTCAATCCGTGCCATATGATCTAAAACATCGCTATCCATACAAAGCAATAATCTGAGATACTCCTCGTGTACATAACCAGCTACTCAATCAACCAATCTTTGCATTCGAGAAGTCCATCTCTAGAACCAGCCACACGTCAGCAGTCAAACCCTACAATGCTATAAGAGAAAACAAAAAAAAAAGCAGCAGGAGGATCCCCATGATCTTGATTCAATCGGCACTAACCTGGATGCTCCTCCTGAAACTTTTTGAACAAATCCATCTTCTTTTGTTCATCACTAGTCGGCTTCCCCATCTCCTTTTGTCGCTGATCAAACATCATCTTTTCGACCATCGCCCTCGTCTCACCATCCAAGTCACCCAGCGACGAATTCTCGGGCGTGATCTTCGTGACGTCGATTTTCGGGGCGCTCGTCACGATGTGTGGCCACCATTCCATCTTGTTGACTTTGTCGAGGTGGATGGTTACTTGTTTGCCGGTAGGTATGGTTTCGAGCATCCATGTCGAGTCGTCGGCGTGGATTGTGTGGGGGAATTCGCCCTATGCTTCGTAAGTATGTTCCCTCATGACAAGCATCGAGGTGAATATGTGATTCCCACCTCAATGATCGGCGCCTGTCCCTTCAAGGCAACCTTGATCTTTGTTTTTGTAAGAACAACATCCAGATCCCTACCCTTGATTGTTCCTGGCACCGGGATTGAGACTTCTGCTTCGCCGATAGTCTGTGTCCATTTGTAGGGTAGTTGCGCTTGTTCAGCTTCCTCCTTTGCCTTGCGCTCTTTCTCTTCTTGTTCTCGCTGGGCAGTTTCTTCGCGGGTAGGGCCAGTTGGTTCCTCGATGTCGTCCATGTTTATACGAGGAATTTCAAAGAAGTATTGATCTGGTGTTTGTCGCTCACGTGGGATGTAGCTATCGTCAGTGCATGCAATCAGTTATCGTAAGTGGAGTACGAGCTGTTGCTTTGAAATGTACGCTTGGTCTTGGTCTAGAAGCACCGCACTGGAGTTCAGGCAGCTATGTAATTAAGATTTGCAAGGGTGAACTGTTTCAAGTGAGCTGTTTTGTCGGAGAAATGTAGGAATTAATGTTTGTTTCTAAGAGCTTCTGGCGGATGAAAGAACGCCCCGCGATCTAAGCAGATGTCATTCCCCACATGAGTGTGAACCCTAACCCTAGCGACAGCTTGAAGACATTTAATATGAACGTACAAGATGCAAGATACAAGGTACAAGATAACTTGATCTATTTCGCAGCTTTATTCTGCAGACGCACGAGAGATGGGATACAAAGTTGCACTAGCAGAGTTTCCAGAATGCCGCCAAGTAAATTTGAATGGTGTTCATTTTCTCGTCTTTGTATTCTCGATAAGCGTCCCATACCCAGACACGTTACTTCTCAACTGACACAAGGGAAAAGAAGCGCGCAGTCTAACAGAAACGCCTTATTTCATGGAAGATAAAATGGAAAGAAACCTATCTCCCATTCTGTGTCTTCTCTCCAAACTCTCAATTCCCCCACGATTCCACATAATTCGTTGGTGATGGGGTTTGACTTTCGGGTCGCATTAAAGGAAAAGAAGAACAGGGTAAAGAATATTTTTGGAGTCCCGTAATCCCGACTGGTATCGCATTGTGTGAAAATTTGTGGCTTTTAAGATGGCATCTTCTTTAATTACATGACAACACCGGAGTTGGAGGCAATACGCTGTTGGGAATTGTTAGATGATGTACTTGAATCTGAAGAGTGTGCAGGGGACTTACAGGCCAGAGCTCAGCAGCTTCCTTTCCAACGGGACCGGTGATGGCAGAACCCTTCATTTCACCCTTGGCGTTAACAATCTAGCTACCATTAGCCTTGTTCCTTGTTCGCGGAGAAGCAGGGAAAAAAGTGAGTCAACATCGAAGCTCAACATTCGCAGAAACCAATAATTTCAACGTATACAGCTACCATGCGAATCACCCTTCCCAGCAAATGAACCACTTACAACACCAGCGTTATCCTCAAAGTAGAGGAAGATACCGTCGGGTCGTCGCCAGGGCTTGCTCTGACGGACAACAACAGCGGGCATAACCTTCTTTCGCAATTCAGGCTTTCCCTTCTTAACAGTGGCCATAACCATGTCGCCAACACCGGCGGCGGGGAGACGGTTGAGACGAGCACCAGCACCGGTAACGGAGATAATGTACAAGTTGCGGGCTCCGGAGTTGTCGCAGCAGTTCATCACGGCGCCGCTATTCTTCAATGTTAGTCCACACTCGTTTTGTCCGTATGTTTCGGTCTTATTTTCGTCGTGGGAAGTGTATCGGAATCGGGGTTGATTTGAGAGATCACGTACACAGGCAGACCGAGAGTCATCCTAAGCTTGTTGCCAGCGGCACCACGACTATAAAAAAATCCTCGTTAGCTTCTTGGTCGAAAAATTCTTTGCAAGTCCAGTTCGTTTGAGACATCAATCCACACGTAAGCATCCAGTGAAGAACACATCCAGCGACAGTCGAGCAGAGACGTAAATCTGTCGTGGTCGAGGTCGTCCATCTTCAAATCCGTTTCGACAAAAATTTCCAGGCCCAGTTCACCCAATAATGACGCCAATCAAATATCTGATAAAAGGAAAATGAAAACTCACCCTCTGTTCGACATTTTGGCGGTATGTCAATTAAACTGTTTAAATTGACTGGACGGGCGAATACACAGTGTCGGAGAAGAGAAAGGTCGACCAGATGCGAGTCGAAGGTATTCACACAACCATAAAGCGGGTCGGGACTTGGATCTCGCTTAGTGTGTGAGCGCCCGGCCTGGCAAGACGAAATCTTGGCATCAGCGCTGTGATTGGTGGACGATTGGAGGGTAGGTCGAGCCCTAAGGCTAGTCCTGATTAGTACGACTACGACTTTTGTTAGTCATGCCCTAACATACATAACTAACTAACTGTCTACTGCAATTTGGGAATGAGATGATCGATCAGTCAATCATATAGTAGAAAGGCTTGTATTCGTAAGCAGCTTCAGTGCTAGCGCTGCTTGTTTAATGTTTAATGATACATACGAACATGAATAGAAGATGACAACATATCCCAGAGAGACAACTACCAGATGTGAGGCGACATCTGATAATCGAAGACAAAACACCGTGAGTCCAAAACACCATTCCGATTTTCGTCCTTTGACGCCAGAAAACTCAAGATGCGGTTCCACCTGCCTACAGCACTTGCTACGATGCAGTCTTCTCAGGCTCTTTAATTTCACTATCTGCCTGCTTTCCTGAGTCTGCCTCGGTCTTTGGAGGCTCTCCTGATGTGGCCTGTTCGCCTGGCTCAAGCTCATCGCTTGCTTTCTCTTCCTGTTTCATTTCAGCGTCTTCTGGTTTGGTAGTGTCAGCAGCCGGCGGAGATGGTGCGGCAGAATCGATCTCTGCAGCAACGGCAGCAGGGGGAGATGCTGGAGGTGTCTTCTGTTGACCAATAGTTTCCTCTAATGGAACAGTCTCTGCTTGTGTCGCTGTAACATTCGCATCGTCCATATCAATATCTGAATGCACATCGCTCAGAGCTGATGCGGGTGACTCTGCACGCGTAGATGGTTCCTCCGCGATCTCCTTGGTCTCTGCAGCTAGCTTTTCCCCTATCTTTGGACCCGTATCTGCCTCGGACGGAGATTGACGGTTTTCTGTTCCAGCATCCGGTGCCGAAGTTAAAGGTTTTTCAGCCACAACATCGGTCGACACATCCATTTCTTCGTCCTGATCGGGACCTGCGGAAGCTTCTCTAGGAGTTACCATGCCACTTTCCAGGCCAGAGTCTGCAGCATCGAGATTTCGGTGATTGATGTGGTTTCGTCGTCGGACTGCTCCCGGCTGCCGACGCACACCGTTGGCAGCGAGTTCGTCCTCGTCTTCACTGTCGCTAAGCTCGCCAGTCTTTTCAACGTACTGGTCGAAGCGACGTTGGGTGTAGCGTTTGTCTTTATTCTCATCTTCGTCGAGGTCATCCATGATTGCGTCCGCTTCGTCGTCCAAGCCATCAATCAGTGGATCGCGGGGAACGTCAGTCATTTGCACGGACGGCGCGAAGCCAGTGCGTCTGAGATTCTCAATGACTTGGTTACGAATCTTGTCAAGATATTCCTTCGTGTTCGCATTATCCATATTCGATGGCCGCACGTCCAATTCATAGTCGGGCGAGAAGTACTGTCATCAGATTAGCTTGGGTCTGAAGTGCAGATGGTATCCGGTCTTACCTCATAATAGTCATTGTAAGGCAACTGTGAATCAAGTTGCTCATTCAGGAGAATTCCCGTCTCAAAGGCCCAGGTACGGGCTACGTTGCGCATAGTGTAGCCACCACCTCCCAAGACGAGAGTGGGTAAATTGAAGCTCTTTACAAAGTTGACACAGTTTGCATGACCTCTCATACTAAGGTTGAAGCAACCAAGACGGTCGCCAGACAGGCTGTCTCCACCGCACTGAAGAACCACGGCTTCAGGTCGGTACCATTCCATGACGTTGCTGATGACCGGCTCGAAAATACTCTTGTAAGAAACGTCATCGATTCCATCACGAAGAGGAAAGTTGACGGCATAGTATTTGCCCGATCCAACGCCAATATCGCGAAGCTCACCAGTACCTGGGAAGTATTCTCCATACTTGTGGAAGGAAACGGTCATGACGCGATCTGTAGTATAAAAAGCTTCCTCGACACCATCACCATGATGGACATCAATATCGATGTATAGAACACGCTGCTTGAAACGTAGAAGCTCGAGGATACCAAGGACGATGTCTAAGACCGTTAGTTTAGCGCTGACCGTAGCGATCGCTCGATACTGTAGCTTACCATTCACATAGCAGAAGCCACTGGCCTCACTCTTCTTAGCGTGGTGCAGTCCTCCCGCCCAGTTGACTGCAATGTCACATTTGTTACGATTCAAACGAGCTGCGCCTTCCATACTACCTCCAGCGCTGATGCCGCAGAACTCGAATAAGCCATCAAACACTGGACAATCGTCTCCGACATTGTATTTGCTCTGTTCTTTCGCGTATTGCTCCATATTGTCCGGTGTCACCTTGGACAAAAAGTCGATGTATTCGTCTGTATGAAATTGGGTCATTTCGTACTTGGAGGCTGGTTTGGCACGCTACATGGATTAGCGCAACCACGCATCAAGGAACGTGATACACAAACGAGAAAAACTCACGTAAATCTCCATCTTTTTGTACAGTCCATAGTTCATCACCAGGCTGTGGGCCATTCGTATACGGTGTGGCTTCATGGGATGTCCTGAGACGTAGGCATAGTTACCGACATCCGAGTCATAAAAGTATGCCACTTTTTTCCCCCGATCGGCGGCACCATTCAGGCTGATCGGGTCAAGAGGTGCAAGGCCAGTCATGGCTCTGCGTCCTCGTTAATTAGATTCGAAATTGAAGTGGCAGGGAAAGAAGACTGTCTTCAAGTCCGACTGCGGAAATTGGAAGAATAGGAAAGACTTGAAAGCCTGAGTTGCGGTAGAACGCAGGGTCAAATTGAACTGCAAGTCGCACAATAAGATGAATAGAGAAGACAGCAAAGCCCACACCCACACCGAAAGTGAAGGATATAGAATGAAGAAAGTTGAGGGGAAAGAGAAGCGAAAGCGATGCGCATAGATTCCAGAAAGGAAAGACTCAAGGCGGTAAGGCGGGAGCGGGCGAATGACATCGCGTGGACTCTCGGAGCTATGGACTACTGCTGATTGATCTTGCCTCATCAACATTGCTCTTAATCAATACCACTACGTCCTGTCATCCCGGAACAAAGCAGCTTTCTGTATCTTCTTTAATTTTCGGAATATTGTTCCACACATTTGAATCTCCTATCCTTGTCCGACAGCATCTGGTAATTCCAGCTCGAGCTCTGCATCTTGCATCAAGCTTCCCGCGAAGGGAGCTCTCTGCCCTCATCACAAGCCTTCATCACTTGAACTCGATCACGAATCATCTATCATGGAGCGGATAAATCGCATGCTTCAGACTGCCCATGGTATGGGAATGGGAAGCTCAGCCCCAGGAGCTGTAAGTACCTCAGCTTAAGTGACACGACTCCAATCTCAACCAAGCTGACGCATCACCAATAGGACAGTCCCAACCTGATTGATAATTCAGAGACCGTTCACATCTCGTCGTTGGCGCTGCTGAAGATGCTACGACATGGCCGAGCCGGTGTTCCTATGGAGGTCATGGGTCTAATGCTGGGAGACTTTGTTGATGAATATACCGTGCGGGTTGTGGATGTCTTTGCTATGCCTCAGAGTGGAACGGGTGTGAGTGTCGAGGCTGTGGATCCTGTTTTTCAAACGAAGATGATGGATTTTCTGAAGCAAACTGGACGGTACGGTGACTTGCATGGCTTTTTGAAATGATGGCTGACAACTTTCCATATAGGCCTGAATCAGTTGTTGGATGGTACCACTCACATCCCGGTTTCGGCTGCTGGCTTTCGTCAGTCGACATCAACACCCAGCAATCCTTCGAACAGCTCACTCCCCGCGCCGTCGCCGTCGTGGTTGATCCCATCCAGTCCGTCAAGGGCAAAGTCGTCATCGATGCCTTCCGACTAATCGCACCACAGACCGTTGTCATGGGCCAGGAACCGCGCCAAACCACATCCAACTTGGGTCATCTTAACAAGCCTTCCATCCAAGCGCTTATTCACGGCTTAAACCGTCATTACTACAGCCTTGCGATCAACTATCGCAAGACTGGTCTTGAAGAGAACATGTTGATGAACCTACACAAACACGTTTGGACCGAGGCACTGCAAATGAATGACTTCCATGAAGATGGAAAGAAAAACGTGGACAGCATGCAGCGTCTTGTTGAGTTGGCGGAAGGTTATGAAAAGCGAGTCAAGGAGGAATCTACACTGACCAAGGAGCAATTGAAGACTCGATATGTAGGCAAGGTTGATCCTAAGAAACGTAAGTAGCCGCCCTCCAAACTTGCGGTTGTATATATACTAACCATTTTGATAGATATTGAGGACGTCGGGCAGCAATTGATCGAGGACAACATTGTCGCGGTGTCAAGACAGATGATCAACAAGGAATCGTCAGTCGCAAGGGTGCCGAATGGACAAGATACAGAGAACGAGGCACAGATGGACCTGGATGACGAGAAGCTATAAATGTTCATTAGTCTTACTAATAGATGTGGTTTGCATTTTATAAAGATTTTTTTAAATTTCTGTACAAAAAACCTTCTTCGACCTATAATGACCTAACATGATCTCTCTGTCCTCGTTATTCCTCACTCAAAATATTCATTGAAATTTCGACTCTACTCGAATGCGAAGCTCAAGAATCTAAATTAATATACACTTTTCGTGTCTGACACGAACACAAATTTGACATGGACTTTCCACCAAAAGAAAAGAGGGGATTGCTCTAAACAAGGAACGTGAACAAGATGGATGCAGATCAGTGGACCAGATAGCATTGAAGAAGAACCCCAGAGAATGCACTTAAAAGGGGAACCAAAAGAGAAAGTAAAGACATACAGGAGAAGATGGTGACCAGAAAATGTAGGAAGACATGATTAGAAAAGTGTAACTAGGTATAAAGGGGTGTGCGACGGAGAGGCAAAGAAAGTGCCAGCAGGCCAGTCATAAATCATTCGTTTCGAAAGACATGACGGGACTCGGCAATTACTTCTCACCCTCCTGTCCGGCGGCACCAAAGAAGCCGGTCAAACTTCCCTTCATACTCTTCATCTGCTCTTGACGTGCCTTTTCCTCTTCTTCAGCCATCATCTTAAGCCACGTCTCGCCATTCTCACGAATTTCTTGCTCCATCATCTCATAATTCTTCTGACCGCGTTCACGGATCTGGTCCCAAAGCATCTTCTCCTCAGAGGGGCCTTGGCCGTCAATGGCGCTTTGTGGCTTCAGGCCGAGCATACCGGCAAGGTTGCCTACACCGCGGCGAGGACGGCTCTTTTGTTCTTCTTCCAGTTGTTTCTGGAATTTTTCGCGCATCACCTTCTCGCGTGCGGCGAACTCAGCGGGAATATATGTTCCCTCGAAGGATTTGATGACGGGACGGACGTCCTCGACATTCATGCCTGCTACGTATTCGAGGAAGGGGATCAAGGCGACAAGGGACTTGTCCTTGGCATCGCCTTTCCATTTGGGCAGAATGATGGCGTTCTCGGGTTGTTCACGAGCGTGACCGGGTACGGTATCAATCAGAATGACTTTGGAGAGGTCACGGTTCAAGTAAGACAGGTCCTAGAGTAAGTAAGTATTGTGATGATTTCAATATCAAAGTAGAGTCCTACCTTGACGTATTCTCCATCCTTGTATTTGGTGGCTTCGCGGAACAACGGCCATCGGATGATGCGGAAGGGATCGAGCTTTCGTAAGACCTGGTCTGCCATCATACTGGGAACACTGGTAAACAAAACAAGCTCGTAGTACTGGTTCAAATAGCGTAGGAAATAGTCGACGCCAGGTCGCTTAGCCACACGCCATCCGTGTTCTCTCGTCCACTCGCTGTGGACCAGGAGATCCTCCAAACTCAATACCAAGGTGTACGGCTGTCTCAGTGAAGGATCCTCATCAGGCAGCAACTTCTCAAAAGCAGGGTCTCTGTAATAGCTAGTGAAGCTGCTCATACGAGCTTTGATACGATCCCAGAACAGTCCGACGCCCCAACCAGACGGAGCGTTTTGGTGAGCTCGAGCTTCTTCCTCCGAGTCCCAGTTCCGGCCCATGTAGACTGTGCCACCGAGAAGACCACCAAGAAGAATACCATACATCACATTGGCGACGCGAGCTCGGCGACGGTCCAGTGAAGACTCGTACGCCTCCTTTGATCGGCTACCTCCGGCGCCTTCATCTTCATAGTCTTCGTAGTCATGTTTGGAAGGATCTTCCGTCAAGTTCAATGATGTCGTCTTGCGTCCTCTGCGCGCTGCATCGAGTTCGGCTCCTAAGGTAGATGGGATTCCCTGCGTCAAATCCGGGAGAGGTTGAGGTTTCTGTGGTTTTTCGGGCTGGGCTACAGTCTCGAATTCGGGCTGCTCAGGTGACACATCGGGTTCAGACGTGGGTTTCTCAGACGTGGTTTTAGAAGCAGTATTTGAAGCGCTTGCTGCCACTTTTGCTCCTGAAGATGCACTAGCAGCAGTCTGTTTCGACTTTGACTGCGTCGATTGATTCTTGGCTGATGTATTCTTTTGCGATGCAGCAGGCTTCGGCTGTGTTGATTTGCCCTTTTGATTGGGAAGGACGTACGGTGTCTTGGGCTTATTATTCTGAGCGTACCATCGAGGAGATGGAGATACCGTTAAGGATGAACGGAGTGTCGAGGGCACTGGACGAGCCCTTGCGAGCGGCAGAACGGAACGAGCGAGCATGATGTAGAAAGATGTGTGAAGAAAGGCCAATTGCGAGATCTATATAATCATCTCCTGGTCAATGATCCCCAAGCGCCTGGTCCGAAGGGATGAACCTGGATTAATCGAGTAAAGTGATTGACGACCTGACAGTCACTGATTGATGTTGTCTTGTCTAAAAAATCAAGAGCCACGAGCGTCATCCATCAGGCCAGGCCAGAAGCGTCCTAGCGCGAAACGAAGCTCGGCAGAACTGCCGGCCCGCGCCAAGGAGTCCCTGTCCCGCCTTTAAAGTCTTCTTTCTCTCGGGTATTCTCTTCCCTTTCTTCTTTTTTCTTTCTCATAAATGAAAGTTGAATCCACCCAGATCATCGAAATTTGACCCATCACTGTTCCTTTCCCATGGATGCCGGGTTGTATTAGCTGGGAAGACCCAATGAATTAGATTCAGTCTTGCCCCCAAGAGCGGCAGCTAGGCCTCCTGTGAGCTGTGCAGCCCCGTATGCGAGACACATCTATTGCCACCATGGTTCTATCTATCTATAATATCGATATCTCAATATAAACAGACTATGAATGAAGTTGCGATTTTTCTCATCTCTTGGTATCCTCTCCAGCTAGACACGGACCCGGAACGGTACGATTAAAAGCGAAAAATATCAAAATGGCGGCCCTGGAAGCCGGTTTCAGCAAACTCACTCTCGAGAGCCCTCCCGAGCAGAAGGGAAAGGAAAAGGAAACAAGCGACCGCTACAATACGGATGATGAGGATCTTGACGATGAGCCTAGAGAGATTTTGCCTTTCAGGTTTTTCGACCTACCTTCGGAAATCCGCCTGAAAGTATACGAGTATGTGCTATTCGGAGAGACCAAGAAGAAAGGACCACCTCGCACAAACGGCAACGTGGGCTCGTCGCGGAAAAACAAGATACCAGCACCCTTGTCCCATAGACTCTCTTTGTTCCTCTCGTCGCGGCGCATCCATGACGAAGCATCGGTTCTGTTCTATTCTGTGCAGACATTCCGCGTCTTTCCAATCCAGGATTACTCGAAACAGCCAACGTTGATCAGCCTCGCGCCATCATATCGATCACTTATAAAAAAGATTGAACTCATTCTTGGATCGAGCTGGACGGCGCCTCCAAAGTCATGGAAAGTTACGAAGCATCTTGGCTTGACGGAAATGACGAGTGTGCGGGTGTTGAAGATATTCATCCAATGCGATCCCTCGCATCCTGTCTTTGAGGGCTTCCGGGTTTCTTCCGACTTCTATACTGGGTTTGCTGGGGGCTTGGTGCAGCAAATACTGGAACAGTTGCCAAATCTAAAACAGGTGGAATTCGACGCTTGGCCAGCGGTGCAAAAGAGCGGACCTTTGATGAGACGACTACTGTCCGAGGTCAGAGCCACGAACTTGAATATTCACTGGGGTCCCGAGCGTGGATGGAATGATTGGGAGGACGAGGAGTGGAACACCCCTACGAGTAAGACGGCAGCCGTCAGCGGCCATAAGAGTTCGGTGCCTGTTAGTTTTAGGAATCATGTGTCGGCTACGGGTATAACGACAGTCTCTTTACATATTGACAAGTAGGCCGTCTCCACGACCTCGGGACCAGGGAATGGATTCAGATTCTTGGATAGCTGTGCACAATACAATCATATTCTTTCAATGCAAATGCTCATGAAACGCCAAACTAAAAGTCGATCCAGCCGTGACGTGTGAACCGTATATGTATATATATATATATATCATCATCATCATCATCATCGTCATCATCAATTATTACATATACCCGCCAGTGACCTTGTGATTCTCCAACTGCTTTCCAGCCTTCTTATCGTCCATAAGCGACGTCATCGCATCAACAAGCCGGGACGCCGCCGCTGCAGAAATCTGATGGTGGAACACAAGCCGCCCAGTCGGGAAGACTGTCACGCCCGCGCGCTTTCCATATTCAACAAAAGCAGCCGGCGGAATCCCGGCATCCTCGAGGTCCAGAACGATCATATTCGTCTGTACGGGGAGGGAGATTTTATATCCGGCTTCGCGCAGGGAGTCGGCGGTCTGCTTGGTTAGAGTGTGGACCTTGGGCAATAAAGGCATAGTATATTCCAGCGCGCAGAGAGCGGCAGCAGCCATCATACCAGGCTGTGATCGTCAGCCATTTGCCATTGAAGTCAAGAAGAGGTGATAAACATACTTGCCGCGTGCCACCGCCAAACATCTTCCTAAACAGTCGGGCACGATGTATAAACTTCTTCGATCCAACGATAATGCTTCCCATCGGGGCACCGAGACCCTTTGCAAGACAGATACTGATCGAGTCAAAGTTGGCGCAGTATTCTTTCAGACTGACGCCCTCGGCTGCGACAGCGTCGAACAGACGGGCACCGTCAAGGTGCATAGCAATAGGCTTTTCGCCTTCTTCAACAGGGAAGCTGCGGACAAACTCTGAGATTTCTTTGGCGTCTTTGAGTGGGAGAATGGTGCCGCTTAGTGAGTTTTCCAATGAGACCACGCGTGTTGGTGGAAAGTGAACTAGAAAGATGTCAATATGTTGAGCCATTACCGAATAGGGGGAGAGGGGCGTACTGTTTCCATCAGCAATGATATGCTTCTTCACATCCTCCAGTGTCAAATGCAAGCCATTCTTGGGATGCACCTGCGTCACCGAAGCCTGCGACATGACCGGCATAGCACCGGTCTCCCAGCAATGCACATGAGCTCTGTAGTCGAGCAACACCGTATGCGGTGGTTGCGTCAAATGGGTCCTGAGACAGATCTGGTTTCCCATTGTGCCGGATAGAGCCCACATGGCGGCTTCTTTGCCGGTCAATTCGACCAGACGCTGCTGCAGGCGGTTGACGGACTCGTCGCCTGAAGCGTCGTACATGTCGTCTTGGAAGGAGGATTCAATCATGGCCTGGAGGAGTTAGCCCTAAGTCATACGTACAATATGGTCAGATACCAGGATAGACAATGAACAACTAACCTGCATCATATGCACCGTCGGCACCGTAACCGTATCTGAGCGAAAGTCATGCTCAACCCTCCTCTGAGCCTCTCTCAACTTGTGAATAGACGGCATCGCAAACACAGGAGCATCATCGTCATCTGTGATATTCTCCGTAACGGCAGCGGTGGATACATCCGACCGATCGTTTACCTGTTCCTCGTCCCGTTCGCCGACGGTAGTAGTAATAATACTACTGTACCCATCATTATTCAGAGCCTTGATGGCATCCAACTTTGCAGCCTTTTTGGCCTCAAACCTCTCCTCCTCCACGCACTCTGTAATTCCAGGGGCCATTCCTGCTGTAATTTTGACTAAACGATCTGTGTATCGTCGTATTTTAACTCTTGTAGGACAATTGATCGATCGTCAAATATTATATGCGTATTCGATGAAGGCTGTCGGGGAAGTGTGTGGGAAGACGAATGAGTGCAGATCGATTCCGCGGGAAAGAAAATTCTTCTAGGAGGGGATGTATGGTATTTTTCGGCAAAATGAGTCATACGTCGTGCGGTAATTTTAGTAAGCCCTCTCGTTTTCGGAAAGGGTATAGCGCGGCGGGACGGGGAGTGCTGCTAGGGTTTGGCGCTGCACGTGTCTGCCGTTGATTGTAATTTGTAACAGGGTACTCCGTACTGTACAGTCCATGGGTTGGACGGGTCAAGGTGTTATATGGTTATATAGTTATATATGAATCGAAGAAGTTGAAGAGGTTGAAGATCCTAGATGCATCGACGGAGAACCTGCTCGTTCCTATTAATGGTCGTTTCAAGTCTATCTCAAGCACGTTCGTCCCACAGAATGCCCATCGCTGGATCCTAACTTGTTTATACGCCACGACGCATCACCATTTAGTGCTTGTTTGCCTGGCTGATGAATAAAAAGGTGGCTGCGCGATACCTGTAACCTATTGAAAGGACTCTTTTTCAGTTCGGGGTATTTCACAATCGGAAGGGTTTATCCAGGCTCTTTTGTCGTATCAGTGCTTGTAAATCCAGGCTTTATCGGCGTAGTGCCTCTTGATTCTTAAAGCGTTTTCGGCTCTGAGCTTCGAAATCAGAAGATTATCGGCTCTACGCGAATGTATATTCGTCGCATTGATAAAGGTGATCTAGACTTGACCAAACAGAATCTTATTTTCTACAATGTAGTCAACTATACCTAGTGTTCAATGGGTGACTAGTTCTTGCTCAATCGTACCAATGATGGTGCCGTGTTTCGATGCTCTGGCTAGTGGATGTCATCGTCGGCGCATTCTGTAGCCATGAATTGCAATTTGTGCAAAGCATTGTCGAGACGATACACTACTAAAAAAGGGTGATGAAACATTGATATGCAACAAGACATTCAAAGAGGTAGATCGTGTTTCCACTTAGACTCCGAGCACAAGACAATCCCCCTGCTCCGATGGATACACGAGGATATCTCTTTGTCAGACCACGCATTGATAGGCGAGCCTGTCTTTCACATCCTTGCAGAATCCAGATGATACATTTGGGTGGACCTCAACAACTACCACCAGAAGTCCTCGGACGCCTCTGGACCCATAATCTAATATCGCATTAGCAAATACCGTCTCCAGCCGGGTCCTGCCGTGAACAAGCGAAAACCCTCAGTCAGCATTATGATCGTTCGTGCATTCAATAGACGATCTTTTTCTCATCAGTCCCGTTTTTATTTCTCGGTGGCAGGTGCAACCGCCATGTCGGGGCTGGGCCAGACCGCTGATTGTGGGAAAGACTTGTGCTTTGCGCCCTTTCCACGGGAAAGCAAAGAATTGGACGATTCGGCGGCGACGAATGCACGGAGAAAGATGCTTCCCATGTATAAACGTAGCGTGTATTTTATGATCTTTCAAGGCCGATTGCCTGTCGCTCTCTCACGTGAAATTTACGTCTTGAAATCCAGAAACGTCCCAGATACCAGTCATATCGAATGGGAAGCCGTCCATCGTGCCAAATGTTCCGGAAATGGACATCATGTCATCGACAATGTCATTATTTGTTGTGGTTTCAGGTAGAATGATCGCTGCGGGATTCATAGCCATGGTCTCTTCGACCGGACCTCTGTATACTGCTTGGTCTTCTGGTTGGCCGCTGGCTGCAGCTGTTATGTTGCTGATTTCGGGATGTTCAGTAATAATCCTTTCGCAATGATCCAAGCACATATCGGCAACGTCAAAATCTTCTTCATCGCGGATTCTTCGTAGAAGGTTTCGTAGATTGTCAACGTTCGTTAGACAGGACCGGGCGATTTCTTGGTCTGTTGTCTCGAGCGCGCAACGAACAAGTAACGTGGCCGTTGAGGTGAGGTGGAAAGCGCTGTCTGCGAATAATCAATTTTAGGTCTTCGAAGATTACTGGTGTTGACTCACAGGGCAGCCAGAATTCTCTAAAGTTTGCAGGCTGTAATGAGCACATAAAGTGAACGATTTCTTCAGCAGCTTTGCGACATTCCGTTTGAAAGTAGCGACGAGCCTCGGGGTTGTCGGTTTCCGTATTATTCACCTCCTGGAGGGGCATTAGCGTTGAAAATTAAAATCGAATCACAAGAACCTACGTGAAGTTCCACTCGACACACAAGCATCTTTACAGCAAGAAATGCAAGATGCAAGCTGCTTGCTCCGCTAGCAGGATTCTCCGATTCAGACACTGGAGCACGAAGCCATTCTGGCAACGAGTCCTCCCAGGTATCCAGGTCGGTTCGAATATGCCTAAGTTTCTTGGAATTTTCCCGGCCAGGTTTATTCTGCAATTGGTAGACAAGCGGGAGTAGCTCGCCCAATATCTCGGTCAACCGACAGAGTGAGATATGGCAATGTGCAGCGCGAATGTGCTGGCTTGTGGCTCTGGGCTGTGTTACCAAAACCTCCACACTGGGCAAGGGAACATCGTATTGACTCTTAGAGATCTGAGGCGGCACACCATGCCCAAAACTTCCCCATCGGTCCTGAATGACAACACCCCACCACAGCCTGATTCGTTGTTTTTTATCACTCAGAGGAACCTTCCAATTGCTTGGATCTCTATTCAGACCTAAACAATGCGCGAGCGAAACCAAACGCCCACAGCTGATTGCATTGCCTGTCATGGAGAAAATAGGTCGCCCTGTAAGATCAAGTAGTGCAGCACTTACTGTAGACAGTCCCGGAGCAGAATAATCCTCGTGCAGTGCTGCTACAGTCAGGTTGATGGCGTATCGGACATCAGGCTTGGGATGACGGGCGAATTTTGGTGTGTGTTTCCAGTAAACCAGTGACATCGCATATACATGACATAACAGGGTGGTCGGTAGATCATCGGCATCAGAAACATATGCGTCCCAAAAGGCTTGGCCGTCAAATACGGGGAAAGCCACATTGAACCTGTCGATAAAGCTGTCCAAATATTAGGATATGTTGCCTGAGTCGAAGAATCAGAAACTCACAGTCTGACTAGTTCTTGCTTGAAAGGTCCAAGTAGATGCTCCAAAATCTCTTTTTGATTTTCACCAGGAGGACATCCGATGCGTACACCTTGACGCCGCCTTGAAACGGTAGTATAGAGAATCGGCTTTCGAGGATCGTTTGAATATACATTATACGGCTTATCCCCATTTTCAATTTTGCTTGACCGTTCCGAAGGCATGAACTTCTCAATGACTTGTGCATCCTCCGCGGCGACGGGACCCACGATCAAGACTGACTCATTCTGAGGGTCGTCGATTTTCCGCCGCAGGCTATCGTTTTCTCGCTTCTCACTAGGTATATGGAAAGTCGATGAGCCGTTCCCTTGCTCTGCTGTCAAGTTGTCATAGCTGTCGATATCTTGGTCGACAGCTTCGGACCTCCGTTTGCGCTTGTGACTCGCAAAAGATGCCGACGAAGTGTGTTTGTCGGCTCCTATAGTCGGCGCATCTTCTGGCATCGAGTCTTCCTGATAGTGACAATCGGCGCCTTGGATTCGGCACAAAACGCATGATTGACCGGGGATATCGACGGTGCATCGTGATTTGCGCTTGCGACACAGATCGCATGCTCTTACCTTGTGAGATCGATAAGGTCGCGAGCCCGTATTGACGATTCCAGGGTTTACCTTTGGAGGCGGCGCATTCGTGGGAGGCGTGTTCGAAGGCATGGTGGTGAGCTAGCTGACAGGCATTATCTCGTTCGCCGGCAGATTATCCAATGCGGCAGACCGATGTCGGCGCATCCAGCTGCTATTAGAGTCTGGCTGTAAAACCTCGCACAATACGTCGTATAGTCGCCGTGGCACAGTCAGCAAATACACCCCATGATCGCGCGTCCACTGAATGTTTGCAAGAGATGAGTCTTTTGTCGGATCATGATTGACCTTCAGGTCGGACTCTCAACCGAAGCCGCAAATTATTCGGTAACCGTTTCTGAGCAGCCAATCAGAGCGCATCAATTGATGAGATTGGCATGTGGCTGACTAAGATCTTAGTCACTAGTCCGGCCTGGCTTGGCTGCATCTGTTGGTGCCTTACCAATGAGGCTCTTACACATTGACTATCAACTTAACATACATACATAGTAGTCACCTCTTACTTGGGCCCAATAGTCAGTAAACTAATCCATGGTACTACGATTTTTGAGGGTCAGTCTCCTTGGCCGATACGCTCACTCATTAATGGACCAAAAGGTATTAACTTGACGTCAACTATATAGCTCTTTGTAAGCACGGATACAGGTAATTAACTACACAAACCACACGCCCATCTCACCGCTGATCATGCCTGAGGCCTACCAGTCTCTACAGAGTCTACACTCTCTACTACGTAGGTTGCCGCCTCGAGGTCATGTAGCAATAATGTACACGCTATTTCCTTTCTGGCAGGGTTGAGATCCCCATTTCGCGCTAGCCCGTGCAGAGTTAGATCCATAGTCTATTATTAGGGCCAATGGGCAAGGGCTGTGCACGTCTCGCTCACTCACTGATCTGCGACAATCACAGATGACCTCAGAAGCTCCTTGCTCAACCACAATGCTTGCATGCTGTTCGACGAGCTCCGACTGATCAGCACTCGTGGTGGCATTCCTGTTCGAAGTTCGGTGAACGTGTCAACTCTAGGTCCATTCCCCGCATTCGCCGTTGATAACCTTGCTATCCACTCGTCGTTTCAGGTGCGAAACACCAAGCTCTTATCTAGGTTGTGGCCTCATCCGTCGAACCGCGACCCTTGGCCCACACTTCTACCCATGAGTATCACCGAGGATAGTCTGATGGCATGAGAGACTTCGCTTGCAATGCTACATGATGCATGCTTATGAGCTAGCTTTTGCGTTTCTGTGTTGGACTCACCGACCGCTGCATCGGCAGCCCATGTAGACGTACGATTGCGAGGATGGATTTGGATACGGGAGAGCACTGCAACCATAAAGGTCCCTCCAGAATTGAGAAAAGGAGTGCATTTGATCGCTTGCCCGTGGACATCATCCGGAAGTAGGTTCTCCATAAACAGGATTTAATCACACATAGGGACTGATTGCTAATCCTGGAATCAATGTAGAGTCCTCTATACAGTCGATGCCAACACGTTCGCTTCCCTCTCTGTATTGAACCAACGATGGAGGAAAGCGTCAGCTGACGCTGAGCTCTATGCACACCACCTAGCCCGATGCCACTTGTTCGCAGCATACCTTGATCCAGACACTAGGTTGACAGATACACTGAACCTCGACCAGCTGAAGCGCAACTTTTGCCGAGAGACACGAAAGAATGCATTTCAGGTTTTTTTACGTCCGCGTAAAACCTTGGTGACACTCATATCAAGCTCGGTTGGATCCTCAGCAGCGCTACCGACGGGGGAGGCAATCAAATTCGAGTTCTCTGCAAACGGACACATACTACTCTGCCTAAGCTCTTCCCGCATCTTCGTTCTGGATCTGACTGCTCTGGAAATCAGAGTACTATATGAACTGAAGACTTCACGTATGCCCTTGGCGGCTACAATTCTTGATGATGGCCGTGTCCTTGCTGTCGTCTCACATCGCCATCAAGTCAATATTTATCAACTATCTAAGTATGAAGCCAAACATGTTCAGGTGTTAACGCTCAACGATGTCCCGCGAGCTCTTGCTCTTGCGCCGAACGGGAGTGTACTTGGCATTGCATATGACGGGAACATCGAAGTACACGCTTTGGGAGAAGACATGATACCGACTCAGTGTCGAGCTGTTCGCTGCGGGAGGATCGACACTCTATCGTTTTCCCCGGATGGGTCAATGCTCCTTGGATCTTCCTTGGACTGTCACGACGCCGGCTTTACCACCATTTCCGCCCCTTTTCCAACCGATTCCATGGTGGACTTGAGTCATCAAGAGGCCCATATGTGGACCACGCAAATATTATTCCCCGAAGTTGTTCCTGGCTACAGTTACGTAACGTTGTTGCCAACTCGGATCAGCGGTGATGATGACTGGATAATGGGTTTCGAGAATAACCTCAAAAGTTTCCGCGCGGTTCGACCAAAGGAGCCTCGGATCGCTTCGATTTATTTTCCAGGACCGGCTCCCCATGAAGGTACGGAAGAATTTATGCCTTCGCTGAGCCCTGCTGTTGATCCCGATGGTGAGCTCGTTGCCCTCGCCTTCCGTGGCGGTGGCCTATTCCTTTATGGACTTCCGGATGATCTGAATGCAACGCCAATAGTAGCGAACAACCCTGTTGACTTCGCCAATGTGTCTTGTGACGTCTCTGAAGACCACAGTGGAACTGTTGTTAAAGGACCCGAGAAGGGATTTGACCAGCCATCGCTGTTCATTGGAGGTCGAAAAGTAGCTGACATTCCAGGATTGACTGCCGCTCGCTGGGTAGGACGAGGACGCTCTGACGATGACAATATAACTCCTCGACAAAGACTTGTTGCTGTCGCGCCAGGTGGTGTCACATCTTCTTCGCTCGGAGACGAAACGATACCGGTAGATGGGGGAAGAATTTCAATTTTCGATTTTCGCGCTTCCATAGAAGACGGCGAAACTGTCGAAGTAACGCTTGAGCTCGGAGTTGACGTGCCATTAGTACTTCGAGAACCCGATGCAAATCTCGAACAAGAAGTGGAGCTCGAGAGACGAAGGACTCAGCTGCGTCGGCGTGTAATCAGTGCACCAAGACCAGAGGTAAGGCACTCGCTTACCATTCCTGTGCCTCCCATGCCAGACATGTCAAGCCAAAGGAGCCAGTCGTCGGTATCTCCAACGTTAGGTCCTGAAGTTGGCGACGTCACCTTGTTCCTAGAAGGACCGTACAGCAATACCGCCCCTCGTTCTAGAGACACCCTACAGCGTGCGGCAACAGCAGCAGCTAGCAATCGCAGACCTCAGCATGTGGTTCCAGAAGCGGCTCGCCCTGGAGTGCCTGTCTTGCACATTCCTCACGAAAGCGATGCAGACAATTGGGTGCCGCCTCCACCACCATACACGCCAGATCCCGACCAGCCACTCCCTGAACACCTCAGACAATTACTGCTTCCTACAATGACAGCTCCTCCTGGTGGTACTATGGAACAGCTACCTCAGCAGCCGCGAAGAGCCAGCACGAATGAGGTTGATCGAGCTGAAGGGGCTGGTTCTGGCGGTGGCTCTGGCATACTTTCGAGACGTTGGAGCACGCGTAGGCGTACCGTAGATGTAAGCGAGGATGCTACGGGTAGAGCTCGACTGAATTTCAGACCTCTCTCTTTCCATAGAACGGTAGCTTCTCCGAGTGGGGATCTGCAGACTTCAACCGTCCAGGAGCAAATCCGTTCACCTGAGCGGTCGAGTCAGCCCGCACCATCGGGCGATATGGAGAGCAATAGACAATCTTCTCCGACACCACGCCGGATAGTGCGAGACTCCACCGGTAGCGGAAGTCAATCACAACCTTCGACGGCCATTAAAAAACAATCTAGAAACAGCAGACTATTCGGCACTTTTCGAAAAGCAACCAGCCACGGATCGGTAGCCAGCCAGTCGAACACTGATGAGCAACAACAGTATCTCCAAACGCCCGGTTCAAAAAGAAACAAATCGATAATGCGCAATGGCAGATTCTCACGCTCATCACCCAACCTCGCCTTTGGCGGCAACGGGCCAATCAATCGCATGTCTACTATCTATAGCAACGCGTCTCGATCCGCTGAGCATCAAAACGGCGGCGTACATCGCACCCGATCACGATCCGAAGTTGCACAGATACCTCCGGCACCATTAACGGAGGAAGCCCTACAACACGCCCATGAATTGCAGCATGCCTCGCAGGGACGACGATTGCAAGCACAATCAGTACCGATGCACAATGAGCCGCTGCCGATCCAGCAACATCATCATCAACAACAACAACCACCTCCACAAAACCCAACAACAGCCGGCGCAGAGTGGCAGCAGCCCAATCCCCTCGAGTCCGAAGACTGGCGCGCACGAATAGAGGCATGGAATATGAACACGATTAACGAAAGAAGGAAAAGTAAGAGCAAGAATGCGCGATGCATCGTCATGTAAGACATAAATTTGATTCTGGTTTGTGTATATAGATTGTGATTTTGTCTGCAGCGGAAAAATTTTATGTGTTTTTCTTTTTCTTTCCTATTCTCTGTGTCTTTGATATGAAATTTGAGTTCGCGGCGATGTTTTATACCCATGTCAGTGAGTCAGATTGAGTGGTTCATTGAGGTTGTTGCAATCTATGGGACCCAAGTTTTTTTTTCGCCTTTTGCACATGCTATTGTAACATCTAGCCATTGGTACTCTTACGTCTGTTTCTACGGTGCTAGAAAATGCATCTTGTTATAAATATCATCTTGAGAAAGATCTACTGGATTGAAAACTAGAAAATTAGCAAAGACAAACACATAACGCAAGCTGGAGACACCAAAGCATGTTCACCACAAGCGACAAATAGTAGCAGCGAGTACTTAGAAAGGGTATATGAAATTCATCACTCATGAAGCCAAGCGCAATTGAATCATCCTCCTCCACCACCACCGCAACCACCACCACCACCTCCTCCGCATCCTCCACCACCCCCTCCACCGCAGCCACTGACTCCCCCTCCTCCACAAGCACCACCACCACAACCTCCTCCTCCAGCACCAGCACATGCTCCCGACGCAACGCTCGCACCACACGTGCCCGCCGCACAGTTTCCATATGCCCCCGACACACTACTCATACAAGCCGGGTTACACGGATAGGCGCCTCCATAGATATATGGATCCGCCATATACGGCGCATAGTACGGCATAAAGTACGGATATCCATACACCATGGGATAGTACGGATCAACAGCCTCATTGTATGACCTTGACCTGTTGTTACCGTTGCCGTTGGCGTTTCCATTACGGGCTTGTTTCTGTTGTCGTTTGATGTTCCGACGACGTGCTTTGTCCCACATCTGTCGCAGGCGCATGGCCTTGAACTTTGCGTTGCTGTCGTAGGCGCCGTTGGCAGTTGTAGCGCGCACGGCGTTGTGGGCGGAGATGTGTGGGTTCTTGTCGGGTTCGGAGGAGATGCGTGGATCGTCGTGTAGGCTTTCGGCGAGGGTGCGGGCACGTCTGGTCGATGATGATGGGATGGAGAGCGTTGGATAGAGAAAGGATTCGCGCGTGGCTTCGCAGTACCAGCATGTACATTCACTATACAACTCGCCGTTGGTCATTTCAAAGTACTTTTTGGACGTCCATTGGAATGCATCTGAGAGCTGAGCTTCGTCGACTTTGTCGTCATGGTCGATGAAGGCTGTGACGCCCAGTCGGACTTTGGATGTTTGGGCTTGAGAGTATGTAAAGTATCGGCTTGGAGACATTTGATGCGTATGCCATGCCAGGTCGACGTCCAACGTAGGCACGGCCATTTTATTAGCATGGGAGATCATGATTTGGAAAAAAACGTCATATTTGCGGATCAATCGTTCCATAGTGGCTGCAACGGCAGGCGAATGGATCCAATCGAGGTTATCCATCTTTTGGATGAATGTGCCCTGGCGAATGACGGCCCCGACCAGATCTAGGCCGAAAATGGAGCTGTTGTCCCAGTAGTGAGACATCATGCGGCGGATCGAGATTCTTTGCTCGCGTCTCAGTCTATACGCGTGACGAGCGTTACCATTGATACTGATTAGTACTCGTATGTCGGTCATGAGAGATTCGATGAGCTTCTTTACACCGGTCATGTCCTGCACGCTTCTATTCGGTTCAGTGAGGTCGGAAACTACACCTTTGCTGGCTTGAATAAGATGGTTGGGAAACATGGCGTCATTGGTTTTAACGCCGTCTGGTATACCCTGGAGATTCAGATACGTTCCGGGCATGGGCCGAAAGTTCCGTAGAAGATCTTCGACATCTGCATGGAACCGAGCCACCCTCAGGGCTTGATGATCGTGCTTGGTTCTGCAAACCGAAGAGTCGCAGTATGTCACAAAGTCCTTGTCAGCGTACCCTTGAGCGTTTTTGAAGGGGGTAGCTGGATCAGTTCCGAAATCGCCAAATGTCCAGGCCACTTTGAACGGACGCGAGCAATTAATACATCTCAACTCTTTCTCGGCGGGATCGTCTAGATTCTCCCACTGATGCCCTGTGTTCTTGGTGAAGTACTCTACGGCTTCGTCGCCAGGACTGTAGTCTAGCGTTCTGTTGTCGATGGCGGCGTCGATCATCTGCCATGGGAAATCAGTGGCCCAGACACACATTCTACCTCCTCGAATGCAATCCTCCAGATAGTTGCGAGGATTCAGCATGTGAGCATGCCAGACCATAAGAACATCTGTCACACGTGAGTATCAATATTTTTGCGCCTGTCTTGGATATTACTTACCAAGCGGCGGTAGATTATTTGCCATCCAATTCGAGGGGTAAGTACTAGTCAGGGATTTGTACGACCGTGACTGAACCGAGTAAATTGTAGGAGACTCCTCAGACACCGGCACACAGTGCGTCCACCAGGCCGCATAGCGGTCTACTGCCCTAGCCGTATACACAGCCCAGCGCTTCTCCCTGATCCGGATGAGAGCCGTGCTCCTGCTCGTTTCATCCTCAAACCTCAAGGCCTGCGAGTCATCAATCCCAAATAGGCCGTCGATAGTAGAGATGGCCTCTCGCAAGTCAGCAAGCGAGGCAAGCAGCTTGAGATGCAGGATGCATCGGTCTTTTTCAACTGTCGTTTGCTCTGCGGGGCCTGGGTTGGAGAAGTTGAGGGGTGGAATCTCGACGACGAATTGTTCGTCTTCTAGCTGTTGCTCATTTTCGTCGTATGCTGGCGGTGCATCTTCGTTGGACGAGGAGGCATCTTTGATGTCTTTTTCTTTCTCGCTTACTTTCTGGCTTTTGCTTTCTTTGGTAAGCGAAAGCCTCGAAAGGGCTTTTTCAACAGCTGTCATGTTGACGACGTTGGAAGTGTTAACGTTAACAGTACGAGTTCAGCATGAGAGTGACAAAAGAGTCGATAGAACGATCATGAACGCATCGCCCATCAGATGATGCCGGCTCCTAGGGTTCAAGAAGGAGGTTCACGGGCGACTTAAATATGCGATACTTTTGATAGCTGTCTGCGGGCAACCAATGAAAGTACCGATTTAACGAGCGAGCTGTCGGGCGTTGTCTCTCGTACGGACACTGCCCCGAGAAGGCGAGATGAAGCAAGGATGCTAAGCCTCCGCGAGTATATATTGTGGGGGATCATTTGAGTCTAAGCCGGGCGTCCATACAGTATGGCCATTATCACACTAGGGTGCCATTTAACCGATGAGGTTAATCTCCAACAGTGATGCTCTGTTAGAAATAGGTGTGTTGGTCGAGTCAGCCTCAAAGCATATCGGCACATAATTGCAACATCGTGCGTGGCAATGCCCTCCCTAAACAAGCATTTTCACGAGAGTTCAAGCATCCTGAGACGGGGTCCTCGAGTGGCCGTAGTCCAATCACAACAGCGTCTCCCAGCTGAAGCCGATCGCAAGCGTCATAAGAGCCGCGGCAACGATTAGGCGTCCCATTGCGGAAGGATTCCAGAATGTTGGCCCGTCATTTGAACACGTTGATTCTGGGAGAATGAATCGTAGCGTGCCATTCATTGGCTTGCCCGAGGATTCTCTCCATATCCAAGCCTGTGTCTGAGCATAGTATGAAGCCGGATTGCGCTGATTGGCTCAGGATAGGTGGGGGGCCTGATACCGAGTCACGTGCTTCGTAATTCCCGTGTTCGTATCGCAGCGTGCCTCAGGTGTCGCTTCATGCCTTAAGGGAGGTAGGCTGAACATCACATGATCTCTCCCCGAAACCGGCAACCCCCCACTTGCCGATGCTCACGTTCCAGCACTGACTCAAAATCCTACAGAAAAAGAAAAGAGACAAGACTCCGACAGAAGAGCAGCAGGCAATGGGGTGATCTCGTTCAACACACTAAGACCGAGTTTGTATGACTGTCCTAAGCAATTTTTCAGGGTCGATCAAGCGCACCAAAAGACCATATTGTCCCTATCGAGTTCTCGTATCCGACCACCACCGTCCAAACCCAGCTTTGCGACATCGGACGTAGCTGCACGCGCTGATCAGACAGAAAACACCAACCTATCGGCGACAGATACTAAATTGCCAGTATATCCTGTTTCGATCGATACTCCAGCCCTGCGCATAGCCGCGGGCCAGCCAGAGTGGCGGCGCACGGGGTGACGAGCGGCATCGGAGGGGGAGGGGCCATAGGGGCTGGCCAGATATCTACCACTGATTCTCAACATGCGACGCCCTTGACCAGTCCCGTCCGAATCAATGCAAAGATACAGTCTGGTGCTCCCGGGTTAGTGGGCAGGAAGCGCAATGGTGCTGGTGCCGGACTGGACAGCTCGCCGGGTAGTATCGACGAGATTGATGGTGGTGATGATCATGAGGAGAGGAAGCGGCAGCCGGTCAAGAGGGCTTGCAATGAGTGTCGCCAGCAAAAGGTGTGTTCTCGAGTCGTTCCTGATGCTTTGTGATGTCCCAAGCTAAAAGTGTGTCTCATAGCTTCGCTGCGATGTGATCCAAGAACCTTTCATGGACTGCTCTCGTTGCCGTCGTCTCAAACTCGATTGCAAAATCGAGTCCAATTTCAAGCGGGTCGGGAAACGCAGCCGCAACGCCGAGATGGAAAGGGAAATAATTGAGCTGAGGAGACAAATCGCCAATGCCAATGCGACAAATGCGTCGTTGAAGACTCAGGTGACACCGGCCAAACAGGATGCATCTGCCATGTCGACTCCACTGAGTGGAGCGATGTATCAGACCCCGACTCCGCTGTCTACTGATCAGTACATGGGCTCACACGAAGCGGTTGCGTCGTTGCTGGACTTGAGGTCTGGGTTTGACGGGCAAAACTATATGCGATCGGGCAGCCATCAGTTCAAGAGGATAGAGGATGTTATGGTGGCAACAGACCGGATCAACGAATTGTTCAATTTGTAAGTCAGTCACCGCATAGTATGAGTCCCATCATGCTGACGGGACGCAGATTCTTCACCTTTTATCACCCCTATCTCCCGTTCCTCGACCGCGAGGGTACACCAGAAGAGTACTACGCGACTTCACCACTTCTCTTCTGGATGATCATCAGTGTAGGTGCACGTCGATATCAGACTGATACCCAGCTGTTGAACTCGTTGGCTGGTCCGGTGACACGCCTTGTTTGGAGTACAATCGCCGACATTCCTCAGAGCTTTCATGCCGTCAAAGCACTTTGTTTGCTCTGCACTTGGCCGTTCCCGACAAGCAGCACATCGACCGACCCAACATTCATGCTGTCCGGCTTGATGATTCACGTTGCGATGCAATTGGGTCTCCATCGGCCTTCCCATACTCAAGATTTCTCCAAATTTCGAGTTGAGCTTATCGAGTCTGAACTCCAGGACAAAGTCCGAACGTGGGCCATTTGCAATGTAGTAGCGCAAAGGTTAGGCTTCCTCTTTCCGTGTTGTGCTTGTTGCTAATTGGTTAGGGTTGCTACTGGCTATGGACAACCTCCTTCGACGCTTTATGACTGGACGCTGGGAGCTGGCGAACTTATGGATGCCAGCTTCCAGCTGCCCCGGGAGATCAAGACTCGGCTGCAGGTCGAAGTGTTTGTCGACAAAGTCACCAAAGCATTATATAACAATCGCAGGAATCCAGTGGGCTTGGCTGAGGACGGCGAAAGATCGTCCCTCATGTCATTCTTGTCTCGGGACTATGAGGAATTGGAGGATCAACTGAGGCCTGAGAATGATGGTCAGTTATCTCATCTGCTGAAACAGCAAAAGCGCGCGGCATTGACTTTCTCCTAGTTATCACGGATCTGTATCTCAAAGCCGCCAATCTTCATCTGCAACTATGCTCTTTCTTTGACGACCCCTCATCGCAAGGATATCGAGAGCGTTTGCTTTCATTGCATTCAGCGACCTGCAACTTTTTAGAGTTGGCACTGAATCTGGAAACGAATGTGGGCCCCGTGCTCCCTTACACACCATACTATATTTACCAGATAATGCTCGCGGCGGGTTTTACTCTGATGAAGCTTTGCAAGAGTTTCTTCTCGGCTCATATAGACCTCGAGTACACGAAGAGACTGTTTAATCGGACCATTTGGTCTATTCGGGCAATATCGGTTTCCAATAATGATCTGCCGCAACGACTGACCGAAGTTATGACCCAAATGTGGAAACAAGGCGGTGCTCCGACGCCGCGGCCGGCCTCCTCTGCATCATCAGAAATCGACGATCAGTTACAACTCAAGGTGCGATGTCGAATGAGTATGTCGCTTGTCTTTGATTCTGTCTGGCGTTGGCGAGAGGACGCTTTGGCCAAGGGCCGGAATATAGAAGGTATACCATGATTCACCTTGTTTTGAACGTGCAAAAGCTGACATATTGTAATAGCGTCACTCAAAAACCCCACTGACCCCGATTCCAACGGCGACACAGCGGGCTCATCGCTCGCTCCACGCGCCTCATCAACGACACCAGGGGTAACCGGCGACCCCAGCCTGGCACCTGCTCCACCACTGCCACACGGTCTACCATTATCCTCTTCTTCCAATGGAATCAACAATTTACCGAGTGGGTTCATGGAGCCCAATTATGAGGTATTTGATCCTCTGAACTGGCTTCTCGATGGATTGGTTGATTTTCCATACACGATGCCCATGCAGGGTATGGAAACACAGGGAATGGTTTGATAAACCAGACGTCGGCTCATTCGATACATACCTCTACTGCCTGGGACTTGTTACATACATTACTGCTGGGCGGACATTTCTCTTTACCATTCACCGGATCACCAAGGTGCCCTTGTTTTACGACGTTATGTAGCTATGTTAGTGTAGATATTGCCATTTTTCTCTTGTGAATACATTGTTTGTGTATAGCCAATCATCAAACAAGTCAATGCCCTATAGCCTGTAATTTATCGTGTGGGGAAACGTCAACCCACAATTTTGACCTGGAGGGCATCTCTTCTCCTTCACGCCTCAACACAAAGATCGCTAATAATGATTCAAGTCATGGAGTTCGCGCCAAAGTCGCCGAATAGCATTAAAATGACCTTCAAAAGAGAAAAGGTCATTCCCCGCAAGCGAGGCCTCTTACCTGTATCGTCAACTTCAACCTCAACCTCAACGTCATCAGTCCCAACATCGACCAAAACAAAGATTCACAAGACAGTCAATCCCAGCGCCGTCCCAGCAATTATTCAGCTCCAACGGCCGGTATTCTCATCATTGAAAGAGGCGACTGCAGAACAAGAGCACGGCACGGACGAGAGACCTAAGTCACATCGCTATACCACGGACCTAGACGATAAAGTCGATGAAAGTACTAACAAAGTAACTCGCATCGAATTCGATTCCTCGCTGGCTCCTCAGCCATTCCTGGAGCCGGAAGTGCTACAACGAATTATGAAAGGGAGGCAGCAAGAGCATAACGCGGACGCGGAGGAAGACGCGGCAGAGCAGGAACAGGAAAGACCAGCAGACTTGAATACAGAAAGAGAAGTACGCAGAAGAGCGGCACAGACCGATTATGGCAGTATGGCGATTCGAGATCGGATGAACGTGAGAAGAAGGAGGTGATGGATCGATCTCCTTACTACTTACTACATGCTACATAATCTGCTGTTCGATCGATCTAGACTCATGGGATCGATCTATGCAAACAGCGGGAGGGTCAAGTAAGGCTGCGGAGATCGGTTCGCGCAAAACGGAAATACCCAATGACATCAGCGCGTTGTCCGACACGACCACAGTGTTGTGCTTTTTATTTTCCTTTCTTTCTTTGATTCCTTCATACTCTGGATAAAAGACTCAATTGAATAGGAATGGTCATATCTGTACTGCGACCGTTTTGCTTGCCAGTGTTTCGCTCAGCTCTATATTCACGGCAGCATCATCAAGCCTATCGTCTGATCTCAACAGCTGCCAGACCGCAAATGGCACCACCTAAGCGAAAAGCACCGGCTGGTTCATCCACTCCAGCTCCCAAAAGGAGCAACAGCTCCCAGTCAGCCGGAAACGATGATCTCAAGGCTCCTCATCCGGGCGCCCAACAAGCCGAAGAGTTTGGCATAGTCCTTCGCGAATTCTACCCTGCGGAAATGAGCAATGCGCGCTGCGATGCATACAATACAGGTACATTGGAACGACCGATCGACGCACTCGACAGAGCCTACGCGGAGACCGAGAAATTCCGAAGAGACATCGAACCGCGAAACGCAGTTGTGCATTGGTTCAAGAGCGATTTGCGTTTAGAGGACAATCGAGCGTTGAAAATGGCGTCTGAGATGGCCGCCAAAAACAGTGTGCCTTTAATATGCATGTACATCAATTCGCCGCAGGATTTGACGGCTCACTTGTCGAGTCCGGCGAGGGTGGATTTTACGTTGAGGAATCTAAAGGTGTTGCAGCAGAAATTGGATAAGCTTGATATCCCGCTGTATATCGAGACGCAGGAAAGACGGCGAGACATTCCCGGTCGGATTGCGGAGTTATGTGAACAGTGGGGTGTGAGTCATTTATTCGCCAATATCGAGTATGAAGTCGACGAATTAAGAAGAGAGGCCAAACTTGTACGGTTGCTGGCCGATAAGGGCGTTTCATTTGAGACCGCGCATGATTCGTGTGTCGTCACGCCCGGTGCGCTGCAGAGTCAGCAGGGAAAACAGTATGCGGTGTATTCGCCGTGGTATCGTGCATGGATGGCGTATTTGCATCAGCATGGTGAGCAGAATCTGAATGTTTTGGATGCTCCGGGCAAAAACCACGAAAGTGCGCGCAAGCATTTTCAGGATCTGTTTGATAGCCCCATGCCTGATGTGCCGGAGAACAAGCATCTGTCGGATGAGGAGAAGCAGCGATTTGAGGAATTATTCCCTGAAGGCGAGGAAGAGGCAATGACCAGACTGGATACATTCCTCAAGACAAGGGCAAAGGAGTACAACAAGATGCGCAGTATGGTGGATGGTCAATACACAGCCGTCCTCAGTCCGTATTTTGCCGCCGGCGTGCTAAGCGCAAGGACCGCCGTCTCCAAAGCTAAAGATGCTAACAATGGCTATCTTGATGGTAAGAATGCAGGTCTCGCCTCGTGGATCAGCGAAGTCGCCTGGCGCGATTTCTACAAACACGTCCTGGTCCACTGGCCTTATATCTGGTAAGCCTTCTTTTGACCTTTTGTCAAACCAACCTAACGAAAAACAGTATGAACAAGTGCTTCAAACCCGAATACACAAACATCAATTGGGAATACGACGCAGACCTCTTCACCCTCTGGACCGAAGGCCGCACGGGCTTCCCCATCGTGGACGCCGCCATGCGCCAACTCAAGCACGACGCCTGGATGCACAATCGCAACCGCATGATCGTCGCTTCCTTCTTATCCAAGGATCTCATGATTGACTGGCGCCGCGGTGAGCGATATTTCATGGAGAACTTGATCGATGGCGACTTTGCCTCTAACCACGGCGGATGGGGGTTTGGATCAAGCACGGGGGTGGATCCGCAACCTTACTTTCGGATTTTTAATCCATTGTTGCAAAGTGAAAAATTTGATCCGAACGGGGATTTTATTCGGAAGTGGGTGCCGGAGTTGAGGGCCATCAAGGATAAGAAAAAGATTCATGATCCATATGGGAGAGGTGCAGGACCCCTGGCGCAAAAGGCTGGGTATCCGAAGCCGGTGGTTGAGCATGCGAAGAGTCGGGACCGGGCGTTGAAAAGGTACAAGGAGGGCATTGAGCGGGATAAGCCCTGATCTTCTGAGCGTGGAATATCGAAGTAGCGGACCATGCAACTCTGTGCAAAAATCAACAAACCTTTCTAATGTGTCCCATGAAGCCCTAACTTATCCAAGGCAATCGAAGCAAACCGAACAATACCCGATACTGCTTACATACACCATCTTAATACAGGGTCTCCGCCGAGTGGGCTGTGCCAACCACTGACAAAACAAGCCTGGAGTGAAAATGACATCATAAAAATCACGCTTTGGTAAAGATTGTACGGATTGTTTTCTATATGCGGCTGTGCCCATAGAAAGACTTTTTCCCCTTACAAATGCCATTTTTGTATCACACAGATGAGGAGTTGGTGTTTGCACCTACGGTCATTTCCGCGTCAACTCCAACGACAGTAGTCGACAGGACGGACTCTGTAGTAGAGGTAGAGGTCTTCAAAAAGAAAGTAAGGAACAAGTGAAAGGGCTGAGGGCGTCAAGCCACCCGATAGAATTGCCGCAGCCGCTTGGCGACCCGCTTAGCCACTTGTTCTGATTGGATGAAAGATTTCATTATGTAAATCACATCCTTGGTAATTTACCGCGCGATACGAGACTGAAATCGTTCTTACGGAGTACAGTCTTGGTGATGATTCATAATATGTCGGGACGATATATCTCTGCTCATGCCTAGCCGGACGTATTGTGCGCAGATTGTTAACAAGATCCCTCAGGTGATACATACCTCGAATGCTGTGCGCCGACTGGATTTGAGTCTGGGAAGGAGTGAAGTGAGATGCACGCCGGATGGGGTCAAATACGAGATTGGGGTAACCCGGCAGACCCACTGAGCATTTGCACGATCCACCTAATCCTATCAGACATACAGAAACATGGAAAGACATCAAAGGCACACTTCACATTGGTCGAGGCCTTTCAGCGATAGTATTTTCCATTTTTCTTGTCTCGTCTGATGTCGTATCGGCAACGGCAGAAGCCAGTCCGCTGATTGACTCGTTTGAATACGACGTATTTTGTAAGACGGGGTAAAGGAGTCAGTCAATGATCGCGTGGGATGAGCTGGGGAGAGAGAGGAAAAGTTTTTCACTGGTTGAATGTATGGCTGAGTGCATAGTATATAAGAGGTACGTAGTGTCTTCTGCCTCGGTCCTTCCTGTTGCGACAACCTCATGCTTTTATGTTCTTTCTTCTATTCACCATTGGCCCTCTACATATTCGAATACACGCCGTTGTGTAGAAGATTGGTTGTATCTACCGTCTCTCCTTACAGTCAATTGTCTACTCGTCTATTGCATTAGCAGGTGGAACATTGAGTAGCATTAACACGATCCTGCGCAAACACGTACACACTACATAGAAGACTTTCTGTCTAGACTCCGCCCATTGCGATCATCACCCCTTGCGCCCATCTACTAGACTCAAGAAAATCGAGATGAAAGCTTGGATCAACCCATTCACGCGCCATGACCGGCAGGAATTTCTGGGAGTCGTTATACCCCTTTCACAAGCAACTCGCTTTCAACACCTCAATACCATGACTTCCGACGCAGAGACCCCTTCCGACAGACCGGGGGTCGCCGACGACAAGGACAAACTGGACCGCGTCGGTTCTGAGGAGAATGGCGCTGCCTCCAACCCAGAGTACAGTCATCAGACTATCGAAGCCATTCGCGCCGAGGTCGAGTCTGAGATTTCGACATCTGGGCATGATACTACTTATGACCGTAGGTTCTCTTCTTCTTTTTTCTTGTCTCGTAGCTCATTCCGAGCCTGATGCGACATGCCCTATGCGCTTAAGTAGCCGACGGAGTTGTTTCGTAGTTTGCTGGACCCGTTACACGAAATGCCGAAAATCAGATCTAATGGTTATATATAGGAAAGGCTAAAGTGATCAACTTGGCGATCCAGGATATTGGTATGGGCCGCTATCAGTGGCAGCTTTTTATTCTGTGTGGATTCGGCTGGTTTGCGGACAAGTATGTCTCTTTTTTCCCAGTCTAGTGATTGACTGCTAACATGGATTCAGCCTTTGGCTTCAGGTAACACCTACAACTTGCTTGCTTGCTTGCTTGCTTGCGTACTGACGAGACCAGGGCATTGCTTTGACCTTGAACCAAGTGTCTCAAGAGTTCGGCATCTCAGACACCCGTGTACGCTTCACGACAGCCGCTCTGTTTATCGGCCTTTGTCTGGGCGCTTCCTTCTGGGGCATTGCCTCTGACGTCGTCGGCCGCCGTCTTGCCTTCAACATGACTCTTTTGATATGCGGTATATTTGGTATCTGTATTGCAGCGAGCCCTACTTGGATTGGTGTCTGTGGGTTGGCTGCTGCTATGGGTCTTGGTGTCGGTGGAAATCTTCCTGTTGACGGCGCCCTTTTCCTCGAGTTCTTGCCTTTTGCATCGAGTAACCTGCTCACTCTGCTGAGTGTTTGGTGGCCCGTTGGACAGTTGGTAGGAAGGTGTGCTAGCTTCCCCATCCTCGAAAAGAGATGACTATACTAAACAGATCATAGTCTTATTGCTTGGGGATTCATCCCTAATTACAGCTGCGACAAGCAGTTGAAAGCTTGCTCGGCTGTTGCTCCCGGAGAAGCCTGCTGCCGTAGAGAAGACAACATGGGCTGGAGATACTTGTGTCTCACCCTAGGAGCCATAACGTTGGCCATGTTTGCTTGCCGGTTCTTCTTGTTCCACCTTTACGAGTCCCCCAAGTTCTTGTTATCACGTGGCCGCCAGGAGGAGGCCGTAAGAACTGTCCATGCTATTGCATACAAGAACAAGGCCAAGACATGGCTCACTGTCGACATTCTCAACGAGATTGGAGGTCATCCCAGCGAGGGTGGTGACGCAAAGCTTTCTCGCTTCGATATTATCAAACGTTCTCTATCAAAATTCTCCGGCGAGCGTCTAGGACCTCTGTTTCACACCAAGAGACTAGGTACTACTACTGCACTTCTCTGGTTCTGCTGGGCGACTATCGGAATGGGATATCCTCTTTTCAACGCCTTCTTACCACAATACCTTGCTCATGCAGGATCTGACGACGTCACGCCGATCAACATCACATATCGAAACTATGCCATTACTTCCGTTGTCGGTGTCCCCGGCTCAATCATCGGTTGTTATACCGTCAACATCAAATACATCGGTCGCAAGGGCACCATGGCAATCGCGACCATGTTGACTGGCATCATCCTCTTCTGTTTCACAGTCTCCAACGACTCCAACATCCAACTAGTCTGCAGCTCGCTTGAATCTTTCTTCCAAAACATCATGTACGGAGTTCTGTACGCGTACACCCCCGAGGTCTTTCCTGCACCGAACCGCGGATCCGGAACTGGTATTGCCAGTTTCTTCAATAGGTTGTGTGGTGTCATGGCGCCTATCGTGGCCATCTACGGTGCGAAGAATAATGCGAGTGCGCCAGTTTATGCTTCCGGTGGACTGATTCTGGCGGCGTTTTGTGCGATGGTCTTCTTGCCGATTGAGACTAGGGGGAAGCAGGCTTTGTAATTTTTTAAGGTTATGTAGCAACTCGATTGGAGCTGTTGCTGTATATATTAGTTTCGACACCTAGTGTTTTTTGAAAAGTACTTCTATTCTTGATACATCATCCAAACCAGTAGTTCCTGATAAATTGTGTACTACCGAGATAGGCAGTCATACCAATCGTAATTTCAAACAGGAGTTGGAAGTACCGTGAACAGAGGCTCTGATAGAAGGCAAAATCCTCGACTCTTAGTTGGAATAGATGTCACTGTGTGGCAGGCAGAAGTGGGCATCATTGCCCGAGAGGACGATGATATGTCTTTTCGACTAGTCAAGATCGTCGCTCGAGTGGTTGATGCAAGAATCGGTAATCGTCTGAGTGACGCCTAGTGGTGCCTAGGTATCCCCTCCCTGTGCCTGCTTACCCTCCTTACAAAATTGTCGAAAGAACCCGAGGTCTTGTACACTTACGACTTACTTTTCACTCCACTTCCAATTTACCAGAAAGAATAATTCAGAAGAATCTGGCGAACATGGCGAGTATCTCCGAAACAGAAGACGACTGGGCTCTTGAGGATTTGCCGGCTCCTTGTGGTGACGAATCTGTCAAGAAATATTCGAAACAAGCAGCATTAAACCTCCAGTCCAAGGTCGACGAAGTGCAAGAAAAGACGGATCTGCTCCAGTCTCAGATCAAGCTGAAGGACGATTTCATCAAATCCTTGATTAAGCGTTTGGATGCATTGGAGGCCGCCGACCGTCGCCAACAAATAATATGCGAAGACTCTACTCAAATGGTTAGCTTTCTTCAGACGGAAGTCTTCAATTTGAAGAATGCCATCAAGATTGGGGGAACTCAGAACGAGGACTGCAAGTCTGCAACGGTCGACCTAAAAGATAGCGTGAGATTTGTGGAGAATACAGCCAAGCGCCTCGACCTCGAGAGCAAGGGACGTTTCAAAAATACCACACCACACCTGGCCGGTCTGCAAAGACATGTGGCGGGTCTCGAAGATGGGATTGATATGCGCGTTGATCAGACATCGCATGAGGTGGAGATCTTGAGGGCTGATGTCGAGCGCCTCGAAGAATACGTCAAAAGCCATATTGACAGCGTTAAAATCACACCTGGGGATCAGCCCGGCCTCGGTGCTATCCGGAGGGATGTCAGCTGCTTACCAAAACCGGACTACGATACATACATAGATGACGTGCCGTGTAGTATGCAGGAAATGAAGGTCGAAGCAAAGCGCCTTCAATGCGATATCAATGAGCGTCTCGAAGAACGGGCAGATTGTGCTGAAATCTTGGAGAGCAGCATCAGAAAAGTCGAACAAGACGGTGGCGTTTGCCTCGACAGCAGCCGCATGCTAGCACAGTGTCAATCAAGAGTGGATGCTATGCAAGCGGAAATCATTACCCTCAAGAACCAAAACAGGGACTATAAATTCGCCATAGACGTCCTTAGTGATAGAGTGAGTGACATGGAAAGCAAAAGCAAGCGCTTTGACCGAAAGGCAGATCATATAAATGCCTTACGCATTGTGTTTCAGAGTCTCGAGAAGGATACGAAAGCCCTGAATGCCAAAGCCGAGCACTTCGAGTGGCAGGGACAGGCTGACCAGTTTCGGACCAAAATGCTCCTGGAAGGACTTTGCCAGAGTATTAACGATGCTCTGATGCAGACGTACAACGATTTCAGCGGCTTGGAGCGGAAAGTAAAAGTTTTGGAAGATTCGAGGCGGAATGATTTAGCTGTATATGCCGCAGGTGTGTTGAATCGCAAATTTGGGACAGGTCATGGTGGTTTTGTGCCTTCATACGTGAATGAATTCGTGCGGAGATGAATGGAATGTTTGATGATACTCTCGAGAGACCTCCAGATAGCTACATGAGTTCTCTGAATGATTGATAGATTGATAGATTTACCAATCAAAGTCATCTACCTAAGCAAACAATCTGTCCACAAAGGTGGTCTTTTTTCCCTCCTGATCAATCTCATACATAACCTCATAGTTATCAATCTCCTCCTTCAGTCCACCGAGACTCAAATCCGCTGTTCCAGGCCAGACATATTTGGTCCTGAATATCAACTTCCAGCCCACAAACAAGACAATAAAGAATCCAATCATGCCGTAGTCGAGGAAAAACCACATTACGCTCCATCCCCCCTTGAGGAAGAGATCGTATCCTCCGGCAAGAAGCATGAACAACGTTCCGCCCATGGCAAGATAAGAGGTGTATGGTTGAAAGCGTCCCTTGTAGGCAAGAGTATCACGAGAGATGCCCTGTTTCTTGAGCGAGGAATAGAAATGACGATATGTAAATGCCGTGAAACCATAGTTAATCATTTGACAGCACGTTACGAGATCGACGAGGTAGTCCATTACCTCCGCAGAAGAGCTGTTGACCTGCAAGAAGGCCAGGAGACAGAACGCGAGTGATATGGCCAGGGCCCAGATGGGTACGCCTTTCTTTGTGCAGTAAGATAGTATCTTTGGTGCGTGACCTGTGATGGACATTCCGTGAAGGGTTCGGGTTGCGGTGAAGAGGAGACCGTTGCCAGCACTGAAGATGGATGTCATAATAAGTGCGTTTACTATGTGAGGTAGGACGTGGATTTGTAGGCGTTGCATGGCGATGACATAGGGTCTACTTATTGTTAGATGATGCTGGAAATCCTCGACAGAAAGGACTTACGAAGCTGCACCAGTTCCGGATCCAGACACGGTGCCCCCTAGTATACCAAGAAGAGTCGAATCGTTGTATGGGATGACGATACCCATGCAAAGCGAGGATCCGACAAAGAAGACAAGGATACGCCAGACGAATGAGCGGAAAGCTGGAGGTAGAATCTTTCGAGGGGCTTCTGTTTCGGCGGCGACCATTGAGATGTACTCGGGGCCGGTAATTCTGGTCAAGCATGTTAGTTCTGAAGCCTCCCATTTGGATCAAGAAGGGAATGACTCACGAGAAACTGGCTTGATACATGCACGACACTATGCCCAAAAACCTACCCGTATTTCCCGAAGAGAGGTGCTCGACAAACGCACCAGGCTTATCCCAATACCTAAATCCGTACCGATCATGGATCGGATTGCCTCCTAGCATCGTAATAAAGGTAAAGAAAAACAGGCCTATCATCAAGACCACCTTGAAAATCGACAGATAAAACTCCGCAACACCAAAGTAGCGCACACTGATGACATTCAGTAGCGCATAAATGACTATCATGGCCACAACGATAGCTTCAACGGGCACTTTGTCTGTCCAGAATGTGATCATAATGTTCATGGCGACGATTTCAAAGGGTACGAGGAACGCCATGTTGAGGAAGAAGTTCCACGCCATGGCAAATCCTAATGCATCGTCGACCCATTCTTTACCGAAGCGGATGAAGGGTGATGGCACGGGCATGTATGTCACCATCTCCGCAAAACACTCGTTGACGGCCCACATAATGAGGCCCCAGATCAGAAAGGCGATGAAGAGGCCGGCTGGTCCGCCTTTGGGAAGGGCAGAGGCCATTTGCACATAAAGAGCTGATTCCTTCAATCAGCTGTTCTGTCCAACTCGATGTTGCGATTTCCACTCTAGAGGGATGTGACGTACAAGTACCAATTGCACCACCAATAGCAAAAAGTTGCACTTCTCTACCTCTCAGCTTACGATGCAGAGCTTGAGATCCAGCGGTGATGTTGGATACGGATCCCGTAGCGGCTACATCGCCATCGCTAGGTGGTATGGAGGAAACACTGTTAGCATCTTTGGGGATGGCAAACGGCCCCTTTTCGGGGTACTCTGCGTTTATCGACATTGTGTCCCGGCCGTGTCTGCGACCAGCATAGAGGGAAGATAGTTCGGGATAATTCTCAAGTCGATCCCAACGGAGTGGAATCATCGATCACGAGGAACGCATGGATATAGCTATCTATATCATGATATCAACAACTGACATCAACACCAAAACGAGTAGCTCGCGGCAGGTGAGATAACGAGGCTTACTTGTCGAAGCGTCGCTATCATTGCGTCGGCGCGTCCGAAACCCATAATTTAGTATGGGAGCCCAACAAGGATATCATCTCCACGTCCGTGTAGCGTATTCCGCCTCTCAGACTTGGAACTTTAGCTTGCCATGCGTATCTATGTGGATCTAGAAAATGTTAAGAATCCAAATTCTTCTGGAATATGCAACAAATTCTATAAGTATGATGGGTAGCAGTTATCTATGCACCCTCCGAAGTCACTTTGAACCCTACTAATAAGAGGAAGCCATGTCAATAGTGTCGGCCAGGCCGATAGAGTTAGTACTTGGCGTGAATCGTCAGTCAAAGATGAGGACGGGACCGATATGCTTTAAAATACAATGGCATTCATACTTGGGTACATTTAGGGCGAGGATATGTGTATTATAATAGTGGGAGGCAAAATTTCCCAGCTAATTTTTGAAATCTCCTTTTGACAAAAACTCTTCAAAACGGTAATGTGGCTGAAACTCCACATATAATGTCTCCTATATTTTGAATCAGCCCAAGGTACTTTCGAATGCGGATAGAAGAGTAGCATACCGGTGTAGAAGCCATTTTATAGTTATAGGCTGCTTCCTCGTCGCTCACGATCCTCTTCTCAAGCCCGGTACGATCGGCCAGAAGTTGGACCTTGCAACTACGCTCCATAAGACAGAAAAGGAACGCAGCCTCATCGACAGTCTGACCCACGGTAAGAAGTCCGTGGTTCATCAGGATTGATGCCTTGCCAGTGCCCAGACTCCGAGCAATTTTTTCTCCCTCCGACGACTCATTCGCGATACCACCGTAGTCTGAGTAGACCGAGTGAGCCTTATAGAAATAACAAACGTCCTGATTTATCATCTCAAGAGGCCTTGCGAACGCCGACCAAGCGCGGCCGTGGATAGAGTGTGTATGGCAGATGGCATGTACGTCTTTTCGTGATTTATGCACTGCAGAATGGATCTGGAAACCCGCAGCATTGATTGAGCCTTCGATGTTACCACCAATAACCTCTCCGTCCAAATTAACACAGATCATATCACTGGCCTTCAACATTCCGAAATGTACAGCGAGTGGATTGATCCAGAACCGGTCCTCGAACTCCGGGTCTCGTACACTGATATGCCCGGATATGCCTGAATGCTAATCATGAGACCAGATGGTTTCGACTCCGAAGGTTTGGGAGTCTTTGACATACCTTCAGCGTATCCCTCGCGAGCAAAGACTCGGAACGCGCCGGCCATATGTTCCAGCTGCCACTGACGTTTCTCGGAGTATGATTCAAAAACAGGTATACCCGGCAGAGCCTTGCCGTTGTGTGCCATGGCGGCCATAACATCGACATCTTTGGACTCGGTTGATTTGATAGGCAAGGAGGCCTGGACAGCCATTTCAGGAGTTGCGCTGGGTGCCATTCTGAGAGAAATATGCGTAATCGTATGATGTGGTCTATTGAATCGAAGGCGCATGCGATGACGCTATGGAGTTTACAAAGTCAAAAAGAGCAAGTCTATAAGTCTTGCACAATGAATGAGGTGGAGGGGTTCTTGGTTAGGGCTAATAATCGGAAATCATGTACCATGTCGGAATCACCGATTCGATTGGTTCGGCGCTACCGACGGAAATGTTGTTGGACGTTTGAAGATGACACGCGGGGTATACTTGCTTATTGGCAGGGCATATTACAAAATAGAGGAATGCAAGCAAGCTTGACTCTACGAAAAGGTAAGTAATTGCTATCACGGAGAGTGTAATTCAACAAGGGTCAGCTACTTGTGCTGCATGCGAGGAATAGTTCTAACATAGTACAGATAATTGTCTGACGCCTTGTACCGGTAGAATGATCGTGCTGGCAACGGTAGTGGTCTTTTCACTTTTTGGTCTATATCACTTCGTATATCGCACATTGTGCTCAGGCCCCCTGCACAAGGTGCCTGGCCGCAAGTTATACGCAATCTCAAAATGGCGCCTTGCCCTTGACGACTACAATGGAGTCAGAACCCGGAAGATTCACTCCTTGCATCAAAAGTATGGCACGACAGTACGCATCAGTCCAAATGAAGTGTCGTTCTCATCTCTTTCGGCATTGAGGACGATCTACGGTGCCGGGTCAGGCTTTGAGAGAACGAGCTTTTACCGCATGTTCGACGTTTACGGCAGACAGAATTTGTTCACCTTTGCAAGCGTCAAGCAGCATGCTGACAGGAAGAAATTGTTAGCACACGCGTACTCGAAAAGTGCAATATTGTCTCCAACTGCAATTGCGAAAGCGCTTATTGAGAAGAATGTCAAGAGCTACCTGGAATTACTGGAGAGCGAAAAGGACGTGACGGAGGAGATCTTTCAAAGTCTTCACTGGTTCAGTCTTGATAGCATTACCGGTTTCTTGTATGGTGATCAACACGGAGGAACGCATGCACTCAAAGGAGACTCGGGAGACCGGGCACTTCTAGGTGATATAATTGACCCTAGCCGAAGACTGTTGAGTTGGTATGCGGTCCATATGAAGAACTACACCAAATGGCTCTATACGCGGACCGGGTTGATGGAGAAGTTAGTTACCAAAATAGGATTATTACCTATGAAAAAACCCGCAACGTATACTGGTATTCGAGCACATGCGTTGAAGGCGTGGAACAGTTTTGAGGCCTCTGTCAGTGAGAAGCCCCCTGTTCGGGACTTGTCTATCATGGAGAAATTGTGGCGACACAGTATATCCGAAAAAAGTCCTCGACTTGATGGACTTGATATCGCATCAGAAGCAGCAGATCACTTTCTAGCCGGAATCGACACGACAAGCGATACATTGATGTTCACAATATGGGCACTTTCACGCCCTGAGAATCGAAAATACCAAGAAAGGCTGATACAGGAAGTTGACACAATTGTTGCCGCAGACTGCAATGCAGATGGTAATCCAACCGCCGAGGTTGCAGATAAGTTGCCCTACCTTGACGCTGTCATTAAGGAGACTCTTCGATTGTATGCTCCGTTACCAGCTTCGGAGCCGCGATCATCTCGGGTGGATACTGAAATAGACGGATACCTGATCCCAGCTGGGACAGTAGTTAGCATGTCCCCATATACCCTCCACAGAAACCCGAAGGTCTTTCCGGAGCCGTTGAAGTTCAACCCAGAACGATGGCTCGGTGACAATGGTGATTGCGCGGAGATGAAGAAGTGGTTCTGGGCTTTCTCAAGTGGAGGTCGCATGTGTATCGGATTACAGTATGTTTTTTAAAAATATTCGTTACAGTGAGAGATGATCTAACGATGCTCGATCTAGTCTCGCAATGGCGGAAATGACTACACTGCTTGCGGCTATATACAGGAAATATACAACGAGTGGTTACAACCGGCAAAAAGGGGTAAGTCCAGGAATTACAAGTCGGTTCGAAGTATTCTATGACGAGAGTCTCCTCAAATTTGAGGTAAATCTATCCAAAACCTCCAACTTATTACAATTTCTCGGACGCTCATTACATCTCAATCTAGGAGCACGAATGTTGGGTCAATTTCACGAAACGACAAAAGTAGTAAGCACGACCATGTCAGAATAGAAATTCTCTTCTCACTTGATGTTTTACCCCATTGAATCATGTGCCGTGGCTCTGTTGTTCTACTCTTGAAAGGTCTATATCATTATGCAGTACTGTCTCCGTGTTAACTAGCGCGAATGCACCAATACACTGATGGCGCATACTTCGAGTTCAAAATCACGCATCTATTCAACATAAAGTGAATGGGCTTGATGCTAAGTCTTCCGAAAGTAGGTCCAATCCTTTGGACATTTTGACTTCATATCTCGAGACGCCGATAGGATCCATCTTCGTTGAGTTATCCTTCTAGTATTCTTCAGCCCTAACCCTATATGAGCCTGACCAATAATTTTGACTCCAATCTAGCATGACTCAAAGGTCACGGGACGAAGCCCGAGATTTCATCTGAATACACCTTCGCAGTGAATTCTGTTTGATGTGTGGAAAGTTGATCTCTTTTGATGTGCCTGAATCACAATTCATTTGCAATCAGAGTTGTTCAGCAACAAGAACTCTCGCTCGGCATTTGTACAATTCCTTGATGCCGTACTAGAACACTACAATGACTGAGGAGTCTCCTCCACCCTCGCCCATCCGCGCACTGCGAAATACGTTTGGTGATCCCAAACCGCCAGACATCAGCCGGAAAATTACGGCTTGCGTCGCATGTCGCAAGCAAAAAATAAAATGTCACATGCCGGGATTGGGACCGCCATGTTCTCGCTGTAGGAAGCGGGGCCTCTCGTGTACAGTGAATCGCAGTCTGCAGATGCTATTGGAAAGTGACACCATGTAAGTATAGCGGAGATTTCTCAAGATCACTTTGACTACTTATTGACTTTGTTGTCTTTCAGGTGGAAACATGAGATGGAAAAGAAAATACAAGCGCTCCAAGACGAAGTCAGCAAGATCACCAAGCATGATCACGTACAGTCTGAACACGAAACTCCTACCACAGTAGCCAGTGGTATGACTGGCCAAGATTTCGAACCCTCGACAAACAGAAATATGCAACAACAAAGTCAATGGAACGTCTACCTGAACCCAAAATCGGGTGCGGGTGCCGTTCCAGGATCCTATATCGCTCAGACATCCACACCAACATCACCACCTACTCGTCATCGAGACCTGATATCAAAAGGCATTATCAACATTGACACTGCAATGATATATTTCGACAAGTACTATCATTGGTTGGATCACTTTGTTTATCGTATACTTGGCGACCATAACACGGTGACATTTGAAGGTACACGAGAGTCGTCACCACTTTTGATAGCTGCCGTATGTACGATTGGCGCTCTACATTCTCCTTCAAGACCAGGAGACTTTAATGCGTGTCGAGACGAGTTTGTTGCGCTGACTGAGCAGCTGAGTCTTGCGCAAACCGGCGATATCGCGGATGTTCGAGCACTTTGCATCGGTGCATTCTGGCTTCCGGACTTGGCCTGGTCACTGGCTGGGATAGCCGTCCGTCTAGCCACAGAACTACAGCTTCATAAGAGCTTTTTCAAGGCTCTCAATGGCGATCAGCCGCATTATTTACGGACGCGTCTCTATTATCATGTGTATGCGTGTGATCATCACGCCTCCATACCATTCGGAAAACCACCAATGACGCGTGAATGCAAGGCTATCCGGGAAGCAAGAAAATTCTTATATTCTGAATACACCACCGAGGATGATTCGCGTCTCGTGAGCCAAGTCAGTCGCTGGAGCGTTCTTTCAAGTATATATGACACGTTCGGCGTCGACGTCGAACGACCACTTTTAGATACTGAAGTGCCGTCCTTACGAACATTCAACCTCGCGCTCGATAACCTTCGAGCTGAGTGGATCGACAAGTTCAATCAGAATGAATATGTGGGAAATTATCCCCGTAAAGGCGTTAGTCTACAGTATCATTTTGCCAAGTTATATCTCTGCTCGCACGCTTTTCGAGGAACGGATTCACAGGTATCTCAATCGAGATCACATGAGATTAACATAGAAGTAGACGGAGTGGCCAATACTGCAGTGCTATCGGCGCTGTCTATCCTTCGTTCCGTGCTTGCAGACGTTGAGACCCAATCGTTTCTCAACGGCTTGCCATCCTACTTTCACGTAATGATCACCTTCGCTGCCGTGTTTCTGATGAAGGTCTCATCTAGACCTTCCTCCTACATACGACTTGATATACAAGAAGTCAAAATTCTCGTGGAAGATACTAGCAGTGCGTTGAAACGCGTGACGTCAAGCATGCATCCAAGACATCTCCTCGTAAGCATCGCTAAGGGGTTCGAGAATCTGCTACAGCAATTCAATCAGACCGAGGAACAAGCTTCTGCCGTCAGAAATGCCGCTATTTCAGAGATTGCTACACAAGTGCCCGAGATAGAAGCCTGGGACAATAGCACTGCATTTGATCCGTACTTTCTGGGCGACTACGACTTCTACGCTGACCCATCTATGAACGGGGGTCTTGATTTCTCTTTTGAAAATGTGGCACTTCCAGAATAGGTCTTGTGGATTCGGACTGTTCAGGGTGAGGTATATTCGCTTTTGCAAGGTCGTGAGTTTCAAATAACCTATTGTGGCATGAAGGCGAAAACAACACCCAGGACGTACTATAGCTACCAATTGAGCGCCAGATCAAAAATATCATAATTCCTCCAATTGTACTTTGCCTTTGCACGGTCTGTATCTTGCACAGCACGTGATAACAACAACGGAACCTGCTGTTCAGACAAACCCCCATGCGATCTCAAGGGATGGTCACCAATCGTGGACAAGTCATGTTCATCTTTTCGACTCCCGATAACTGCGTCCTTTTTAGAAATGACAACAAAATCACCTTCCCTATCCAGCGGCATCTCATATACCTCGGATGCTGCTTTTCCATCAAGGACCTGCTCAACCTGTGACAGAGCCTTGGTGAAAGCAATCATATCGGATATATGACTTGGCTCTTCTACGTAGACTCGTACGAAGGAGCCGAGAGCTCCATGATGTTTGACGAATGGGTCGGTAATAGGACAAATGACTCTTGCAGATTTGGCATTCCATTCATCAGCCAATGCATCTTCCAGGAACAAGATGTTGGGTTCTCCGTCGTCGCCAGATTTGCTGCTCATACCGTGGTCACCCGTGACAGCAACGACGGCGCCGAGTGCAACTAATTGCCCCATACGCTGATCCAGCGCAATGAAAAAGTCGTTGGCCTCTGGTGACCCTGGAGCGTGTTTGTGCTGCACATAGTCGGATAGAGTCAAGAAGAAAATATCGGCGCGTTTCTCCTCGAGTAGCTTAGTACCAACATCGAGCACGAAGAGAGATAAGTCTCCAGAATACTGACTAGGCGCTTTCCGACCAATCCAGTCTTCAACGCCTTCAATGCCGTTCTCGGCAATTGTGCAGCTCGCCGCGCGCTCGGACGAGAAGCAAATATCCCCCTTGCTTGGCTGGAGTCCATGAGCCAGGATACGGCGAAGCTTGTCTTTCGCCGTAATGGCCGCAATCCTGACCCCATGTAGGGACATTTGTTCCAGGATCGTGGATCCACGGAGTAGAGAGTCATCCTGAATCATCTTCTCCTTTCCTGTCGCGCGGTCGAGGAAGAAATTACCTGCGATGCCGTGAACAGCGGGTGGCTGACCTGTGATTATGGAGACGTTATTGGGATTAGTGAAGGATGGCATGCATGACTTGGCGGTGGCGTGAAATCCCTTCTGGACAAACTGCGCGAGGTTTGGGATGATGCCATCTGCGATGCCTTGGGTGAGGTATTCCGGGTCGAAGCCGTCTACACAAATGACGACTGTAGGTTGTTTGGGGATGGCGTAGGATCGGCCGTGTAAGGTGATGGAATCAGCCATTGTGGTGCGAACAGTGGGATGATTGAATGAAAATAACGATTGGCATTTGTCATAGTGATCGAGATCAGAGATGCTCTTATTTATCGTTCGGTCGTGCCAGCAGCACCGAGCATACTAAACGGAGCGGCGGGACGAAGGCCGGCCATTAGGGCTAATTTTCAGGGTCCAGGTCTTTGCTCAGTGGCGGACTTCATCCCGGGACCTGCAATGCCCTTCTTTTTCTTTCGCTGGACACGATCGAGAGTTGGAAATCAACGACCAAATTCTCTCTTTGTTTCAAACTTGTATGCTTGCCATGTCGAGGTTCTAAGATCATGACGATTCCCTCAGATCTTGACCTGAAGAATTCGCACCATCGAAGCGATATTGCCATCGCTCCATACCGGATATTCTAATTCCACGCCACTGATAGACAAAGACAGGCGCAATCCATCTTTTGAGCACAGGGGGGACGCCGATAACTCCGCTCGAGTCCTTGTCACCCAGATCTCGTGGACAGCTTTCAGGAAGCTCTATATTCAAAGCAGATTGACTAGTGATGAAGACAAAATTAATGCATTCACTCATTGAAAGAGGCAGCCTGGCGTGCGGTACGGTCGAAATATTCCGACAATAGCGATTCACCAGAAAACTCAAAAGAAGCATACATGAGATGGCCTTCATAATTGGGTTTCTGTATGGTATGATGCTTACTATTATGGCCTCGATCTATATGCTAAAGGAGGCGCGAGATAAACCACTCTCGATTTGTTGACTGCTATCAGAGACGATGATGCACGATATGCCGAGTTTCGTTCATTGTACATACCTTTACTAGAGCGCGGCGAGGGTCTGGATGATTTATTTCTAGGCTGTCCGAATGAACTTCTAGAATTATTATCAAACTACAATTCCCTATATGGTCTAAAAGAGACATCGATCATCGCTTCGGCGACGAGCGCGAATGAACTCCATTCTATGAAAATTAGTTCTATGCTAATCAACCCCCCCCCCACCCCCCCCGAATACTTCTTTTCTGACATCCTTACTCGTTTCCCACGTGCCTTGTCTTTGAAAATGATAACAGACAAGGACACAATATATATCTGTGGGCCGGGAAACCACCGTACCTGGAAAAGTCGTCATTACCTCAACGCGCTCATTAGGCCAGACGGATGGATTCCATATAGCAAGTAAATGGCACAAATCAAAGAAGAAGCAAAAGAGAATCAAAAACTGAAAAAATTCGATTCGACTCCACAGAAGGGAGTGGCTCTCATCCATATCGAACGAAGAAGAGTCAGAAGAAAAGCTAGAAGACAAAGAGGATCCAAAAATAGCAGAAGAAGAAGAACCTATCCATGTTCTTTTCCCCATCCTTACAGATCAAGATATGGCAGACAATGAAACATCCAAAGCTAGTTTCTTACTCCTGCCCTATGTACCAATTGATATCTGCAACGACCGCAGTCGCTTCATGGATTCCAGACAAAGCGATCCCACACTACCGCAAAACAAACTTCATGGCATGGGTTCCTTCAATCGCGTCCTCGGGCATACATGAGGTGGGCGAAGTGGTCATCAAACCGACAGCACCAGATGGCACTAAGAAAGCCGTTACCATCAGGTTAGGAAATGTCCAGTATTGTCCGTAGGCACCGAGCAACGCTGTTTTGATGATTAGATTAAAAACTAAAGGTATCTGCTGTGATGTGCGTACGAAAACGCTCTGCGTCGAAAGAGATGGAGAGCGGATGGAAGTCGCCAGGCTGGAATCTCGTCGTAATCGTTTCATGGTAGAGTGAGATCCGGTTAAATATGAAGTGTGTATGTAGCAAAGACCAGCTTGAATTTCTGTAGTACCTTGTCCTGCAAATACGAAGACGAGCAATATCCATTACATTTTTAAGTACCTAGGAGACTATCACACCTGGCTAATCTGCAACTCCATCAGTATTTATTTTCTAATTATAGACTGCATAAATGTGGAAGATACAAGCAGTCGAAAGTCAAGCCTCTAGTCTTCTGGTATCCACTATAGTTCACCGGATCAAGGCTATCTTATGACAAAACCAATGTATTCAAATCAACCAATGAATATCTAGGTATCGTGTACTAGTAGTCATGCCTATGCTTATGCCATGCTCATGTCCATAAAAAAATATACCTAATCCATCAAAGAAAAATCAAAAGAAAAAAAGATAAAAAAAAAACACAAATGCAAAGTTCATGAACGAGGGGAAAGACAAAAATGACAAACGCTAATATTCCCATCCGTTCGAAGTGTTACGGTCAGCAGACAGCAGACAATATGACAGCAAACGCCGGGGCCCCAAAAAAGAAACAGAAAGCGGGAAAATGTGTGTCACATCCAAAAGATAACAAATGACAACAAGTTATACCATTTGTTCAGCTGGTCCTTTTCTGCCCCTTCGCTCAAGCAAAGTGGCATTAGACATGTTAAGCTCAAATGGTTGTCTTGCTGCTCGCGCGGCATTTTGTCGGGCTGCTGCTGCCACAGTCGCGCTATGTTGACCATATCCACCAGCCGCTGTTTGCTTTTGACGCGATGTCGTCGTTGCGCCGGCATATCGATTGGCCGATCGGGCCTGAGCAGCGCTGCTTGGTTGAGTACCCAGGTTGGTTTGGCGCAATTTGGCTTCCATAGCAGCGACATCGTTGGGAGCGGCCTGGGACGAGCGCGGAATCTTCGCAGGTGGGTTATTAGCATCTTGTTCGTAATAGGCTGCTTCTTCTTCGTCGTCGTAATCTTCGTTGAGCGGATTGAGCTGAGTGAAACCCGCCGCTGGGTTGGCGCCACGGTAGCCTTGTCGGAAATTCTTCCTTCGCTTGCCTTCCTCCTCTTGTCGATGCACTGCATAACCAACATCAAAGACTTCGCGCAAGTTGACGACACCGGGTGATCGGAAGTCCATTCGTCGCTCAGCGGCGGAAAGGGGTGTTTGCTGGATCTCGAGCATCTGGGATGCATTCTCCTTTTGTCGGGAAATTTGGGGTGTGGCCAGAGGAGGTGCATCAGCAGCGGCATGTGTCGTTTCATTTGTGTTCTTAATCCATGGGTGGTCAAGGAATTGGCGGATGGTGTAGCGTTTATCGGGATCAACGGTGAGAAGATGGGATACAAGATCTTGGGCAGGCTTCGATATGTCATCCCACCACGGCGACAAGAAAGTGTACTGCCCTCGGGCGACCTTTTCCGTAAGGACTTGAATGCTTTCATCGTAAAAGGGTGGGAAACCGCAGAGAAGAGTATAAAGCACACAGCCAAGTGCCCACATATCGACACTCTTAGAGTATCGCTCGTCCTTAACAATCTCTGGCGCAGTGTAACCCACGGTACCGCAGGGTGTCATGGTTTGACTATCCCAGATGACCTTGGAAAGACCGAAATCGGCAATCTTGATCTTGCCGATACCACCAGCACCAACACCCGGCATAAATTCACCCTCGTCTACTTTATCTTCGTCACCAGGCTGGCGTGGCTTCGGATTTTTGCTGGGCACGAATTCGGTGGGATAAAACAATAAGTTTTCAGGTTTGATATCGCTATGAAGATGCGTCAGCAACCATGTCTGAGTAGCACGTTAGCTTATAACTTACCGATGGACCACACCAGATGTCTCATGGAGGTATTCAATAGCTTCTGCGACCTGTGTAATGACGTGACGACTGAGGTCTTCGCTAAAGTATGTCAATCGCACGATTTGGTGGAAGAGCTCGCCACCGGGGCAGAGTTCGAGCACAATGTAATAAAATTGAGATGATTCGGAAAAGTCAACCAGTTTGACGATGTTGGGATGGTCAAGTTGGCGCATAATCTGAACTTCTTTGAGGATGTTCGCTCGCTGAAGTGCGATAACAGGTTAGCAACTCGTCGTCAACAGGTAAGCAAACCACGCAAGATTGGCCAAAGACAGAATGAGGTATGAGTATAGAGAGACGATATGTTTGAGGAAATGTGCGGATCTGGAGTAAAAGAATTATCTCGCACCTCCACGGTTTTGTGTTTCTTCTGGTATGGCTGTGGGTGGTGATCGTCCTAAAACCTCGTCGACAGACGTTGGCGATGGACATTACGGCAGTCGACGCATGAGAAGAGAAAATACAACGGCAGATCGATTTCAAAAAGCAGCAACGGCAGAACGTCATGAACGCGCAACAAAAGCAGACGAAGAAAGGAAAGAAGATGGGAAGTACTTCCTGATCCATACCTGATTGTTGTTCATTTCAAACTTGCGCACGACCTTGATGGCCACCTCCTCCATGCGCGAAAGTGTATCCTTGGCTCTGTAAACATTGCTAAAGGCCCCGTCGCCCATCTTCTCGACAAGGATATAACGATCTAGGCCAGGATATTTAGGCATCTTCGACTTGCTATGTCGCTCCTCAGCGACTATTTTCTCGATATCGGCCCGTGAAATCTTGTTATTGGTTTCAGTGGCCTTTTGCTGGGAGTGTGCTTGGCCATTGCCATGTTGGATAGTGTCGAGATTATTGGCGTATTGTCCTTGGGGTTGCCGTTGTTGTTGGGCGTGGACAGGTGTGACATCGGTGGTTGGTTCGGCGTGAGGCGTGACCAGGCGGGCTTGTTTGCCATGCCGGATAAAGTTCTTCAGGTTCTGTATTGTGCTCATGGTGGCGGTGGGGAGTCTGATCTAGGTTTGAAATGCGAGGGGGGAAGGCAGGAGAGCAAACAGCAGAGATGGCTCGGCTGGAGTTGAAGTGCTCGTAGTAAGGAAGGAATAATGAGGAATGAAATGTGGAAAAGGAGGAAAATCGAAGAAATAAGAAAAGAGGAAGGAGTAGCGAGGTAGGGAGGGATGACGAATGAGGTAGTCAATGAGAAATGGAGAGAAAGAGGGAGCGAGAAAGTCTCAGTAGGGCATGACAGTTCGGTTGAGCGATGACGGAAGAAGAGGAGCAGGGACCAACGGCGCTGATTAGACTAGACAGACCACTGTGGCTTGACTCTGGAGGGCTCCTGACCGGCCGTTGTACCAATGACGACGACAGAAATGACTTTTTGATTGTTTTTCTTCTTCGGTCGTGTCTATTTCTATTGTCCTCCAGCTCTATCCGCTTTGGCTGGATAATATGACAGCTGTTTGAAGCTCCGAGATAGTGCGACAGGCAGCTAGCTGGAGAGGTGATTTGAAAGAAAAGCGGGAAGCGACGAGGGGCAACTCTCCCAGCTGATGACGACGGTAGAGTCAGGAAGAACGGAAAATGGCAATTCTGCTGGTCAAACAGAAAACGCACGACGCAGGAAGGGGAATAGCAGCATCCGGAGAGGGTGGAAGAAGATATGGAGGCAACCGAATAAGAAAAGAATCGAGCAAATCACGAGTGACATCGAGGGGGGGGGGGAAGAAGAGGGAGTGCGCGGAAGGTGGGATGAGGTCAGAGGGCAAGCGGCTGCTGTGCATTACTAATTAAGTGCTAGCCGCACACGGCTAGCTACTGGAGCATCTGTGGCTGACTCAGGCATCGACATAGTAAACGGGCAGATAAAGTGGTGGGGCCATGACATCAGGCAACCAGGCTGCCCACGCCGATGCGTCATTATCCTATCGACGCACAGGGAGTCATCAATGCTATGGAATTGATAGTCGCTTGAGAGGATCGCTATATTGGGTCCATGCTATTGACTGGGTTGTGACTCTGATCCCCATTGCCATTTATTGATGAGGAAAATCCTCTTCGCGACCGTCCCTCTGATCCTGTGCCCCGTATATTGGATTTTGGTGAAACAGACAAAAACAGATTTAGGCATACACTTGGGTATTCATCACTCGGTCTACATTCATACCCTATATGGAATTGGAGGGAAGGTATAAAATACAAAACAGACATAACATATCATAGAAAGGGTACATATTTACACGTGATTACGGTAGACTTGAGCAGACAGCAGTCACCTGATTGCATCAACATCATCATCATCATCATCATCATCATCATCATCATCATCAGAAATAAATACACAGCTTCCAAGTTGCAATCACATCAGCCAACTATACCCTATACACACCACAGTCCTACAGAATGTCACGTCATCTCCAAATTTGAGATAAAAAGATAAGCAGCACATTCCTGCCCAGATTCATCACATACCTGGACGATCTCCATGTTTCCTCATTTCCTGTACCTATTGGAAAACTCTCTTGCTTGCCATGACGCGCCAATCCATGGATCAGTTTTAGCCTCATCCAGCACCGCGACGAAAACCGCTTCAAGAAACTCAAGAACGCCTAGTGGGACGTTAGTGGCTTGTTTCACGGTTGATGACATCGCGAAGCCAGTTGATGCGCGCTTTCTACTGGTCCGGATGAGGTCGACTTGACGACATGTCAGTTCCAAGGGCCTGGCTTGAACGGTCTCGGCCATCCATACAGATTCAAGCTCCCCGCCAATGAATGACGACCTTATGTGGGTGTGATGGTGTCAATATCAATATATCGCCAAAGCGTCCAAGTTTGACGTATCTGTCTGTGGTATCGCGCTGAATCGACAGCTAACTTTTGGGTGGCGGAGTCAAGCCATTGTCTCTCGGAGTCTCGGCACTGGCCTCAGGCATCTATTTGCGCGTAAGGACCCATCGCGCATTTAGAAAGCCAGGGGCAATTGAAACCCCTCAATAGTACCTCAATATCTGACCCTGACCAGTGCATGTCACACAAGTCTGGCCTGTCCGGCAGCGGCTGCGAATGCAATGTTTCATTATCTGTCTGCTGGGTATTGGACGATGCACTCGTAAATGACACAGCAACCACGAGACTGCGTCGTACGTATCTGATACGCAGTCGCCGTATCCGCGTAGTCGTATCCATGATGGAGTGCCTTATGACAGATGAAGCCGACGGATCGGCCAGAAAGTTTCGAGCAAGCCAGAAAGCCAGGAAGCAAAAAAGCGATAGAGGCTAAAGTGTAGATCGACCTGTCAGACACCTTGCCCACGACTCCAGTTACCGATCCGCCATCCGGTAGCTAGCTAGAGGAGATATTACATGTAGGTTAGGTGAGAAAGTGCTGGTCAATATGCCTGCAATGCAGGAGTCACGCTGCGAGAACCCATCTCGTTGGCTCCGCAGAAAAAGAGACCTGCATAAGCAGCTGAGTGAGCGCGCTGATTCGAGGGTTACCGTTGCAGCCAGATGGCCCGTTCGGTCTCGCTCCTTCCCGGGGCGTCGTGTCTTAGCCCCCTCTCGATCTCATCGCTTCTTTTCTTCTTGCCCTCCCATACCGACGCACACCACTAACCATACTTTACATCGATATGTCCACATAATCATCATTGATGGCGGATTGATTCGGTCCCAAAGTCGTGGGAATTAGCTGAAGGATTTCGACCCTTCCTTCATTTCCGCCCGGTTGCGCTTTCCTCATTTGAGACGGTGGCTGTCACTGGCTGACGGGGCCACTTATCACCAGCGATTCCAGAAATAACCTCGCCGCCTGTTCTCTTCATTATCTGACACACAATCACTCTTTCGAATCGCCTCTGTTGTCTTCCGTACAAGTCTTTTGCCGACTCGATCAGTTCAACCTGCCGCTCATTACTGTCGATACTACACATACGGTGCTAAGAGTATCATACCAACGCTCACGTCACCCGACCGCAGTCCACCACTACGCTATTTACTGCGAATACCACCTCGCAAAAACTACCGCGTCTATTTCTCAAGTGTCAGAGATCTGGCTTTTGATTTTAGAATCTGGCTGCGATTTCAATAAATCGGCTTCTAGGTTCATGCGACGCACTTTTATAGGGTTAATTTTCACGAGAATGCAACAACCAGCCACATTGGTAGTTTGAGATATTCTACACGAGGGGCCTTGATCATCTATGTTCCTCCGATGATGTGCCACTGAGTCACATACTGCTCCACAAAAGCACAATTTTTCTTTAGATATAGTAACACGGAATATATCATTCTATCGCGATGCCGGACCTTGAACTCGTGGATGTGATGAACAGCCCTACACATGGCGACCGTTCTCTGCTCACGAATCACAAATCGCTCTCTCGGCGACGGCAACACAGGCCTAGTATTGACATGGCCGATAATCACCCATCCGTTGATGTCAAGATTGATATGGCCAACGGTGGAGACATGCCTATCACACCAACACTCCCGCTTACGCCTCCAAATCAGATTCAGGAGAACGCTCAGCAAGACAGCCCGCCGCGCCTTACCGGCCAACCTTCGTTACCGTTGAGTCTTCGTAATATGGCAACCCCCGGGACTGGCTCTCACCAGTTCAGCCCTCCCACGCCTGATGTCACTCCACCACGCGCGAAAGATACAACACCAAAGGCCCGTCCTGTCTTCCATTCTCTGCAATCATCCACAACGTCGCGAGCCGATTCTTTCCAGACAGCAAGAGAAAACTTGTCCGATGACGACACTATAGACGGTATGTATTCAACGGCTCACTCATTGGTTATACAAAAGCGGCAGAGATCTTTTCCTGAACCATCACCTCTTGCAAACGGCTTTGACAGTATGTCCAATTCTACTGAGGATGAACAATATGTGATGAAGGGTGATACCACGAAAACCGGCCGCGTGGCAAAGAGTTCGGAAGTGACTCAGGAAAATCAAGATCACATGCGCACACCAAGGCTAGCTTCGTCACCGCTTCCCAAAGCCCAACTCAAGAAAAGATCTCATCAAAGGCGCCAAAGTGCCATGGACCCTGAAAAAAAGAAGGTTGAAGTGACCTCTCCGGAACCTAAAAGAGCGCCTCGTTCAATGCGCGACTCTCACCAGGCCCCAGAAGCATCAGACCTTGACAAATTCGATGGAGAATCCGCAACTGACTTGACACATACCGAACAAAAACTCATGGATCGGGTAAACACATGGCGACATTCCGGCGCGTCCTTCACATCGACTATTGAAGCCATGGTAATTGATACGTCGACTCCAAAGCAGCGCACGTTGAGACACACTGAAAAAACATCATCGCTGCGGACAGTGAGCTCGCCGCACCCACGGTCTACTAGGACATCTACAGAGTCAAACGGAGATTCGACACATCGTCTGGTGCACAAATCTGGTCGCATATCGAACGACAATCGCAATAGTGTCGCCTCCGATTTGTCAGTTCCAGTCAGCATTACGTCCACCAATAAAGAGGTTTTTGACGTTATTCCCGTCGTCGTTGTTCCACAAAGACGTTCCTCGCTCAAGTCATCCGCTCCCAGCACCCGCAATCAGTCCGTCGTGCCATCTACCACGTCCAGTCGTCGAAGGGCTAGCGTGTCTCGCAGCAGAGCCGGTGATCAACATCCACCTCAAAGAAGTCGCACTTTGTCTGATGCTGCAAGCTCAGCAGCAGGACAGAGCGGACGAGAAAGTCGTGGTCGTGGTGTCGGCCGACCGCCTATACCAACGCGCAGCTCATCTCTCTCGGCTCCGACAAGTCGCAACAACTCGCGCACAACCTCCCTCACTTCTGATAGCTTGCGTCGACACACTGAACAGATGCAACTAGCTTTCGAGGTGCCACCGCACAACAAGCCATCAGAGGTGCTGCCGTCACCGCGAATAGTGCTCCACGAAGGTTCGGATCCTGCAAATGGCGATACTTCTGTATCTGCATTTCCACAGCGTACTCCTGATGAAATGGAGCGGCTCCACGCACCATCGCTACATTTTACGCAGTCATCCGTTGTGTCCTATTCCCCAGGACCCATTGAGGTCAACGAAGCCACGATGGTAACTTATTTCCCACACAACAACAATTCACTTTTAGTGATTAATCCTTACCTGCAACCTGAGTCGAGGGCTGTCAAAGCCTTGCGTGGTAAAGATCTGAGCGAACCTGGTGCTCTACGTACCCCGGAACACTCTACAGCGGCGCTGGACGTTGATTCACCCCTTCGCAACCCTCGTACGCCTCCAAAGCCACCGACACAGGATGCTGTACTTCCGGAGCCTGTGGACAACAGCCAACCACGAATGGGGCTCAGTCGACAGGGAAGCAACCGCCTAAGTCGAGGATTCGGCTCGGTGAAGCGCGCACTAAGCGCTCGCCGGAATTCCGACGGTGTGCGTCCTCAACCCCTGACCCGGTCTTTGTCGGTCCGGTCTGCTCGAAGTAGAAGAGCAGAGAAAGCAAGAGACAGTCAATTGTACTCATTTTGGCGACCACGTGGGTTTTGGGATGATTTTGACAGTTCTCCGAGCAATGAGCGCGGGCCGGTAATTTCGAACGGGCAGATAGGGCGTCCGACAACGACGGAAAGAGAAGACATGTACGTAAGCAATTCTTTGGGACTACCACAGAAGCGAGTGATATTCAGCGGTCCTCTCGTGCTTGCTCGTCGCATCTCAAAGTCAAGGAAGGCGCGCCGTCAGCAAGCTCGGCGTCAACAATTCAGCCATAGCGATCTAAATCTTGCCATGGGCATTGTTCGTCCTCATTCGCCGTACCAACGTCAGACGGTTAAGTATAGGTTGCAGAGCGGAGTTTTATTTCCGGTAAAGTCCTTCCGCAATATCAGACGGCGAGTCACGGAGGCAAGACAGCAGCGAGCTCGTGCAGCATTGGAAGCACGACGAGAGAGGTTGAAACAGAGCATTGGACCAAGGAAGATTACAGATCCATTTGGGGTCGGACCGTTCAATCACGGCGTTCCGTATGACGACAACAATGCGACTCGGGGCTATTGAAAGATGGTTAAATGGACGAAGCTTATGACTTTACGACAAAGCATTTGAATTATGAATTACGAATACGTGGAGAAATCAAACCAACTAAATACTTTCTCTGAATGAACGACAAATGAAAAATGACTACAGTTTACGATACTATCACGACACGATTGAGTAAAGCGGCATGTTTGTCCAAGGCGTGGTTCGATGTTTGATATTTGACATTTAATGCTTGATGTTGACGATTTATGATTTGATCAAACCACAAATGTATACTACGTACCATTGTCTAGCTTTTGATTTAGATGTTGACTTGATTTGCTGTCTTACTGGTATATGCGGGGTCCAACTTCGAAGTTTGATTGGAAGGAAGCCTCGTGCTTGCTTTACAAGACAATACCGTCACATTTCCACGAAATACCAGATCTGTAATTCCCCCGATTCTGCCGACTCCGCCAATCATATCGCTTTATTTCACTCTAGATCTCCGCAAACCTGCCAGAGCCCACAAATTTCCAAAAATGGTAAACAAGAGGAGAAAGTTTCCCCAACCTAAGCCTGACTAGAAGGTTAGGCCGAGAGCTAAGAGAAAGGGAAGGAAACATGATCTGATCCGGAAGACTTTCTCTTCCCGTGTTGATATCGAAAAGGGTACAAGGAGCAGGCAATTCTAAGAGCAGATGCCTCACTGCAACGTCGACCACCGTGGCGAAGGCAATGGAATTGAAAGCGCCGCGAATGTTAGCTCAGAGACGGAAGGGCTGCAGCCACAGCCACAACTCCATTCTCAAGTAGAGAAAAGCGGGGTGAATGTACAAGACGAACGACAGCCTCTCGACAATGATACGGAAAATGTCCACGAGCATGGAATTGGAAACGAGATTGGGGAAGACGTGATGCCGAGTCTAACGCGCATTTCAACCGACCCCTACGGCAACACCTACCCCGAAGGCGGCCTAGAAGCCTGGCTGGTCGTGCTGGGCAGTTTCTCAGGCCTCTTCGGCGCAATGGGCCTCGTCAACACCATCGGCACCTTTCAGACGTATATTTCAACGCACCAACTCCATGACTATTCGTCTGGAACCATTGGATGGATATTTGGTATCTATGCCTGTCTCACGTTCTTCTGTGGACTGCAGATTGGACCCGTTTTCGATGCCAAGGGTCCTAGGCTGTTGGTGCTGGCCGGCTCGGTGTTGATCATGGTGTCGATGATCCTCCTCGGCTTTTGTACCAAGTATTGGCAGTTCATGCTTGTCTTGGGCGTGCTCATGGGAATCGGCACGTCGTTGATTTTCACACCAGCAATTGCGGCGGTGGGGCATTATTTCTATGAAAGGAGGGGTGAGGCGACGGGTATCGCTGCGATGGGGGGTTCGGTGGGCGGTGTCGTTTTCCCTCTTGTGCTCGAAGCGTTGTTCCCTAAGATCGGGTGGGCGTGGGCTACGAGGGTGATTGCATTGTTTTGTCTGATTTCTCTGGGTATGGCGTGTCTATTGATCACGTCACGTTTACCGCCCAAGCCAGCTTCGAAGGAGAATATCTTGCCTGATTTTAGGATCTTCCGTGATCCCATATTCACGCTTACGACGGCCGGCGTGTTTCTGGTCGAATGGGGTCTATTCGTGCCGGTGACGTACATCTCTTCCTACGCGTTGGCGGAAGGCTTCTCGTCAACGTTCTCATACCAAATCCTAGCCATCTTAAACGCCGGCTCTGCATTCGGAAGATGGCTGCCGGGCTACATAGCAGACTACCTCGGTCGTTTCAACACCATGATCCTAGCTTCGTTGGGCTGTTTGGTGACTACCGCCTGTCTCTGGTTACCTGCCGGCGGCAGTCTGGCGCTGCTGGTCGTGTATTCGGTTCTCTTCGGCTTCTTTAGTGGAAGTAATATCAGTTTGACGCCGGTTTGCGTAGGCCAATTGTGTAAAACGGAGCATTATGGGAGGTATTATGCTACAGCTTACACGATTGTTAGCATGGGGTATGTCTCTCTCTCCCTCCTATCCTAGAGATACTAATACGCTTCAGGACGTTGACCGGTGTGCCCATTGCGGGAGAGATATTGTCGAGATGTGGTGGCCAGTACTGGGGTCTTATTGCATTTGTGGCGTGTTGTTATTTTAGCGGAGCGATTGCATTTACGGCTGCGAAGTTGCTCAAGGTTGGATGGAGACATCCTTGGGTTGTGTTCTGATGCACATACATAAACATTTCGGGATATACTTATTCTGCATTTTGCGCTCTGGGTGTAAACATTTCCGTTTTACCAAAAGTTGTCAAATACATTCTGGCTTACCATGAGCGCGAGCCTAATCGCCCAGTTTTACAGCACTTCATTCACACGATTCTTTCGTCACCTTTTCCAGGCTGGAGTTGAGTTCCGAGACCAGTGGCAAGCCTTCTGGTCGTATTCTGATGGCCACATGACCTTGCCTTTATCAAGAAGCGTTACATAGATGGATTATCAAGAACAACGGTGTCCATGAAGACATCGGCCACGCGTCTCCTAATGAGATTCCCGATCAATCAATGTATCTTCATCATATTAACTTTCGACTACTTGACTCTCTGATATTGTAAAGTTCGTAAAGCTGCATCACCGAATCACCAAATCCACGGCACGGCGGGAGGGAAAGCCGGAAAGCTTGTTTCGACCAAAACCTAGACCCCTGGAAAATGATTGGGTGTACTTAGTTCCTAGAATGGCGAGATTGATGGATCTGTGATATCAACTGAGGCGTCTGTATAAACGGTAACTAGAAAGGCTGTTTAATAAAGATTCTTCCTCTCCTCTTCTTCTCTTTCTCTTTCTCTCTACCACGCTGAAACGAAAGCTGGACACCCTTTTCCTACTTTTCCTACTCACCGAGACTTATTCAAGCCAGCCAAAGTACGCAAAGACGGCGGGAAAACAGCAAAATGATGATTTCAGCTCTTCTCCTGACGCTTTTCGCGTCCGATGTCATTGCAATCCCGCAGCGTAACGGAAACGTGACTGGGCACAATGCCCATGTCGGACCAATCGATGTGTCTTCTACCACAAGGGTTCCTGGCATCTCGACCAGGCCTGCTGCACCGGTCTCGTCGTCTAGCTCGTCAATTCCCAGAATCTCGCCTACTCCTCCGAGAACTTCCCTCAGTATTCCAATACCAAGAACGTCTTCTAGTATTCCGCCTTCCCCATCAGTACCACTACTATCATCATCATCATCATCATCATCCCCATCACCGGTGGTGACACCTCGACCTTCGTCGTCCTCATTCCCTGTTTGTTTGTCAATTGTGACGGTTACTACGACGATTGAACTCTGTCCTCCGCCATTATCGCCGTCACCGAATACGGTCACGGTGACTGTATCGTCTACACTGGAGATTCCGCCGCCAGTGCCACCGCCAGTGACACCATCTCGTTCATCCTCATCTGCTCCACCCGTTCCTCCCCCGCCGCCAGCGTCCCCCCCTCGAGAATCTTCATCGGCTTCCGTGGTACCCCGACCTGCTGCTTCTTCGAGCCGTCGCTTCGGCATTCCTTCGCAAGTGGTCTCGACTGCAACTGTGCCTGTCCTGCCAAGTTCATCGGCAAGTGTCCCGACTTCTAGCATCATCGTTCTGAGCGGCGAATCCAGTAGCAGTCCTGCCTTTGGCCCGGTCTCATCGCCCACAAGTACGACATCAACGTCGATTCTACCAACGAGAGAGATCGGTGGACCAGCGACTGCTTCGACACCACCTGCACCACCACCATCATCTCGTCCTGCAGAATCACCCACGACTGTTCCCGGCGGACCACCGACAACCAGCCTTGTGGAGTCTGTAGCTGCCTCTGTTCCTGCTCCTCCTCCTCCTCCTCCTCCACCACCGTCAGAGCCACCAACGACAACGACGATTACAAGTGCACCACCAGCAACCAGACCGGCGCAGTCTATTGTTGTCTCTATCCCGCCGCCAGGAGGACCGCCAACAGCTACAGTTCCGGGTGGACCTCCACCTCCACCGCCAGCAGGCTCAACACCTCCTGGTGGGCCCCCTTCTGGGCCACCAGCATTCACCTCCGTGCCTCCGCGTATGAAGCGCCGAAGCTTCAATCACAGTAATTTGAGTCTACAACCAAGCAGATCATCCAGTATGTTAACGTCATATCCATCATCGACAGCGAGGGAGACTCATCAGTGGCATTATTGGTTCTGAACAGGCCTCTGAGGAGATGTGTGAAGACAGAGATCGTGTAAAGATGTTGTCATTGTGGCTGTTCTAGGAAATGACTTCGGAGATAAAAGTCTGACCTGGCGGTAGTTCGTTGATTTGCAGAATCCAAAAACTGATATTCCAGATAAAGCTAAAATGACTATTCAACATAGGCTCGAGTAGCAATCCCTTAGACACAAGGTGAGCCCTGGATAAGAATAGGAACACGTCTATGAGAAGTGAGTGTGAACTCCAAGTCTTTAGAATATGACTAGCACCGAAAATGAAGTGAAAGCTCACATTACCAAATGGGGCAATTATTCAATCGCGCCGCCAAGTGCGGCCTAGCCCTAACCTCTACAGCGACCGATATTCGAAGGATTAAGAGGAACAGCCAGTCTTCTCACAGATTCTCGCGGCCCATGTACATAGAATATTCGATGTTCCATCGGCACCATGGTCGGTTTGGGCAATGGAATCGGGCCCCGGGTAGGCGGAGCATTGACTCAACGCGCTTCGTGGCGGTGGTGTTTTTGGTTCGTTGTCCCAGTTATTATGGTCGTAATGGTTGTGATTGCGATCGTGATTCCGCCGTCGACGGTAAGGGGCAATGCGTGGACGAAGATGAGGATGGTTGATTGGTTGGGGTTGGTGGTCAATCTGGCTGCCGTCGTGTTGGTTCTTGTTTGAAGTATTTCCTATTAGTCTTAGAGGGTCGTCTAATTATGTGCGACCTGTGTATGCCCATCTCTCAAGGTGGTTCGACATATGCGTGGAACAGCACCATGGTAATCGCCATGCTCGCCCTTGGGGGTCTCCTAGTCGTTGCCTTCGTTCTCGTGGAATGGAAAGTCGCGAAACTTCCCATGATGCCCAGTAAGCCCACCCTCCCCTTCCCGATGGTTTTCACTGATTAAGAAGCTGACAAAAAGAAAGGCTGCGCCTGTTGCTGAGAGGGTGGTTAGGCCGGATAGAAGTGAGAGCGTGGTCATGGGCGGTGTTCGTCCTGTGAAAGGCCAGGATCATGTGTAAAGATCAACGTTCTTATACCTGGGCCAGCCAAGAGTTGTTGAAGGGTCTTTAGGTATTGGAATATCTAGTGTGTAATTTATGACTTCGATAAAAGTCTAACCTACCCAGCAGAGACTAAAATGCCGCGCACCTAGTATCAAGATCAAATGCAACCCTTGAAAGATCGGAACAACCATAAAAATATATTCCTAAACTGAGACTGATTTCAGGCTCAAGGCTTACAGGATTGGCCTTGGGGTATGATAGATATAGAAAAAAAGACAAAGATCAAATGCAACCGACAAACACGCCAACGCCGCAAAAAAAGGTCATGCATATAACCCTTTAGCCTGACTTGAAACAGTTGGATAAGAAGACCCATGTCGAAATCGTTCGAACCGGGTGATATGGAAACAAAGGTCCTCACTAAGAAAAGCTCCCAACGGAAGTAAGACAACGAACGATATCACAAAGAAGGAGAATGCAAAATGGTTTAGGTTGATGTGGCGTAGGGAGGTGCAACCGAAATGAGAAGACAAAAAACCTCTTCATGAAGGGAAGAGAAGTCGCTACTTAGAAATAAAGAAGAAAGAACCATGACACAATCGAAGAGAAATCATCAGCTGCTATGAGACCTCAGAAGCAGTTTTTGCTTAATTATACGTTAGCAAGTATACGACCGATGATCATGGTGGGCAGAGCATCAACTTACTCGGTCGACTTCAACTTCGCCTTCTTCAGTCCCTGGACTGTCGGTCTCCGCAGAGATGGGTCCCGACGTTGTGATTGCTCGGCCCTCCATTCCAGGGCGCTGTTGGTGGGTAGTCACCGGAACAAGATGTCCTTCAGGCCCTGCAAGTCGTGACTCTTTGTTCTTTTCCATGAAATTTCCACCAAGTGTCGCGCACTTGAGAATAGTCTGGATCATTTGATTCTGTTTCAAAGGTTTGGACAGATATTCATCCATTTGAGCCTGTATACACTTCTCTCTGTCACCCAACATAGCGTGCGCAGTAAGAGCGATGATAGGTGTGCGAGATAGGTTGTTTTCACGTTCGTATTCACGAATCTTGGCCGTAGCTTCGAATCCTCCCATGATCGGCATTTGCACGTCCATGAGAATAATGTCGAACCGCCGATTCTTGACAGCATCCAAGGCTTCTTTCCCATTACCCACCACCGTGACTCCGTGATTGCATTTCTCCAGAATCTTCACTGCCAGTTTCTGATTGACCTCATTGTCTTCTGCAAGCAGAATATCGAATGAACGTGAGTGATCTGTCGTGATCGGTGTTGAGCGACCTTCTAACGCCGGCAGCATTCCATTACCCAGATCAATAGGTTGGCAAGGAGTGGTCATGTATGAGGTGATACCAAGATCGAGGGCAGACTTCAAGCTCACAGACACCACAGGGCATAACAAGACGATCGGAATGTATTTGAATTCGTCGTATGTTCGCAGCGTGCGAGCAGTGTCGACCGTGTCCACGATGATAACGTCGTAAGCATGACCAGACTCTTTTCCAGACGGATCGTGAATCTCTGGTGGCGGCACTTCGTCTTCATCCTTGACAACCAGAGGCTCCAAGTCCAGCTGTTGCAGCATCAAGGTGATCTGTTCTGCATGTCCACCAGTGTGCCCCTTGTCGATGAAAAGAACACGGTGGTTTTTGTAAGGAATAAGCTGTGAGCTGATGACATTCAAAGACTGATCTGCAAGCTTGACGACGCAGGTGAAGTGGAAGGTACTGCCATGTCCGTATTCAGATGTGACCCACACGTCACCACCCATGAGGTTGACGAGACGTTTAGAAATAGACAAACCAAGACCAGTACCACCGAATCGACGAGTTGTTGATCCATCGGCTTGCTGGAAAGTGTCGAAGATGAGGTCGAGCTTGTCTTCCTCAATTCCAATGCCAGTATCAGAAACAGAGAACTCAAAGGCATATTCGTCTCTGGCACACTGCTCCCTTTCAGATTTCCTAATGGTCAATTTGACCTCACCATGCTCGGTGAATTTGATGGCGTTTCCGACCAAGTTGAGGATAATCTGACGAAGACGGAATGGATCACCAATAACATAATCAGGAACAGAGCTGTCCACTTGGTATGCAAGGTTGAGGAACTTTTCATTGGCCTTGACTGCCAGAGTCTTGAGCGCATTGAAGACGGTTCCCCGGATGGTGAAGGGAATGCTTTCGATCACCATCCTGTTGGCCTCGATCTTGGAGATATCGAGGATATCGTCAATGATGGTCAAAAGACTGTTGGCCAAATTGTGCACCACGTTCAACATCTCACGGGGATATGGCTTCAGATCATCGGTATCCAGCGTGAGCTGTGTCATACCGATGATACCGTTCATTGGCGTTCGAATTTCGTGAGACATATTAGCCAAGAACTCTGATTTAGTGCGATTGGCTTGTTCAGCAGCCTCCCTGGCCGCCGTGTTACGTTGGATACTGTCGCGCAAGTTGGAAACCATCTTATTGATCTTGCGCTTCAGCTCGTCCATTTCACCAGACGCATTGACAGTAATCAGCTTGGTGAAGTCCCCGTCGGTGGCGGCATCAGTGATTTCGCCAAAAGCTCTGACCTGGGATGTAAGATTTTCAGCCATGGTATTGACGTCCTCCGTGATTTCTTTCCATCGTCCAGCGATGCCCTCAACGTTGGCCTGACCACCCATCTTCCCATCGACACCGACGTCGCGGGCGACCCTCTTCAACTCTGTGGCGAATTTGGCCAAACGATCCACCATGTTATTGATCGTGACCTTCAGGGTGAGAATCTCTCCTTGTGCGTGGACTTCGATTTTTTTGCTGAGGTCACCCTTGGCAATAGCCTGAGTAACGTCGGAGATACCTCGCACCTGCGAGGTAAGATTCTGGGCCATGGTGTTGACATTGTCGGTGAGGTCTTTCCATTTACCCTCCACATTATCAACTTTAGCTTGACCACCAAGAGTACCATCTGTACCGACTTCTCTGGCAACCTTGCTGACTTCAAAAGCAAACTTATTCAACCGATCCACCATGTCATTAATGGTGTTCTTCAAATCCAAAATCTCGCCCTGCACGTTGGCGGTGACTTTTCTGGTAAGGTCACCCTTGGCGACAGCAGTAGTGACCTCCGCGATCTCACGCACGTGAGTGGTGAGGTTGGCGGCCATTCGGTTGACGTTTTCGGTAAGGTCTTTCCAAGTACCCTCCACGTCGTGGACTGTAGCTTGACCACCAAGTCTACCGTCTGTTCCGACTTCCTTGGCAATCTTAGTGACTTCTTGAGCGAACTGTCGAAGCTGGTCCACCATGGAATTGATAATGTTCTTGAGCTCTGCGATTTCTCCTTTGCAGTTGGCCTGCACTTTCTGAGTCAAGTCACCCTTGGCGACTGCTTTAGTGACGTTGGCAATATCACGGACTTGTGTGGTCAAGTTGTTGGCCATGGCGTTCACATTGACCGTCAACTCATTCCACATGCCTTGGACCCCTTCGATCTGTGCCTGACCCCCTAGAACACCTTCAGTACCGACGTCACGAGCGACACGCGTGACTTCTGTCGCAAAAGTACGAAGCTGGTCCACCATGGTATTGATAGTTTGTTGGAGTTCAAATATCTCGCCATGGGCCCGACTTTCAATCTTCTGACTAAGATCACCGTGTGCAACAGCAGTAGTGACGGTTGCAATTTCACGCACTTGATCAGTAAGATTCTTGGCCATGATGTTGACGTTCTCTGTCAATTCCTTCCAGATACCGTGCACACCGGTAATCTGGGCTTGTCCACCTAGGATTCCTTCGGTACCGACTTCACGAGCGACCCTGGACACTTCACTACCAAACACTTGCAGTTGGTCCATCATAGTATTGATTGTCCGTTTGAAAGTTGCGATTTCTGGGTCCATCTCTAGCGGATGAATCTGTACCTTCATAGAAAGATCACCATTGGCGACCTGGGTAATGATACCACCGATTTCTCGTAACGCCTTTTGGAAAGCTTCGTTGGCTTGCTGATGTTTGCGCAATTCACGTTGTAAGACTCCGACGTCCTCGTGCTCGACTTTTACTAGCGTCCGCCGTGTCCGTTCCTCTTGCATGTCGAGTTCTTCTCGGACCCGGGCTATGATGTCCTTTTGTATGCTGATTTCGTGTGCCTGCTTCTCGACATGATTCTGAAGCGAGCGAAGGGTTTCGGCACCACCACGTAGCGTTCGACGGCGGGTGACAAGAACTCCATTGGCCGCAAGGTCGTCGTCATCCTCATTGTCATCGTCATCTTCGTCGCTTCCATCGGTATCGTCCTCATCATCATCCTCATCCTCAGTATCATCATCATCATCATCATCATCATCGTATTTGCGCTTAAGTTTTCGCGACCTGCGGGGTCTCTTGTACTGCTAGAACAAAGCCCCGAATTAGCCAAAAGCTCAAGAAGGAGCGGAGAATAAACAAAGGCATGCAAGACAAAGACGAAGAGCAAAACAAACATTAGGATGACTGACTAATTCTGTCTCTAATTCGTGCACTCGGCGCATCAAGCACTCTAATTCCGTGGTGAAAGCCTTCTTCCCAGGGGTGTTCTCTCCGGGTAGTTGGACGCGCTTCTTGTTGAAGCCGTTGATCACCCGTTTAATGGGGACCTCTGCATCGTCGTCACTTGGCGGCGGTTCAACAGCGAGAGTTCTCAGGATGGCCGCAGCGGCGAAGAATGGATCCTCGTCACTTCCCATGTTGACTGGGTGGTTCGTACAGTTTACCGAGAAGCAGCACCTCTGTCGAGAGATCTATCGACTCAAAATTAAGTCCGGCCTGCCACGAAACAGGACGCGGAGAAAAAAGTATTATCCGTGTTGGTTACGGTCTGTCAAGAGAGAAACCGACTATGGGGTCGACATGAGTGAGGCTGTTCCGAGGAAAAGATGGGTGGTTTTGGGCGGTGAGGTCGATGACTCGTAACGAACAACGAAAGTATAACTAGCGGAATCCGATTGAGTGAGTCGTTGTATTGTCAAGAAGAACAAAGTCGGCCTAGTTCGTACGAACGGATCACAAAGGATCAGAGCAGCGAGATCCGACGATATAACGCGTTGATAGGGCGTCGCAGCGATCGAGGTCAGTAGCAAAGACCTGCGTGTATCCAGTCGAGTTAGTCGACACACCTCGCCGGGAAAGAAAGATGGGGGAATGAAATGGGCAAGAGCACGGACGGTCGCCGGCAAATGTGACAAGTCTAAGCTGGCTGTAGCTTCATGGACTGAAAGCTGATTTGAAAGCAGGAGAGAGATGGAGGGAGGAAGGAACAGGGAAGAGGAGGGGGAGAAAGGGGATTAGCCTGCTTGCGTTTAGTACGTACGGAAGTACTTAGTACTACTTTGGTAAGTAGTTACCTTTTGCTGTTAGAGGTACAATATGTACATGCACGTACGTACTCGCACCCGCAGTAGTTATACTGTGTGCGCACTCGGAAAAAAGGAGAAGGATCAGACGAGGGATGAAAGAAAACGGATTAGACCAACCAACACGCAGATGTCGGATCAGAAGTTGAGCAAGATGCCTCCTCCTCTTCTAATGGAAAAGAGAAAGAAAGAAGGGCAGGAAGGGAAAAAAAGCGCACGGCGGAGCGATAACACTAACTAGCAGGCGCTTCTCCTACTGGCAGGTTCAGAACTGTTGTTTCCTTGCCCTTGACCCCCGGGAGTGCCGTACGCCTCATTCGGATGATTACTTACGATGTTACCTGCATACGCTTCGATTTTCCGAATACCGCAGGTTATTTTACCGTCTCCCTGTTGTACGGAGCTTGCTTGGCTGTATCTGTCGTAGTGTCTCCTCTTGAAAAAAGAAAGCAAGCTGGGGGGGGGGGGGAGGGGGGGGAAGGACGCTATCAAATCAATCAGAAACTGAAAAAACATGCAGCGAGCGCGGTGGATAACGGAAGGATGGGATCATTGAGAAGTGTGGGTGGTTGATTCCTCTTCAGGATTAGTGCCACATCAGGGGGGGGGCTGGTTCGATTGAGATACCCACCAATTGGAAGTATCCGGGTGGAGATGAGCTGCAGTACACCGCGGTCATCATTGGACAAGACTCAGATCAGCTGGCATCTGTGGGGATGGGGAGGGGCCCGCTTACTATGTGGAACAGCCAATGGTTCATTTGGTGCGCTTCATTCTTACCGTCAAAACCGTGTCAATACGGGGGTTGCATATTGTATGGGAGTACCGTGCCTGTACAACTGCTGGTACGTGCTGCCGCTTGATATAGGCATCCTTAATCAGAGTCGGAGTCACGACTCTAATCATACTTTTTCTGATGGTTTGTTACTTACCGACTGGGAGATGCTCTCGGAAAATAGGCACGCACGATCCACAGGAGCCACGAGTTTTTTGATGGAGCATACCAATTAGCACTCCATTGACTCCATCTATTTGGTAGTTCCGTACGTAAAGCTCAAGTCAAACTCACCCGAGTGCTGATTGGCTGGTATTGTGACATCCCATCCGCTGGAAAAGTCAAACACAGTCTAGCGTAGAAAATCATCATCTAGCTAGCCGTTTAGAGATTAGTGCAGTCTATCATCGAGATGTTATCTTCGCTGATGGAAGGATAACGATCCCGTGTGTCGAAGCGAATTTGTCTATTCGAGCAGCTCAGCAATTGCACTATTTGTACCATTCGTTGTATTAGTTTTATCTTCGCAACTTCATGAAGTACATGTATAGCCCCTGAGCCGCCACGACAGCAGAGAAGTCAATGCGATGAACCATGCCCGTTCCATGGTTCTGTTCACGGCACCATTTGGGGCGTGCCTATTCAGAACCCACTGCGTAGAAGTATCCCATTACTTTTTCAGTATCAGGATAAAAAGGGGCTCGTTCGTTCTCTGCTGCCATGTACCAATAGCAGCCCAGGACACAAAATAGGCCGTGAAACATCTGAAGAAATTTTTCTAGAAATAATTTCCTAGTGCCTCGGTCCACGAATCACAGATTGGGTTATATGGACACAGTTTCATAGTGCTAGTACATATTGCTAGCTTGGTCCACATTGTATCAAAGTTGAATATCCGGTAGTATGTGTATCCAATCAATGATGATCTTACGGAACTCTCATATCCGTAGCATTGTTCAAGCACTTCGCAATACTGCAAATCAAAGTCATATGATGTTCGAGGGCGTTGGAGGTGCAAATCCCACGCACTAGTACCGTAGTCACCGTTGCAAGTCCGAAACATGTCTTCGCAGGGCATCTCTTACAGGCGGCTGGAATGCATCGAACAAATAGCGACTGATGAAGAAGTTGTTGATCTTAGGCTCTAAGCACTTCGCCCGAATGAAAGAGAACAGGTGACTGAGTTAAGTGGTATCAGATTAACGACTCGACGTCACCACGCTTCTCGGACTGACACCGGTACATGTAAGATAATAATACACCGAGTAAAACACAAGCAAAACATAGCTGTAAGGAACGCTGATGATTCAAGAATGATAAGATCGTACATGGATGTCAGATGCATGCTAGTCAGTACACATATCAGACCTTGGCAGGGCTTGCAAGACGACGTCATCCATCGAAATTTCAGGATTGGGCAAGACTGCTATATCAGCCATCGTATAGCCATACTATGACCTTTACTACCCAGAACGTAGTGAGCGCTCTTGACTGATTGTTCTGCACATCCCAGCATGTCGCGTGTCGAAAGACGGTTTGTTAGCTTCGCACGGCAGTCAAACAACACTCTGCCCGTACTGTATGGAGTACTTTGTACCCGGATCCTCGCGCCATGTGCTATAAATATGGTCCGCCTTTCGGGAAATTGTGATTTGTATAGATCATCAGAACTAGTGAAGCTAGCCTGTGGTTAGATTATGGGGAAATGTGTGGCCTGCTATTAGTGCTCAGTGACACTCCAAGAGTACAGTGAATACGGTCAACTTGGGGCTGCTGTATTAAAGCGTTGACGATAGGGTAACATAGAGTGGAACAATTCAAAATATCAATATTCAATTCCATAGTGACCACGTGATATTGGGGTGTGTTTATCGTGATCTGGAGAACAACGTTGTCAGCCTTGCGTAACGATAGACTTTCTCTGGTGTAGATGGCCAAGGCATCAAGGCATCGAGACATGGATATCAAATCACATGATATCATGTGACTCATGCAAGACCGCGGGGCAGGAACTGCGCAATGAGATCGTTTGGCTGTCCGTATCGAATTTTGACTAATTTTGTCCGAAAGAGTCATACACACAGCGTCAACCGATCCACTCATTCGAGCATTTCGCGACGTTGCTCGACACATTGCTAGAGACACTGAATACAAAACTCAACAGATCGAATACAAAAAATGGCGTCTGACTTGACGGCGCCAATTTTGGACGCTTTGTCGTCGACTGATCAACCTCTCCTATCCAACGAAACCTTCCCCTCCGTCCCGTTCTTGAACATAAAAGCTGCGTTGGACCGTCTAGCGTCACGGTCGATGGTGGAATATGAGGCGATAGATAGAGAAGCTCTTGTTCTGACCGAGGAAGGCGAGTCTATTGCCGCCAATGGCTCGCACGAAGCCAAGGTTTTCGAGGCCGTTATTGCAGCTCTCGACGGGCTGAAAATCGCAGATCTCCCCGGCATCGTTGGAAAGGATATCGCCAAGGTCGGACAGGGCAATGCTTTTAAGCGAGGCTGGATCAAAAAGGATAAGGACTTGCTACGAGCGAACACAGACAAGATTGAAGACGAGACGAGATTGCTGCTACAGACTATCAAGGAATCACAGACCTACCCCGATAGCAAGGTGGTTGCAGACTTGAAGAAGAGGAAACTGATTGCGGTACAAAAAATCATCAGCTACAAGTTCAAAAAAGGTCCGAAATATGCGCGGGAATTTGTCAAGGAGGAAACCGACTTGACGGAGGAGCTCCTCACGAGCGGAGCGTGGAAAACCGCTCATTTGAAACCATACAACTTCAAGGCAAAGGGAGCCCTGACCCCCAGCGGCGCATTGCATCCTCTCAACAAGGTCCGACAAGAATTCAGGAATATCTTTTTCGAGATGGGATTCGAGGAAATGCCTACCAACCGCTTCGTCGAAACGGGTTTCTGGAACTTCGACGCCTTGTACGTACCGCAACAACACCCCGCTCGTGACTTGCAAGATACCTTCTACATTTCCGATCCTCTCAAGGCCGATCCTCCCCGTGGAGATCCCCCCAACGACCCGCATTTGACCAAAGCATCGAGTATGCCATCGTCAGCCAAGACGCAAGAAGACAAGCCCCTCGACTACCAAGCATACTGGGACAACGTTCGCGCTGTTCACGAAAACGGCAAATATGGCTCAATTGGATACCGATATCCCTGGAACCCCGACGAAGCTCTTCGCCTTGTCCTCCGAACACATACGACCTCCGTGTCGACCTACATGCTACACAAACTCGCCGCCAACCCTCGACCAGCCCGCTACTTCAGTATCGATCGTGTTTTCCGGAACGAATCCGTGGACGCCACTCACTTGGCCGAATTCCACCAAGTGGAAGGTGTCATTGCCGATTTCGGTCTTGCTCTCGGTGGTCTGATTGGCTTCATGGAAGTCTTCTTCGCCAAGATGGGTATCCATCGCCTTCGTTTCAAGCCCGCTTTCAACCCTTACACCGAGCCCAGTATGGAGATTTTTGGATATCATGATGGATTGGGCAAGTGGGTCGAGATTGGAAACAGTGGTATGTTCAGGCCGGAGATGCTGGAGTCTATGGGATTACCAAAGGACATGCGTGTGTATGGTTGGGGGTTGAGTCTAGAGAGACCTACTATGATCAAGTGAGCCTTCCAAATACGGTACGATGACTGCCTACTGACTTAGATGAACAGGTACGGAGTGAGCAATATCCGTGAACTTCTCGGTCACAAAGTCGATTTGAACTTCATCGAGTCGAATCCAGCTGTTCGTCTCGATAGAGATTAAATGGTCAATCTAGGAAAATATCAAAAGAAGAAATGAGACTCAGTGGAATGTGTAATGATCACGGTATGAAAGATGTTTCATTCGAAAAGAACAATTCCTACCCTATTTATCTGCGTCCCAAGTCACTATTCAAACTACTGGTGTTTACAAACTGTCCCGCCCGTATCTGTGCCCCAGCTCGTAATCTCGAAAAAACCGTGGCTCTTCAATAGGCGGGTTATACCTTGGTATACAATGATATTCGGCGGATGGATGTTTTAGATCTTTATTTCTGCCTCCTCTCTCATGGGATATATCTCATTTATAGAGAAAGAGTGAGGAGGCCTTGATATGCCGGTGCAACACTGCATTCTAGGAGCGGTCTTTTTTTGGGTAATTTTTTTGTTCTTTTGATTCTATACTCGGGTTTTATTTGTTTCCTTTTCGAAATTTATTCTTTCACTGAGAGGTAGAGGTTGGTTGGGAACGGATCGGATTGGAAAGTATATCGTTTATACAAGTGTCATCTGTGTCGAATTAGCTCCTGTTCTTTGAACTCTCCAGTAATTTCGAGGTACTCACCATCAGGCACATAACCCTAGTCCATATCTCATCCCCGACTCCATCACAAGCGTAGAAAGAACACGAAGAGAAGAAAAAACACAAACGGCATCAATCATATCATCGATCCCGATATCTGAAACTGAACCGAAACCGAGTCCGTCAACCCATTTTTAATTGAGTCCCATTTTGCCCCCAAAATCCAAACAAAAATTCCCGTCAGAACAAAAGCCGAGAATTTATCGCTGAGCACTCCAGACATTCTTCAAGTATCCGTCGCGCTGCGCAAGACGGTTGAGTGAGTCATCGGCCTCGCCGCGGGCACGCACGAATCCGCTGAGCGCATAGACGCCGTTCTCGCCGGTGTAGCGACCATTCTCGTCAACGTTGCCGATGGAGATCTGCACGGAGGCGTGGTCGTTGGCTTTGATGATGCGGTTGGTAGCGCTGCATTTGCGGGGGACGTAGCTATTCCATTCGTTAATTCTGTCTTTCTTCATAAATTTGGGCAAACATAGCGGTTACTGACAGATCGACGATCTCTCCCTTTTCGTTCTCCATTTTGGCTGATTTGTGTGTGGTTTTGAAGGTGGTGACTTCGAGGGGACTGCTGGATTGAGGATGGAGGTGTCGAAAATTTCAATGTGCAACTCGGCATCCCAAGCGAATTTGGGCTGCTTGGCGGCCTCCCGTGAATGCGAGAAATTTGAGTGGGGATTCGTTGTGTGGGTCATGTGACTTTGCCGGAGGTGCGTGACGTCTACCGAGAAGTGCGTGTGTACATCAAATCTAGTATCAGATTGTCGGCTACCGCCTCTATTACGACTATAGAGAACTCTTCTCTTCTCTCAAAACATCCCTCTTCCATCGCACATCAACATTTCTCGGCCCGTCTTTCCCAAATTTCACCAGAATCACTCTCTCGTCATCGCCCTTCTTCCCTGAACCATGCAACTCCAGCCCCGGCTGATCCAATGCCAGAACAGACCTTCCATCATCTAGCAATCGCACACCTCGCGGACTTACGAACTTGTCTGTCCACGGAGGGTTGCCGCTGTGTATAAACTCAAGTAGTTCCTTCCTTCGCGCTTGTTTCTCTTCCGAAGCAGATGAAGATGGACTTTGATCCAAAAATTGGGCGACGATGGAAAGTAACAGGAATTGAGGCGGATAGAGAATAATCTCGCCCGCTCGAGCTTGCCGTAGCCAATTCGAAGCTGGTAGAAATCTAGCCTCGTTGATCTCTACGCCGCCGTCCGAAGTGGGAATTTGCACTTCCTGCCTACCCCCCTCCGGAAATCCTTGCGGCGTATTCTCAGTTGTCGCCGATGAGTCCGCAATAGGCAAGAAATAGAGATACATCTGCGTCGAAAACCGCCTTGGCATATTCGTCGGCGTTATCCAATGCGTAAATGGTATCAAATTATCTTCAACCTAGGTCAGCTCACCTCTATACTGCTGGAAATAACAGAGAGAATATGACGTACCAGTATCCATCTCAGCACTCGGATTCTGTTCCTTCAACCACTCCCCAAACCCAGTCGTATTGGTATGTATGTCATGTCTCCCCTTCTCCCTCTCCGCTTTCTCTACATGCACCAATCTGTTGGGGTTAGTAGCGTCTCTCGCAAGTAAAATCCCACTCTCCTCGAACAATTCTCGGATCGCTGCCCTTCGGTAATTGATAGCATCGTAATGTCGACGGGGATCATCCGGAGACATATTGAAATCGCCATCGTGTCGGGGCGAGATGTTGCCGCCAGGGAACACGTGCGCAGATGCAAATGAGGTGGATGTTTTCACGCGGTGGAGAAGGAGGACTTCGTTCTCCGGGGATATGAGGACGACGCTTATCAATAGATTAAGGATTTGTACGTCAAGATATTCGACAAATGCTTGATTGCGTACCTTGAGCTCGGGCGAGGGACTGGTACTTCCTTCTTTTGGGGTTTTGTAGACATTGCTGATTCCGATGTTCTACGAGATGAACTTCGGGGATTTTGTATTGCTGAAAATGGTCGGTTATTCGCGCGGTAGCGTTTGATTGTAATCACCGGATGGTGAGAAAGCGAGCTCAAGCATGAACCGAGTGACTCAATACTGTGATAGTCCAAAATAGCTATTCTCCACCACTTGGTGACAGGTAGCATTTTATCCTGAACGCGATGACCTTCCAGAAGGAAACAGAATTGTTATAAGCTGTTACCTCGGTTGCATAAGCTACCATAGTTGGCAAGGCTACTGGGGACGGAGCTAAAAACGCGGGGAGAGCAAGGGCCGAGGCTAGCCACTGCGGATCAACCATAAAAATGTCCAAGAACTGAGGTCAAATAGCAGTTGCAAAGCTATTGAATAAATCAATCATAATACATTATCACTTTTATCTATCTTCACTCATACAATCATTGCTTATATCCGTCACCGGGTCTAAGAGTAAAGCTTCTTGTCAAAACTGTGGAGGCCGTGGACATTACCCTCTGCTTGGGCACTGCCGCTGCGTAGTTCGAAACGAACAGTCTTATTGTTGACGGATTCGTGGAGATCCTGGACGCTGCGGACGCCAATGTCCTGCAACGAGTGCTGAATACCGGCAATGAGGTAGGGGACGAATTTGGTCACGGAGCCGCGGTCAAGGACAGATCCAGACACACCTTGGGCGACAAGGACTCGGTCTTTCTCCGAGAAGTATCTGGCAGTACCAGCATTACTGGCCTTGCTGTCCTTTCCACCCTTGCCGGCCTTCTTGTCCTCCATGGCGTCAATGCTACCCATTCCACGATAGGCCTTGACAAGCTGACCCTCGCTGCTGACAAAGTATTCACCAGGAGATTCTGTGGTACCTGCAAGCAAACCACCCATCATAATAGTGGAAGCACCCATAGCAAGACCCTTGACAATGTGACCAACGTTTTGAATACCACCGTCGGCAATGCAAGGAACACCAAAACGGGCAGCAAATGAGGCAACACTGTGGACAGACAAAGCTTGGGGACGGCCAACAGCCATAACCTCCTGGGTGATGCATGCACTACCGCTACCCATGCCAATTCTCAGGCCATCGGCACCGGCGGCAATCAGATTGGCGGCCTGGTCTCGCGTAACCACGTTGCCGGCGATAACATCGATTTGAGGGAAAGTCTTCTTAACCCACTTGATCATATCAAGCTGGTACATACTGTTTCCCTGACTGCTATCAAGAATGACGATATCGAGACCAGCATCAACGAGCAACTGCAATCGATCCTTGTCACTTTCGCGAGTACCGATAGCAGCAGCGGCAATGAGCTGCTTGGAGTGGGGGAGCTTGGAGGCAAGAGGGTAGTGGAGGTTCTTTCTCAAATCGGAGCGGGAGAGCAAAGAAACAAGGTTGCCGTCCTTGTCAACGATAGGAAGCTTGCCCTTCTTGGAGTTACGCAAGACTTCGTTGGCCTCGGCCAATGTAGTGCCAGCGGGTGCGGTGACGAGGTCGGTAGACATGACTTCAGTGACGGGGTCTTCGTCAGAAGTATGGAACTGAATGTCACGGCTGGTGACAATACCGACGAGCTTGGATCGGAGAGTACCATTTTCTATATGCCAAATTAGAAAATGACCGCAACAAAAGGTGTGAATGTGACAAGTATAGAAAGAAGAGCTAAAATCAGATAGAAATCTTTTCTCCACACAGCTTGCGCTGACTACGGTGGAACGAAAGTTATTTGTAAAGATGTTGGAACATCATGAAAGCGACGAATGACATAGAAACAAAGGCAGGAGAAGGAGTAGGAAACGTACCCGTGACAGGGAAACCACCGAAGCCCCAAGTAGACTTAAGCTCCTTGGCCTCCGCGACGGTTGTCTTGGGAGAGATGACGACAGGGTCGAGAATGAACCCATTCTCGTACCTCTTGACTTTACGGACCATTTCGGCCTGGTCTTCAGCAGAGCAGTTGTGATGGATAACACCGAGTCCTCCGAGAAGAGCCATGTGGATAGCCATGTTGTGTTCAGTGACAGTGTCCATAGGAGAGGACAAAAGAGGCGCTTTCAAGGAAATGCGCTTAGTGACCGGAGTGTCAAGAGTAACTTCGGAAGCAGGGAATCCTGATAAAAAGGTCAGTATCAGTTGAATTCTTTGACAAGATCTTTACCATACCAATATAACCGGGCAAAACAAGGAAATCATTATAAGTCAAGGCACCGTGCTTGTCAGAGTCAAGCAGAGTATCGACATCCAACCCATCTTTGGTAGGATAATCCTTCTCGAGGATTTCCAAAGCCTTGGTGTAGTCCTGAATCTCTCCCTTGGCGTGGAAAAAGCCCTGAGCGTCGCCGTTGGTGATAGTCATGATGATATATGGATAAATACGAAAATAGAAATATTGGGGGTATCAAAGAGCAAAGTGAAGAAGAATGGATGAGAAAACAGTCAACAGACCACTATGATAGGTTCCTGCTGACGGGGAAGAGTTTCCTTTCCCAAAGAAAAGAAAGAAAGAAAAAGAGAGGAAGAGGGCGAGTTCGGGATTGACGCAGATAACTTTTTTTTTCGGTTGTGGGGTTCGAATTGACGCTAGTCGCTGATTGGATCGAGCATGATGGCGGTGAGCAGTGGCATTCAGGCAACTGCCTATCGTTATCGATAACAACGTTACTTGATCTAATACCTGACACTTCCAGATAACTTTATGAGCATTAATAATTTTGATAGATGTACGTGATTGTAGGGTACCTGGGTGGTCGTGCAGTCAGGTCTTCGAATTTGGGTTCTTTCTTGATGGCTTTGTTTGTCGTAGTGAAATGTATCTCGATGGGCGACGTGATGCCGCCGGTTGAAGTTTTATATAAGCCTGCATTCCCAAAGAGACCTGCGCTATATGTTGTTGACATCGACTAATCAGTGCATACCTTATTCAGCGCCAGGTAGACGCGACTCTCAAAAAGCTTGGATTTCACGAGATGGGAGGCTTCATGATAGGTCGGATATCGGCTTGTCTCGCAACTAAATGACGACACCATGATTGCGAATGAAGTTAAAGATTGAGCTGTTTATAAGCTCTTCGATACTGTACTGCGAAAAATGAACCAGGAATCCTATGTTCTTCATTTAACGATTGAGAACGCTGTTTGAAAATGGCGTCGCAAGAAATGAAGCAGCATGGCACCTTCCAGCCCCCTCGTGTTCCTCGTAGTCAAAGCAAGCCAGGGTAACAAGCTCTCTATGCAATGGAAGGTCTATGATAGCACTAAACATAGTACTCATCATAGACTCGAGAAGAACATGCAGCCAGCTAGTGAGCCAACACAACTTGAAAGCAATGGTTTTGTCGAATATGTTGGAAACAACAAACTGAAAGATAAGAGTGTACTTATTACCGGAGGCGAGTGAGCACATCTCTCTGGTCAGTTGCTCGAGGATATTGTGCTAACTGCAGATCGATAATCCTTAAGCTCCGGAATTGGTCGTGCTGTTGCAATTCTCATGGCAAGAGAAGGCGCCGATGTGACGATTGCTCATCTCCCGGAAGAGCACGAAGACGCGCAACACACCAAAAAAATGGTGGAAGCTGAGAACAGATCTTGCTTTCTGTTCGCTGGCGACTTGACCAACTACGAAAATTGCCGTCGTGTTGTTGATGAACACTTTAGAAGGTATGAACATGTGCTGGACTTCGCATACCGATGGGCGTTCCAGAAATGTCTTATTCAACGGTGCTAGCTACGGAACTCTTAACATCCTTGTGAACAATGCATCCCAACAATACATGTGCAAAACATTCACAGACATAGATCTCAACACCGTCGAGCATGTCTTTCGATGTAATATCCTACAGATGATGGCAATGACCAAGTATGCACTTACATATATGAAGAAAGGAGACACGTGAGCATCTCCCATGTCCGAGTGCGCTATGATCAATGCTGACCAATCACCAGTATCATAAACACAACGTCAGTCGTCACATTTCGTGGGTCTTCTAGTATGGTTGATTATGCAGCTACCAAAGGAGCCATTGTAGGGTTTACGCGCTCTCTCGCAACGCAATTGATTCCCAAGGGAATTAGGGTCAATGCCGTGGCGTATGTCTTTAAGGTCCTTGTCCTTATCGTGAGACATGGATTAACAAACTGATGCTGAAGACCCGGTGCCATATATACCCCTATCCAATCTGATACACGAACGGCAAAGCAAATGGAAGGTTGGCACGCAAACAGTCCACTCGGACGTCCCGGACAGCCAAGCGAGGTTGCTCCTACCTTTGTGTTCCTGGCTAGCCCTGAAGCTTCGCTGTACTGTGAGTTAGCCGCCCCTTCTAGCGTCAAGTGAACTGACATTCGTTCGTAGATGGTCAAATCCTGCACTGTTATCCTATCGGTGATTGAGTCATCTAATCCTGTTCACGAGAGCATCGTCTGTATGAAGTCTCTCGAATTGTTGTATTCTATCCGGGTATTCAAACGAGCCATGAGGCAGCTTTATCCAATGCACTATCCCAGCCCCCCTCATTCTTCCAAGTAGCCACACTTTCAATCTCATCCTTTCCTAGTTTGAGTCCGTTGTAAAGATGCTTGATCAGAGCGTCAGACCTGATTGCAATGAGCCCTTACGAGATAGGATAGTGCTTACAGGAAACATCCCCTCTCCCTCCCGTGGCCCGCAAATCTTCGCATCTGGACTCTCCCATCGTGTGTTATCTTCCACCTTGGCATACTCAAGTCGGAGTACATATACAATAGGCTCGTCCTTGAAAAAGAACTTCAAAGTGTTCGGTACCTGACGTGCCGAAGAGAGATGTATGAAGCCCGACTGTAAGTCTAGATCGCTGACAGTCAGTCGTTCCGGTAATGGCTCGGGAATGGGCGCACTCGACGGGACGAGTTTGTAGACGTATTTCGGACCATCTGATGAAGCCATCTTCACTCTAAGTGCCTAATGAGGACCAGCCGGACAGCACGTAAGATTGGTCTGAGCTCGAATCTGTCGTCTGCAAAAACCTTGGAATGTTGTGTATGGTGGGGCGATCTCATCTCTTCATGATCGTCATTGAGCACTGGCTTGAAACATCCCAATACGAATTTTACATGACATCAGTTGAATGTTCGAAACAGATACGGTAATTACAGTAACGGCGGCTATCCAAATCACATGACTTTCGGCGTAAAGCAAGCCTCAGCAACCGGCACCGCGCGGCCATACCTGATCGGGACAAATGTAAACAACAGAGACGGGCAACCCCTCCCGGAAAGATCACAAACTTCTGGGAAGCTGCGACCGAAACCAGGCACTGGCCCCGTTCCTGCTAGTTTTGTTGTTATCGTTGCCCATCGTCAAAAGGTCAGCCTTATTCGGCGGATCTGCTCGGCGAGTCGCTCACCTCTCACTTGATGCTTTGAATATCACCACCTCCCGGACACACTCCTTGCTCGCCGTTGTTTGTGACGCCCCTTGATTGCCATATAACCACCGCCGTCGATTAAACACATTTCTTTGTTCTTGCGCTGCCGACGCAGGCATGTGTTCCTTGGTGTCGAAGTGCTCGCCTAAGTATTCCCTTCGTACTTTCCGCCTTTCGCCCTACGCTGCGTAATGTCATATCCGTCAGCATTCAGACGATCACAAACCGACATCGGGACCTCTGCCTCAAGTCCGTTGCGGCATGATTCTGTTGCTTCTACAACAAGTTCATCAGCCTACTCTGTCTTCTCGAATAATGCAGCACCAAGTCGAAGTAGTACCATTTCATCAAATGCTTCTTCTGTGAATAATTTTGGCCACAAGCGTGGCATGAGCGAGGTCAGTGTCTTGGCTTCGAATACATCAACTATGCATGACAGACGTCCTTCCGCTGCTGAGACTTATGGCAATATTCGACGCTCTTTGCGTCCGCTACCTCAAGCGCCCAATTCATCTCCAAAGAGCTCGTTAAAGGAGGGCACAACTCGCCATACTAGAAGCTACACCATTGATGATACAGTATATCGCAAATCTGTATCCCCAGCAGGGACACCTGAGCGCAAGATCAGATGGCAGGACGAGGATCAATCTCCTCAGCCCATGACAGAATTCCCCTTCCCAGCTTCAACGCCTCCACGACCGCGTTCACAGCATTCTTACAGCCAGAACAGCCCCCTCGCACCTAACTTGGCCGCAGCTTTTACAGCACCAGAGCTCGAGACATTTCAGAAGTCATCCACGGGTCACCTTCGAACTCTGTCAAAGTTTGCGAAATCTGGAGAGACCGAAGACTTCGCAATCGACTCGGCCCTCCCTTCAGTGGTCGGCTTGCAGAATAGAAGGCGATTGAAGCGATCGGATTCGATTCGTGAAACCACTGTCGCCAAGACCAAGAATGTATCGTCATCATGGGCAGCCGGCAACTGGATGGACAAACAGAGGCAATTCCTTCAAGCCTACGAATATCTCTGCCATATTGGAGAAGCGAAAGAATGGATAGAGGATGTTATTCAAAAAGAGATTCCGCCCATTGTGCAGCTTGAAGAGGCACTTCGGGATGGCGTGACGTTGGCCGAGATCGTACAAGCTCTATATCCCGATAGAGTGTTGCGAATTTTCAGAAATCCACGTCTGCAATATCGACATTCCGATAACATTGCCTTATTCTTCCGCTTTCTCGATGAAGTTGCCTTACCTGATATTTTTCGGTTTGAACTGATTGATCTGTACGAGAAAAAGAACATTCCAAAGGTCATTCACTGTATTCATGCTCTTTCATGGCTGCTTTATAAAAATGGGATCGTCGCTTTTCGGATTGGAAACCTGGTCGGTCAGCTACAATTCGAGCATCATGAGCTCGAACAGACGCAAAAGGGATTAGATAAAGCTGGAGTCAGCATGCCTAGTTTTTCTGGAATGGGTGCATCATTTGGCGCCGAACCTGAGCCCGAACCGGAACCAGAGCCCGTTGAAACCGAAGAAGAACGTATCGAACGCGAACTACACGAAAATGAGGACTCTATCAGTGATCTCCAAACACAAATTCGCGGTGCTCTGCTACGAGTCAAACTAGGCAAAGTCATGAACGAGCTTTGGGACAACGAACATCTGGTAGTCGAGCTACAGTCCATGATACGAGGTGATTGGGCACGTCAAATCTCTGGCTACCGTCTGCAAATGCGCCAATTCGCAGTCAACCTGCAGGCTATCTCTAGGGGGTTTCTAGTACGAGCACGCAGACAAAATGACGAGGAATGGTGGCAGCTCAAGGAACCCGAAGTCTTGAAGATACAAAACCTTTTCAGAGGTCGTAAAGCCAGGGACCAGATATCGCAATTGAAGACGAGAATGCGACGTGAAGAATCTGGTGTAAAATCTATTCAAGCAGCGATTCGGGGCGCAATGCAACGAAAAAACGCCTCTGATCGAGTTCAGCAAAGTAGAGGCGCGGAAAAGGAGGTTAAAATGCTTCAAGCCGCTATTCGAGGCATGCAAGAACGTCAGTCGGTGGGCCAGACGCTGGCTCAACTACAGCTCGAAGGCCCTTCAGTCTTATTCCTTCAGTCAGTTATTCGAGCCTCGGCTGAAAGGGCTCATGTGGCCGGTCTAAAGCAGGAGCTGGCGCAGAATGAAGATAAAATATACTCACTGCAGTCATATGTTCGTGCAGCAGCAGTCCGCGAGCAACTGAAGTCTGTCCGTAATCAACTCAGGGAACATCAAGGAGCTGTTGCCGACCTACAGAGTATTGTCCGTGCCAACGCATTGAGGTCCAAACTCGCAGAGCAAAGGTCCATGCTAGCCGTGACGGAACCTGAAGTACTGCTTATTCAGTCCATGGCTCGTGGAATGTTTTTGAGAAATCGGGTCAGATCCGATCTCCAGGACCTCGAACAGAACGCGCCGCTATTCACAACCTTGCAATCTCTTGCCCGCGCTGCTTTGGTCCGCAGAGATATTGGACAGATCCTCACGCAACTCGAAGAAAATGAGGCCGAAGTCGTACAACTTCAAGGACTTATTCGGGCAATGCTCGTCCGCATCGATGTAGGCAATGATTTGTCGGATTTAGAGGCGGAAGAACACATCGTCACGGACTTTCAAGCACGCATCAGAAGCTACCTTATTCGACTACGATTTGCTGAAAAGCAACGCTTTTTCCGAGAGAATATGGAAAAGGTTATTAAGGTTCAGAGTTTCGTCCGAGGCAAGATTCAAGGCCAGGCATACAAGAGTCTTACAAGCGGGAAAAATCCTCCTGTGGGTACCATCAAAGGCTTCGTCCATTTACTCAACGATAGTGATTTTGATTTCGATGAAGAGATTGAATTTGAGAGACTCAGAAAGAATGTTGTCCAGCAGGTAAGGCAAAATGAGATGGCAGATCAATACGTCTCGCAATTAGATATCAAGATTGCACTGCTCGTCAAGAACAAGATCACCCTGGATGAAGTCGTCAAGCATCAAAAACATTTCGGTGGACACGTCGGATCTCTACTGTCGAATAACAATATCCTATCAAAGGATCCCTTTGATCTCAAAGCACTGAACAAGACCTCCCGCAAGAAGCTCGAACAGTACCAGGTTTTGTTTTTCTTGCTTCAGACCCAGCCGCAGTACCTCGCCAGACTCTTCCGCAAGCTACGAGAACAGAATACCAGCGACAAGGAGTATGATAAAACCAAGCACGTCATCATGGGTCTTTTCGGTTACGCGCAGAAGCGACGGGAAGAATATTATCTGATCAAGCTGATTACACGCTCCATCAAAGAAGAGATTCAGAGTTGTCCGTCCCTGCAAGACTGGGTTCGATGTAACTCATTCTGGCTCAAAATGTTCATGGCTTACGTCAAGTCGCCGAGAGATCGAAAGTTCTTACGTGAAATTCTCAATCCAATCGTCAAGGAGTGGATTCTTGAGAACCCGGACATAGATCTTGAGAGCGATCCTATGCAAATTTATCGCAATGCCGTCATCAACGAAGAACTTCGAACCGGACAGAAGAGCCGACGGCCTCTTGATATACCAAAAGAAGCTGCCATTCGGGACCCTGAGACACGGGCTATTTTCATTCAACACTTAGAAAACCTTCGCGACATTTCAGAGCAATTCCTTGGCAGGTTCCATGAAGCGCTTCCAAAGATGCCGTTTGGTATACGCTATATTGCCAAGGAATTATACGAAATGCTCCTCGCTCAGTATAGCAACGAAGATCCTGGCCTCGTACTACAAGTAGCCGGCCAATGTATCTGGAAGAATTATCTCCAGTCCGCTGTCTTGGAGCCTGAGAAGCATGGTGTCGTCGATCATAGCTTAGACCCTAAGCACAAGAAGGATCTGAGCGAGATCGCTAAGGTCCTTTCTCAAGTGGCATCAGGCCGTCTATTCGGTGAAGAGGGTGTCTTCCTGCAACCATTAAATCCTCATATTGGCAACTTCATCCTGCGTCTAGGTGATATTTGGGCAGATAGTAAGTTCTTCCGCAATTCTTTTCTCTTCGAAACATGTCTAACTTGCCACTAGTGATCTCTGTGCAAGAAGCAGAGTCGTATTTTGACATCGATGAGTTCAATGATCTTTATGCTAAAACTAAACCTACCTTGTACATCAAAATGTCCGACATCTTCTCCATCCACCAACTTGTTGCAAGCGAAATCGACTTCTTATGCACACGACCGGATGACACTCTCAAGGAGATTATACGTGATCTCGGCAATGTTAAATCGAATGAACATGAGCTTATGGCTGTCAGGTCTTCTGAAATCAGTCTGACGCTTCATCCAAAGCTTACTAACATGGAAGGTAAGAAATGCTGTCCTATACGAGCGAGATCCCTGTACTAATGTGAAACACAGACCCGGAAGCTGGTATCAAAGCCCTATTCATGGAGACCAAGAGATGCATTCTCTACATCATCAGAGTTCAGTCCGGCGCAAATCTCATGGAAATCATGCTTAAGCCCCCAACGGAAGAGGATGAACAGCGATGGCTATCTCTCGTCCACGACGAACTTTCCGCGAACAACAAGAGGAAAGGCGCCTATTCCGAAGTCAATACAGCGCTAGATTTGAGCACCATGAATTATGCGGACTTAAAGAGTGTAGCCCTCGAAAATATACTTCGCTTGGAGCAATCTGGAAAGATCAGCCGGCATAATCAGTATCAAGATATATTGAATGCGATTGCGCTAGACATTCGAACCAAGCATCGCCGAAGAATCCAACGGGAACGAGAGCTGGAAAGCGTTCGTTTGACTTTGTCCCGACTGAACGATCAAGCCGAATTTCTTGAACAGCAACTTAAGACTTATAACGACTACATTGAGCACTCCATGACGACTCTTCAGAACAAAAAGGGCAAGAAGCGTTTTCTATTGCCTTTCACGAAGCAATGGGACCACGAACGTGAACTCCAGAAAACGGGCCGAGTATTCAAGCTTGGTTCCTACAAATACTCGGCACGCACTCTTGCCGAAAAAGGAGTATTGGTGCATTGGAAGGGCTATACAGAGCGTCAATGGGACCGAGTTGACCTCAGTATTTCCAGTAATGAAGTTGGAGTGTTTATTCTCGACGGAAGTAGTGGCAATATGATGATACCTGGTGCCAATGCCCAGGTACCACTCGATGACCTTTTACAAGCACAGTACAACAACACGCAATTCCTCGATTTCTTCGAAGGCACTTTACGAGTGAACGTTGATTACTTCTTGCACCTGATCATGAAGAAATTTTACAACGAGTGATGATTTTGTCTCTTGCTACTTCCACTTAATTCGATGATGACATATGCCATCAATGGCCGGACTTTATGGCTTTAATGATCTCTCAATTACGTTCAATGATATCCTTAAGAGGTAGGGCTTCGGAGTGTTGGCTGTTTTGATATGATTTCCGGGCAAGCGAAGTGGCCTTTTCGTTTTACTGCGATTATGACGCATATTGACTTGACCTTTTGTTTTTGTATCTTGTTTCATCACTGCATATATCGTATATCCCTGTCTTGTTCTACTGTACACTTCCTCACTTACGAAGTCAAAGCTTGAGTTCAATCACCATTGATCCTGTCATGTTCGTTCGGTCATTAGTATTGCTTCAACCTGTATGTAACGTATCTTACGCGGTATAGCTGTTCTACTTATCACGCGATATGAGATCGACTCAATAACACTAGCAAAAGGCCAAGTAGAAGTTCACATTGTAGACCGAATATTCTCCGCCCTCAAAGGGAGATATGTAGATCGCCGAAAATCACGTGACGGATACGGAGGTGCGCGGCGAAGCGATCGCTGCCTCAGGCGCGCAACTCCTGAAGCCATATGGCATCAGGCACGTTTGTTTGCCAAAGTCGGGTCCATACCTAGTCTCCCTTCGAGTCCATTCATGAACCAGCCCAGCGACGTTGGCAATCTTGAGCCGCGACATATCTGACGGATAGCTTCTTTTGTCTCACCACTTTTCATTTGTTCAAAAAAGAATATACGATGGATTTCAGCAGTCTTAAAGAGCAGGTTAGCAACCTGACTCTGTACGATATCAAGGCGGGTGTTCGCAAGGTTCAGAATGGTACGTATAACAGCAATTGCATCTTCTACTGCGCCAGACAGCTGATTTACTGAAATGCAAAGCTGTCATGAATTATACCGAAATGGAGGCCAAGGTCCGAGAAGCCACCAATAATGAACCGTGGGGCGCATCGTCAACATTGATGCAGGAGATTGCGAGCGGCACACACAACTAGTCAGTTGGATTGCGACTCTAGATTTTTGCATGGACGTTAACGAATCTGCTTCGGATAGTCATCTCCTCAACGAAATCATGCCTATGATATACAAGCGATTTACAGAGAAGACGTCAGAGGAGTGGAGGCAAATATATAAGGTACGGCTGACAGTATCTTTACAAAGCAATTGGCGGCGGAGTAATGGTCCTAACAACTGGAATATCAGGCACTGCAACTCCTCGAATTCCTGATCAAACACGGCTCCGAACGCGTTGTCGACGATGCCAGATCTCATCTATCCCTGATTCGCATGCTTCGCCAGTTCCACTACATCGACCCCAATGGCAAGGATCAGGGTATCAATGTCCGCAACCGATCTCAGGAACTCGTCAAACTTCTCGGCGATGTAGACGCTATTCGGGCAGAACGAAAGAAAGCTCGCGCCAATCGCAACAAATTCGGCGGCATGGAAGGAACTGGTGGTGCATTCTCGAGCGGCGGCGGTGGCGGCGGTGGTAGATACGGGGGTTTCGGCAGTGATTCATATGGAGGATACAGCGGAGGTGTGTTTGGCGATGGAGGCGGTTTCGGCGGTGCAAGCGACCCTAGTGATTTCAGGGATGGTGCTAGACGGTCCAGTCGTTTTGAGGAATACGATGAAGAAGATGATGAACCTTCTGCGGCACCTGCATCTCGACGAGCTGCAGAGCCTAAGGCACAGGCTAAAGCGCCTCAGCCACCATCAAAGGCGCAAGAGGTTGATCTGTTCGACTTTGGTGATGATGATGTTGTTTCTGCCCCGGCTGCAGTGCCTTCGTCCACGGCTGCTGGCAAAAAGCCTGCTACTGGCATAGATATGCTCGGTGGAGCAGCCGGTGTAGAAGACGATGATGACTTCGATGATTTTCAGTCTGCATCACCACCTGCTGTGGCGCCAACAGCAGTCACCACCACAGCAAGCACGCAATTCGTCGCACCGAAACCAGTCTCAGCAGCCCAAGGAGCGGATTTGACGGGTCTTGTCGGATTCACATCAAATACAACCACGCCCACAGGCTCGACGACAATGTCCCCGCCTCCTCTATCGGGAGGCTCGGCATTCGCAGCACCAGCCGCACCGCTCCAACAACAGAAACCATCCGGCTACCAGGCACCCACACCAAACTACTATACCTCCGTCAACGCGGGCTTCAACAGCCAGCCCTCGGTATTGTCGCCCACCTCTACTCTTGCCAGCGGCAGACCCGGTATGGGCGGAAGCACATCCTCCTTTTCCTCACTCACCTCCCCAACAACTCCATCATCAATAGGCTCCCCATCATCTCTCGCAGCAGCAGGCAAAAAGCCAGCCTCCAAATCCGCCGGTGGGGACGCCTTCGGTTCTTTGTGGAGCACCGCCAGCGCTGGTGCCGGGATCCAGAAGACAGCAGCGCAAAAGGGGCCTAACCTGGCGAGTATGGCCAAGGAGAAGTCCAGTGCCGGTATTTGGGGAACTACTGCTGGAAACAACACATCGAATAACAACAATAACGGAGGATTCTCTTCTAACAGGCCGGCTAACGGAGGCGGGGATCTGCTTGGTTGAGATAAAAGAAGTACAGATTGAGCTGTGAGAATGGTCATCTAGTAGATAGAGAGAACTTTTTTCTCTTTTGTGTGTGTTTTCATTGCGCCTGGTTGATGATTGAATTGATTTATTATAGCCTTTTGTCATTTTCTGCCCCTGTTCGTTATTACGTCTTCGCCTTCAATGATTGATTGAATACAATGCCGATCCACGGTTTATTAGCCTTTCAATTGATTATCTGTTCATGGAGATGAGGGTCGTTTGATCTTCGAAACCAATTTGGAAGAATCGGTCACACTGCAGGATTGGTGGAACGGGCTCCACCTTGGAAATAGCATATAGTCAACTATAATACACAAACATTTGACGCGATCATGCAATGCTTTCGACCGTACAAATGAAAAGAGAAACAGTTGTAAACAATCTCAACGTAATCGTAGATTCCATGCTACTGTCATTGCCATAGATGAGAAAAGTATTTATAAAAATAAAAATGTGCAGTGATCCCGCATCGTAAAGAAGATAAGAGAGGGTATGGAAATTATGTGACAAGTGGTTGATGTGGACAAAAATGTTCACCAGTATACAAAGATGATGCAAAAGACAAGAAATGTTCACTACAAAACATATATCAAACATGAATTAGAATATAGATGCAATAAAGTAAAGTTAATCGATCATTGAATCATTCATGTCATGAACATGTTATCTCCTCTGCGATTTTGATATGGTCGTGAAGAAGGGACAAGGGGAGAAATAGAGGTAGAGTCATTTATCGGAAGTCGTCGCTGTTGCCTTCGTCAACTTCAAGCTGATCGATGCGTTGGACGAGTTCCTTGGTTTCGCGGGCAATTTCAAATGCGATAGGTGGTAGCTTGGCGGTCAAGTCACGCAGTTGTTCGGGACTTTCAATTTCCTCTCCCTCGGCGGCTGTATGAGACAGACGGTCTGAGCAGTCGGCTAGGCTTTGAACAACCGGACCTAGTCGCTCGCGCACTGCAGGGCTGATTTCAGCCTTGTCCATGGCATGATCTGTCGAGGCAACCACGTTGCCTACCACAATCGATATCGCGCTGATGTGTTTACGGATGGATGAGATGTGTTCTGTACCACGGATGCTGGCAACGAGCGCTTGGATAGTCTGGACAAGCCCCTCAGTTTGATCCTCTAGGTATAGCTGAGATATTTTTAGCGTTGAATTAACGACAAGTTGGAAGTTGGAAACATACCTTCAATTCTTCCAATTCATGGTCTTGAGGACGCACAGCGCCGTATCCTGCCTTTCCAATAGCAAGGCCCTGAATAGGAATTCCGCTGCGAGACATTGTACGTCGAGAATGAGCTACACTTCGGGTTCTGGCTGATGGACTGCTGATAGCGCTATATACGGACTCATTGTTACTCAGACGACTTTGACTGGCGGCCACGCTGAAGTAACCCGGCGATTGCATGGGAGCAATATTGTCCTCGTTCTCATCTTCAAAGTCTTCGACAGGACTGGCCTGAACTTTGACCAAGCGCAGGAGCTCAATGACGGCAGTGCTAAGGTGAGATGCAGCCGCATCAAGCAAAGACACAGGCGAGAGGCCGTTGGAGCCGGCAAAATTCTTCGATGCCGTGATGAGGTTGTTGGCAGTCGCCGAAACCCTCGACTTTGCTCGTTTCTGTACAGGGGACACCTCACCCGCAGTGTCGGTGTCATTCATAATATGGCGCACAGCCACAACGACCACTTTCATCTGCTCGAGAACGAGACTGGGCTCACCAGAACGAGCCGAGCGCAGAAGCTCATCAATTGACATTTGAAACTTAGTGACATGTGCATCTTTGACCAGCCCATGCTCATGTATTAGCTCGTTTTCTCTCGCGGCCAAACTAATATCGGTGTGTAGATTAGGAATGCCGACTGTCGATGTACGCAAGTGTCGTAGCTGGGTCTTTGCCCTGATATAACGAGTTTTCCACTCTTTGACCTCTTCCTCCAGACGGTTGACATCACGTGAAAGCTTTTCTTCTTGTTCCCAAGTGGCATTGCTTCGCTCCGACATAGCCCTCATTTCTTTCAAGAAGTTACTGGCGTCGCGGCGCACTTCTTCTGTGGTCTTCTGTTGCTCTTGCAGTTCAGACTGAAGAGATTCGTGACGTATCTCGAGGTCGCTGTACCGTTGCTGAAGCTCGGCATCAACACCTGCACCAGGCGCGGTCTCGATTTGTTCCCGCAATTCGCGCTCTTTCTCGGCATGTTCTTTCTGCAGCTGTTCCAGCTTATTTTGAAGGTACGTGTTTGCATTTTCGACGTCGGCGACTTTATTTTCCAGCTCAGACTTGACGCCTTCCCATTCATCACGTTCACTGGTACTGATCTACAGATTGTCAGCACTTTCTCTCTGCTTCAACTACAACTATACGCACCTGTGACTTTTCCTGCTCGTCCTGCAAACGAGATATTTCCTCATCTTTGCTCTTCATCAATGCTTGGAGTTCGTCAACTCGTTCCTGTAATGTTGCAACTTGAGTTTGATTATCTGCCAGGACTTTTTTCTCTCCTAACGTCGTCGTCGTTCCTCTTCGACTCTGTAAAGCGTCCAATCCAAAAGCATCGCTGCGTCCGTCATAATCATCATCTAAACCACCGTCATCGTCGTCCTCCACAAGCGTACTTTTGTTAGGAACAATCGTGTTGCTCTGGAATGATTTGGCCAGAGGCTCCTCCCCATTAGGACTCATTCCACCACTAAGAGATTGCTGCCGCGGAGGAAATCGTCCACCAGGCGGTCCTCCAGGACCTCCAGGACCCCCAGGACCAGAGGGAAATCCTCTACCGCCAGGGCCACGCGATGATGGTCGAGGACCGCCGGGGTATCCATTTGGTGGTGGGAATCCATTTGAACCTGGTCGGAAACCATTCATCGGACCGCTTCCACGAGGAGGACCACCTCGCATGCTACCCGCAGGACTTCCTACACGAGGCACATCGGGCCCAGCGAACTGTGGGAATCGCCGTTCCAATTCACAAAAAACGTCGGTCGCCAAGTCGCGGAATCGTGGATGCTGCAATGACGCAAGTTTCTGACGGGCCTGGTTCCGCTTCTCGTGAAAGTCCGGTCGAGGAGGTAGCGAGGGTGGAATATCTGTCCGCGGAGGCCGTCCTGGACCTCCAGCAGCTTGTTGACGTCGGACAAGTTCATCAAATACATCGGTACTCAATTCGTGAAACTGTGTCGGCGATAGTCTCAAAAGTTTATCCCGGGCTTTGTTCGTTTTCATGGCAGCCCTATCACTTGCATGCGGATTTCCCAAAAAACGGCGAACCGCATTATAATGTTGCGCTAGCGAATCTTCCATTCTGCGATAACGACCGCCTTGCTGGTCTGGCAATGTTCCTACACTTGATCTCGCAGCAACAGAACTCGGAGGCGATGGGTTACCGGGATCGCCCGGCCGTCGAGGCATTGGATTACCGCCATTCGGACCTAAAGAGCCGGTCGGGGTGGGAGCACCTGAGCTCGGAGGGGTCGCTAGGTTTCCACGATTCTGTACTGACTGTACTGACGGGGAGAGGGGAGGATTGAGTCCGAGTTGATATTGGCCGATGCCGGACCATTCGCTGTCATCAGCGGAGACGGGGGACATTGTACCGTTGCGGCCATTCATATCGGTAGGCAAACACTCGGATTATAGAGGCAATGGAGAGAAAATATAATAACAGAGCGTTTCGTCCGGTCACTCCATGTATCCGACAAGACGAACTTCGGCTGGACTTTCGTAGATGGCCAATCTCGCGGAACAAAGAGCAGGTATCGACAAGTCGATCGCAAGCTATTCGGCTCAGATCCAGCCTCTTTGTGTGTGGTTGGGCGCCGGCAAGGATCTCGATACTGCAGGCAACGTTTTAGGGAGAGTGTGTCTCAGGAGTATACTCGTCACACCGGGCTAGACGCAAGGAGCAAGATAAAGAAGCGCAGGCACACAAAGGGACCGCGAATAAATGACATTCAAAAGTGTATATACGTGGAGTATATTTATCGGACGCTGAAAGAAATGAAGAGGTTGTACTGTACAAGAAGCGAAGTTCAATTCAATTTAGCGTAGAGGAAGAATAATCGGGCGTGACCTGGTTGGAGTGGAGATTTTTGCGACGGACATGCTCCTTCCAGACGAGTGCAACCGGGAGACAGAAAGAGAGGGAGAGAGAGAGGGAAGGCACGAACGGCTTGTGGCTAGACCCTCCGCCCCGGCCGCTCCTTCCCTCCGTTTGACAGACGAGTACATGGTACAGAGTACGTACCTGACACAGCCACAGCCCCCTGAACCTTTCTCGTTGATTCTTTTGCATCTACATGGTACTTACGACATGCTTATACTGCGTTTCTATTTGTACCTTCTTTGTCGCCCACAGAAAAACCTTCTACAAACAGAGCATACCCAGAAACAGGGGAGAACAGAGATCACTGGTCACTCGGCCCTGAAGCCAAGGATCCAGGCACAACCCGTCTACCAATCATCGCGCCCAGTCGACTTTGCTATACAACCCCATGTTATAAGGACTCATTTCGTTCGCAGACATCGCCTGCTGAGCCGTCTCTACCTAGTCTGTGCCGGCCTTATCAGTCAAATCAATGACTGCAATCCTTCCAGATAAATACGCAGCAAGTCTAATGGTCCAGGAGTAACTCCGTCGGGATGATTAAATTTGCTTACTCCATATTGAATTCTGATACTGGGAAGACCGTTCAATGTATCCCGGTACAACGTAGGACGTTTTCAGTCCGAGAAGGAAACCAATCCCTTTAGCATCGAGCCACTTACCATGACTCTGAACTCTTCCCTTCCTCAAGCCAAGGTGCAGACAAAGTTAAGCTTTGAACTTACCATGCAAAGGTACGTAGACGGTAACTACTAGCCAGACGCCACCACGAACCTGTATTGACTCAAAGTTCGCGCCATCACCTGTGATGGTATGGAATACCAATGATACGCGTAGTACTCGTGGTCCGAGAAAGAATGTGAAGGATCATGGCGTTGTACCACGCCTATTAGGGCTAGCAAGGACGGTTTATGCTGGTCACTATGACTAGAGTAGGTTGGTATTTACACTAGTGTATCGGCGATACTGTAAGTGTACAACTAGTGTTACAACGTAAGTAACATCGTGCTTGAACGTCTCCGGCTCATCGACGTGATGTTGGTGAATTGTACGACTAATGGGTATCTCTAAGAACAAAGCAGTATGCGTAATCTCGAACATAAATCCAGCTATACGTCAGTCTGTTATCCCTCTTCGGCTTTGATTCCCTCCTCAGACTTGACCCCTTCAACATCCCTCTCCTCCTGCTTCAACAGCATCTCCCTCCTATCCCTATACCACTTCTCGAGACAAGCCCGTCTCTGCGCCTGCGTCATCCCTTCCACCACAAGCGCAAATTCGGTCGCATTCGGAAACCCAAAACTCTGCGCCATACTGCAAAATTGGCGTTTACGGACGTCATGTGGCGGGTGGAATTTGAATCTGATCGTTTTGCTGCCGTCTTTGGTGCGGATTTTGAAGTTTTCCTGACTGCTTAGGTCGCTCGTGCTTTTGTTGAGACGTTTGGCTGGTTGGGACCATGAGTCGAAGACTTGCATGTCACCTTGTAATGGGTCGTTGTGTTGCTCGGCGCGACGGCTGAGACGTTCTTCGACTTTGGAGGAGCCGATGACTTCGTTGTTCAGGTGGCTGTATTCGACGCCGGCACCGGCAAGAATGGCTTGGACGGGATCGTGTTTTTTGTTGCCTTGAATAGATGGCGCTGCCGTAGTCGATGACGGCGTGTCGCCACGTATCAAAGCTGCGATCTGGCTAATGGTCGCGTTGTCCTCGTCATCAGCGCTGCCAGCTTTGACCGTTGCGTTGTCGGGGATATCCGCGTCATCGTCTTGTTCCAATTCAACCCCGACGACTTGCACGCCGGCTTTACTCTCAGCAATATTGGTCTTGTTCACAATATCCCGAAGAACGATATTGTTATTCTGGTATTCGAACAGATTAGACAGACCGAAGATTTCACCCTTTTGATCCTTCTTCTCCTGCACTCCTTTGAAGTACCTTCGTTCGGTACTGGCATTATATCCAATATTAGCCTGTTGCTGCTTGTAGATTTGACGAGCATAGACAATCTCTTCAATTGTGCCTGCAGAAATAAGTCGAAATACTTCAACATCTCTTTGTTGTCCAATTCGGTATGCGCGGTCTTGCGCCTGCAAGTCATGGGAGGGATTCCAATTGGGGTCAACCACGACGACTTTATTTGCGGACACGATGTTCAACCCAACACCTCCTGCACGCGTCGAGATTAGAAAAACGAATTGTTGAGGATCAGAGTTGAAATCGTCGACAGCTTTCGCTCGATCTTCGTAAGACATGGCACCATCCAGGTAGCTGACGTTGTAACTGGTGTGATTGAAAAGCATCTGAAGCATTTTCAACAGCCGGACACTGTGCGAAAACACCAGAACCTTGTCACCATTGGCATACCACCACTTCAATAGCTTTCGAAGGACCTTCCATTTCCCGCAAAATTCGGGGTTGGCGTAGTTGATAATCGAGTCTCGTGTCTGGTACAGCTCGCGCCATTGATCTGGGACCGCGAGCTGTAGCATCTCAAGGTCCTTGTCTTGCTTTTCGCGGGGGTCTTGTCCTTGCGGTATGAGGATTGCAAGGTGATTACTGAGTTTCTGCAAATTCTGTATGGCCGGAAACACGTAGCTTTGCCATTTCTGGCCGGACGGTAGAAATCTATTGCAGCACCAACCGGATTTCTTGCCTGAGCCGCAATCACACATTTCCGATGCGGTTTTGATATAGACTAGGGCATCGCTGTTCAGAAAGTTCTCATAAGCATCGGCTTGGGTGTCGGTCAAAGGACAGAATACTACCCTATCGCTCTTTCTAGGCAATTGATCCGCAATCAGTGTCTTCATGCGTCGAAGAAAAAACTCCGGGAGTAGATTCTGGACGAGTTTCTTGGCCGTTTTGCGTGCTTTGCTTAGTTGATATAGAGTAGCATCATGGGACTGCCCAATCTTCAAAGGGTCTGCCACAGCTCTCTTCCACGCGGTCACCGGACCCAGCTTCCCAGGGTTCGTCCAGTTAAGTAGTGTCCACAACTCCTCGTATTTATTCTGAATGGCTGTACCCGTAAGCCCAATCCGACAGAGAGCATTGATCTCATTCATCGCTATAGTTGTCTCAGACTTGCGCTCCTTGATCTGGTGGCATTCATCGGCAACCACGCAGTCCCATTCCACCATATTGATCGCATCCTTATTCATGCGATACGTCACATACGTGATGATCAAAATCTCCAGTCTGCCAGCCTTGGCAGCTTGTAACGCTTCTTCCTTTCTATCACCGTGGAACACTCCAACAGACCACCACCCCCAGCGCTGTAACTCGGACTTCCAGTTCTCAATCAACGTACCAGGGCACACAATCAGTGTACGAGGGTACCAAACATTATCCCCACTTCGCCTCAACTTCCTCATCCGCTTCATGTCTCGCTCATCCGCCGTCTTGCCATATGCAGCTGTAAGGAAAGCAATGACCTGCACCGTTTTACCCAAACCCATGTCATCACCTAATATCCCACCTTTTTGGTAGACGAACAATTCATGCATAAACGCAGCTCCTTCGACCTGATAGTCCCTCAGCCACTGCGCAATAGGCGCTGGAACCAGACCCAGCGAAAACGGCAATGGAATATCTTCGTATGGTTTAGGCGGCGTTATATCTCTGAATGACGGCTTCTCTTTCAAGAACTCTAGGTTCTCGTCATCTGAAAACTCGATATCGTCGTAGTTTGGTGGTAGTCGTAGCCCAGCTTCTTTGAGACGATTCATGCGCGCGTCGAATTGAGATCGGCGTCGTTGTAGGAAATCGGGTAGTGTATGCTCCATCAAATCATCTTCGGATGATACGAGATCTTCCGTGTATTCTCGCGTACGCCATTGGGATTTTCTTGACGCCGATGCTGACTCTGCCGGAAGTCGACCGACCAGCGAATCTCGGGCGGGAACAGATTTTCTTTTCCTTCCTGGTCTGATATCAACCCCTTGTCCTTTTGCCTTTCCTTTTCGCGCTCGACGCGCGTTGAGTGAGGCGCGTTTTCGTTGGATGCTTTTCCGGTTCTTGAATTGTTGGTATGCCGTTTCACCGTTGTTGAATTCGTCGTCGAGGATGTTGTCGTCGGAGGACGAGGAGGAATCGGGAGTGTCGCCTCGTTCGTGTGTGCGTTGTCTCTTATGGCTGTTTGAAGTAGGTTCTTGCTCGTCTCGTCGCGATCGCTTGTGCGATTCTATCATCTGTCAAAATTGCCTCATTCAACATCTAGACGGACATACTTACCAGCAGATGACTTTGCCCGCACAGAAATGACTTCCAAATCGTCATCGTCTGAATCAGACACAGTGATGACTGAATCTATGTCTGACGCCATGTCGCATACTTTCTCTAGAGTTGACGCGTGATAAGTAGTTGATGTACTCTTATCAGTCGCGGGGCCAGGCTTTCCTGCCGCCCCGAGCACTCCACATTGGGAAAGGAGCTTTTAACTTTAAATTTTGCGGCAAGATTTCTTCAAAGATCAAACTTAACCCAGAGTCCGTTATACCACTCCTCATACCCAGAACACTCTTAGCGCGGATCATGACACTCATTGTAATATGAAGCTCATTGCCTGAAACGAGATACACATCCTTATTTCACGCTTCTACACCACGCAGAAAAACTCTTGTCACCATCATCGCAAAGAGGACTCTCAACATATACCTAATTTAAAGGCACTCAGTGCCTGTTTCCAAGATGCCCCTCGACACTTCAACGACTTACCCTCTTACGAAACTCCGCCTCGACGGTCGACGATGGAACGAACTCCGTCTCCTCCAAGCACAAATATCCACCAACCCCGCGAGTTCAGGCTCCTCATACCTGTCTATGGGCAACACATCGATAATGTGCACCGTCCACGGTCCGCACGAGACCAGCGGCGCCGGTAGTGCGACTGAAGCAGTGGTTGATGTCGACGTTAATATCGCAGGGTTTGCGGGCGTGGATCGCAAGAGGAGGGCCGGGGGGAGTGATCGGTGCGTTTCTTCACCCTCTTTTTCCATGCCAGAAATACGAAAATAGAATACTGATTTTGCAGATAGGCAATCAACCCAACTATCAACAGCACTCAAATCAGCCTTCCAATCTCACCTACACACCTCCCTCTACCCTCACAGTACAATCACAGTGCAAGTCTCCGTCCTCTCGACCGACGGCTCTCTCTTCGCGGCAGCCATAAACGCATGTACCCTCGCGCTCGTGGACGCCGGTATACCCATGCCCGGCTTACTCTGCGGCTGCACAGCAGGTATGAGCGGAAGCGCATCTACGCCTCGCGACCCTTCATCCTCCTCCTCATCAGCAGAAGAGTCGCTAGATCCGTTACTCGATTTATCGTTACCCGAAGAGCAGGAATTGCCATTTATAACGATTGGGACTACGACGGCGTTGCCCGCAGCCTCGGCGGCCGCTGCGGAGGATGATGTGGATGATATGAAGGTTTCGGTGTTGCATATGGAGACGAGGGCGCATACGTCGTACTTAGATGGCATGCTTGCGGTGGGGATTGATGGGTGTAAACAGATTAGGGAGATACTGGAGGGGGTGATCAAGGGGTCGAATGGGGATACTGTGCCAGGTCCATATGGGGGAGGCGGTGATGAGAGTGACTAGATGGATATATCAGGGCATGATTATTTCCGCGAGTCTAGGCCTAATCATATTTAACTGTTACGGAGGAATAGATGCCAAATGCCAAGTGCCAAGACCTTGCTCGAAGCAAGAATCTCGGAAATACAGTATTGCATTTCCTCAGGAAGACTGACTTGTAAACTAAATGGCAAAAGAAAAATAGACACAATTCCACCATTTGTTTATAAAAAGTGGCAGAAATGAATCTATCGCAGGAACATTTTAAAAGAGATATGAAGACATTTTAAGCAGCGCCAGAGTCGACGATCTTGGCGGTTCCGCGGACAGAGCCGCTAGAGCTACCAAGTCGCTCAATGGCCTCGACGACGTCGTATCCCTTGGTGACCTCGCCGAAGACGACGTGCTTTCCATCGAGCCAGTTGGTCTTGACGGTGGTGATGAAGAATTGGGAGCCGTTACTATACGTCTGTTAGTAGGTGGCCGGCTTCTCCAAGGAGTAAGAAGCTTACGTGTTGGGACCAGCATTGGCCATGGAGAGAAGACCGGGGCGCTCGTGGCGGATCTTGAAGTTCTCGTCGGCGAACTTCTCACCATAGATGGACTTTCCACCAGTACCCTGTACAATTGTTAGCCTCATTGTACGATTGCAGACACGGATTTAGGGTGAAATACGTTGCCGCGGGTGAAGTCACCACCCTGGAGCATGAACTGGGGGATGACACGGTGGAAAGCAGAGCCTTTGTAGGTCAAGACCTTGCCAGAGTCGTCGGTGAAGCCCTTGCAGAGCTCAGCGAAGTTCTTGGCGGTTTTGGGGACGACATCGTCGTAGAGCTTGAATTCGACACGACCTGTCTGGGCTGGTGGGGGTTAGCATTGATTGAGAAGTGTAGTGATGAAATTGACAAAGTCCAAGATGAGTCCAAGATGGAAAGCTTGAGCTCCAGGATCCCCAGACGTCAGGACAAGAGGGGCAGGGAATTGAGGGAAACTTACTGTTGCCAGCAGGGCCGTATTCAATGTCAAAGAAGGCAGTAGACATGATTGCAGATGATTGAGAGAATGCACGAGAAGAGCAATTGAAACCTAGAGAAAATGAAGTAGGACGGCGGATGGAGGAAGCAAGAGCTGAGGTGGCAGTGGCAGGAGAAGAAGTACTAATGAAGGAGCGAAAAGCAGAAGGTGGGGTGGACAGTGATGCTCTGAGGCTTCGGGAGAACATTGTTGCCATTTTTGCCTTGAGAGTGCTAACAAAAAGCTGAGGGGCAGAGCAAGTCACGGGCGAGGGGCACAATGAGGGGTTTCTTTTTTCTTTTGGGTTAGCCCAGACGTGTATTCTGATGCGCGTATTGGTATTACCTGTACGGGACTGTACGAAACGGGGGTTGAGTCGTATTATTGACGACACTACTACCAACAACACTTGCGTTAGCCGACATGACCAGTAAAACAAACAGCGCAAGAATCAAGATGATGGATGTCATTTTGTGTTGCGTTAGCTGACTCGAGAGAGAAAGAACACGTACCAAACAAAAGCCAAGTGCAAGAGTTCAGTCGGCGCCGAAGGGACAAGGATTGGAGAGAAATTTTATGTCGACTTGGTGATGACTATACAGCACCAGAGCGTCACGCAGCAACAAGCCAAAGAGCGATTAAAGAATAGATAGAAAGTAATACAACTTCAGAAGCAAGACAATGAAATAGTATTACAGAGGTAGCCTTAATTGGAAGAGATGAGAACGATGAGACCTGGCAGGAAACAAGAGATGGGAATCCAGAAAGAGAGAGAAAAGGAGACGTGGAAGGTCTTGCTTACTAAGGCGCGAGCTAAAGCTAACTAACTTAACTTAACTTAAGCTATGCAAGGAGAAGTTGAAAGGCAGCTTTGCCGGGGCGGAAAACGGAACCAGCAAGTAAGCGTACCAGCCTTGTTTTCGGAATACTCTCTGGTAATATACCACGTATTTATACGCAGATTACCAGAACCCGACACGGACAAAGTGATCAATCAGCCTACCTAGGTACGTAACCTCGATTCATGCCCTGATCACGGAATATTCGGGAAGTAGTAAGATATCTAGCTTCAATTGGTTGATGGAGGGGAAACGAAAGCATGACTTGATCATTTACACACATATCTAAAGTCGAGGCGAGTCTCGCCATATCTACTGGCGTGTATGATTGAATGTTTTGTCAAAGAGCTATTATCGATCGTGTAGTGTATTATGTGGATAGTCCAGTCGGGTGGTAACTCGTCATTCGTATTCTCATTCTCATTCGCATCTCTAACTGATCAAGAGCTCTTTTCTTCTGTCCTTTCCCTCATTTCACTCTGATTATTTCCCTTCGTCGGCGTTGCCGTTCCACCTTGCTCTGACAACTGACTGCTCGGTTCCTCGTCAGTCGATATAGTCGTATTCTCTGACTGCTGCTGATCGATTGCACCAGCCAACTCTCCGTTTAAAGAGCTCAGACCCCCTTCGATATCGCGTACCAATCGCACGAATTCCTCCGGCACCAGCCCGGATTCACCCGTTTTGGGATCTTCTGCAACGAGCCAACCCTGGCCATGTCTATAAGATACCAAAATCACCTGCCCTTCTTTCAAAGGGAGTTCGTTCTCGTGCTCGCGCGTAAAGTCAAATAGCGCAACCGCTTTGCCATGCATTTCCTCGTCTGGCGATCCAATGGAAAAGTGATAATCCCGCGAGTATCGGTCTGAATAGTCGTCCTCGTATACGTAGTCTCCTCCTTGCGCTGAGTCCTGTGTATTTGCTGCATCTCCGGCCTCTCGACTCCCACCATAGGCATATTGGGAATGTCTGCTCTCACCGGCTGGATATGTGATGTATTCGCCACCAGGTCCATCACCTGCGTCCTGATCGCCTTGAACATAGTATGTTTCACTTCCGTCTCCATTAACAGCCACCAGGGTGCCACGATCAATCGAATTATCTGCACCGCCAAGGCCAATATCGCCGAAACCTCTTGTATCTCCAAAGGTATGTACGGATTTGTGTTTACGATAGCGTGATGTTATAATAGGGCTGTGCAGATCCTCATCTTCACTGTATGGCGGTCCATCACCGAATGAAACGGCCGGCAATTGCTGTCCAAACGAATCAGACGCCCCGCTATTTGAGGACCATGAATGGCGTGACGGTTCCCACGACCCGATTTGCGGATCAGATAGGCGCCTGCTTTCGCTGGCGGGAGTAGACGATCGCGACGGAACTGGTAATGGACCGTAGTGCAGAGGGTGAGTGGGCGCATATGCAAAGTCACGTACTAGTGCATATGGCAAGCTGGAGTGGAAGAGCGGAAAGACATGCGAGACGGGTCGTGATCGATGCTGGGATGTTTGCGAGACAGTAGAGTATACCGATAGCCGCTCCCTAGCGCTTGAAGATATGCGTCGCATCGGCGGGAGTCTGGAAAGCGTATCTGTAGTAATCGGAGGAAGCGCAGGATTCACGACGCGACTTGTGGCAGCGTTGGGCTGGGGTGAGGTTGTCGTTGTTGTTGCCATGGCGGTGATTCCGCTTGCGAACTCGAGTCGCAAGATAGATTTGGACGAAAGGAAAAGTAGACGACGACACTAGTACGGATCCTCCACTTCAACCAAGAATTGCATATCGAAAGGCGCACAAACCGTTAACATGCAGTGGATGATCAGTCGCAATTAAGCGCTCTCGAGAGTTGTCAGCCCTGCCCGTTTTGCCGTTGTTGCGAGAGTATCTCGAATCCCGAACCTCGATAACCTTTCTTCCCACCTTTTCTTTTCCCCCCCCCCCAAAAATGATTAGATTAGACACAAACGTGATGCAATGTACACGAAGACACCAAGAGCTGACACGACCAGCGCAGTCGTAGCCTTGCGAGCAAGAAACACAAACAGCGCACGCTCTGTCTTTGCAGAGCGCTAAGCCAATCCAATCAAATGAAATGCACGACTCAAAGACGAGAACAAAACACAAAACCAACAGGTATGTAAAGAAGAAGAAAATGAAACAAAATCCTCGATAGGCTTCCGGCAAGGAGCAGAAAGAAGCAGACACAAGACAAGGAGCGTAGTTAGTTGACTATTATGATGATAATTGGATTATTATTGTGCCGCCACAAGGATGGTCGAATGGAAACGGGGTCGGTTTGGAAATATTAGTGTATTAGGCGCATGAGATTGGACTGCAAGTGCAAGAGGGCTGCTGCTAATTATAGCAAAGCGGTCAGTTGCACTAGAGGAGGGGAGTCAGCGGGTTGACTGTGGATGATGGAGATAAGTATAAAGCGAGGATATTTGCAGGGTGATGGGCAAGGCGATGGGTAGGGCGAAAGAAAAGAGGCAGGCAGAAGAGTCTTGTTGGAAGAGAGGTTGTTCGAGGGCAAAGGAACTTGAGAAAGAAGATTGATGGATGGATGGATGGGATGGATTGATTGTTCGCGATCGGAAAGAACGGCTGCCATTGGACGGGCAGGGGGGAAAGAGGCTACTGGGTGACAGCCAATCAGACTGCATACAGCCGATCTGTTTCATTGTGTAGCACGAGTCTTTTTGTACGGACTTCTTTGATCTACACTGATTTAACCGCCTACTTGATGTGTTTGAGGTTCCGCATGAAATCTTTAACTCTGTGCCTCTGGTCGCCATCTCCATTTCTATTCTGTCCAAAGTAGATCCAGACTCTACCTGAGAATATCTGACGAAGACTCCTGGTCATGTGACCTGTAGACTAAAATGGCGTGTTTCAGGTATGCATGATTGCATGCACTGCATAGCCGCGGCACCTTGGCAAGGCGGCCATCTCCTTACTGGCTCGAGAGTTCGATATCAGGGTCTGGAATCTTCAACTCACTCTTCTGCCCACGCAGCCATTCAATCGCTTGTGCCTTCATCTCGTCTTTGTCTTCATAATCGGATGAGTGGTCCAACTGCCATTCCAGCGCCGCTTTCATGACGCCGTTCATGAATGGACCGCTTCTTCGAAGCTGGAAGATTTTTTTGATATCGCTTCCGTTCAGGATCTGTGGCGTTGAGTGCACATTCTGTAGATTCTGGTCGAGGACGAATTGCAAGAAAGCCGAGTAGCGGTCTATCAAGTCCGTTGGTTTTGACTTGGTCGACAGAACTTCCGTCAACAATGTGAACAAGACTTGGAGTCTCCAGGTCTTGCCCCACGACCGTATAGGGTTTCCGACTGTGCTTCGTTTCAGGCTGGCTTTGTCGCTGCTATCAACGACTTGACAGATGATCGACCGAATCTCCTTCATATTGCTCAATGAGGTCTCCAGTAATCTTGTCATTTCATTTGTAGGTTTTATCGCCTTCACAGCCGGCTTGACAACTTGAAAAGGGGGACTGTCCTCCGGGCGACAGAGCATTGCAAGTGGACACCATAATGCCACCTGCCAAATCATCTCAATATCTTGAGCCTGTGCGAGCTCGATGGCTATGGGGCTTCTGTTGTCCGTCGATAATAACCCTGACAGCGTCTTGCAAGCCTCCGGCCACGCCATTGGCCACACATATTCTCCTTTCTGCGACTCCCATGTCTGTGCCTCGAATGCTTCAATCTCATTTAGCCTATGCAGGAGTTCCTTCTGCTGCTCACCCAAAAGCAACCGCTTATACAGCTTCAACCGATGAATCCAAAGCAATGCGGTAACCGGATCCGGTCCAGTTACCATCTTCTTCAATTCAATTCCAATTCGCTCAGGACTGATCCTCGCACCTATCAAGGCTTGGACCTCCGGATCTTTCATAGCCTGCTGCGTATTCCCCTCGTCGATCATAAACCCAAGAGTACTCGCTAGTCGAGCAAACCGTAGTATGCGCAGTGGATCATCCGTAAAAGTAACGTGCGCATCAAGCGGCGTCCTCAATACCCTCGCCTCCATATCTTGGAGTCCTCTTTGCGTATGATCCTCAATTTGCTGAGTATCAAGATTATAAAAGATTGCATTAACAGTCGCGTCTCGTCTATACGCATCCTCTTCCGCCGAGGACCCAAATTCCCTTTTAGCGTGTATGCCGAGGGTTTCCTTTTGAAAATCTTTTTCAGTTCTCAAATTGACAAAATCGAGATCCATACCAAAAATTTTAACGCTAGCCGTTTGAAGATGTTTCCCCTTTGTCGGATTCTTATCAATTCCATAAAACCCTCTGATCTCGGCTGGGATGCCGAGTTTGCTTGCCTGGGATTTGTAGGCGTCGCCATTCGTCTGAACGTTAGCTTTGCCTCCCTCGTCATAATCTGATCTCGAAATCGATGACTCCGCTGGCTGCTGCGGATGTAACGTCTCAGATGCAAGAAATTCTTTCAGATGACTCGCAAACTCGGGGCCGGTCATGGTGCTCATGGCCACGTCAATGTCACAGCTTTGGCTACCGAGAAGTTTGTCGCGCACCCAGCCGCCGACGAACCACATGTCGCTTGCTGCGTTGTGCGCGTTTCGGCTAGATGATGCGACATGGTCCCGACAGTCGAGGAGAAGAGTGCGCAGGAGTTGTTCTGCGGGTGAGAGGTTGATCTGACTTTGGATTGAGGTTGGCATTCTAGCCTCGTGTTGAGTTATATCTAAGAACTTTGTAAGCGTCAAGAATCCCCCAGGTGCAAAGTTGATTGACGAACCTCGTTCATCTAATTTCATCTTTTTATTCGGCGGCTCGAGGGATTTATTCTCCATTGTTAAGTCCATGGTTCTCCAAGTGTTATCTTTCGAGCTCTTTGTATGAATAATTCGCTAAGTATGCGTTCGCTTGAATGTTGAGTCCGTTGATCCGCACTCTCACTTATCACTCCCGGGGAAAAATGTTACGGCAAGGCTTGCTGTGGAGTCATCAATCAAATTGACTCACTTCATAAACATAGATGAAGTTGAGTTACTTCACCATTTCAGTGCAGTTATTAGATGGGCAAAATAATCAGAAGTCCCCAGGATGGTCAAGCGAAATGAAAATGTCAATGTGGAGAATTTCAGAAGAGGAAGGTTTACGTCGATGGATATATGCAGGCAACTACTAGCCCTGATCTGGGCGCGATAGAAACGTTACAAGAACACTAAACGCGGTTCTCGAAGGACAAAATCTATTATTGCAACTGTATGGGTATAAAAAAGCAAAAAATCAAGCAGACTCCATTAATGCAACCTCAGCCATTCCGAATCCAGCTCAGGAAAAAAAGTCACAAAGAATGAAAAAGTTAAAGTATAATAGAAGATAGAAGACGCTTTTCAAGAATCGAGTTTATCATCATCATCATCATCATTGCCGTCGCCGTCTAGAGCAAGTATTCTCCTTCGAGCCAACAATCTAGCTGAGCGGGCTTGTGATTGAGACGGAATGGGCGATGTTACTGTCACGGTCACTGTCTCAACGCTGCACTCACCGCCACCTCCAAGTGTGGCTGATCGTGGAGTATTTGTTGGTGGTACAGAAGTTGCGATGCTAGTAGACGGTACAGATGTAAGAGCAGCAGCGCTAGAGCCGGCAGTTGCGGAAGCAATTGCGGCATTGCTTCCAGCGCTGGCGGCCGAAGCAGTGTCGTTAATCGGGGCCATGGAAGCTACATATTCAGCAACAGAAGTAGCAACCGCAGCAGCATCGGTGATTGGGCCCTTGTTAGCTAGATATGCAGCGGCAAAAGAAGCACCGGCGGCTGCAGCGACAGAAGAAGAAGCACTGTTGGCGAGCATTTCAACAGCAATAGTATACGAGATGAAAGCTGTAATATTGACCGGCACAGTAGATGACGCAGGCGGTACAGTCATCGTTGAAGCTAGATTTTCAAAGACAGTCGATATAGCAGCCTCGCCATAATTCGTGATGGACACAAAAGGCTCGCTTTTGCTGTCACCATCAGTAACAACGGCGCCCGTCTTTACAACCTCTTCGGGGTCCGCAATCGTCACATCCATGCACGTAGTGTAGAGTTCTGGTAGAGTGACCGTGCCGTTACCGTTCATTGTAGACCAATCCCAGACCCAATACAAGGTATAATCTTTGCCCGCATCCAAATCACCTGGCAACGGGACGTCGGTTTGACACCACAGATTGGCGCCCTGAAAGGATCCAGCCTCTGCTACGCGATGAAATTGTGTTTGTCGCTGCTCGGATATGTAACCGAGGTTGATCTGGTAGCATTGTCCGTCATCAAAGTATTGACTGGTCAACAAGCGGCCTCGTCCGTCACCCCCTTTACCATCAAGCGTCCATTGATTATGGATGCCGAGCAGGGTATCGTCCTCTTTGGGCTGAGATGTGCCGTACACATATACCACACCGCTATTTTCCGGTTTTCCAGGCTTGCTCCACGGCGTGGTGACATGTCCGTTCTCCTGATACCGTAGCGCGATGTTTGCACCTGGGTATGCCTCTAATTTCGAAAGACTGCTGTCGGTGTAGTTGGAAGTTTGTTGCGACGGTCTGCATATGCGCATAGTGTCGTCGAGTGCGCTCTCTGTGTTTGTCGGTAGTTGCCACTGCATATTCGTGTCAACGAATGCTGGATTGGTGCGTAGAATCATTCCTCGTGGATAACCGGTATTGCCTGTGAAGCTGCCGTTGGGGGAGAGAAGAGATAAAGCTTCGATCCAACTGTGTGCGTGAGCTAGCGAGGCGAGCAGAGTCGTGACCAGCACGAAGATAGTTCTGATGTCCTGCATCTTGTTTCTCGATCGTGTAGGTGTATCGTCAGAGCGAGTGCTCGATAAAGAATGAGGGTAGATATCTTAGCCAGCAGATATCTTGGTGCGTAGTCGCAAAAGGGAGGAGAGAAAGACTGCAGGAGGAAGAATGAATGCAAGATGCAAGAGCCTAAGAGATAGGGAGGAAGACTAGTTGAGGCGAGAAAAGTAGGCGACTTGCAGAACCTTCTACCTGACGACGCGCGCGAGGAGGGAAAGCAAAGTCAAGAATAATCCCAGTCACGGATTTTGGTGGGTCATTGCGCCCTATTGTGAGTCTAATTGTCGAGACATGGTGAATAGAGCGAATCGGGCGCGGGATATGATACATTCAGCACGACCATTATTCTTGGTATTTTGTCGTAGGGTGCTCATCTGAATCGCCTGATTGACGCGGCATGCCGGGCCTGGCCTGGATCTTGGCCTGAATGTTGCATGTCCAATCTCCGTTCTTGAGATGATTGGATATGGCACAAGCGCCAGGACTATGGAGGCCTTGATATGAAGAGGAGGAAAAGCTTAGCCCTTCAATGCAGTGAAGCGGCATCCTATCAGCAGAGAATGGACAGTTGAAGTGGAGATAAAACGTGGAAGGTCAAACAATCTGATAACCGATGGACGCTAGTAGCCGCTCGTTTCACATCTGGCACAGGCCATGTTTCGCTCTACGAAGACAGGGACATGGGTATATAGATCTTGATTTGCTCTCCGTTCTCGGCTGCTTGGTTCATTCTGTTTCATTCTTATTGATGGAGTCAAATTCTCAGTGTTGTTCCACACATACAAGGATGAATCACCCGAGGAGTCAATGTTGTAGTCAAGATTCACTTAATCCAGCCAGCAAGCAAGCATCAGTGACTCTTCATCATACTATCGTGTCATGTCTGGCAATCAAAGCATGTCCTACTGTTCCTACTTATCGTGACGCTCTATTCCTGTCGAACAGCAGATTCGAGGAGCTGGCTTCTGATTGGGTACTCGTTGGATTTCACCAAGAAATCATGGGTATGCACTCTCAGCCAATCAAATGCCCGCACCTATAAGAATCCGATACAACTTGTATCTTCGACAGTCTCTGCCTTCAAGACTAGCAGTATATCTTGATTATTCTGATGACCAGATTATCAATCCAGGATTATGAATGTAATAGGAGACTGACCACTTGTTCAGCATGTCGACTGTAGAAAGACCATTCCTCAGACATCCAAGATCACGCGTCCCAAGGGCGCCAGTCACGGCAGACAAAGGGCATTCTTTGAAAGGAAATAGCTACTCTGGGCCAAATCGGTAATAGCGAAGAGAGGAACAATGCAGATAGATGGAATAGTTAGTAAAGGCGGGGGTCTTTAGGCCTTAATACGTAATAGGGTAACATTTCCTCGGCCTCTCTATCAGGAAGGTCCGATAAGCATACTCATTATGCTTTCGCGACACCCCTGAGTACTACTTGTGCAAGGAGCACAAGTTGTCGCCCAAGGTCAAGTTCTTTGCAGTACACAGACCATCTGCACAAGTCGTTTCCGGACGGCTTTCAATGCTTCAACATTTGGTGTTCCAATCCAGCACACCATCGAACTCTTGAAGGCAAATGAACAAAAATAACGAACGACCCGGATGACCTTCCACGTGGATGGTCTCGTGTTCACGTTTGTGCGCGACTTCAATCTCCGATGCGTATCATTAGTCAGAAAAAGTGCGAGATATCCAAATTCGAGAGGGACAGGGAGGATAAAAAGGGGCAGAGCCGTTGAGTCTTTGTTCTGTTTGTTCTGTTTGTTCTGTTTATTCTGTTTGGCTGTTTGGCTGTTTGACATGCTGAGTGTTGGCTGAATAAGAAGGCCCCATCGGTCCTTCCTTGTACGGTCTAGCGTAAGATCCTTCCACGCTAGTGCTGTATACAGTAACCTATTTCCTTAACAGGACTAGACTGCCCGCATAAAAAGCTCTTTGACCGCTTTCCTTTCAGGGTCAGACCGTGGCCAAACCAGAAAAGCAAATGGGCATTGACGTCGATTGTGCGGATATGATCGATGTGTATGTATGTCTGGGAAGGAATCATTTCAGAACGCACCGGGATGTTCCTTACGACAGAGGAGTGTTCAGGCCTATTTACCTCCGCTAACTAACTCTATCAGCCGAATGTCAGAACTAAAACAGCCCCCACTGCGAACGACTAAGTAGTAAGCACTAAGGCCTTATCGCTGGGATCTGATGCGACTAAGGATATGCGAGTTCCTCATAGGCCAGGCCCTAGGAATAAGCTTATCCTGCTCGTCTTGTTGCTGGATGGCCGACGTTTCGATACGACCAGAATGGAAATCCGACTGAGCCAGTCAGTAGAAATGCATTCCAGTGTATGTACGTACCTTGCCGAATCGTTGAAAATTTGGACACAAGACACTACGAGGATTAGTTACCAGACGATCCCTGACTAGCGATCCCAATGACACACTTAAAGAGTTCACTCCTCGCTCAATGTAGACGAGCGCCAGGATAGCAGTCAGTAAACCACCTTGCGCATTGATACACCGATCGCCAGATGATTCTGTATCGATGATATAAGTGATTGTCCAGAGATTCCTTGTCTGGATGGTACATCAATGAGGTTAAGGTTGTGGTTCTACCGGAGTCTAAGCTAAGCCAAGCCATCCGCGCTTGCCCCGATCAGGAACCAACAAAAAAAAGAGTTCGAGCGAGGGTTGGCCACCCCCCGAAAATAATTAATCCCATCCCCAGGCTACCTCTTTTCCTTGGTTTAGCACGTTCTCACCGTCACCTTCCGTTCGACTTGTTGTTCCATCGCTCAATTTTCTTTTTGCTTCAACATCACTTGCGTCTTTACCACTCCGGTGCTTTTCACCAAAGTGCCCCGACCTGTCGTTGTGGAGGCGTCGTGATTAAACAATGTGAGTACCTTCCATGTTTTGAGATTCCCCCTATCTCTGATCGATGATGTACCGGGGGTACCTCCCACCACGACACGTACCATCCTGGAGAGAGCATGTTGCAGACATCAATGCGCCAAATAAAGAAAAGAAAAAAAAAAAAAAAAAAAAAAAAACAGGTGCTTTCACGGTCAGCATGATGTTCGCAAGTATTACTTGTCAATTGTAATGTCCACGACACTTAACGTCTATTCAATTGAGTTTTGGCTATCATGGCGGTGTACCGAAACTGACGTGCTCTGATTTAGTGCCTCGACTTATCTACAAGACCCCTTGACCCATACTACGTGAGCCTGCTCTCCATGTCGAACCAGTAATTTAAATCGCCAAATCGAACTCCTCCCTCCGACCTCGAATTCTTCGCACGTCGTTGTGAGCGGACGTTCAAGGGGTAAGTCGCCACTTGAACGAAATCCATTCGCGCGCCGCAATGGCTTCTTTGATCCCCCGTCAGTTTCGTGGAAGCTCGCAGGATGAAGCACCCGAACCTAGCTGGTTAAGAAACAAGATAATCGGCGCTTTACAATCCGTGGCGCGTCGAGCCTGCGCTCATCCCATCCACACAATCGGTGTTATCGCGCTTCTTGCCAGCACAACCTATGTTGGACTTCTCGAAGGAAGTATATTTGATGCCAAAGGTGGCTCGGGACAGCTAGACCCTGCATCTCTGTTGCACGGTAGCCGCAACCTGCGCCTCGGAGAACAGACTGCCTGGAGATGGCAATTGGAGGATAAAGTGGCCTCCGATCCTAGCGAGGTACGTCTACATCCGGTTGTTGGTTCACACGTGCTGATGATTTGACTAGATTGCTCAGCACTTGGCCCTGGCTACTTTCGTCTTTTCTGATTCGACTTCAGCCAACACTCCCGCCATTGACGACATTGCCATCCCGGAAAATGTCTCTGCCATCCACGTTCCGCAAACTCCCAATCTCTTTTCTTCCTTTTTGCGCGACTCTTCTGTTGCTCTAGCAGTCCCGTATGACCAAGTTTCGGACTTTTTGCGCGCGGTACAGGAGATCGACGACCCTTCAACCGAAGACGATGGACAAGAGGCTCGTAAGTGGATCATGAAGGCTGCTCGAGGAGAAGGATCTCGCCGTGCTTTGAAGCTATACGTCTCTGACGCTTGGAGCTCTTTGGTTGATCTGATCAAGGTACGTTTAGTCTCATTTGCACGAATTCATCAAACTAATTGATTATAGCACGCCGAAACTATTGACGTTGTCATCATGACACTCGGCTACATCTCCATGCATCTGACCTTTGTCTCGCTCTTCCTTTCCATGAGACGACTAGGCTCACAATTTTGGCTTGCCTTTTCTGTTCTCCTCTCCAGCGTCTTCGCTTTCTTGTTTGGTCTTTTGGTCACCACAAAAATGGGAGTTTCAATCAACATGTTGCTTCTTTCTGAAGGTCTTCCCTTCCTGGTTGTCACAGTCGGCTTTGAAAAGCCCACCCTCCTTACCAAAGCCGTCTTGTCAGCCTCTTTGAAGAACAAGGCCGTCGCCAATGGTAACGGTCGCTCTTCCAGGTCTATTCAGGACTCCATCGAGACGGCCATCAAGGAAGAGGGCTTCAATATCGTTCGGGACTACCTCATTGAAATAACTGCCCTGGTCATTGGTGCTGTCTCTGGAGTGCACGGTGGCCTTCGCCAATTCTGCTTCCTCGCCGCCTGGATCTTGTTTTTCGACTGCATTCTATTGTTCACTTTCTATACCTCAATTCTCCTCATCAAACAAGAAGTCAACCGTATCAAGCGACATGTTTCCATCCGGAAGGCTCTCGAGGAAGACGGTGTGTCTCGCCAAGTTGCTGAAAACGTGGCTGCCAGCAACGACTGGCCACGAGCTGATTCCAGCAACAGCAAGGATGGCAAGACTGGCAAGCTTTTTGGCAGGAAAGACCAGGCCGGCAGTGTTTCCAAATTCAAGCTTTTCATGGTTGGTGGGTTTGCGCTCGTCAACGTGATCAACCTCGTATCAATCGGATTCAGACAACCTGACCAGGAAAACTCTCTTCCCGTTCTGTCGAGATTCTCCAATGTGCTCGCCTCGGCTCCTATCGATCCCTTCAAGGTTGCAGACAACGGCTTGGATTCTATCTACGTGACTGCCAAGAGCAACAAGATGGAAACCTTAGTTACCGTGCTGTCACCCATCAAATACAAGCTTGAGTACCCCTCTGTTCACTACGCAGACTCTGAGCACGCCGGCCAATTTGATATCGAATATTCCGAACAGATTCTTGACGCCGTTGGCGGAAAGGTCTTGGAAAGTCTTTTGCGAAGCGTCGAGGACCCTGTGATTAGCAAATGGATTATTGCAGCCTTGACCCTCAGTATTGTCCTCAACGGCTACCTTTTTAATGCCGCTCGCTGGGGTATCAAAGAACCCGAAGCTGAAGCCCCCAAGGCTCCTCTTGTCGTCGAAGCTCCCAAAGTCTTGGTTGAGTACAAGGATGATGGCAAGAAGAGAACCAAGGAAGAAGCTGAGGCCTTGGTTAAGGAGAAGAAGGCCTCATTGTTGAACGATGAGGAGCTCATTGAATTGTCATTGCGTGGTAAAGTCCCTGGCTACGCTCTTGAAAAAACCATGACCGACCAACCTATTATGTCTCGCGAGGACGCTTTTGTCCGAGCTGTCAAAATCCGCCGCGCCGTCGTTTCACGCACTCCTGCCACTGCAGCTGTCGCCAGCACTTTGGAAACATCTCTCGTACCATACAAGGACTATAATTATACTCTTGTTCATGGAGCATGCTGTGAAAACGTCATTGGATATCTTCCCCTTCCTCTTGGTGTTGCAGGCCCGATGGTTATTGACGGACAAAATTATTTCATCCCTATGGCTACTACAGAAGGTGTCTTGGTTGCCAGTACCAGCCGAGGTGCCAAAGCAATCAATGCCGGTGGTGGTGCAGTTACTGTGGTCCACGGCGATGGTATGACTCGTGGTCCTGGCGTCAGCTTCCCTACACTTACTCGCGCCGCTGAAGCCAAGACTTGGCTCGATTCCGAAGAGGGAGCGAGCGTAATGAGAACCGCGTTCAACTCGACCAGTCGATTTGCTCGTCTTCAGCACCTCAAAACAGCCTTGGCTGGTACTAACCTCTACATCCGATTCAAGACGACGACCGGTGACGCTATGGGTATGAATATGATTTCTAAAGGTGTCGAAAAGGCCCTTGAAGTTATGGCTACTGAGTGCGGATTCGACGATATGAACGTTATATCCCTTTCCGCCAATTACTGTACCGATAAAAAAGCCGCTGCTATCAATTGGATTGATGGTCGTGGTAAGTCAGTGGTTGCTGAGGCTATCATTCCCGGCGAGATAGTCAAGTCGGTTTTGAAGAGCAGTGTGGACGCGATGGTCGAACTTAACATCAGCAAGAACTTGATTGGAAGTGCCATGGCTGGCAGTCTTGGTGGTTTCAACGCTCATGCATCCAACATCGTTACTGCTATCTTCTTGGCCACAGGACAGGATCCTGCCCAGAACGTTGAGAGCAGTAACTGTATTACGCTTATGAAGAAGTAAGTTCCAGTTCCATGAAGTATCGATCCTATACTGACTCATCCTAGTCTTGATGGAAACCTCCATATTTCCGTATCCATGCCATCTATTGAAGTTGGTACAATCGGAGGCGGTACTATCCTCGAGGCTCAATCTGCCATGCTCGAAATGCTCGGTGTTCGAGGACCTCATCCCACCAACCCAGGTGAAAACTCACGTCAACTGGCTCGCATTGTTGCTGCAGGTGTCTTGGCTGGTGAGCTCAGTCTGTGTGCTGCGCTCGCCGCTGGACATCTAGTCAAAGCGCACATGGCACATAACCGCAGTGCGGCGCCCAGCGCGGCGCCCACACGCTCCTCGACTCCTGTATCAGCTGCAGTGGGTGCTGCAGCTGCACGTTCCAAAGCAGGATTGAGTATGACTACGACTGGTAGATAATCTGCCCATGACGAGACATGCACATATGAGTATCGATCAACGAAGTGAGGTCTCATGATTTGAGGCTCTTCATCCTTATCGAAAAGACAACATTGTCACATAGAATGGCGTTTTCTTCTTAATTTGCTTTCTTCTGCACGGCTTTCTGCCTAGATTATTGACAATCATGTTGATACTGATACACTACTTACTACATTATCGAAAATGACTTATTTTTGATTTGATGTCACAACTGTAGCCGTTCAGACTTACAGTTTAGCCAAGGGATTCTCATCGCCGAATACGATCTTTCGATCCCAAACACTCTCATCCTTCCAATCTTGACATGAACCTCCTGTTGTATGAATCCATCGTAGCATAATCTCTCTCGCAACCGCATCCCCGTCCCTGACCGAATCATGAATCAACAAACATCCACAAACCAACCAATCAATATTTTTTAGATAATCCCTCCCTCTCCATGCTAGTTCTTCCTTATCCTTCGCTCGCAATTCTTTAAGTGTCTGTTCCGCCGTCGTTCTCAACTTGCTTGCTTCCCCCTTCAAACCAGCCGACTCCGCAGCACGAAACGAATGACCCAGCCACTCCTCAAAATACCCTAGTACCCTATCTCCATCTCTGCTTTTCTTGACGACACGCACCAAATCATCAGCCATAATATCTGTCGTGCCCTCCCAAATCGCAAGCACATTTGCATCCCTAAATAGTCGCGCAACGTTCAGTTCCGGATCCTCATTTTCGAGATACCCCACTCCCCCCAGTGACTCCATGCAAGCCCTCAACCCGCTGATGGCGCTCAGAGCAGTTTGCGCTTTGGCGATCGGCGTGAGGAGGCGGTAAAGCGCGTTTATGCGGGTTATGTCTCGCGGTAAGATGCTCGATGCCGCGGCTGATACATCCTTTGACCCCTCAGATCGACCCAGCAAAGCAGCAATGAAGAACGATAAATGCATATGTGCCGTATACTTGACATGTTCCTGCGCCAGTCCGCGGACGTGCGCCGGGACATCGCAGAGAAGTTTTCCACTTACACTCCTGACTCTTGCGAATGCACGGCTGATTGCAAGGCCCCGGCCCCATGCGCCCACGGAGGAGATTATGTTTTGCATGCGTGTTATATTTAGGATGTGTGAGATCTCCTTGACGCCTTGACCCTGTTGGCCGATCAGGTAGCCGCGCATACCTTTAATCTCAAGCTCGGCAGTGGGAAGGGCTTTGGTTCCGAGTTTGTTTTTGAGGCGTTGAACCCGGATGCCGTTGAGCTCTGTTCTATCGCTCGCATTGGCGACTTTTCGTCGCAATGGGGCGTAGAAAGCGCTGATTTGACTGTCATCTGTCTTGGCTAGAAGGATGGTCATGTTCGCATCTGTCGCGGAGGAGAACCATTTGAAGCCGTCGATACGCCAAGGGCCGAGGGGTTGGCCGTCTGCATCTACTTTACCGTCACTGGTCTGCTCAGGAGATAAGCAGACGGCGATGGTCTCTGTGCCTTGCACGTCACTTCCTCCTTTCCGTTCAGTCATCCATTGTCCACTCGTCCAGGCGAATCCATTCTCGCGACTGATTAATCTATTCCTAGCACGCTCAAACACTTCATTTGTCTCGGCGCTATCATTCAAATGCTTGCCCAACAGCTTTGCGGCCCCATCTGTCATGGCACTAGGACAAGTCACAATCGCCGAACTCCCGCTCCAGATATGATACTTCACAAATTGATGAATCCGCGGATTCCATTGTGCATTAGTCCGTTCGTATGCAAGAGCAACGATTCCCTCCCCGATACCAATCTCTTGTAACCGTCTCCAACCCTCACTCGTGACTAGAGGATCATCTCGATTCTCTTCACCGAAAGAAGTCAACGGCTGCAAGTGTGGGAGGTTTTTCTCTGCGTCGGCGATAGACCTCAGGACGGGTTTTGAGAGGACTAATTCCGAGAAACGTAAGAGATCATCTGAGATTGGGGAGGGTGTTGGCGTCGGCAGATGAAAGGTGATGATGCGGCCGAGGGCGCGGTCTTCAAGGTACTGTGGCGGTATTGAGGGTTGGGCTTGAAAGAAGCCTTTTGACGAGCTTGATGGTCCCATACTATCAGTATATCACATTGGCAGCGATCATGCATGAGATAGAGAATCGTGAGTATCACTTTGGCTTGATGGCTAGCTATTACGTCCTTAGTTGAACATCATAAGACATGGGCTCGAGCCTTTGTAAATTAACCGTATAGAGCCTCGGCATGTGATAGAATGCGAGATGACTTATGACTTCAGCTTCTCCCCGCACATTCAACAGCCGCCAAATATTGGGCCAGTCGAACTTGAGGCTGTCCCAAAAGTAGCTTACTCATAGTGCAACACGCCACTTTTACTTTGAGCAAATGGTATGGACGTTTACTTGTCGGACATACTTTATGTAGTATCTGAATGGCATAGGTAGGCCACTCGGACATGCCCGTCGAGACAGTAGCTTGACTGTTCATCCAAACTGTGATAAGTAAGAGCATTAGTAGTGATTTAATCATTTGGCTATCCTCTTTGTCGACATATTGGTTCCAGAACGTCGAAGTTGAGACCCCCCAGCGGTGATGATGCAAAACCCTAACCCTGGTATCACTAGTCCAAATCCAGAATAGCGTCTCATCTGACAAGCGGAAACTCGTCGAATTTTGTACCACAACAAAACTTCCTTTCTTCCAAGCTCTCCTCGTCCCATCACCAAACGATCTACCTACCAGCCTCCGCCGACACCACCTGTGCGCGGCATCCTGGCTCGAGGTAATGGTCTAAGAAATGCGAATTCCTTGCATGGTATGTACTGTTCATTGATTTCTTTGGTAACGGTCTCGACTCAATGATGAATCTCAATTATTGGAGCTGTCTTAGCTTTTGCAATGCTGATAGCTTTTATTATTACGCAACTTTTCCTGAAACATTTGTCTTTCTACTTCCACTTATTGACAGTTACACTGCCCGGAATGGTCTTGTGCTAATATATTTTCCAAGAGCTAGGGCTCTGCAAGTGCCAGTTTTCAGACCTTTTATCCTCCTTGATATCGATTCTTGTGTTGTGAGAACAGAGATCAATTAACAAGGAGTTGGCCATACAAAATGGCCACCGATATTTCCCCCCAACTTGGGGCGGTAGCCGTACCTAGCCGCGAGATCCTCTTCGCAAGCGAAGGAGACCTTACCGACACGTCACAATTGGCCATCCCGGAACATCGTGATGATGCCTCTGCAGTCGCAGAAGCCAAAGCAGAAGATGGGCCGTCATACAAACTGAAATTCTGCACAGTCTGTGCATCAAATAACAACCGATCCATGGAAGCACATTTACAGCTGTCGCATTCATATCCGGTCATCTCGTTCGGGACAGGATCATTAGTGCGTTTACCGGGTCCTTCGATCACGCAGCCTAACGTATTCAACTTTGATTCTACATCGTATAACCATATGTATGAGGATCTTTACAATAAGGATCAGCGACTGTATCGCAACAATGGGATTCTTAATATGCTTGACCGTAATCGAAACCTGAAATGGGGCCCTGAGCGATTCCAGAATTGGGTACCGGGTCAACCGCGTCTAGATCATATTGCCAAAGGCGATAAAGGAAGTCTAGGCACTGAGGCCGGCGTGGTTGACGTGATCATCACTTGTGAGGAGAGATGCTGGGATGCGGTTGTCGATGATCTACTCAATAGAGGATCACCATTGAATCGACCTGTGCATGTGTTCAACGTTGATATCCGTGATAATCATGAAGAGGCTTTAACGGGAGGGAAAGCTATACGCGACTTGGCTGACAGGTTAAATACGGCGGCTAATGAAGAGCGTCAGCTGTATGATGATCCTGATGCTTGGGATAGGGGTACAAGCGAAGCGAGACATAGCTTTGACGAGAAGGTGCCAGAAATCCTCGGTGCGTGGCAGGAGAAGCATCCTAACCTGCCGGCTTTGTGGACATTGTCGTGGTTTTAGATCGTCTATCAATCTTGCGCGTCAATTGAGATGTAGCCAATACGAATACTCTCTTTGCATAGTCCTTTTCATTGTCACTCAAGTAATCAGATCATGCAATTGACCCCTAGTAATGTTTGTTTTATAGCCCAGTGTATTGTGTGTTGACTACTTAACGGAGCTGGTCTTATCTCCGCCCACCTGCATCGATAATAACATAGCTCCTCATTTCCCCTCATCCTCTTCTCCTCTTATCAATATCTTGTAAAAACTTATTGCTCACTCTGCTACCTTCATCTGCAGCGGTTTATATGATAAAAGTGTCGAAGAGATATTCTATAATGGCTGCACAGAACGAATCCGCATTCGTCCCCGCATTGATCGTGGTGGACATGCAAGAGGACTTTTGTCCGCCGGTACGTCTCCCTACGCAGTTCAACGATCTATATCTCAACTGACGTTGAGCAAATAGAATGGCTCCCTTGCCGTCGAGGGCGGTCGCACCATCGCGCCCCTGATCAACAACCTCCTCAACCTCCCTTCCTTCGCAATCCGCATTGGAACCCAGGACTGGCACCCGGCCGACCATATCTCCTTTGCACCCAATCATCCATCACCAGACAACAAACCCTTCGAATCATTCATAGACATGAACAACCCAGCCCCCGATAAGCAGCACGAGACAAAACTTCAACGTCTCTGGCCCGTGCATTGCGTGGCTTCTACCAAGGGCGCAGAAATCATTCCTGAAATTGCGCAAAGCAATAGGCTGGATGTATTAGCAAAGAAAGGAATGGATACAAGAGTCGAAATGTATTCTGTTTTTAGCGACGCATTTCAGAATATGGATCCCTCGCTGCACCATAAGTCGGTTGATGTAGATGTTACTGCTATATTGAGGCAGAAGAATGTTACGGATGTCTATGTTGTTGGGCTTGCGGGCGATTATTGTGTCAAGTATACGGCAATTGATGCTGCGAGGGCGGGGTTTAGGAGTTATGTGGTTGAGGATGCAGTCAGGTCGGTAGATCCCGGCGTGGGCTGGAAGCAGGCGCTTGAGGCGTTCGAGGAGGTTGGGGTCAAGGTTGTGAGGAGTGATGGACCGGAGGTCGAGAGAGTGAGGTCTTGAGATCGTTCTCGATGAAGCAATTTGTTTTTGATGCTGCGAGATCATATCAGAATGGTCTCTAGTACTCCTTGAACTTCATAGCGCAGAATTATCCATCTGTCCAGAGTACATCTACAATGACAACCTGACATTCATACCTTGTCATTTTGTGGTTCAGGATCGCGTTTCAACCTGCCTCAGGCATAAACATTGAAGCAATGTAACTTATCGCCGATAAGAAGCAACATACCCCACCGCATGGACTACACATGCCTCTGCCATTGCCCACCATTGAGACAAGAGCACTCTCTTTCTCCTCTCAATTTATTCTTTCGAACAATTGGAAGCGCGCACGTGCAGTGAAGACAAACAGATCGAAACTCGAAAGAAAAGTGAAGACGATGTCCGCCGAAACTTTCACAGCCATTGACGAGAAAATCTCAGACCTAGATCCCACCGCTGCCAGCACAGAATCAGTTCTACCATCTGCTCTCGAGAATGAAAAATCGCCGTTTTGGCTTGTGAACGTCCCACGCGACCAATGGCCGTCCTCATGTCCCGAGTTCCTCAAGGGGCAATCCGACAAGAACATAATGATCCTAGCTACGCCGGACGAAGAGTATGAGTGGATTGGGTGGGAGAGAGTTAAGGAATTAGTTCGTTCGTACAACCACTAACTTCTGTATATGTATTCGATAAGAGGACAAGCTGACTAAAGGTCAGAATTGAATGATATTGGGAAATTTCAGCGTCTGCCATCCGATCTGAGGAGATATTTAGAATACATGTTCCATTTGAAAGAGAAATATGGCTCGATCATGAACTTTGTGGTGTCTGAGAGATTACATTGGGATCAAGAAGGAGGTCTGGAGCCGAGAGGCGAGCCGTTTGAATTTGATGGTGAATATCACATCCTCCTTCGACGACTGAGTCTTGCTAACGGTGTTCCGGGAAAGATGACCTCAAGATCTTATATAATGATTGGCCGTACGGCCTCGAGAAAGGAATTGTGCATTTAGTCATCTGGACCAAGTTTGAACTTGAAGAAGATCCTACTACTGGTCTGTTGACGAAGTCGATGTGGAAGAAGATTGACGGTTATGTTGAAAGGGTCTTTCGCTCTCGCATGCCGACAGATCAGGTTAGCCAAGTCCGTGATAGTGAGTTTGCATTGCTAATATCAGTTTCGTGAAGATTGTGTGGTTCAAGAATTGGAAGTCCCTCAAATCGATACATGCGATTGAGCATTTTCATGTGATGTTGAACCATCCAGACCCGAAATTTATCAAGGAAATCACGAATGGAGACGTTCCTTTGGTCGAGAAGGTGACGCCGGGAAGGGCTCTTTGAGGAGCGTTGTCAATAGTACTATTCATGAGATGATCTCGGTGCTCAACGGTTCACTTGTAGCTCCTTACATTGGTATATAGAAAGATAGAGCAACAATGCCACTTATCATTCACATATGAAAGTACAGTTTGGATGACAAGACCGGGACCGACGAGATAGGCTGGAGTGGAACGCGGAGAGTGGAGTATGCGTCAACGCTTCTCGATGAGTCGATATAAACTACTTGGCGCGCGGGCAGTCATCCCTCAGCGAATGATCCAGTAACGTAGTCGCACGCGGTCTGGAATGAGACTTGGCTAATGTACCTAGAGGTAAGTCAGGTTAGATCAGATCATAGGGAGACGTAGTGGTAGCGTGGTAGCTCAGGAAGGCGCAGTATAAGGTGGGGGACCGGATGGTCGGGGACATGATAGTTAGTAGTTAGTAGTTAGTAGTCAGCCACGAATGATAGCTTAGTCTGCCTGGAGGCAGTCGGTAGTTGGTAGAGAGTCTTTGAACATGGCTGCCTGGCATTGCCATGAGAAAGAAGTGAAAGAAGATGGTTGATGAGGAGAATGAGAGAAGATGGAGAGACGAACGAAAGTCACGGGCGACGTCGTCATAGGCGTTAGTCCCGCGCGGGCGGGAAGAAGGAGCAGGAGGGACCTTCCCAATCTTTTTCCCTACCAACGTCATTTCTCAGCCCGGACCTTAAAATAAAGTCTTCACTACGTTTTGTAAATATCCCCTATAATCAATCTATGACTGGACCGGTGTATTCTGTCTAACTCGTTCCTAGAATTCTCGACTCATCGACTAGATCGAGTGCATCTCACCTTTTGCCCAATTAAGCTCTCGGATCTGTCTCCTCCTTTTTTCCCAAGAGGGGCTGAGTGTTGACAGAAACCGCATCCCGCATATCTTGTTAACAACCAAAAATTTTGCAACGACCTGGTCAGATCTCATCAAAACAACCTAGAAAGAACTTTACAACTCGAACACACCCATCCGATCACGCCGTGAGGTCTGAGCTATTAGTTGAGGCAAAGGGCAGTCATCGTCAACCATAATCATGCCGCTTCCCCACGTTCACGCACACCGCCGCTCGTCTTTGAGTAAGTCTATACAAACCATTCGACCCCGTGTATCGGAACAGCGATTCTTATTGTTTTCCGGTTTTGAACAATCGCTAATCACGATTTTCAACAGGCAACAAGTCCTCCGACAATGAAGCCGAAGACGAAACCGTCGTCGAACCCGAACAGGGCAATGGTAGGGCGGATCACTAAGCAGGTATCATATGGCATAAGGCATAGCTGATGGAACAACAACAACACAGTTCTCTCTCACATCATCTCTCAACTTCGCCCCGGGGCCGATCTAAGTCGTGTCACTCTACCCACGTTCATTCTCGAGCCGCGCTCCATGTTGGAACGAATCACAAAGTGTGTTTGCAATCTGAGGGAAACACTGTTCGCCTACTGACTATGGATTTACAGCTTCATGGCGCATCCGGAGACACTCCTACCTATGCCCACAATCGACGACCCGTTAGAGCGATTTGTGTCGGTGGTCAAGTTCTATCTCAGTGGCTGGCACATCAAACCTCCGTGAGATCCCGTTCTACACCCATGAAATGAAACGAGGACTAATCTCGTTGTAGAGGAGTCAAGAAGCCACTTAATCCCATCCTCGGAGAAATATTTACCTGCTACTGGGACTACAGCGATGGCACTCGAGGCTATTACATCTCGGAACAGACTTCTCACCACCCGCCTAAGTCTAGCTACTTCTTTATGGCCCCGGAGCATCATATCAGAATAGACGGCACTCTTAAGCCGCGCAGTAAGTTCCTTGGAAACTCTGCCGCTAGTCTTATGGAAGGCACTGCAGTTTTGTCATTCTTGAATCGGGGCAAGAATCCCGCCAAAGGCGAGCGATAGTACGTGGAACGTCCATCTACGCAGAGTCTAAACTAACGAGAATTAGCCACCTGACACAGCCTAATATGTATGCGCGCGGTATCCTATTCGGAAAGATGAAATACGAACTCGGAGACCACAGCTTCATCAAATGCCCAGAAAACCATCTTGTGTGCGACGTTGAATTCAAAACAAAGGGATACTTTTCTGGTACATACAATGCTATTTCCGGAACGATCAAAAATGACCAGACGGGTGAGGTATATTATGAGATCTCAGGTCTATGGAATGGCGAGATGTACTTGAAGAATCACGCAGTATGTTTTGCTCCATTGATAGTGGTAGCAGTAGGCTGACATCTCGAAGACTGGCAAAAAGGATCTTCTGTTTGATGCAACTCACGCCAAACACACGCCTCCTCTAGTCCGTCCACTGGAAGAGCAGTCCGAACGAGAGTCTCAAAAATTATGGTACAGCACGATTCAAGGACTGAATGCCAGAAACCACGAAGTAGCGACGACAGAAAAGACCAAAATTGAAGACCAACAACGAGAAGAGGCAGCAAAACGCGCCGAAGGAAATGTAGAATGGCATCCGAAACTCTTCCGCGCTGTTCGCGGTGGACCTGGCGGATCAGAGGAGGGTGAAGAAGACCTTGACTGGATAATCAACGCCGAAGTGTATGTCTCTACACGAATGATATCGAAGCACAACTAATGAGGCTCAGTGACCACGAAGACGTCGAAAAGGCCCACAAACAGATCCTCGCCATCGCACCCGTCATCCCCGGCCAAAAAGCATCCATGGAGTTTCACATGTCGACCAACCAACCAACTGTATCAACCACATCCTCAAAGTCTCACGCCCAAACTCAAGGGGGGGACCTGATCGACTTTGGCGATGATATGACCTCTACTGCAGGAGCAGCGGCCGCCAAACCAGCCCACGGCTCCTCGCACGATTTACTCGGCAACGATACGTCCTCTGGCATGATGGCTCCACTGCAGCCTGGTTCACAGATAAGTCGGGATCCACATCCAGTGAAGAGAGTGGACTCAACAACGGATGATGTAGATGTATTTGTTGATGCAGAGGAGAAATAAATAGTTAATCTTTTGATTATTAGTGATTAGTTTTAATTAATTGGATACACCTATTGTCAAGGGTGAAGCTAAATAGGCCGATTACAGCTTTGAAGTGATAGGCTAACGACAATCTGTACATTTCCAAGTCGTTTCAAGCTCAAAATCTCATCAGTATAATACAAAAGGGATACCACGTATCGAACCCAGAACACCCCCAACCGGCTTTTGAAAAACAAAAGATTGCGCCATATCCCACAGATCAGTTAGTCCATACAAACATTCCGAGAGCGCCGTACTAAGCAGATAACTCCCCCCTCGTCCCTAAGCCCCTCTCTAGATCTCTCCTCGATGCTCTCGAAGTCGACTCCGCAGGTGACAACGACGCCGCTGCTCCGGCAGAAGATCTTATCCCTTGATATCTTTCTTCCCTCTCCTCATCCATATAATCCTTCTCCTCTTCAAGATCTTTCTCCACATCTTCTCTCAGACCCAGAATATCCGGCGGAATATGGCTCATCTGTACACTTGGCGCACCCTGCATATATCGTAGTTGCTCACGGATTGTGCTCACTAGATGGGACAGGTACTGTTTCGAATTCTTGTTTTCGATTTTGCGCATTTCGGACAATGGTGGGAAAAGGCTGAAATCAGGGCCAAAATGGTTTCGGAACGTGACTGTGTCGGGAATGTTGGGGTCGATTTTGTCGACTGCGTCGATGAGGATGGATGTTTCGTGGGCCCAGGCGCGACTCACGTTTCGAGGCGTGTAGCCTCCACCACCGACGACGAGCATGGGTAGGCCCAAAGTCTTGGTGTATGCGACGCAGGCGCCGTGGCCCGTGACGTTCAGATTGAAACAACCCAGTCGATCGCATCCGAGACTATCGGCGCCGCATTGCAGGACGATTGCGCCGGGTTGGTAAGTTTCGACGCAGGAGCTGATCACGTCTTTGTAAAGTTGGAGGTAATCGTCGTCTTCGACGCCGTCGTTGAGCGGAACGTTGATCGAGTGTCGCGAGCCGGGATTAAGTGGGTGCGAGGGTCCATTGCTGTCCAGCGCGCCCGTGCCGGGGAAGAAATTGTCCTTATCGTACTTATGAAACGAGACCGTGAGGACGCGATCGGTTGACCAGAACGCTTGTTCCACACCATCGCCATGATGCACATCGATGTCAATGTACATGACGCGCGGATGAAATCGCAAAAGCTGCAATATCCCCAAGACAATATCATTCACATAACAAAACCCGCTTGCCTCCGTCTTTTTCGCATGATGTAGCCCCCCCGACCAGTTTATCGCAATATCAGCCTGATTGTTGATGAGTTTCCTTGCCGCGTCGACTGTCGCACCGGAATAGAGTGAACAGTAATCAAATAATCCATCGAAAATCGGGCAATCGTCCCCGAAATTGTAACTTGCAATCCTATCCGATTGTTCTGCGGCTTCCATATCGGCGGGAATCACCTGTCTCAAAAAGTCCAGATAATCGGCTGTATGGAATTCGGCCATTTCCTCAAACGTCGCTGCACGCGATAGGTACAGGTCCATGGCATGATGCATTCCGTATGCGAGGACGAGTTCCTTGGTGAGCACTAAACGCCATGGTTTCATGGGATGCGATTGACCGAAATGGTGTGCTTCGACGGCCGGGTTTGCGTGGTACGAGACTGTATAGCCCTGCGGGCGAGTGATGCCATTGTGTAGGCGCTCATGGTTGATTTTTTGGTCGACGCTGAAGGTTACGGAGCGCGTGGTGGGGGGAGTGTCGTACTCTTGCACGATGGCAGATCGTGCCATGGATAGTAGATTTGCGACTGGGTACTGGGTTGAGAAGCGGTCTTTATGCTTTTAGTACACTGTATACGAATGCTGCGATCGAGGTCATGGAGCTCTATCTCAAGTCGAGGCAAGTCTAAAGTTGAGCTAAGGCGCTAAGTGGCGGCTCGGCAGTGAGCCCGTGGGGAGATCTACTAAGCCGTTTTTGGCCACATTGACTGCCTCACCTTTCAGGCCAGAGTATTTCCAGATTTGATCTTTATGGCATCGTCACACCGGCCAACAACACAACGTGTTCTATCTTACAAAAAAAGAATTGTCATGTTTGCCACAGCGGAGCATCTCATTAAAATCATGAAAATTTCTGAAATGAAGCCAAGACTGTCATGCCTCTCGGTCAACTGCTTTATCCACACTGAAGTTCTAGAATCATGGGCCTGAAAGCTTCCAGGTCGATCGGATCATGATTTTCGGAGGGGATATGCAAGGACTACGTGCAAGGACTACGTACGTAGTAGTGAGTACGTCTATGAAGACGTTGATGGGTCTGATCGGATCACTGAGCCGCGAGTATTGAGCGAGTGGTTGGAATCATGGGGGTTAGCACTGTAGAGACATAGGGCTAGGGTAGGGCTTCGTTAGGGCTTTGAAATCACATGTATCAACCAGCCCTTCACTCGTTATGGTCACGGTTCGGGGCGACCCATAACGGACATTTCTTTAGTCATCAGCACAGCTACCGGGACGGGAAAAAGTAAATAAACAAAAAATCATGCATCGAATGTTAATCCGAGCAAGGTGCGTGCGGTGTGTATAGACTAGCAACAAGTCCATATTTGATGTGTCGTGATTTGTAACACGGCATATGCGGATCCAGTACCTGCATGTTAGGGCACAAAGCGGTATGCCATAGCAGCAAGGCATTTCGCATTCGGGTAATCACTGATCACACCGACAGCAGATGGTTGGAGCTTGGCAATTGTTTGAACAGGATCGAGTGATGACTCTGACCATGTCGGAGTGTCCTCGACATCGCATAGAAAGGACAGGCTGTCAAGGTGTCGCGGTTGATCGAGACCGGCCACCATAGGGCAATGCTAGTTGATTTCGACTTTCGACCGTTCCACGGTGTTACTGCGCGCAGTCATACAATCACGGTGTACGAGAACACTATCGATCGTGCAGGAATCTAACGATTTTGTTCGTCATGCGCCTTCGTTTCTGTTGCAGGTGCGTTGTACATGGTCACGGACGAGACCAATCGCAAGACTTGTTTGCGACGAGTCGAGTCATCTTCAAGTTGGAATCGAGGAAAGAATAAGCTGGCAAGCTCATGATGGTACCTCATACGGCTGTCAGCGAGACTTTGTGAGTACGTTGCGATCCGTTGTCAATTCATTGGACCACGTGGGTGATCGGACATCAAAGCGTTGATGTCAGAAGGAATGGAACATCCGAGTTGGGCATAATCATTACCATGTGGCAAATCGACAATGGCTCGATCCCATTCCAAGCCTATTCGTACGTGGCGCTCCGTAGTGTTCCGATAGGAAGAATAAGAGTCGTTGAAACTGTGCGTAGATAGCTTGTGAAAGAATTTATCGATAGCTCTCATTCATCTTCTCTGATGCAGCCGACACACTAACCGACTTCTGCGGAGTTTATCAGCCCTGCCATTGTTGGAGCCAGAATGCCATCAACGCTAGTAGCTTGGATGAGTAATATAGTGCTAACGGCATGGTTCACAAACGGAACCGCAAACGAATCTGCCGTGCTGGACATGTTGGGAACGATTGCGTGGCAGTGGTAAAGATCGCGTAATGTGATGGCGACTACCGACCGACCGGGAGAGCAAACTTAAAGCGGGCAAGCTAGCTCACCCCCGTCGACAAACTTCTCAAGCACAAGCCAAAATAGTCATGATTACCAAACAGTCAGATGTAAACCAAGCCCTTTCGTGACATTAATGGTTGGAATCTCGGATAGATGAGACGAAACCGCGTCAATGGAATGGCGGCCCGTGGAGGGAAAATTATCACCGCAACAGCGTGGCCACCACCGAGTCACTCGCTGTCATCGACGACTGATCTGAGCCAATCGCCTGTTTAAAGGTCCCCAACGCAGCTAGCGCAGTCTAGACTCAGGCACCGAGGAAATACAGCCAATGACAAAAATGCCCTCAAGCCACGACAGGGTGATCATACGGCGCTAGTCCGATGGAGTCGTTGCTGCACACGTAGACTTGCTTGTGCGTGTGCCTGTGCTGGTGCTAGTACCAAGTAGACTCGTCCTCTTTAGAAAGGATGAAACAGGGCGAGTGAACGGCAAGTCATCGACACTGCACAGAGGGTCCAGCCGGCAAATCAGCACAGCCAATCGACACAGAAACGGAAGGAGCGACTGTCTCTCAGGAAGTCTCGACTTGACGCCGACCCGCCGCCCCACTCGATCCGGCGCAGATTTGCGCCCGCCAATCACAGCGCGGTGCCTGACCTTGGCGGATGGTGGGAAATGAAGTCCTTCGCTAGTGCCTCGTTAGTCACTGCTCCTTCCGGCTTAGCTTGGCCCCCCGTTGTCTCTTTCCTTCCCTTTCTCAGTTTCGCTCCTTCCCACCAGTGTCCACCCTTTATTAACCCACCCCCCAGTTCACGTTGAAAATTCTCTCTTTTCCCTTTTGCCCTTCATATATCCCGCTGCATTCCCACTCTCGCTTTGCTCCCCTTCAGGGATTCTTTCTTTAAAGTCCACTTCTGAGCCTGCCGTCGCTCTCTGTCACTCCTTGAAACCCACACGCTCCTTATATTGCTTTCCAGCGCCGCTTCGGGTTCCGTTTCCTTCACCCACCACAAACAGTCTACGTACTCCCAGCCACCGCAAATCAGAACATCACAATGCAGTTCAAGAACTCTCTCGTCTTGTTGACGGCCCTCACTGCCGGCAGTGCCGTTGCCCGTACCCACGGTCACGAACGTCGTCATCATCAACACCATGAGCGTGCTGTCGGCGACTGGGTCACTGCCGTGATTGACGGCAAGACTGTCTCCTGGCAGAACACCTATGCTGGTCCTACCGCCGCCGCCGATGCTGCCCCTGCTGCTGCTGCTACCACCACCGCCGCCGCTGCTGTCAAGGAAGTTGCCCAGGTCGCCGACGCTGTTGTGAGCTCCGCTAGCAGCACCTCCGGTTCCAAGACCGCCACTGCCACCGGCTTCGGTGCTACCACCGCTCCTTCCGGCTCTGGCGCCACTTACTGCGGAAACGTTGGAAACCCCTATGGCTCCAACATCATTGAAATCTCCGAGGGCGAGTTGAGCAGCTACGACTACACTATTACTCTCGACGGATCCCAGATTGACGAGGACTACGATGTCGTCTTCTGGAACAAGTGTGGTGCCAGCGGTGGTCTTACCGGTTTCTTCGCTACCGATTTCCCCTTGACCGTCACCGTCTCCCCCAACTCCAAGTCCTACGTCGCCCTCGACACCGACACCCAGGGTGGTTTCATCGGTTACCCTTCCAGCTCCTCTATTCCTCGCGCCACCGATGGAATCGTCCTTGGTTTCTGGGGTGAGTTCGACTTTGCCGACTCTGCCAACAGCGGCTGGTCTGGTTTCGATGTCTCTGCTATTGAGGCCAACATCGCTGGTATCTCCAACTACCCTGGTCTCCTCATCAGTGGTGATGGACAGACCTCTTCCATCACCACCGGTCTTGGCGCTATTTCCAACGCTTACACCCAGGCTGAGACTGACATCGGTGGTATCGGTGGTAACATTGCCGCTGGTCCTGTTGCTTTGACTGCCATCCTCAACTACAGCGGTTAAACGGTCTAAACTTTCCAAAAACCTCTTAAACATTACTTCTTCGCTACATATTCCCCTTCGCCCTTTTGTTTCTATGTCTATTACAAATCACATGACATAATCGGCTTGATTTCATCCGGCGAGGTGTCCCCCGTCGTTTGAAAATAGGTCATCATGCTATTTACCTTCAATATGTTGTATACTTACCTGTAACAATTGATTTTGGAAACAAAAACTTTTTGATACCTTCTTGTACATAGATTTGGGACATGACAATTTCGATTTAACTGTTATTAATGCCGTTTCCTTTGATCAGCCTCTGGACTCTATGAGCAAAGCGCTGAAAAGACCCAAACACATAAATATAGAAGCACTGAGGCAAGAAACAAACGAGCGACTCTAAGCCAATCAGTCCCTAAGCGCTTTGCTATTCAAAGTCTTCGCGAACGTGTCTGTCTGACTCTGAAACATTGTTTTCCAGCCAGTGACGCCAGCTCCCCGAATAATACGAATCGAACCGCCGACGAGTCTGAGACAGGCTCAGCCACGATGAGAGCTACTCCCTTTTTAGTATAGGGGATCATGCACTGTTTAGGTGAGTACCGAAGCTTATTTACGTGCCACGGGCCCTTGGGTAGACTAATTTATCGCCTGACCTCGAACTTCGAAGCTCTTCATATGCTAGCTAGATTGGTATGCTTTAAGCGCCAAGGTCTCTAGACTTAAAATCAGGGGTCATTTGAACTGCTTCAGAATAGCCTACCGTCGATAGAGTCTAGTTCACCAACAGCCAGGATGAACTATACTTGCGGAAGTAACGTTAGGACAAAAGACGACGAGTGGGCATTGTCTCCTCTTCTTCAAGGACGATTCACGAATTTGGCCCTGCAAGCAGAGACTCAATTCTAGATCATCCTCAACTTTTCGAATGCCTCCATACAAAGTGCAAGACTGCGGGATTTGAGGCATGGACCCAAAATAGCTGAACAGGGGTCAATACCGTGAGCGTCGTATTCTGAGTTTGAGTCTATTCACTTTTGGGCGCTGGGCTAAATAACCCCTACATTAGTCAGGCGTGGGGAGTGACATAGGGGTCTTTTTGTCCTTTTACCATGACACCTTGACTCTCGATGCCCTGGACTCTGTTCTATCGTCATTGTAATGAGGTACTTTAAGAAGTTGGTGTGATAGAGGTATGTTTTGTTACTCCACGTATACCCATCAGATCTGGGGGAAACAAATAGACTAAGAGATTGGCCAATTAGAGTGTTGTATATGGTGGAAAGCTGCACTAGTCCCAAAAAAAACTAAATTCAGATCGCGCAGTCACATGACCCCGCGTTGGAAAGACCATCCACCTTGCGTCATATCAAGAATTCCATCATACATACTCTGCAATCAACATCTACGAATTTTCAAGTTTGCAATTTGCTTCAGCCTCGGATATCTATCGTCATGGCCCCCATAAGGCGCTACCTCCGTATAAGCAAATATTCCGTCCTCGAATGCCGCATCTTCCTCGAAAACCCCTCCGATGCGCGATGGCTTCTAGATGCCAGTTCTCGCGATCCTGTTCTTCCGCGAATTTTCAATACTATCAAACCGCTTGTGCTGCCCAAGTTACGCGAAGAGAATGAACGAGCATTAGCGAAGAAGAAGAGTAATCCTGTGAAAGATGTTCTAGTTGAGGGTATGTATCTCGTTTCAATGTACAAGAAATGAGTTGTGGTTGTTTACGGTGGTTGTGTAGATGACTTTGAAGTCGCTATATTTCTACGGGAATCAGGAACGCGGCATTCTTTGCTCACGAAACAAAAGGCGTTTGGGACTAAGAAGAAGATGAAAAGTAACTCGAATAAACTTATGGGACCAAGGACCGAGATTCTTGTGGAAAGTGACGACGACGGCGACGATGAGCAGACCGGCATAAATATGAGTGAAATCCCTGAAGCGGCAGAGTCAGACGATGAAGATGCAACAGCAAAAAGGCAGTCCGGAAAGGCTGGTGCACAGGTAGCGGATAATCTCGATGATAAAAAGCTTCAACTTACGACGAGCTATGAGGGTTTCGGCATCTGGGGATGGGTCTTGTGTCTGCTTGTGACGCGAAAAGGTCAGAAAAATCGCAGCAAATCGGATGGTGGTGCTGGCACGGCTACTTCTGGGCAGGCTCTGATGGAGGAATGGATTGGGACGCAGATGCAGCCAGTTCTTGATGAGGATTGAGCAGGTTCCTGATCAGCATAAAATTCTCAGTGAGACAATAGACGCAGTAAGAAAGGCTAGTCGTCTGTCTTGCAGCACGAGGAGTACGTCAAAGCTCAACATGATGCGAGACTCATCACATAGGCCGTGCCTCGTCCATTTCAAGATCATCGAAGCTGCCGAGCAATTCAAGATTGCTCATAGAAAGTGATACAGCCAGCCGCCATCAGCTGTAGCCTCACTACATCACGAGACGAAATCAATACTGCTCGTGTCTGTATAGCCTCTTCTGGAGCATTCGACATGACGTGACATCAACGAATAACCCACCAAAGAAGACGCTCGAAACTTTCAGGCTTATTATGGGCCGACCTCACGGAGACGAGAGCGCTGAGTCAGCGATGCTCCCATTCGGCAGAAATGAAATCATCCAGATTGCTGGACACGATGAGCTATGAATGGAATTGAATTATTTAGGCATACAAGCGCCAGCAGTCTTCTTTCAAGGGCAAACGTGGTGCTTTTCTAGGCTATTTGGTCAATACAATCCGATCTTTGATAGGACACTCCTAGGGACAAATGCTTGCGGTACCCCAAAAGGTTAGCCTAGCAGGGACTGCGGTTGTCTAGTATTCATCCGGTGCAACGATCGCAGATCAAAAAAAGCCTTCTCCGACTTTCGAGAGATCTCAAACATTCTTTCGATATTTGGTATTCTTTCTTCATCCGCTTTGTGTACATGAGATCCACCTTGGTTGCAAGTATGTGTTTCGTTTCTGTACCCGTCCTCTCATGCTGTTAAGCATGCCGCGGAATCGCGAGGGGCACCCAGTGCCTATCGGATTGCAGTGAAGGCATGGGTCCAGGCATCGATGGGACGTGGGCGCTCGTCTGTCTTCAGTTCAGCTGTGAGACTCGCCATCCAACTATCGTCTCCAAGTCTGTTGGAGATCTTCATAGAAGATAATCGCCACATATTACATCATCAATCCCTAGGAAGAGTACTGCCCAGACACAATGGTTTACTTTGAGATGCTCGGAGCATGATGCCAACTTAGCATTTGAGTAGTAAGAACTCTCGCATATTCACCGCTCAGAGGTAGATCATGTGGCGAGATGAAGGTGTCCGTCCCGGCATCATCTTCATCATGAACTCGGGTTATGCTTCATCCTCAGCTTTTCATGGTACACCAGGCGGCGTCTATAGAGTTCCTCGCTACGTCTGGCACAACCGCATCACCCCATGTTACGACCAAGCCAGCTGAGGAGCCGTTCGCTCAAGGGCCTATCTTCTTGATCGTAACCCGAGCTCGAAAGGGATTGTCCCAAAACCTCTGAAAAATGAGGTTTGGGAAGATGTATCAGTGTATTGCAAATGGCGACACTGAAGGTGCGAAACGTACTGCGGGAGAACAGCATCAGGTCGACACACTGAAACCAGCTTTGTGAGTGTGCTATGACTTTTTCAAGGGAAGTATAGACCCCAACGGCGACTGCGTAGATTGAAAGCTATTGGAGGAAATTTATGGATGTGTTATTCGACCTGAGAACGGACGTAGGTCGAGCGTGCGAGGTGAATTTTTGTGTGCTTGAATAGGCAATTCGATACTGTCCACTCCATCGAAAAAGTCCCAGTGTTGTCACGTGTTGGATCCGGACAATTGGAAGGTCATTATAGGTTTTGGGGTTTGGAAGAAGAAGAAACAGATTTTTGAAATTTGGTGGTAGAAGGGCTGCATAAACAACCACTTACGAGAATTCTACTAGACCATATTATATTGCCTTCTATTTATACACAGTTTCGCTCAGCATATCAAAAAAGATTGACTTTGTGACTGAACTTGAGCATTATGGCTAATATTGGGGCATGATGAGATTGAGTTCGATGAGGGTCGCTCAGGCAGACGCTCCCCTACTGTCAAGCGGACTTGAGTATGTTTACAAAAACAGCCTTAGCGATTTCTAAGTGCGAATGAGTACAATCCCAGTACGCCTACAGAAAGTATATGCCTCCTCGGAAGCGCCCAATTACAACAAAGCCGCCAGAATATACACCGTGCTCAGGTGCAATTCGTCAACATTGCAACCTCGGAGCCAGTCTCAAAAGTGTCCTTAGATCTCTTGAAGGCCAGAATAGGAAGGACAAGGAGCCGTTAAAGTTTTCAATGTGCTTATGCGCTGACCTTGAAATATATTCCATTGCAATAAACACTGCAACTTTATGCTGTTGACCCATACATTTTGTGTAGGTCATCTTAGCCTTTCAATCCGCGATAAAGGAAGATGTCTGCTGTCGATTTCTAGTATGCATTTTGTGCGGTCCTGGCAAATCGCGACAATATCCAGAATCTCCATCTATTGTATGAGTACATCCATGGTAAGATTTCAACTACGCACGTGGCACTCGCACAGTATCAGTACCGATCACGTTTTCTACAGGACCTTGAGCGAATCCGAAGGGCCTTCAGAGGAAAATCAAAAGCCATCCGGGACATTTTTCGGTAATGCAAATCCACTCAGCAGGATTTCGCCGGTGTTATAAGCGAGCCCGTCGCGCATATCTCTTCGTCGTGTAAATGTTTGACAGATCCGCTGAACTGAAGTATTACTCAACACAAGACTCAACTACAACAATATCAGTAGCCTTGTAAGGTATCTTCAGGAGCAATATTCTTCTTTCATATGTGACCCGCCACCTCATACACATTATCCTTGACAATGTTCTCGCCAGGTATCACAGTACATGAATCATACTCGAGTATATAGGATCAGTGAACACAGACCTTCCAGTAGCGGTCCTTGATTCCCTACGGAGTTGAGCCAGCTTTAGAAAAAACACGTTCCATGCTTCCTTATACCAACTCGCCATCAAAGACGTCTATGTTGTCGATACACGTTCTAGGGTACAGACCTTCACGTGATGACCCAAGATTCCTTGGTAGGTGGTAAGATTACCCGATACCGTACCGTCTGTAATGTAAAAGCGTATCTCAGAATCGTGTTTTGTACCTGCATAAGTGCTGTGGCTAGAGAACTCAAACAAAATTGGCTGGTGGCGAACTGGGACAGGAACAGGTACCGTTCTCCATAAAAGGGGGTTTGTCTACTACGTTGTACAACCGCGGCTAAACAAATTCGATACGAAATACAGAGTTTGTACGTAACCGATGATCTAGAAATCTTTCGCTCCATTGCTCAATTTTCGTCATTCTCCGTAGACAAGTCGCGTGATGATAACGAAGATTTCGATCTGCCCCGATTGTCGTTGACCAGGTGTCTGAGTCCTTGCACTATGCCGTATGGTTCGACACCCCCAGGCTGATCATGCTTTTGCGACAGCCAGTCAAACAACCTGACTACGTACTCCGGATGGAGATGGAATACTCTGGTTGGTAAATGGCTACGTAAATGGCTGGAGAAGTGGCTTTTCTCTTTTGCCTCTCGATTTGCATGATTCGTATCCAGAGCCATGGGACTGAGCAGCGGTGAGATCTTCCTTTTCTCGGTTAGTTTGGTTCCTGCGATGAAAACTTTTTCGCTCCGTTGGATTTTTTTCTGTATTTGGTTGGACCGTTCGGGCCTTGGAGGATTGAAGTCTGTAGATCCTGCGTATTGATTGGTGTGTCATTCGTATTATTCGGGGAAGCCTCAGGGAAATCGGTGTATGTAGCGGGTATGTATGTGTCCTGAGCGGGATGAGTAGTTGAGCCCCAACGAATTCGGACTTGACTCCGTACTTATACTTTCATCTTCGGCTGTTTCGAGAAGGGGACAAAGTGTAACGCACAAGTACCAGAGCCAGATTCATAAGACGAAGAATGACAGACAATGATGAACATTGATATATGGAGTCAAGGTGAGTTAGATGCGCGTTTCTTTTCTTGCTAGTATTACAGATACGCGGGTACTAGAACTAATACAGTTTAAGACATTACGAACCATGGAGAACCAATGTGAAACACGGAAACAAAAAGAGCAAAGGCCCGTTTTTCTTTTCCCATGTGGAAGACAGATTTTCGGAGGAATGGAGCAGCCTACAGCCACTGATTGAACCGATACGGACTGCTGTCAGCCTGGTGGTCGTGGCTGTGCTCTTCGATGTCCGGATACCTCGGTTGTATCGTCACCGCGTCGCATTATGATTTGCATCGTTCCCTCCATGACTAGGAGTCTCGTTTCAGATTTCCAGACATTTCATACCCTCCGATATGACATAGGTCCTTTGTGTGCGCATCGAGTATCGTCCGGGAAATTAGTAATCCTAAATCTGATCCCAATTCCGTGCCTTTTTTTTCCTTTTATCTCTTAAGACTATGAGACAAACTCCAACAAGACCCGCTGTGACGGGCCCTGTATCTATGCACTATGCATTACAACGGTTGAAATTCTGCGGTCTCATTTCATTTTAGATGTCTCCTTTTTGAGGCATTCTGCAACTACTACATACTTGCGCCGTTACATCTCATCTGCATTCCAAATATGCTAGGACCATATTATGCAGGGATTGCGGAGATCATATACACCACCACATCTGCATACATTGGGCTATTAGGTATCATTCGTTTCAGCTGATGTGTGTGTGTGTAAGTGCTTTGCATATGCAGTGCGGATGTACTAGGACAGCCTTGTCGATAAGTCCATAATCAGTTAATCATCGATACCTATTGCCTGATTAGTTAGGTAGTCGGTCAGAACTTGGTTACTCACATCTTAGCAAGCAAGCTGATATAACTGACATAATCTCCGTAGTACATAATCTAGCGAGCTTTAGTCGTTCGTGTGATCGATCGGTCGCGGGTGATTGGGCAGTCCGTCGCGTCTTTCGACATAGACCCCCCTGCTAGAGCATGTGCCTATCTCACCGTAAGTTGGTAGTTACATCGCGACCTAAGTTGATCTCAGTCTTGGGCACGAAGGAGGTAGAGAATTTGTTGATAATTTTACGTACATATTCTATTTTGAAGCAAGTCCGTAGAGACGGTCGGGTACAAGATCAAATAATTGATGACAACTCCGTAATTAATGTCAGTAACGACGTGTAATACAGTACTAACCCAACCGGGCTACACGGGAGAAGACTCAAAGAACGATCAAAGAAGGCTCCGTAAAAGGGGTAGTCCTAACATACTCCATACAAAACTGTTGGGAAAGGACGCTACGTTTGAGACAGACGGCAATACTCCTTTTATGGATCATTCGTCAGTGGATACTAAGGTATTTATAATTTAGCAAAAGGCGGGAGAAGAAAACTTTTTTTTTCTTTCTTTCTGGAGTAGAGAACGTACTGTATGGGACAAAGAGTTTGGTGCTCAACGGGCAACCTTATGTTAAAATTTGCTAGTTACTCAGGCCATGTGGGGTGCGGATCAGGTCGGACTCTGCTGTAGTACGTAGTACGTACGCAGTAATAAGTGTAATTAGAATACGCACGTATCAAGTATGTCGTACTACGTACCGTATTTACTGTCTGCGGAGTCCTCGGATCGCTCCTTTGATATGATTACTTGAATGGATTTGATCATGGAATGAAGATCTGAAAAAGAAATATTCCATATACACTGAAAGATCTTTGACGGCGGGCTGGCACCAGCCCGTGTACCTGTATATCGGCTCGCTTTCTTCTTCCCGTTTCATTATTGTACAGAGCATGCCGGCAGATTTCACCTTTTTTGTTTTTTTTCCGCGTTGACAAATTGCGCGTCGTCGACAAGTTGACAGATGTACGTACTTATTCTTGATGATAGGCACGGAGCGCAAAGTAAACTTTGACTAAATCGACTACGAATTGAGTAAGGTAGGTCGATAAGGACTATCGCTTCTCTTTACAGCGTACCAAGTCCTTATCTTGGAGACTTATGCAGACACACAGACGCTTTGTTTTCTATCGTCCTGACAGATCAGGGGTGCATGTTGCCTGCTGCCTGGCTGCGGCATGGGCTCAGAAACAGGGCTGTGTCCTGCCTGATAGCCTGCCAGGAAAAGATGAAGGTGGAATGAATGGTCTCTGCGCCGTCCGCCCTTAGCCGGATTGCGCTCGCTTACTCAACCCCGGGCTTGTTTCAAGGTTATGGGCACTAGGTAGTTATAGGGTATATTACATGGCAACTACACCGCTGGAGTGGCACACTTATTAAACTAGTATCTACTATCCGACGTACATTTGATACTCTTCAGGCCAGATAATCCACGACTAGGACCAATGCCCCATTGGGTGACCATGATGGTGATGTTACTAGGATATCCTATCCCATCATCCCTTGCTCCGGACGTCCGTACCTGATATCTGACACCTTGCTCTCAAGACACGACTCGCACAGATCCACCAATGCGTCATGACTGCGATACTTACCTGTTTTAGTGTCTTATACTTCCCGGGAATCCTAGCACACCGTGTCCTGTGACTCAACGAGTCAGCCTGAGGAATGAGTTGGTTACACACCAGCTGAGTGGGCTGGGGTGGAGCTTAGCCTCACACATGGAACAAGGCTGACGGCCGGTAAAATTGGTGAGAAACTACGACCCATGCAGTAAGTACGGATACGGAGTAGGCCGTAACTTAAGGTAACTTAAGGTAAAAAAGTAAAGGTAACCCGTAACGATGGGAGGTGGGTTTCCCTTTTTTTTTTTTCCTCTCGTAGCCATACCACATACGTAGTAATTAGCTAAACCGGATTTATTTTTTCTTTGAGGGTGTTGTAATCTCGCGTGGGATAGTTATAAATACCCTTGAGTTTCTCCTAGATAGTTCCGACAAAGTTTCTTGATCTGTAACAACAACAACCCATCTTCAATTCAGACCTCAAGCTCACAAGTGTCTCTACCCGACGTCGACTATTACTACTCTGCTACGTATTACTCAGTACTATCACAACCAACCACACTCACAATCAGCATGCCTTCCTATACACAAGTCTCTTTCCCTCCCTGCCCCGGTCCCCCTCCAACCGGCCCTCTTCCTCCGACCCCGAAATAATCGAGCCCTGCCCTGCTCGATGCATTCGACACACATACACGTCCAACGGTATACGATTCACGGTCAAAAACAAGAAACAACACAGTTCGTGAGGAGAGAGGGTACAGCCGGTTCTGTCTACCTTCAACAAGCCGATCAAACTACAACAACGCAATTCGCATAGAGAGTGATATCTACACAGATTTACTGCATTTGGGTGCTGGTCTCGGCTCGGCTTACGGTTTCACATCATTTGGGATAATTCGGTTTCGGTCCCTCGGAGTTTTCACATCGTTCAACTTTCAACTTGCATATTCTTACATGTGTTTAATATTGGGTGGACTCTTTGTCTCTCTCTCTCTCTCTCTCTCTCTCTCTCTCGTCTACCTGCCTTCTTTCTCTTGAAGAAAATCAATTGGGGCTCTATCTCCCTATCACCGCACATACGAATCGTCGCACGGATAGCAACTACCACTTGAATCATCGTTACAAGTCTGTGGGCCTTGCGACACCGTTAGTGTGGAGACTTGATATTGACGCGACGACAAGACTACGCAAAAGCCGTATCATCGACATGCGATCGTCTCCAAGCAGTTGTTTCACGATCAAGATTATCCCCGTTCGTTCGGTCGTTAGTCCCGTCAGACTAATTAGGGCACGGGAGGGGTCATGACAATCAACCATGTGACCGTCACTTGATAGTCTTTTGCTCAAACACGATCGGCGGGGGTACAATTTCAAGCAGAAAACTTGATTTGTCTCTCACGCCAATTAGACAGACGGCCGGTTCAACAAGCAGCACCATGAAATCAAGAGATGGCTGATGGGGTCGTTGACCCGTCGATGGCTCGATGCGGCGTTCAGCTCTGCTGATTGGCTGCGTTCCTGTGCCGCCACGTCCGCCCTGAATCATAGACTTTCTTCTGTTCTCTTTCATTTCTTCTTATCTTTTCATTATACAGCATCATCCTGTCATGTCTTATTCCTGTTCTAATTAGACTCTTGTCATGTCTGCTTTCTTGTTTTGTGCCAATCTGAGAATACCCGTCGGCAATTAGTTCCGACTTGCTTTTGATTTACATGTCTCTTCAATACACCTTTTAATCTACTCTGATCATCCACTGTCTCACTAGCTTATTAAATAATACGATAAAGCCCGATGGTTCGATAAAAGCAAGCCATCTACCAAACTGCCTGGAGCATACGTACCACTCTACCATGGAGCTGAAGCCGGTGATGACATCATTGATATTCTTTCACTCATGTCGCTCATACAATCCATTTCACCGAACCAGGCATCCTTGTGGCTCTCTATGTATTCGTGTATTCGTGTGTTCGTACATGCTCAATTTAGAAACCATCGCATCGAATCACCAGACCAATGCTCGACAGGGGCTCAGACCCAAGCGCGGTTTCGACCGTCCGAGCGTAGTGAAACTGACTCACTCGCGACGAGGCATTTACACCTTACTACACGCTTAGTATAGATGAGGTGCGTCAATAGTGCCACGGAGCGATGTAGCCAAGAGATAATCACTTGCTTATATGATACATGCTATTCAATCCGGAGCAGCTTATAAGCACATGAAAAAAAAAAAATAATCATCTTAAATTGCCCCAGACGGATTTGTCTACGTCAATCTTGAGGCTGTACTTTCGGCCCCCTCTCGTTCCTCTGCCCAATGCCTTCCCGTATACGAGCACATGGCTTAAAAATCCATGGGTTGATTTCCAACCCGACTGCGCGGTAAGACAGCCCCCAGATTTGCAAGACATCTAATCCACACCTGTCGTCATTGACTTATCTCTGTCGTGGTTGTGCTACTATCGCCTTTTCGGTAAGCTCTGCACGTTTTGTCGGACATGGTCAGCCCTGGCATGTTATCTCATGCAACAATGGATGCATGGAAGATATCGGAATATCGGAGATTAATATTCGATTCGCATATCGAGTTAGTATCTCTTTATCTTTCTATCCATCCATCCATCCATCCATCCATCCATCGTTTCAGACCGGCCGTGAGATGTCGACGAGCTGTCGTAATGGCGTGATACGATCGATGTATCAAATAAAGAGGAAATCGATCAGATGACAGTTGACGTGCCGAGCTAGTGTCCAATAGTCGCTGGCACTAATTGTTTGTGGTTGATCTGCCTATCTATGTACGTGTAAGACGCCTATGCATCCCGCTTTAGCCACTGATACACAGCGCAAATATATTAGTTGATGGTACGTACATTTATCGTCCTAGGTGAGGATAGGGGTAGCCTCCATATGTCAATGCATGGGTGGGAGAGTAGGTAGATACGAGTTCGACACTATTTCAGCGGCTCACGCAGAGCGGGCAGTTTGCGGTCCTTTTACGATTTCATTATATGGACATCAGAACAGACTTGACTTCCGCTTTGAAATGAAACATATGTAGCCGGTGCCAATTCTGGACAGTCTGAAAAACAACATGTACCCAATTAACCTTCTACCTATCGGTCATGGCTTCGTGACGGGCTCAAGGTTGCTCAGATCGTGGTTGAGGATCCAACGTATTCCCCTTCTGAAATTTAGGGTTACGGTCGGACAGCCCTAACTTTTTGCTATACACCAATATCGCCGAGTCCTATTCTGAGACTACTTGGATCTCTAGACTTGTAATTACTTCATGTCGTGAGACGTAGAACCTCCATCGATGTAGTCAAGAACACTACACTATACACCTACTTCCTTAAGAATGTCAAAGCTGCTATAGAAAGAGCATCCACCCCAGCTGTCATCGTCGGATGTATAACAGGCGCAAACAAAGCCGAGTGATTCGTCGGAATCTCTTCTGTCGGATTGTTCTCTTGCGATACTCTATCCCAGAGTTCCGGATCGATTCCTCCGAGAAACCAAAAGCAGGATGGAACACCTCTGCTTGTCGCCAGCGTAGAAAAGTCCTCGGACACGTTTGACCGCGCTATATCTCCATCAAAAGATGCCCCAAAATGCATTTCAAAGGATGCTGCTAGTTGAGATGCAGCATCCTTGTCGTTGTGTGTAGGCGGAAACCGACGGGTTGGTGTGAACACTGGTGGTTTGGGTGAACCGCTCGCCATACATTCTGCCTCGACAATGCGGCGAATAGCAGACAAGATCTTGTCGCGAGTTTCTAGCTTGACGGTTCTAAAATCAAGCCCGATTTCAGCTCTATCTGCAATGATGTTCTCGGTCTGTCCGGCCTGCAGACTTCCGACCGTCACGACTCCCAGGTCAGTCGGGTCGATTTCTCTGCTCACGATGCCTTGCAATCTCACGACGATATGCGCAGCAAGAAGAGCAGGGTCTACCGTCTGGTGAGGTAGAGATCCATGACCACCACGCCCAAAAACGGTGACTTTCATACTGTCAGCAGCCGCCATGATCGTCCCGGACCGTGACCCGATAGTACCTGCACGCATGCGCATCACATGCTGCGCGAAACAGTAATCCGGAACGGGAATCTTGGTGTAAAGCCCGTCGTCGACCATAGCCTGTGCACCACCGCCTCGTTCCTCGTCTGGCTGGAAAAGTACAATCAATGTTCCGCTCCATGCGTGCTGGGTATTCGCAAGAAGTTCGGCCGCTGCGAGAAGGCAGGTGATGTGCATGTCGTGTCCACACGCATGCATCACTGGCTTCTCGACGCCTTCGGCGTCATTCATGGTGACTGAGCTCGCGTACGGAAGGCCCGTGAGCTCCTTGACGGGAAGCGCATCCATATCCGCGCGGAGCAGAATGGTCTTTCCTGCGCCATTTTTGAGTACTCCTACGAGACCGTACCCTCCGATATTTGTGTGGACTTGATATGCTTTGAGAGCAGACAGATGAGCCGCGATTTTCTCCGACGTTGATTTTTCTTGCCGAGATAGCTCGGGATGGGCGTGGAAATACTTGTATAGCTCCTCGTACGGAGTGAGATCTAACGAGGCATTCTTGAGAATGTCCGACAACTCGTGAGCCTGTGTCATCTTGTTCGACGTTTCAAGTCAATCGAACGTTGTCGAAATGATGAATTGCAGATGACTCAGGTGCTATTGGCAAGCGGGCCTCGTAACCAGTAGAACCAACCAGTTGACGGACACTTGAGCGGGGTGATTTGCGTTCACTTTGCCAATTACATGAACGAGATTTACTTCAAGAAGTGTCAACAAGTACCATATTCAATAGACTCCTTAGTGCTTTCGTCAAGGGTTTGAAGGTTCCTTACCCCAACATCTTACATGTTTCTCTCTGCACTACTTTAATAAGACCTGTTTTGCATCCACTTGACAAGCTCGCCAAACACCAGTTGTGGTTAATCTGAAGCAATGAGATTATCAGATCGCTTGGCTCGATGTTGAGACCTCTATTGATTTTCAAGATGTGACAGCAGGGGCTCTCCGGGAAATGCCAGTAGGTTAGGGTTTCGTAACTGCTGCCCTACCGACGCCCTGTCGGAAGCATATCGAGGTGTCCACAAACAATGCCGCAGGAGTACTGTTCTCTTCAGGTACCTAGACTTTCTGATCAAACAGACGGTGTTTGCCTGTTCATGGCCACGTGTACTTGTTTATTCAGTTGAAGTTATTCACTCCAGCTCGATCTTTCTTTCCCCTAATCTCGCTTACCCAGTCCTCATCAGTCCGCCTCAACACCATCGATCGAGCCTGTCGCAGGAGCAGGCCTGACGTCTTTGATACCATCGATGTCCGCCGACATGGCCGAGTCCCAGGTTTTCCAGCGTACGGGATTTCTCGACTCGTCATACGAACTGCGACGTGAGGTATAGTGCTATATTGTTCCTCGCCGAAGGCAGATCAATGTCAATTGCGTAGCAGTCTCTCGACAGTCCTACTATCTTTCTACAAGGAACAGGCTTCTGTATCCGGATTTCAGCACAAAGAGTCTACAGTTGTCAAAGCAAGTTAGTGAAGAGTGTCTAAACATACTCTATGGGGAAAACATTTTTTCATGTGTCCTTGCATGGAGGGGGCGAAGGTGATTTGAGGAAGAACTTCACGGAGGAGAACAGACGTCGGCTGCGACACTTGACCATTCTCGCCCACAGGTTCGAGACTTTCCAGATCATGAACACGCCGGATATGTCACTGTGGGCCTCGACTTTCTCCGTGCTCGATACTCTTCTCATTATTGCAAAGCAGCCAGTCAAATCTTGTTCTCGTGAGAGCGACAAGAAAGTGGAAGAAGAGATCGGACAGTGGGTGAGGTGGATACGCCCGTACATCGAATGCTTTGGGAGTCACATACCAGATACGTTGAACGTCACAGTCGACGATGACGACAGGGACGTTGCTAGAGCACTTGTCCAGAAGTACCTGCCTAGCTGTCGACGTCGACCTTGCGCTCCACATAACTTCGTCTCTAGGCGATGGTAGTATCTTCAGGTCGGAACAGCCCGGGAATCCTGTGGGTTGCATAACAGTCATATTACTGACTAAAGCCATATCGGTCGTTACTTGGGCAGTCAGCAGGATTTGGAGGATTTCCAATTGATGTACTGCTTCCGCAACGATGGTGATTTTGGTTCCTACAATTCATTTTCGCTCTCAACTCGAGACACATAGCTGGCACTTGAAGGGTATAATGTGCCAACGCTTCTTGCTTGAGAGCTGACTTGTACGTTTCAAAGATTCCCCGAGACGGTAGGAACTTGAATCTGAAGGTCAGGATCGTCAGAGCGGCCGATTCTGCTTTTGCAACGTCGGTAGTGAATGTAGAACAGATGGTCATAGAATTAGATAAGTTACTCTAGTAAAGAAGGAAGACAGGTATTTACAGAGATGTCTATATCTTGAATGCCGTGTCGTACTAGTCTGATCCTAATGCTGCTGGCTAAGATACGTAGGAAATTCATAGCAGACGGCTGCATGAATCATGATGAACGTCAGCACGACATTCATATCTCGTGTTTTTTGTCATTGTCTGATCCGCATTTCTGCCTGACAGTGCTTACGTTGTGTCCGAGCCAGCAGTAACCAGACTGAATGCCCCATCTCTGAGTCTTTCTGACTTGAGTTTGTCTGCTGGTAGCTTGCTGTCCAACAATTCGTGAAACGCAGTCCTGTGGGCAGCAGTCCATCTCTTTCGATGGGGGACATGGATAGGACCAAGATCCGCCAAGGATGCGAGGAGAGAAAACCTGTGACCGAGGACAGGTGCTATTGTCAAATGGTGGTGTCACATATTCGATAGTGCCATATGTTCTCTGACTTCGTTTCGTCTGTCTGTCCGAGGTGAGTGATCAATGGCAGCTTGGGGAGACTGAGGGCTAAATGCCGGAGGGTTAGGGCTGATAGCGCGGTTGCGGGGAAGTGATTCTAGAACTCGTGGATCAAACGCGAACCATACTTTGAATGTTTGTTTATTCTATCCGTGAAAGTTACTGTGTATCCGGTATTGTGTATTACTATATACCAGTACCTGTACACATCCTCCCACCTTTTGCGGAATACGAGATTGCGAGGTGACATTGCTCTGATCAGGCAATATGCATTCCCAGATGAAACCAAAAAGTCTAGATGCATGACAAAACCCTACCTAGATTTACAGGTTAAACTTCTTGATCATGGCATCCACATCCTCTTCGCCAATCGAATCAATCTTCCCCTTCGCAACCCTCTCCACCGCCTCATCGATCAACTCTTCACCACCCAGCAGATCAAACCACCCCTCCGTATCATCCCTCGCCAACAACCGATCAGCCACAATCGCCACATCCTCCCTCGTCACGGACCCCTCTGCCGCAGCAACGTGCCCCAAAGCAACTTTATTCGTGGCCGGGTCATCAGTCAAAAGACCCGGCCGGAGATTGATGCTCTGAAACTTGCGGCTCGGTTCTCGCTGCTTTGTCACGGCTGCAAGCGCGGTCTGGTATTGGTCTGCTTCATACTTGGCCTTGCAATAGTCGGGCAGACCCTCGGCCCAGAGCCGTTGTGTACGTTTCCAGCTGTCCTCGGGTAACCAGGCAGGTTTCACTTTGCGGCTGCCCAGGTGGCTGATTAGAAGGAATTTGGTGACGGAAGGGGTTGCAAAGGAGCTGGCGATGAAGTATTTCGCGGCGTCTTGGTCGATTGCGTATGTGCGCTGGGGAGCGCCTTTTCCGCCGGCGCCTGAACAGAGACTTAATTACCTTGCTCGGTAGACGGGTCACTGGGAAAGATAACGCTTACCAGCAGCCCAGACCACATATTCCGGTTGGACCTTATCCAGCACTGCCTGTGCATCTGCCTGGCTTTTGACATCATCTAAGCTAGACAATAGAACCGACAATTTGCCCGGTTTGTCATTTCCCAACGCCAGGATCTCAGCTTCGTGCTCGGCGTTCCGGATCACGCTGGTGACATTCCAGGAGCGAGCGAGAAGGAGGGGTGTCAAGTGGAGGGCGATCTTGCCGTGGCCACCTAGAAGAAGGACTTGAGGCATGGTAGATATTCTTTAAGAGAGAGTATATAATTCGGTTATATCTGATAAGATTTAGATTATTGATTTCTGCTAATAGACAAGTGTGAAACGTAGAGAAAAGACTAAGCGGGGTAAGCTGATCGGAATGGCGTCATACAAGATCGGTGTAGATCATCCACGGATGCCGTGAGTTTTGACCTTCCCATGTCTTGAAGAATCTACATAAAAAAAATAACGTATAAAGTCCATGAAACCTATTCCGGTGCTTTGAGAAGAATCATGTTCATGGGCTCGAGTCACGCGTATCGACCCACACAATTAGCCATGAGCCGGATAGCGATTGCCAATAACTCTGACGGCAATCTCAAATGCTGAAAACAATTTGTAAAGTTGCATCCTGGGGTCTGTGCAGAGATTCATGGCGAATATGAGCAGGCAAGAGTGAGCATATTCTCTTTCAAGGGGTCTCAGCACCAAGAGCTAGACGTCCCTTATCAGGACACGGCCTAGGTACTAGATCAGCCCAATTCAGGTATACAATGCCTGCATGTTATGCATTACCGTGCACATATGGCAGTCTAGGTATGTACGTATCCCCCGCTTATGATTGATATCAGATCGATTCATCATTTGAGGTAAAGGAGGTACTTGACATTACCATTCTTGGTCATCCCGAGCAGTCGCCTCCCCCTTTTCGAAGTGTAATGGCTGGTGATTCCGCTAGAACTGACCCGCGTCCTTGACAAGCCTTTGCACAGTATACAGACAACACCGTGGAGCTGATGGTAAATCTTGGAGTCTGTCCAGTCAATAACGGGGCTGTTGCATTCTCCTCTCTTATTCGGGCTTGTGCTAATCTCACTCCACCTGGCGTCTCTAAACAATTTACGGGCTCCGTCGAATCGAGCAGGGTAATCCAATCATAACCCTACGACCGAATGGCAGTCAACTGACAATCCATTGGAGAAAGACTCTGATTCATCTGGCCGCTTCATTCGTCACGGACTTGAAACAGAGTAGTACATTATATTATGTACACAGCGGCTCAGGCCGCACTGCCACAGCACACTAGCACACTAGCACTTTAGTCTACAGAGAACAAGCCGGTTCGCGATCACTAGAACAGGTTCCGGAAAAGATTGACGCCCTTTTTAAACTTCAGAATCGCGTGGAAGACGGGTGGGACGCGATTCCGCGTCTTCCACATGGCTGCATTGATGTTGCAGTTAGTTTCCCGATCAGGTAGTACGTATGTAGTATCTGCATGTGAAGAATTCGATATCACATTGATACGTCAAGTCATTTCAGTATTCGTGTTTAGTGATGCATCTGCGTATCAGCTGCATGCATTGGGTGTATGGAGAGCAACGACGGCACAAAGACGTCGATTCAGTGTCTGGAGATTCATCATATCTATCGCTCAGAATATCTCTAGGCGACATATGTGCATACTTGCATATATGCTGATGATACCTATACGAGACTCGTACACTGTGGCTTACAAATTATATTATACGTGTTAAACTATGGATTCGCGTACTCCTACAAAAAATCCTGCAAGTCACTGGTCAACACAGAGTAGACCCCTCAAACCCGGTTTAGCGGTCGTTGCTACGTCGCAGCCAGTCCACTCGCCCCCAACTTGGACCCAGGTCCAAGTGCAACGATCCTGCGGAGCGCCGAGTTCGATTTCGCGATTAATGTTTCACGATCGGTGCATTTGTGTCGTTTGTATGGATTGAGGGCTATCGTTCTAGAATGTGACTAGAAGATAGATGGTCCCAGCCGGATCGCATTGGCATCCTTCAGATCCGGTATCAGGATCGGGGTTAGCCGTTACACGTTCCATGATCCAGGCCATACCAAGTTAGAGTATTCAGAGACAGCAATTGATGAGAATAAGAAATCTGCCAATAGATTGAAGAGGGCAGTGTTTTCCACATCTGCCCCGGCCCGGATTCTGACTGATCACATCGCTTCTCGTCCACTGGATCGGTCATGCAACAATCATGCTGATACATGCTAATACATGCGATACATGCGATACATGCCGGGGTCGATGCAAGTTGGCCACAGGTCTAGTCATGGGCTCGGTAAAGTATCGTGATTGGCGTGTGACAGACTCATTCGTCTGTGTTCAGGTCTGTTGAAATCTTGGAATGCAAAGTCTAGATTTCTTTCGTGAGGGCGAATACATGATTTGATAGATGCCGTTGGTCGAATGAATTTAGTTCGACGCCTCACTCATCTGAGCTTTGTGTTGTGATTCGTTGGAGGGCGCTGGATCTAGCGAAGAATCAGGGTTTTAAGATTCAACGGTCAGCATGGTTGGCCTTGATGTCGCCGTTGAAAATGGATGTCTTTGTTCGGAGTACGGACTGGAGTTTACGAGCGAGGATTCTTGTCCTGATGCCGTACAGAAAAGGAGTTGCAAGAGCCCCCTTCTAGTCGTAGACTCGTTACGCCAATGGCTTCCCATCATCCTGCACACCACCAACAGATTCGTCTACAGAGTCGAACGGCCACCAGCCAATCGACTCCTGACTCAGCATGCCAAGACCAGCACTGTGTCCGTAACGAGACTAGTCAGGGGCATCTGCCAGAACAAGATTAGCTTCATTACTTTGGTGGTATGACGGCTCGTTAGTCTGTTACGATTTGATACATTGCGGGCTTGGAAAATTACAGCTACAGAGTACAGACTACCTACAGAGCACAGCTACATCACGGCCATGATGGAACATCGAACAAACAATTGTTCTTTTTGACTTTGAGGCTGACTGAAATTGCGTCAGGCTTGTACAGCCACAGCATAGATTTCTTATATTCAGGAAAAGATAGCTGAGCGAAGTGCGCGTCCTGCATCAGCCACATTGGGCGCATTCGGCAGTCGCAGAACGTATCCCAGCATGTTGACCATGCCAGCGGTCGCCATGTCGACAGACACGACTATTGACTTGAGCTGCATTTGATGTGTGTGTGTGTGTACGTATAAGTTATGCATTGACTACGGGGCTCATACCTCCATAAACTTAAAAGAGCCATGATTGAGATTTTGATGCAAGGGATGCCACGCGACATGATCGACTGAGCAACCATATTTTGCGACGACACCGACAACTCCAAGTAAGCACGCAAACAATATATGATCTTGACTACACAAAGCTGGGCTACTCACCAATCTACCTGTGCCTGAGAGAGTCCGCCCACATAGGGTAAGTTAGCTGTGGGCACCCGGAAATGAGTCTGATATCATCATTACGTCCCTCGCCGAAACAGAGTTCAGTCACGATGGAGAGTCTCCCGTCCTGGCAGCCGTTGTTCCGTAGCTGTGCCTGACTAAGTACCTACGTAGGAGGTGCTTGGAAACCAGCCGGAAATGGGCATACGGAATAGACCTCAGCGTCTCACTCTGTTCCTGGAATTACCGAGATCAGGCAGCTAATGAATCACTTCGCCCAACGATGACGGGGCGATTTATATAATGATCAGCGGAAATGACTTCCCTTCGAGTTCGTCGGGACACCGGAGGTGGTTTCAGAAGACAAAGGGCTGATTTAGAGTTCTTCTTATGTCCATTGTAGTGCGTACGTAGTACGTTAGTTACCTAGTAGAGCAACTACGTGCAAACTCGTAGGGATGTGTTTAGTACGGCGCGGATCTGGATCTGGATCTTGCTTCGCCCAGGAACTGAGGCCGGTGTATCAGGATTCACGATGTCGAAACCTGTTTCTGCACAACAAGAGAAGAACTGGACCGCGGGTGACAAAGCAAAGCCAGGAACAAGGGGGCCCCCGCATCATTTCTGGTGCATCAAGTTCTCTGCAAGTCTGCGTAGGGAGCAGCTCTTCTGCTCTGTATGGAGGAGTAATTGCTACGTCCATTAATAGTAGTTATTAAGGACTGTACCTAGTTCAAACCTAATAAGTGCGATAGTCCGTCATAGCCGGTACTCGAGTACAACTGGTCCGTACTTCCCCGGCAATGAGCGAGTGCGTACATAGTAACGACTGCATCTGCACGCCGTACGGAGTACACTAGCAGTGAAATACATCGTCGGAGCCCACTGCCGGCCCGTTACAGTACATACTACGTAGTATGTACTATGTACGTACTATTACTACAGCACGCGACGGACCCACACTGCAGATTTTGTCGTTTCAAATACCGAGCAAAGCCCAATACTGTGAGCCACCATCCTCAGCCTGTATCTGTGCTCTACGCCTGCAGAGATGATAGAAGAACACGAAACGGCGAAGAGTCCGAGAACTCTACGCTGGTAATGTGTCAACTGTCAGCAGTATGCTGTCCTGTATTTATCCCGTATGGACTGTTCTGTACTCCAACTTTCCAGGGGTAAGGCTTCTTTGCGGACCACTCACAGCAGCCCAATGGAGACTGCCAAGGCCGCTAAGTCGCCTAGGCAAGGGGTAAAAGGACTAGCAGCGCCAAGCCCGCCGGCCGACCCTGGTTCTCGGAGCCTCTAATGCGCCTAGTCTGCATAGTCACTGTATTAAACCGCCGACTTTTTCTTTTTTTTTTTTTTTTTTTTTTTTTTTTTTTTTCCATTTTCATTTCTCTTTTCTTTCGCTCTGTTCAATGTCTAGAACGTTGTGATTGAAATGTGTCTGCGAGAAAGCACTACATTGCAGCCAATGATGTTGATCGAGATTTGATAAACGATACCATTGGCAATCTGGCATAGATGTACATCGGCCCAGGTAATCGGTTTACAAACAGTAGAAAACAATACACAGGATTGTTGGTACGGATTGAGCGCACCGTTTCCGCCATCTCCACCCCCCACTACTCCGTACTTTTAATTAAACTAACCGCCTTCATCCATCCTTGAATCTTGTCTCTCTCTCTCTCTCTCTCTTTCGTCTCTCGCAACAATTAGTTAGCATTGACAACCCGTCAAGCCTCGCTCACTCTGGCCCCGTTTTGCCAGAATTCCCACTGATCGTCCGCGTTCTCGACCGCTTCGAATTCCAGGATTCGTTTCCCATCATCCCAATTTTCTGCTGCTGCTGCTGCTGCTTCTTCGTCTTCTACTCCCGTTGCGTGTCAAAATTACCACTAATTAAATTCTGTTCCTGGTGTGACGGCTAATTCACCGCAACACCACGGAGTACATAGTACGTACGTACGTAGAACAGCAAACCAGGATCACGCGTTGGGCTGATGCTTATCCCTGCGTTGGTCCCTGCTCCTGAATATCGGCCACAGTCACCCAAACAGCTGGGATTCGGTCATCAAGCCTCAAAGATTACTCCGTGATTCAATCAATTCAATTAAAAGTCCCCCAATCCGCTGACCCTTCTCTATTGGCTGCCGGACAAGGTTGACTACCGGTCTATTATGCGGTGCTGGTATTAGCGAATTCTTGCTGTGCTGATTCGACAACCGGTACATTTGCGCTCCCGTACATACCTGCCATATCGATACCAAACTAAACTCTCCCGTACTATTGATTCATCACGCTCACTCCTTCCTCGACTTTTTATTTTCTCTCTCTTCTACTCCTCTTCCACCCCTGGCTCGATCCTTGCGATACTCGCGCTCTGCTACTCTTCGAAATTTGATATTATCCTTTTATTATATTTCTGTCGAACTGATTCAACTGTTGCCATCGCCCTCGGGGCAATTATTCTTTGTTTGTCTCGGTATTACCTTTACAGTCACGATACGGCAATCGCTCTGTTCAACCCACATTCTTCGCACCCGACTGTTGTTTCGAATTCACATACGCGGCATACAAACAACATTGCGAACTGCAGTCAATCGATCGATTTGAACCGTTTCCAGCGATCTTTCTCGATACTCACTGTTCTGTCAGGCGACAACCGATACCAAACGCTTTGACGAAGCATGAAATTCTGATCTGTTCTGTCCATCCAATCCACACTCATTTGGGACACGACATCGAACGTCACAGAATACGGACCGACGAAGCTTGGAAGAAAAAGAAAACAAATTTGACTGATTTATTGGATTGTTCGAATGAATCGAGAAGGTGCGCGCTTTCCTTACTGCCATACAAAGCATTAAATTTAATTATCCCCTCGCTATAGTCACACAGAATCGTTCCAACCCCCACGCTTAAGGAGTTTCTCCTTCAACTCTCGCCGGTCGCCGGTTGATTTCACCTTCATCTTGTTCGGTATACACTCGAAAGGCCGCCACAATGAATAGATTCAGGAAAGGCAAGAAGGGCAAGGACGTCGAAGAGCCAGAGGCTGCGCCTTCCTCTTCGTTCATGGGAATATCAAAATCAAAAAAAGGAAACAAAGATGCAGTCAAGCCGGAGCTCGACCTCTCCACCGCGTTACCGTCCACCGACAACTTTCGCACCAGTCTCTTAATGCCTAATCTCTCGGCTCGATTTAGCATGTTACGTGAACAGGACGATCCCACGACAAAGGTAGGAAAGGCCAATGACGATAGCGTTCTCTTTCCCAAGCGAGCTTCTCGCCTCAATCTATTCGGCCACAACCCCAACCCTTTGACTGATATCGCCGAAGTGTCGTCCATGGATGGACGCTCATCATTTGCCACACAAAGAGTCAATTCATACGCATCAGCCGAAGATGGAACCGATGAAGATTGGCAAAACGGCAACGTGATGAACAGGAAAAGGCCGGGAGAGGGGAACAACCTCTTTGGAGGACGACAAAAGGTCTACAAGATTCCTGTTAGCGGCTCCGGCAAAGATCTTGGGGGTATGAGAGGTAGGACAGTCTATGAAGATGATATCAACTTGTCAACATTCCAGAAACTCAGACTCAAGGAGAGAGAGGAGAGACGCGCCATGCAAGCAGCAGAGGAAGCGCAAGACGTCTTGAACCCAGAGTCGGATGAGGGTCTTCCAGGTTTTTTGACAAAGAGGATGACTTCGTCGTCGACGACATCGGGACAGTCAAATCCGCGCACCTCGACTGCAGCTACGTCCATCGATGAACAATTAACGGGCTCAGCTCAGACTGCGCCCATGTCAAACAATACAAGCAAAACTGCCGGAGCAATTCCTGCCAACTTGAATGGACATGTCAGCAAGACACGCCGGCTTTACGGACAAGGATTGGCGCAGACAGCGCAAGATCAACAATCATCAGCTTTGACGAGACTGGAAAGTCTCAGTCGACAGCGCGCAGGCGGACCGCCCGATCCCCCTCGACTTAACCGTGCCTTTTCCAGGAGTGCATCCAACCTTCACGACAGACGTCAGGGCGTATCTCCTATCCTGCCTGCGCCGCCATCCGCAAATCGCAACTACAGCCCAGTAAACTCGACTGGCTCGCCGTTTCTCGAAGCCCTGGATGCTGTCCACCGACCAGACCGAACATCAGACAGCAGCGGCACTTCTCCCGCTTATGGGGCAGTTCCACCTTTGAGTCCACCGATCAGTGACGGTGGAGAGATAGGCACTCTTGCCGCCGCACTGCATCCTGAAGATCGGGGTAAAGCCACCGCTATGGGTCTGTTCAACAAGCCAAGTGGGCCTTACGATGAACAACAATTCATGCGACGCCAGCTTCAGATGCATGAAAACCGTGCTGGGACTCCCACAACTCGTCAATCTCCAGCTAATAGCGTTTCACAAGGAGAGACGAACGATAACCGCCCACGGGGTATGTCCACTACAAGCTATCGCTCAAAGGCAGAGTCTGCCTCATCTTACTACAGTGGTGACGGTACGGGGTCGAGAGCCCACAGCATCAGAGATGTTTCCCCCCCTAGACTTGCCGGTAGCAATGGCACTTTTTTCCTGAATCTGGACAATAGTGACAACGAAAGCCAAAGCGCCGGAGAGGATTTTCATTCTTTGAGAAAGGTGTCTTCAGTAAAGTCTCAGGCGTTTGATGGCATTCACCCTGCATTCCGCTCTCGGCCTGCATCCCGGGATTCTGACGGTGTGTCATCGATTCGGGAATCGTTCGAAATGCCCGAAATCAGAGGATATGACCTCAACCCGATACAAGAAACCAACCCAGCTCCCCCATCGCCCATTCTAGAAGAAGTCTCTGAAAAGGCTCTTGACTCACCAACACTTGGACCAGCTGGACTGGGACTCAACAGCATGATTCGTGCACACTTGAGGCAAGACAGTGCGCAGTCTTTGATGCCTCCGCCCTCTCCCAGACTACCAACTCATCAAGATCTCGCGCTGCCGATGGAGCCACCTTCTGGCCCACCGCCGCCGCCACCTTCCGCACCACCGACATCTGCACCACCTGCACTACCGACGTCTGGGTTCTCAAGTGTAGCATTGAGAGCTAAGCAACTTCGTGAACAAGCTGCTGCCCTACGAGAACAACAGCAAGCCGAACAGGCTGGCGAGACGCGCCATCCTGCACAGGACGAACAATCAAGGTTAGGTCATTATCGTGAAAGCAGCCTCGAAACACAAAAGGAGCGCGAAGAGTTCGCCCACGAGCTTGCCGAAAGACGACGTCGAGTTCAAGAAAATCTGCACAAGATCGATAGCAGATCCAACAGCCCGGCGCCTGGACGAAACACTCCCGAGGCCGGTGCTAGGGCAGGAAATGGTTTCTCACTTCTCAAGAACCGGACCAAGAATGGCGTACCAGACGGTCTGGCAACACCGCCATCCTCTAAAGCATTGAAGAAGCTTGGTATCGCTGGTCCCATGATGAACGCATCAACTCCTTCTCTCGAGTCCTGGAGGGATGACGAGGTGGCCCCTGGATTTAGTGGACTAGGCAAACATTCCAACTCGAGCTCTCCACAAATTGCGTCTGGTCGCACTGCATCTGGCCGAGCAGCCTACGCTCGCAGTACGAGCCACGGCAGCGAAGAACCAGACTCAGGATCCAGTCGACCAGCTTCGCCTACTCAAAATCAAAGGGACCGGTCAACCTCCGCATCAGCACGGTCTAAAAGTCGTCCCCCGCACCGCGAGGACCTCGATATGGTAGCAGAGCACTCGGTGAGCCGATATGGTGATAATACTCGGGTCGGGCGCTCACCCCCTTCCATGCGCCCATCGGTGGACAGCGAATTCGCGCCCAACGAACGGTCTGCTTCTGATGGCTCAGGACGCATCTCTGGAAATCGATCTGCCGCGTCTTCGCAATTGGAGCTCGTTCCACCGAGCGATGCCAGTAGCATCGGCACGTCACCGCGACCTTCCCCAGTGGTTCCTCCATACTCCGCCAATGCCACGCCTCCTCTTGAAGAGGACAGAAGAGACTCGCCCATGCTTCTCAACCGATCAGATTCGTCAAACAATGCATCTGCTCAGTCGCTACCTCAGCGAGCCCCCGGTGGCAACGGTCTGCCGAAGAGACAAGTCTCCAAGTCGCAAATCTCAGAGCCCACTTTTGTGTCGAGCACATCCAACGTCCCCATGGTCTCTCTGCCCGCTGGAGCGAGTCTTAGCAACGGCATGCCCAACACTCCGCCCATCCCGCCAATGAATCCGCGCCGCAGACGAACAACCACCACGCAAACGATCCTTGGTGCCTTCAAAACCGATCGCGCCGAGACCCCACCGGCAGTTCGATCCAGCCACGACGACGAGCGACGCGCCCACTATCCTCCTAATACCAATAATATGAATAATAACTACAATATCAGCCCGGCGGGCGGACCAATGGATTCGCGGCCAAGTCTGCGCAAGATGCAGAGCGAGGGTGGACCCATGAATTCTCGCGCTCGACAGCAGGCCATGATGGCGGCGACTCCAAAGATGCCTAGTTATCCTCCTGCAACTGAGATTCAGGGAGGAATGATCTAATCCGATTCAATTCATTGGTCAATGGCGATTGACACCGTTTTATTGTATTTTGTTCTTTGTGTCACGTAACAGACTTTGTTTCGTTTGATGCCTTTTTTTCTTGGTGTATTCATTGAGCATACCTGTCTATCATTAGCGATATCCATGGCGCGGGAGATTTCTTGGGTTATTGTATATCAGGTGTTTGATTAGAAATCCATCTTTTGCTAGAGAGTATTATTGTGCTTTGTATACAGCCGTCAATCATTATTCTCCTCAATCCATGTGCGAGGCGTACTCCTGATGTAGAAGTACTTGGTTGGTAGTTGATGTTTTGATCCTGGCCCTCGAAGGCTACACCTTGGTAGTTAGGGGTGGCCTCCCACAGCATATATCATTGCATTGATGTCACAGACAGCACCTAGTGCTGTCTGTGACAGTATCTGTGTATGAACAGCAGGTAAAGCGATCCTTCAACTGACTGCTCGCTACCAACAAAGGGATTGTGATGACAAACAAACAAACAGAAAAGACAGTCAGGCGCCCACCCCTCCTTCCTAATCTGGACAGCTGTTGTTGTTGTCCTGGCACGACCGCTCTCTCTGTCTCTTTTTGTTTCTTTCTCACCTTCCCTCTCCATCTCTCGTCGTCACCCTATACTCTCTGACGCTCAATGCATCACAGCTTTGCCGTATCTGCACTTCATTTCTTTCTGACAGCCACACAACTACTAGGCTGAGAAGATGCCCAGGCACGGTCCCCTCTTCCTCAGCACGCCTTTTAAAGTAGGTCGTCCTTTTATTTACTTCTCTCTCTCTCTCTGTCTCTCTCTCTCTCTCTCTCTCTCCTCTTTCCATGATAAATCCACGCATTTGATTCTGCATCTTGCTTTACCTCTGTTTCTCGCATTGCACTTTGCTTGTTACTTCGTCTCTCGATTTCTGCCTTGCTTTGAGTTGAGTTGGAATTTCATGTGCTACTCAATATGGTTCTTGAACCGATCCTGGAAGAGCCAGAGGACGAGTACGTCGACTTGATCGACCTGACCGATGGGGAAGGAGCGGCTTCCAGGCGAGGGGTCTGGCGCTCACTTTCAGCTCCCTCGCGGTTTCGCTTAGGCAATGATGCTGTTGCCGAGCAGTTGCGACAGCATGTAATGCCCCTTCACAAGTATATAAGCACAAAGTACACAAGAGAGGAGACTGGAGAGGCAAGCAAGCTGATAACACGCAAGTCATGTTGTTTTCTGAAAGCACCTATGAAGACTGATATCCAGGCAGTCGGTTGCTCGATCCTAAAAGCTGACGAGGCTCTGAAAACAGATAACTACAATTATCGACCGCCCTATGGTCGTTCGCGGCACAGGCGTGTCGAGAGCATATCATGCTGAGATAACCAGCGTCGAAGAAGACGAAGGAAGTCATCATGGCCGTCGCTACCAACTCATGAGAATGGCAGATGGCTCAGAATTTGCTTTTCCTGCACCCTCGTGTGAGATAAGCTTCACTTTACCGTTCACTTCTAATCCAGTTCATTTCTACTGACCATGTATAGCTGTCTATGAGCGCGATGACCCAACATCACCATCAATGATCCGAGCAGCAGATATATCCTTCCCTCTTTTTCCAAGTCCCTCGCACCCAGGTTCTTCTTGGATATATCAGCCTTTAGGGCAACTGGAAGACGATAGTCGGCATGTATCTGATGTGGCGTACGAAGGTAGATCTGAGACTGGGAATATGCCCATGTTCTCCCCCAATGCGTATTCAGTGGCCGCGCCCTTGAGTGAGCAATACCAAGAATATTCTGCATCGGATCCTGGACCACAAGGTCATGCTGAATGGCACTCTGTTTCCGCATGTCGTGACCGTCCTGGGTCCTGGCATGAGTGTATGTCAATCTCTGTCATGTGTAACGTGAGTTGAGCGTTACTAACCCTACTTTAGCTCGTCGTCCAAGCCTTGAAGCTTCTTCTGCGATTCTTGCGGATGTCTGTCAGAGTCGGTCTTCACGTGATGCTGCAACGTACGATGCACCAAGTCACTCGCCGACTCGAGCTCAATCCGTCGGCGTCACCGTTACTGCTAAAACCGACGAGAACTCTACTGCTCTGGCTTCTACACCAACAGGCACCACTGTCGGTCGAGATGTTACAAGGTCAACTCATTTGCTTGCCATGGCAATTTCTGGCAGATACACTGACCTGAGAATTGCACTCCATTCCACCGGTGACATCTTCCCATCAAGCGTATGCGATGTCCATCGAGTCGTTGTTTCACAGAGCTCGGTCCTCTGTCAAATACTGGAACGTGTGACGAAAGTAAAAGCGACAATCCATCTCCATGCAGCAAAGCGATTCTGTCTACCTCGCGCGTTCGAGCTTGCCTTGCAGCGCTACTACGGTCTGGAGTTGATTACCAAGGATAATGTGTACGACTCCGCGCGGACGGCTCTTGGGGCAAGTGGTGGTTATGGACTGACGTCCGACATACTGAAGAAGGCCGCCATTGATCTGGTATTGTGTTATGGTACTGCGGGGGCGTTTCTTGACCAGCCTGACGTTGTCGATGCCGCATTCAATCTGGTCGTGAAATTATTCGACTGGGACAACATTGAGACTGCATTTCAGTTGGGGCTTTGTCCGGAAGAATTTTTGTTGACTTACGACAGCAACAGCAGCAGGAACAGCAGCGAGAACAGCAACCGCAACGAGGACAGCAACAGCAGCAAGAAAAAGGGAAAGAAGAATCGACGCGTAAAGCGATCGGCAAAGAAGAACAAGAAATCATTTCTCAATAACTTGAACGGCGAAGTAGTTGAAAAGTGGGCTCCCCAAATCGCTTCGGCTGCTATCAATTTTCTGGTTCAGAATTTGCCGTCTGACTACCACTTCGACCGCACCGGTCTATCAAAAGACCTGCAAGATCGTATCCCATCTCATTTACGCGAAGAGTACAGCATCGCGAACCGCAACCCCATGCTGGCAAGTGTAGCATTCGGCGACTATCCTGTGCCTACGCCTGAAGCCAATCGTGCATCCGCTATCCTCCTCGCTTTGCCGTTTGTACGCTTCCGCGAGGTCATTGAGGAGCTTCGTGCTCGTGGTCGTCTGACTGGGGATCTGATCAAGGCTGTTCTTCAGGAACGTGAAGTGCGTCGTGTCAGTGCTCTACAGACACACTTGCAGCACGCTGGTGATGAACGAAGCGACGTGGAGAGTATGAAGGAGCTAGGCTATCGAGAGTTTGCAGTACATGTCCAGACCGTTGAGTACCCGTTGGGCCCCGATATGGAGGTGATTCGCCACGAATACACTTTGCATCGCGAGTGGCGCGGTTACGAGCCAGAGGGTGGCTCACAGTCTGTGATTCGTGAGTTTGGATGGTGATCCTAATGTCGTTGAGTGGTCTCGATATGTTGATGGACGATACATGTGCATTGCTTTGCTTCTCGTTGATATTAGTCTTGGTCGCTACATGTGATGATTAAGCGCTTTTTGATTGGGTATCTTGAGATTCGGGCGAACATTGGTCATTTCAGTCATAGGAAAAGTACAGTCAATTATTCTTAAATGTTCATTATTTTCCGAGCATTATAATCATGCTGGTGGATCACCAGTTGATGATCTTGTTCGGGAAAAACTCATCAATCAACTCCTCATAATAAGGCCTTAACTCCTCCACTTTGGGCAGTTCGTCACTCTTGCTATACAAATCATACGGATTAAACGCCTTGACCGCCCTCAACATGTCGCGATCCTTGTCGTTCATCAAGTCCGTGTAGGCGCCAGCATTATGCCAGGGGTAGAAGGAATGATAACGAATCATGGCCAACGCCTCATCCGGTAGCGTGGACTGTCCCTTGACGACGTGATACAGATACTCATCATGACCCCAAGAGATCATCACATTATCCAGACCGATACCGGGGAAGTAGATCCCCAGCCCATGATCGAACACCTCATGCCCGTAGTCCGGGTTGGCCTTGAAACTCTCCCGGCCGTAGATGATGCGTTCATCGAACGCGCAACCGACGGGAAACGTGTCACCGACGACGTCCCATTGGCCCTGTGCATCGAAAAAGTAGAGCAATTTCCCGAGATCGTGGATCAGGCCCGTGAGCTGCATCCATCTCGGCTTTCCGTCTCGTCTGATCGCCTCGGCGGATTGGAGGAGATGCTCAATCTGGCTCAGCGATGTGTCGGGATCGGACTCGTCGATGAGCGTGTTGAGTTTCTCGATGGCGTCCCACACGCTCATGCGCGCGCGGCTGGTGGCGTGGAATCGGTTGCGGGCTTGCAGGTTGTACGCGACGGTCTGCTTGGTGTGTTGCTCATGATAGAAATTCTTGACGCGGTCGCAGGCCGTCGTGTATTGGCGGAACTGCGATTTGTCTTTTGATTTGTCAAATTCGCTTTCTTCGTACAGCCCCTTTTCTGCCTGGGTCGCGGCCGCGGTGCTGGGTTTGAGGATGTTGACGGCGTCGATGTTGTCCGAGAGAGCTTCTAGGGCTTTGCCGTCGCGTTTGGTGTTGAATGCTCCCTGTCCTTCGGCCTCTGCGACGGCCGGAGAGTCGACAAAGGTAGCGCCGGGTGCCATTTTTCTATTCTTCGCTGTCGATTACTGTTTCTGATTTGTGTCGGATTTCTGTCTGCCAGAGTATCTCCGTCCTGGGCGGATCTACGCTTATATACCACATGAACACCCTCATCCTACCTACCCCAGACCTCCATCACGGAAGTCGAATTCCATAACTTCCATTCTCTGTGGCACTGCCAATTCCCGAAGATTAGAACCGTCGCGCCGGTGCTGATCATGACATGGGGGGGAGGGGAAAGTATCAGCAGCAGCGAGTTCATGCCGTATCTGGCGCAATGCCAGATCTGGATGGGAATGCGAATTTCCCTTTCTGGTCAACAACACTCTTCCCAGACGGAGAGAGTTACCCCAGTGGCAGAATGAGCACCAAAACCCCCTTCTAGACTGCGTCGGCTGCTCACTGCGGTCAGACAGAGAAATGGTTTCCGAGAGACGAATCAGTTTGCAGCGAAGCGTGGGGGGGCCCGGCGGAGGGGTGTCCTAACCCTAACCCTGTCCGCGAGAAAATGGTTTCCGAGTCGTGTTTTTTCTTTGACCCCCACCGGCAATTGATGTCATTTGCAAATTGTGCCTGGGGCATCCAGAGGATGGACGCTGTACGTACTACGAAGTAATGCTAGTATGGACATTTTCAAGTAGCGTCATATCGAGTTTTCCGTCATTGGTGGAAACCAGCTGATCACGCCATTTGACCATACACTCCGTCTGTGTGGGCATGGAGTAGTGAGTATAGCTTCGAATCCGGGAAAAGATGCCCAAGGTACGGTGTCAATTGCCTACATAGTACTATGTATGGTAGAAGACTGCGGAGGGAGCAATCACTGAGCTCAGGGCACAACCATGGGTATATACACGTACGTGCAGTTCGAGCCAATTCTGCTATACGTATATAATAGTTCCCGAGGTCGTTCGCGCTTTGGCCGGAACCCCGTAGGTACCGCAATGCATCCGTCAAAATCGCCCAAGTCTTATGGATACGTACGAAATGGATGTTTGGGGGTGGCGTGGGATGAAGAGTGGAAGACTCGGACCATTTGGCGGGCCACGATGGTACTTGCTCCGTACAGAGAGGACTACGTACTTAGCGCATGGCTCTGCGGGGTAGTTACAGTAGATAGGATAAATACAATTCCCTTTGGGAACCGGTAGATTCTTGACAATTCATCAGGTACATACTGAATATACTGTATACATAGACAAAAAGAATCATGGCTCCCCTCGCTGACAAACGCTACAAACTCAACACGGGCGCGGAGATTCCTGCCCTGGGATTCGGTACTTACCCCCATCCCCTCTTGGACTGGCAAACCACCCGCGCATCGCTGACGGAGGGACCCTGACAGGAACATGGCAGTCCAGCCCTGAAGAGACGCAACGCGCAGTCTACCACGCCATCAAAGTCGGCTACCGCCACATTGACACCGCCCTCGCCTACAGCAACGAAGTCGACGTCGGCAAGGGCATCCAAGCCGCCATTGACGAAGGTCTCGTGAAGCGAGAAGATCTCTTCGTGACCACGAAACTGTGGAATGTCTACGCCAACCGCGTCGAGGAGGGACTCGACACAAGCCTCAAGGCGTTGGGGCTGACCTATGTGGATTTGTATCTCGTGCATTGGCCGGTGAGGATGAACGACAAGGGTATATGCATCGCACACAATCTGTCCGGTGTAGTCACGCAAGCTCACGGTTGAAAGGAAACCACCCCCTCTTCCCCAAACACCCCGACGGCACCCGCGACATGATCCACAGCCACAACCACGTCGACACGTGGAAAGCCATGGAGAAACTGCCGTCGACCGGCAAAGTCAAGGCCATCGGCGTCTCCAATTACAGCGTGCCGTATCTCGAGAAGCTTCTTGCCGAAGCAACCATCGTGCCCGCCACAAACCAGATTGAGAATCACCCGCAACTGGCGCAGCAGGAAATCGTTGATTTCTGTAAGAGCAAGGGCATCTTGATCGAAGCGTATAGTCCCCTGGGTTCGACGGGTAGTCCGTTGTTTACGGCCGAGCCCGTCGTCGAAATTGCTCGCAAAAGAAACGTAAGCCCTGCGGCGGTTCTATTGAGTTGGCACTGTACGTTCCTTCCTCTTCCAACCTGCTCTCTTGCCACTTTGAATGCTGACGGGGGGAATTGTAGTGGCCCGTGGCTCCGTCGTCCTCGCAAAATCAATCAACCCAGACCGCATCACCGCAAATCGGGAATTGGTTGAACTGGACGCCGACGACGTCGCGCTGCTTCAGAAATATGCCGATGATCTCAAGGCCAGTGGCCAGCAGAAGAGATACGTTGCGCCGCCGTTTGGCATTGACATGGGGTTCCCCGATAAATGGTAGACTTCTGGAGTTGGTGGCTATGAATAGATTCGGTAGTTGTAGAGACGATAATTATATACACACTATGAATGACGATTATACAAGTGATGAAGAAGAAAAAAAAAATATATTCGCACATATACAATGAAAACGTATTGAGGAGGGAGAAAAATGAATAGAAATGCATATCGCAAGAAAGGAAAAACGCAAAAATAAAATCGTCCCTAGGTGGGATCGAACCACCGATCTTCCGGTGTGCAGTCATCATCTTTGCAGATGCTGATAACAGCCGGACTCCTTAACCACTGGGACATAGAGACTTGTTGAAAAGTACAGCTAATTCACAAATCATATACTCACAATGCATTACGGCTTGGGTCATCTCCATGATGATATGCCATGTTACCTCGATGGAAAAATACTCGACCGTTTCTATGACTAGGAGTTTTCGTTAGATGTACGAGTGATTTGAGATCTTGACATACATGAAATAACGCATCCAATCATATCTGCGCTTATTACCGGTATTTAGGTTATAGGTAAATCTTGTAGCGATGATGCCCATGGACTTTGAGTTGACATATATGAGGGACATTGACGAGGAAGAATTGCTGAAGAAGTCTCAGGCATCTTGAACGAACTCAACGAGGAGACCAACTACACAAAAAAATAAGTCACTCGCCACTACAGCTCATGAAGCCTCAAGAAGGACTTGAAAGTATTGCTAATATATGAAGATACCAAGATGACGTCGAGACAGGTCGAAAGCAAGTGTGTTCGAAGTCATGCAGAGGTATGTTATCAGGTGACAGAACACCTGATATCAGTATCCAACGTGAATCTCCTTGACAGTATGGATATTGCAAGGCAGTCGATTGCTCGGATTGATTGCACGTTGAAATTACATTGCAGAGAAAGGGTAATGAGATGATGGACACGCACAATCAAAACCAGAACAGCAAACGGGAAATCCCCTCACAAACATGAGATACCAATGAAAATGGAGTAGGGCTAGGGTCTATACCGGGCAACCGCAACGCAATGTTGCCCAACCATCGTCATGTTAAACAAACCCTTTTTCTAAGCGCCAACGCATCCCCTTGTCCTCTTCTTATCTTCATCTTCACCCCTCAGACGAGTATCCCAGTGCACAGAAGTATGCGAGAGACCATGCCTGAGCCGCATCGTGAGGAGCAAATGTGCCATTTACAGGACTGACTGACTCTGACATCTCCTCTAGCATATCGCAACCTCAGAATCCCCGACGATGTGCCCTTCGAACTCAGACCATCGCCTGGAAAAGGATGGGGGATTTTCGCCACAAGACCAATCAAAGAGGGTGGCCTCATTTTACAAGAGAAAGCCACCTTCATCATCTCCAAACCCGCTGGAGAAGATGTCACTGAAGACGACCTGGCTAGAGCCTGGTCAACCCTTAGACCTCCTGAACGAGAGATAGTTCTATGCCTACGCAACAGTGGACGACTACCTTTCACGTTTCTCATAGAAATGTGGCTCCAGAACAATTTTACCCTGACAAACAAAGAGAGTGCTCTTGTCGCTGCTGGATACTACCGGCCTGGCGTTCAAGTCAGACAAGGGTTGTTTTCCCTTCAGGCGCGTTCCAACCACTCCTGCCTACCAAACGCAAGAATCCCATGGACCAAAACAACGGAAGAGTCAATCTCAACCTTTGCAATGAGAGACATCGCTGCTGGCGAGGAAATCACGATCTGTTACGATGGACACTTCCACTTCTATACCAGAAAAGAGCGACACGAGCTATTGGAGTTCGTCTGCAACTGCCAAGCCTGTGACCTCTCCGAGGACAACAGATTGTTTCAACAGCTGAGCGACATGCGTAGAACAATCATGCGGGGATTGTATAATCACAGATTTGGCATGGATGTTAGCCAGTCAGGAGAGTCGTGGCCACCGACGATCATAGCCGACCCCGAACTAAAGCGAGCAGCAGAAAGTTACAATATTCCTCTTTCCAGGCGATTCATCCATGGCGTCTTGTTTACGGTCTTGATGGAAGAAGAGGGCCTGCTGGACCAATTTGCCATGGAGAAAATATACGCAACCATGGTGCTCCCGCCTACTATATTCAAGACGAAAAGCAACCGCCGTATCGCTGAACGTGCCTTGAACCAGAATCTTTGGCTGGATACTCTTGCCGTTGCCTTCGATCTTGACGAACGGTCCGACGCAGGTGATCAGTCCTTTGCAGAGGACTTACGACGAGGCCGGGTCGAAATGACTGCACCGTGACGGTTGACTTTCCATGGGTGTTAGACGAGCAAGTATGAACAATGGTGATTTGAATGCGCGCATGGCACAATTAGGTCGGGGTCTCGATGTTTTCCTTTTTGATCTATTTTTGTGCGTCTAATGTCTTCCATCCTTTTCTCAAGACTGCGCGTTTTAGGACCAGGTTACGGATTGGGCTTCTGAAAGTCATGAAGACGCATCAGTACAACAACCAACTGTTGCCATTCACGGCGAAAAATGTGAAGAAGAGTCAGCACCGAGTATTTACCTCTCTGGGTAGAACGTATTCAAAAACAATCTCTATTCTCAAGTAAAGTAACGTGAGCGAATGGGTTAGTCGTAGAAAATATTCCAGTCGATCGTCAAGGTTCCAATACACAACTGAACATTCTACATATCTATATTCAATCTTCCATATGCTAGAAGACAAATGCCGTGTTGGTCGACGCCAAAAGCCAGATACCCATATTACGCAACGCGTTCAAGACGAAGTCTCTCGTGATTTCCCCCAAATCTTGCTCAGATTAGCCGTCTCTCATTTCGACGATAGGAAAACGGCTGATTTTTCACTCTGGGCCACGGCCAAGATAAGGCTGTGATATACTTGATTATTACCGAGTATAGTGGTGCGCAGCGCAACGAGCCTTTCGCGAAGCCAGACAGACCTGAGTGAAGTATCTTCGTCTACCTCCCGGGAAGTCAGCAGCGAGCTGGAGCTTGTAGCTGGTACAGCTTCTTGGTCTGGCTAAAAAGGGAGTTGCCGATCATGTTCTCAAGGTACAATCATGAACGATTGGAATACATACATCACGTTCAGCATAGCCCTAGTTGCATTACGATCCAGGCACCACAAACATAAGCCTGAATCACTATAAAGCTCTTCCCAAAATACTTAAAGCCAGGCAGAGTAACCGCTTGACCCTCCGAATCCACACAGCAAGAACTGGCCTGGCATGTATGCGAATCAGTTTTATGGGTGGAGGAATTTATGCTTCGTCAGACCTTCCATTTCAATACCAGTTGACGCTTCCCACCAAAATCCATAGTTCAAATATGCTGAAAGACACTTGAAGATCATTTCATCCTTTCAATGATCTTGCCAAATATCCAATAGGAACAATCACCGACCACAACCTCAACCTCAGACCTGCGGTGAGCTATGTACATCAGCTCTAGGAAACCCATTTCCGAACTGGGCCTGTCAAGACTATTTTCCTACAAAGAAACTCCACAATAGCATCATTAAAGCGTGAGAAATGAATTCCATCGTTCTGATATCTACAGAATCCGTGCCACTATGCTTATGGGTTGGTCCATATTTCAAGTCGAGAGCATAAATACCTCCCTGGTTCGGTTGACATCTCCCCCCGACACCTTCCCATACACATTCGATTGCACCATACATATCAGATTTAAACTGATTTAGACCGCTGAAAGAATGACCCGTCTACGCATCGCCTGCGCCGGCCTCGGTCGCATGGGAAAACGACATGCTCTACATTTCGCCGAACAAACCCCTCGCGCTCATTTAGTCGCAGTCAGTTCCCCTGACGAAACCGAACTGGAATGGGCACGCCAACGTCTTGGACCTTTAGGCGTAACGGTGTACAAGGATTACGACGACATGCTCCAGCATGAGGGTCTGCAGGCGGTAGTGATTGCGTCTGCGACGGCTGTACATGCCGAGCAAGCCATCAAGGCTATGGATGCTGATCTGCATGTGTTGTGTGAGAAGCCGTTGTCCACCAGCGTTGAAATTGTACTTTTCCCTTTCGCGCCAGACATGCAAGCAAAGGAGCTAACAGGTGACGAAGAGTCAATCCGTCCTGGACGCCGCAAACCGCAAGCCCCATCTCAAGGTTCTCTGCGGTTTCAGCAGACGGTTCGACGCTTCCTACCGCGACGCACACACCAAAATGCTCGCAGGCACAATCGGGCGTCCCAGCGTAATTCGTTCTCAGACGTGCGACAAACTCGATCCCTCCGGATTCTTCGTTGCGTATGCCAAGCTCTCAGGCGGGATATTCGTTGATTGCTCCATACACGACATCGACCTCGCGCTTTGGTTTTATAGTGAGGACGGGAAAGCAGCGCCGTTGGTCAAGTCGGTCAGCGCTGTAGGTATAACGGCCGTTGAGCCAGATCTCAGGAAGTACAATGAATGAGACAACGCCGTTGGTCTCGTGGAGTTTCACGACGGCCGCATCGCATATTTCTATGCTTCGCGCATGATGGCTGCGGGACAAGAGGATTCCACCGAAATCATCGGCACAAAGGGCAAGTTGACTGTTAACACGCAGCCGCAGATCAACCTCGTGAATATCTATGAGGCGGACGGCGTGCGGAGGGAACTGCCGCAGCATTATTTTGATCGGTTTCGGGAGGCCTTTGTGACTGAGGCGAGGGAGTTTACGGATTGTTGTCTCGATGATATGCCGGTGCCGTTGAGGTTGGAGGGGGCGGTCCAGGCGGTCAGGATCGGGTATGCGTTGCAGGAGGCATTGGTTAGTGGGAAAAAGATCTTCTTTGACGAGAAAGGGGATAGGGCTGAGAGGGCTATTTTGTAAGTTGAGTAGGAATTGAGCAGGGAGGACGGTTTCGTTTGTTGCCATGAATGTTTCACTCGAAACGACGTACTGTCAAAACATTTTGAATCTCTAAAGACATCCGATCCACGAGAAAAAATTGAATGTAAACCGTGCACTACTCTCGTATGGTATCAATTGAAATCGAATATAAGCAAAAAACCTCTACCGGGAGTCGACAATAAGAGCTCCACTAAGCGGACTTCTCTCCCTCATCTTTCTGCGTCACCGTCGCTCTTCTCTTCTTCTTCAGCGTAGTATCCACCGGATCCGCAAAACCATCACCTCTCAACCACGTGAGCCCCTTCCTCAATCCAGCACCCTCAACAGCCTCAGGGGAACATTCGAGCACGGCACCAAGTAGCGCCCACGCTGCGACTATGAGCGCTAACTCGCCTGTCTTCCATTGCCGCCAGTATCTGCGTTTCACTCCCGTGGCCCAGACTGAATAGATGGCTGAGCGAAAGATGTATGTAAATGCACCACGTCCCTGCTCGACAAATGCAAAAGGTAAACCACCCATTGCGCCGCTGATGAAGAATCGTTTTGTGGGCAGGGTTGAGCGAGGAAGCAGGCTGTTCAGTAGACAGATACTTCCCCAGAAAGAACCGGTAGATGCAGACAGAATAGCCGTCAAGCTGAGGATTCGCTTCGAGATAACGTTGATTGATGAGAGAGGGTTGGAAAGGACTTTTTTGTAGCTGGCTGCTGACAAGGCCAGGGCGGTGACGGTGATGAATCGAACTAACGCAGGGGCAGTGTTCAGGATGTGATGCATAAAAGCGGTGCTGCAACTTGGTGTGCTCGGATGAAGCACGGCACATGACAATGAGGCGATATTTGGATGAGCCGGCGAAGTCAATGGGGAGATTGACTTGATTTGTTTGGGCAGTGGATTGGGATTGTTCGGATGTAGAATAGGAGAGATGAAGATCCTAGACGAGTCAGTCATTGTTCATCCCCACAGATCGAAAACCAAACGTACGGCCATTTCAAAATAGCGATTGAGCCGAGGGAGTCAACAAGATCATGCTGACTAGGCCAGGACACAGCAGCCGGAAAGTGCTCAGGACGCGCTGGGATGTAGCTTCCAGAAAACCGAAGGAGCAAATCCCCCATCCACTACCCTTAAATGAGCATCTACTTCCACAAATAATGAAGGGATTGGCGTACCTTAGGCATAGTCTCCCGATCAAACACAAACGCATGAAACAACTGCGCACACGAAATCGGCATCAACAACCAACTTCCGAACCACCACGGCTTATACTTTAGGTACCCCTTGATATTCAACGCATTATACAAAAACTCAAAGCTCCGAGTAGCCATATAAATTGCCACCGTGACGCGGAGTTTGCTTTGTGGACAAACACCCAATGCGGCACCAGCAAGACTGGCGCCTACTACGGGAGCATATTTTGATGTTAGGGCTTGCGAGAAGCGAGGGTTTCGTTCGCGGAAGGGTTTGGCGTCTTCAGTGCGGAGGTTTGCGCGAAGGCGGACGAAGAAGCGATAGAGTATGCGGTGGATGAGAAGCACCAAGGAAAGGGAGAGGGCGAGTCGGAATTTGGGGGAGCGGAGGAACGGTTCGCGTGGTGCTTTCTTGGTGCTAAAGTCTCCAGTCAGTCTTAGCTGTCTCATCGATAGCAATCAAGGTATTCTACCTAGTATCACCCTTCCCAATCCTAGCAGTGACTGCCTCGACCAACGACATTCCACCGCTGACGCCCAGAAACACCCTTAACGATGCCCGAACAGCAGCTACATTGTACTTGTTCGACGTCCGCACAATGCTCTCATATTCAGACGGCGTCGGGAGTTGATTGTTCAGTGTTACTGAACGTTTGAGCATGCGCTCGTGGAGGGCTTTGTACTCTCTTGCGCTGAGAGAGACGCGCAACGCATTTTGGATGAGTGGGTGAACGGCTGGCGCCACGGCATCGTCTGGCAGTGGATCTGATTGCGGAGGCATTCCAGCAGATGTGACATGTAAGTCACTAGGTGGACTGATCAAATGATAAGGCAATCATTGATGAAGGTACTTTTGGGGATGGAAAGGAGGTTGGTTGTAGAAGAAGACGAGGAAGGAGAAGGTCATAAGGTTATTGCCGTCGTCGATCTGGAGAACCTCGGCTCATTGGTGGCTTCCCCACTAACCCCGGGATGTAAGCACTTGAGGTTGAGGAGGATGTCATCGCGGTCCATCATTTTAGGGTATTTATACTCAAGTATTAAAAATTGAACGAATTATTCTCCGCTCCATAGCAATGACTATACACATGATGAAGGCATAACCCAGATACGAACAAGTATCACTCCACGCGCCTGACTGCACAAGATCAGAAAAATAACAGCAAGTTCCCCATGCCACCAAACCACCATCTATCATCTTACAAATAACCATGAGAACACAACACTCTACCAGAAACTGCACCATCCGATCCAATGCTGACAGATATTTTCAACGCTAGTCGCTTGAGCCAGAAGTTTGTCGACCTGATCGCTTACGTTAAGTTCTTCGGTGGGTCTAAAGTCTCGTCCCGTAAGCTTCTCCTTGACACGAGCAAGGACTTGCAAGGCGCGCGCATTCTGTGCTTCACGGGCCTCAGTTGCAACGCCCTGTGGTGCGTCGAGGATGCCACCGCCATCCAGGATAGATGCTCGGCGATGACGGGTGAAATTGCTGGGTTGAATGCCGTGCTCTAGGTTGACATCGTCCACAATCGATTGTCGGCGGTCAACAGTGGAGAACGACGGTCTTTCAGGTGACTCGCGAGTTCCGAGACGCCAGTTGATGAGGGGGTCATGAATGAACTAGACAGTGTTAGTAATCTATTAGAAAGGTAATCTGCAAAGAAAAAATCTTACAGCTTCAAGCACAGCCATCAATGAGTCCTTGTTTTCTCGGATGACGCGCATAACAGCCTCACACGTGATGCGATAGCTACCCTCAATGTTGCTGACTTCCATGGCAAAGGTCAACATACGTGTAAGACGGAACGGCACTCTTTCCGGATACTTCTCCCGATGCATTGCAATTTCGAAACAGTCGCCGAAATCAACATGCACTACCGTTCCTGTGAGTCGGTCAAGCAAAAGATTGGAAGGATGTCTGTCTCCAAGACCAAGGATATATCCGACCATTGACGTAACACCCAGTGAACGCGTATAATTAGTTCGACGCTCGAGCCAGGATTCAGAGCTCTTGCTCTTCAACCAGAGAACGCGATAGAGATCCTTGCCGGTTGTATTGTCCATAGCGTAGCCGAAGACCTCGACCTTTTGCATCAAGGTGAGATTATCGTAGTCTGGTGCCATCTGAAGCATGATGCGATGCTCGATATTGAGCAAAATACGACGACTTTCTCGGTATTCCTTGATTAGTGCGTGCAATGTATCGCTGTTGGACACCCAGCCGATCAAACCCGAATTTTGTGACAGAGGTATAGCCGGGAATTGTTGGACGGACAGGTGTCTCTTGAAGCTTTCGCTATCGTTGTCCAGTAGTGTGTTGACAAGACCGAAAAGCTGCATCACACGTTCATCTTGTCGGATATCTTCGTGTCCTTTGAGAGCATACATGTAAGAGTTGCCGTCACTTCCCTTGAGCGTCATTCTCCTGGGGCGTTTCTTAGTCTGGAGAACGTGTAAGACAGGGTCAAAGCTCATGATTCTGATGATCGGCCTGCCTGGATGGAAAGTTCCCGGCACGGCTAAATCAAGATCCGACACTTCCTTCAACCTTGGCGACACGTATTTGAGGTCAAGTGTCAGAAGCTGAGGCAATTGCCGGGCGATCTTACGGAAGACGTTGTAGTACAACTCCCAAGCTTGGTTCAGATCACCAAGTTCTTCAGTCTCGCGATACAGGAGACAGTATTGTCTAGCTTCAGCCAGGTCACGACCAAATGCTTGGGTAAAGGAGACCTCTCTTAATGTCTGAGCACCTCTGTCAAGTAGATCATGGAGAGGAGCCAACGTAGAAAACATTCCTTCCACGTTATGATCGCCGAAGTACAGTCGTGACGCTTCCTCTAGACCTTCGTGCCATAATTCATGCCACAAAACAGCAACCCGAATGAGTTCATTGCTGACGATGTCGGCTTGTTCGACCAATTTCGCACTGTGCTGTCTCATGCTTTCCATGATGTACGTGGCTGATTGGGATCGCCGTGCTACATTTGACTTGATGGCGACGGTAACAGGGTACACGAGCGCTTGCGGATGAGCTTTGCCTACCTCAGCAAGCAGACGATGGACTGCGGTGCGAACCTTTGCATTGGGCTGGTTGATACGGGCGATCAGTTGCGGCGTAACTGCAAGCCAGGTGTCAATATTCACAGAGGTGAAGCCCTCAGTCACAACACTGTTGACATCTGTGTCTCCTCCATAGGTGAACCACAGCGTGAGCAATCTCAAAGTATCCTGTAGTGAGGATGTGGAGGACAATGAGATAGAGCGGAAGAAGCCACGAATTGCGGGGAGAACATGCTCATTGATAATGTGACCAGGAACCGAGGTACCATCACGGCTCTGCTGAGCAGCCAGTGTAGTAACAACCTCAAAATTGGCCAAGGCCCAGGAATGCCAGGCTTTGTAAGAGTCACGGTTAAACTGTGTTGCAGCGGAGTATGCATTCAGCACTTCCCGAACATGCTCTGGTCGCCAGTCACCGCTCTGAAGAGCCGTCTGCCATTCTCCCTGTTTCAAGTAGCTCTTGGCGAGAAGTTTCTTCAACTTTGTCACGTCTCCAATTCTTGACCGGAGGTGACTAACATCAGGATTGTTATCGAGCATGCCGTTGACCCCATTGGTACCGTCATGGTCAGTGTGATTCGCAAGCAAAGCATTGTACCTCGTGAGATCGTCTGCAAGCACAGAGGTGAACTCCTTGAGTGATTGCAGTGCATCAACCTGGTGGCCTTGAGCCCACGCAAACTTGAAACGTGCATATTTGACCTCTGGTGGCACTACAATCTCAATGCCATTGGGTCCTGCCACTTCGGTTTCCAGAGATGCCAAAGTACGTTCAGCAATACCCATGCGGTTCGATTTACGGCACAGGTTGGCGTATTTGATTAACATGTCCATGTTCTCGTGTGGCGGTATGACAAGCTGTCGCACCTTGAGCATTCGTTGCCACACTTCTGCATTCTGCTGACAGCCCAGGAGTCTCTTATTCCATGTCTCACGCATTGCTTGCTGTTTCTCGGGGTCGCCAACGTTCTGTTTGAAGACAATGATCTCTTCAAGCTCAGCAAGCATTTGTACTCGCACAACGACGTCATATGCTCGGTTGTATGATTCTCCTAAAAGAGCCGAAAGTTCAGTGTCCAGGCCGTTGCGTACCTTTTCGATGTAGAGGGCTGCTTCTTCGAACTGATTGCGGTTGATGGCCAGAATAGCTCCGAAGAAAGATCGATCAGGGGTATGTTCTTTCATGACACCAAGATAAGAGTCCATAAGGTCCCATTGACCACGACCCCAAGCAGCCGCAGCGGCTAATGGTGCAATTGCTCGTCTATGCTCCACAGATGCTTGGTTCCATTTCTCTTGCGCTAGATCAGAAAGAAGTTTCCACTCTCCGAGAGCATGTAGACAACGCATCTTGCCCATTGTGATACCGAAGGAGTCCGGGTCTTGTTTTTCACGTCGCTTGTAAGCTGCAAGTGCTTCTTCCCAGCGCTGCAGCTTCTCGAACCAGGTTTCTTTGAGCTCAACATCGCGATATGCTTGAGCTTTACGGAGAATACCAATGGCGGCATCGGACTGCTGGAGCTGATTATTGATTGTAATCAAAGCCTCCACAGCGCTGGAGTTTTGATCTTGTTCAAATTCGAGCTCCTTGTAGTGAAGCGCCTTAGCGAACGCGTGACACTTGCCTGCATACCGGCCCAAAGTTCGGATATCAATCGGGAGAGCCTTATCATCGTGCTCCATGTACTCTGCGAGATTGAGTAGAATCTGAAGGATTTCGGGGGGGATGTTTGGAGATGTCAAAGCCTTCTCAATGGATCGCACGAGTTCCTCTTGGTACTGATCGTAGAGTTCCGTCCAGCATGAAACAAAGGCAGCATTGAATAGATCCTTAGCAAGAGGCTGATAAATACCAGCCAGACTGGCGCAGGCTCTCAAAGCCGGCGAAGGTGACTCCTTCAAAAGTTCCACGCTGAAGCGTCTAATCCACTCCTGCCAGTCCTCACGTGTTGACTTCTGCGAGGCATCCCAAGCATTTTTGAGATGTTGTTGGTTCACTTGCATCTTCTTCTGTCCTATCTCCGCGTAGTTCGTATCATCCGCCAAAGTTCGATAGTTCTCGTGAAGAGTTAGATCTTGAGGGAGAGATTCGCCCTTTTGCAACTTGACAACATATGATTCGTACGAAGAATTAGTGACTTGATGCTGCTTCATGATCTATTTTGCGTGTTAGTTGATCATAGTAGAGAGATTGTTGACATAAACGTACCTTGTTGATGAGCTGTATATAATGGGTGAAATCTTGCCCTAACTGAAAGATCAGAGCACAGATACAGTCCATTGCGGCTTTTTGAAGTGTACGCTCATTGCTTGCAATGATTCGGGATAAGGAGTGGATCATGAGCGAGGCAAAGTCAGATACATTGACTTCACGAGACAACTTGCCCAAGGTCTCAATAGCGGACTTGCGGATATTGAGGGGGTTTTGCACCTTGTCAAATAGGCGCACAATAGATGGAACGATCAGGTGCATGTACTCTTCGCCACTAGACCCAAAAATGAGGAAAGTATGTAGGATGCGTTCGGATGGCTGGCGACGTGGCGAGATATCCTTCTCGAGGGTGTCCAACATTAATGGGATCAATCCAGCCAAGTACTTCTTGAACTCTCCCTCAAGTGCTGTCGAAATTGCTTCAATCAACGAGAGAATCGTGGCCTGTACTTGATGATTCGAGTTCCAATAATCGCGGATAGTGTCGATTATTTCGGGTAAAAAAGCACGGATGTGTTGGCGGACAATATTGACTAGAATGGCGAGCTGATTGAAATATGACTCCAGTCGGCCCACGGGAGAACTTTTGATCACCCCCAGAAAGCCTGGAATTATCTGCCCAAGAAACGATACGCATTTCAAACCAAGGGTCTTGAATATCGTGACGATGGCATCAATCACAGCGGAATGGTATTGGGCCAATGAGTTTTCCCGTAGTATGTTCTGTAACAAGGTATTTATGACCACTGTAGGATAGTATTCTTCGCTGGAGGGTGTAAGGCCTTGCATGATGAGAGCGACGTCTGAAATCGGCTGGACTTCGTTGATGTATCGAATATCGGGGGAGATTTCGCTGATCTGTTGATACTTGTAGGGGTCTAGAGCCCCTAGAATACCCAGCAGTTTGATGGTCTCCTTGCGCAATGAGCCTGCCTGTTCGGTCTTGATGATGTTGATTAAGACAGCAAGTAGTTGAGGATACTCCATGTATGGTTCGATAACGTAACCGGAGTTACTGGCCAGTTGACCTAGTGTTCGTAATGCAGCTTCTCGTTTCGAATGTGATGATAGATCTTGCAAGGAGTCTAGAATGATTGGCATCAGCTGTGGTAGGTAGTTTTTCATTTCTGATCCACCGATATTCGCGAGTTCCCCGATCGCCCGCAAAGTTGTCGATGCCACATTCGCGCTGGGGTCAGTGGTCTTGGGTAGTAAGGACGTGATCATGGGGTCGACGTATGATCTTATAAGCTTGGTCGCATTAGCAACAAAAAGACTGATAAGTTGCGCGCTCTCTTCTTTTTGTCGAGCTGTGCTAGCGAATCCAAGCCCTGTCAACAGATTGACAAGAAGCTTTCTCAAAGGTGGAAAGACATATGCCGGATTGACACTTGAAAGACGTCCGATGATGCTGATAGCAGCCTCCCGCACAGCAAAAACCTCGTCATTGACGGCCAGGAACAAGCATCTGATATTCTCTGGTTTGGCTAAGTGGCGGTCAAACTTTCGGTCCAACGACAAGAGAACTGTACGGCGGATCTCAGGATCCGGGTCGCCGACGCCTACAGTGAGCAGTTTATCAATGACTTCGCCGACGACCTGTATAGAGTGACTGCTCGTCTGGTTGATGATGGGGTCATGAACAAAAAGCTGGCAACAAGTCAAGGCAGAAGCTTTTCGAATCTCTGGATTGTCGCTTTCAACATATCTGATGGCGACGTCTCGCACGAATTCGTTGAGTATATGACCGGAGAAATCAAAGCTGCCTAATGTATGTAAAGCCAAGGCAACTTCTGCATCTGAATGGAGCTCCTGTGGCGTGAAGTCCTTGGCGAATGAAGGAAGAGGTGGCAAGCGGTTCTCCGGGCATCCCAGGGGTCGGAATGGTGTGCCACATAAAATAATACTCAACATGTCGAGGAGTTTCTCTTGTATTGTGGCTTTAATAGGAGGGATGTAATGTGCCATATCCACCAGAGCTTGGGTGAGAGATTCGCTTAAACCGCAAGCGAAGATTGGGTCAAGCAAAGCTTCCATGTACTTGCTGAGGGCCTGGCCGACTGCCAGAGACAGCATACTGATACACTCGAACATAGGTCCTTCATTTACGCCTGCACGGTTCCTTGCTTTCAGCGCCAGGCCCTCCCGGATGTAGACTATAATGGCGTCTAAGTATTGTCCAATCGCAACACCAACCGCATTGGCAATCTTTCCGATCGCAATGAAAGCGGCATTTCGCTCCTTTTCCCTCTTGAGTTGCGCTTGGAGATAAACCATGAATCTGTGCAAGTAGTTGTTTGTAAAGTCCATTGGCGCATAAGAGGCAAGGATTGGAATCGTGCGAACAACCTGAGTCCGGATCTTGGGGTCTCGATGATCTTTCAGGCGGAGTATGATCTCACAGGCGTTTCGGTAGTGCTCATTCATAAACATGGCGCCTTTGAGGAGAAGTTCTCTCAATATCAAGAGGGAGCCGTGAATCCAGTCTACATTGCTGGACCTCAGATCCTGTAAAGACTCTTCGTAGATGCGCGCAAACCACTGTTGTTTCACGCCGACGTCTCGGGCGGCGATTATCTCGAAACATTCGCTTACAGCCTCGGCGGCTGTCTCTCGAATAAGGACTTTCGGATCTCGAAGAGCGACCCAGACAAGTTCGAATATCTGTGGCACAAAGCCGTATAGCAAGGTGGGTGACCCTTTGGCAAGTTCTCGAATGATCAGAACTGCCGCGAAGCGTCTGCTTTCTTGTCTTTCTGATTGTAGCCACTCCAATGCCGACTGTATTTCACTTTCCACCAACTCCGCCGTCAACGCACCGCCGGGTTTCGCCAGTCGGCCGAGCGATCGAGCGGCGTAAACGAGTACAGCGTTGTCGTTACTTCGTAGCGCGCTTCGTAGATAACTAGCAAATCGTGTTGTTTTTTGTGCGGCGTCTACCCCATCGAAATCGATCAGTCGGTCGAGAGCTAAAAGACCGCCGATTTTCTCGTTGGCGTCGCTGCCCGTGACAACCAGTTGGGCAATGCGCTGGCTGACGGCATTGTAGAATTCGAGGAATTTTTCGGGAGCCCAATCTGAGGACCGACGAGTCAGTTTTCAAGCTTACCAGACGTCCCCTTTAGATAGAACTCACCTCGAGAAACCGTGAGGACATTGTCATAGAGCTCAAAGGAAGCTCTGACACGCGCTTCTTCGTTTTTGGACTTCAACTCAGTGAAGAGCCTCTGTACAACGTCCGTCACCGGACCTGCTTGCGCCATGATGGACAGCGACACGGCGCAAACATCTGACTTTGAGTATGTTCCGATATTTCAATGAAATGGTATGTGGTGTTTCGTCAAGCAAAATTCTAGTCTGTCACCGACGGCAACATGACTTTGATGGAGTTGTGTAGTCTAGGTCGAGACTCTCCTAGTTCGCGGGAGCCCTCCAGCGGGAGCCGCGACACCGCACGGACCAGGCCAGTCAGTCAGTCTATCATGTGCGACGCTCCTTCCCTTTTCATCTTGTCTTACAGGACATTGGACAGCATGGGTGTACGTAGTACTATGCCTTAGGTATCTATCGCTAGTAGAGTCTTGGCTGTGTGATTTAGATCTACGTAGTCTCATTGCATCCACGGCTTTGGAAACGAGTCAGGTACCAAGAGGCTTACTGGCAGGAAACTGTGTTCTGGAAGTCATACTAATAGTCCCAAGATATAAAGTTCTTATTTACTTCAATATTGCTTTCTCGCTCTTCTCGAAAAGTGTTCGGAAAGCCCGATACAAGCGGACTGTTTCCGCCTCGACGTCCATCATTGCAAGCCTACATGCAGGTTGGGTCCGAAGTGCTAGTTATGACTTGTCTAGTGGCGCCTTCAAATAGATCGACCATGATGCTAATGTCGATGACCTTCTTTTTGTGGGTGATTGGCTCACCAGACAACCCTGACGCCATCGAGGCAGTCAAATGCCGCGATCGGGTCCGTAGCCATGTTATAGCGGGCATTTAAAGGAAGGAGGGGCACGCACCTATGAAGCATTACAAATCGCAGTTTATCTTTCCTCTCAAAACCCTTGCTTGTATACATGCTTCGAAACATAGAACTTGCCCACTCTTTCTGCAGTACTAGTCATCAAGATGGTCAAGGTATTCCTCACTGGTAAGATACTGGCTTTCCGAATTGCTTGTAGATTGACGCCATGCTGATACGGTTTAGGTGGTAGCGGCTTCATCGCAGCCCACGTTCTCAACATTCTCCTTGAACATGGGTAAGTTGAATTGCAAGAAGGGTTTCGACCACACTCGCTCATACTATCTGCAGATTCGAGGTTGTAACCACTGTCCGATCCACGCAAAAAGGCGACAAGATCCTCGAGGCATATCCCAATCTCTCGAAGGACAAGCTGTCCTACGTCATCGTCGAAGATATTGCCAAAGAAGGCGCCTTTGACGAGGTACTGCTAATAAAAAAACACCTCTGTGTGAGATTCAACTGTTGCTGATGGATACTTAGGTCCTCAAATCTGGTCCAGCTTACGACTATGTCATTCACACGGCCTCCCCCTTCCACTACAACTTCAGCGATCCCGTCAAGGAGATCTTGAATCCGGCCATCAACGGCACGAAGGGAATTCTCAATGCTATCAAGACTTATGTCCCTTCCGTGAAGCGAGTGGTGATCACCTCTTCTTTTGCTGCCATTACCCATGCGCCCAACCATCAAAAATTGTACGATGAATCCGTGTGGAACCCTGTCACATACGAAGAGGCAACAAAAGACAACAAGTTCACCACATACCGGGGCAGCAAGGTATATCACTCACAACCATCCAGAAAAGATGAGGAATATTGACTAACCATGACAGACCTTTGCCGAGAAAGCAGCGTGGGAATTCGTGGAAAAGGAGAAGCCCAACTTTGACGTAGCAACGATCAACCCTCCATTTGTCTTTGGTCCTGTTATCGGTTACCTCAACAGCCTTGAGAGCCTCAACACTTCCAATCAAGTGGTTACAGATTTTGCTCTAGGCAAGAAGAAGGACGACACTTCACCGAAAGACCATGTGCTATGGGTTGATGTCCGCGATGTGGCTCTCGCCCATGTCAAGGCTATCGAGGTCGCAGAAGCTGGCGGCAAGCGATTCTTCACTACGGCGGGCTTCCTCAGCAATAAGGAACTGGTGGAGGTTATTCGTGAGACACAGCCAAAGTATGCGTCCAATCTGCCGGAATATGGCGAAGTCGGAGAAATCCCTCACATGTATGAGATTGACAACTCGAGAGTTCGCAATGTTCTGGGGATCGAATTTAAATCGCTCAAGGAGTCGATTGGTGACACTCTTGCTTCGCTCGCGAAAGTGGGTTTGTAAACGATCTTGACTCGGGCGAGGGTCACTTCCCGTGCGATAAAATATAGAGGGGTAGACACTGTATTAGAATAAAATGGAAATATCAATCTGTATGTTGGATCTCGCGCAACAGAATGTACAAATGGTCCGTGCACGAGATGATGTTCTGCATTCATGGTCGTACAGCTCGCCGTAGCGGATCACCGTCAACTTTTCGGCGAGACACTTTTTGTCAAGGAGCTTCAGGCGTGAGACAGCATCAACGGCCAGAATTATATAGCCATGGCGGCTCCAAAACTCTCGCCAACGGCTAATTTGCTGAGAAACTCTCGTCTCTTTGCACTACCAACACCTTTGACCACTGCGCCACGCCCGGTTACATCAAAATCTGTCAACGAGTCGTCTTCCGCAACGCTTCCGCATCCGACTCGAGCTGCCATTGAGACACCGCCATCGGCCCTCTACCAAGGAGATTGGGGCTTGAAAAGAGCACTGCCTGCAAAATCTACGATCGAAAGATCCAGCAAGCCTGTGATTCGGGTAAATGCGCTCGACACATTCGAACATGTCACCGACTTCGATTCCGCCGGTGATCACACCATGACTTTGACGAAATTTCAGGAGCTCCATCTGCCCATTTCTTTACCCCAGACTGCTCGAAAGAGTGCAGCAAGTCTCTATGGCAAGGCCCATGAGAGTCCCTTCGAACTCCGACACGATAATGTCTCCACTAGCGACAGTGCGAAAGAGCGTGATGCTAAAGTATATCGGCAATCCGGGCCGTGGCTGGGTGGTCAATCCGAAATCCAGTTCCAAGCCTATTTGCAATCACTACGCCGTCGAAGACCGGAGCTGTTGAAAAAATTGCGCGAGCAATATGAAAACAAATTGACTGTTGAGGCTAGAACGAAAGCGCAGGATGAGGGCGGTTTAGACGCTGATCAGACCATTGATGCAGTCAAAGTCACAGATGAGGAGTTCCAGACTTATTTGAAGACATTGCGAACGAACAAGAGGCTAGCCGGACCTGAGCTCAGTCGTCTCCTGGATCTTCACACCTTGTCATCCGATCTCCCTCAGTGGGCCCTACTAGGTACCTCTTATTACGAGGCGACTGCGACAAATCTGGCTTCGGTTGCCTATGCGAGCCAGGGGCCACCACGTACCCATCCCTCAGCCGGTCTTGCTTACACTCGATCAGGCGCAATGATCTACAATCATCCCTCGTATGGACCACAACAAGCCATGCGCCCTGTTCAAGCTCGTGTCTTGACAGCCAAGACGAGGAAACGACGATACAAGCGCCGTCCTGTTCTCGGTGTTGCCGGTATTGCATATGAGGATGAGGCTGAGACCACGGAAGACAACACTAAAGGCATCGAGTACCTCGACCCGTCAATTCCAGGTGGTGGTAAAGTCCTGGTGCTCCCCAAGCGAGTCTCGATATCTTCCCAGGGAACAATCAGCTTGGAAGCAATCAGGGCTGAAAAGGATACCATGGCCCCCTACGGTCTCTCCAATCATGAATCAAGTGACTCGACCAACATATCGCCAGCAGCACAGTCGACACAACGGGATGTTCCTCGACTTGTTTGATGTTCTTATAGCATGAGATGGATCGATTAGCCGTTCATATCAATTTACTTTGTGTACCTATACTTGTACAATAATTTTTTCTACTGATAAGGCCTGCTTCTCCTCTATATCTCTTACAAGACTAATCTTGTACCTTTAAGCTATCATCTTGTTCTCTCAAAGTCTGTAAACCACGTGACTGTAATTAATGCCAAGACAATATGTCCCTTTTGAGCCATAGTCGTGGTTTTTCGTGGTACGCTTCACGTGACTCAATAGCCGGGCGCCAAGCCCGCACCAGCCCACACAAGATTTCGAAATAATATCTCGGATTAGAGACAGCCTGAAATCAACCTTTTCGACAATCATCATCAAACCGCCAAAATGGGTCGCGTTCGCACAAAGGTACGATAATATCGAAAGAGAACGGTCGTTAGACATACATGGAAACTAATTGCGATCTCATTGGGATTTTATAGACCGTCAAGAAGTCCGCCAAGGTCATCATTGAGCGTTACTACCCCAAGTTGACGCTCGACTTCGAGACCAACAAGCGTCTTTGCGATGAAATCGCCATCATTGCCTCCAAGCGTCTTCGCAACAAGGTTCGCTCGCCTCAGTCCACATTCTGCTAGAATTGACAGAAGTCAAATACTGATCGTGTGAACAGATTGCTGGTTACACCACCCATTTGATGAAGCGTATCCAGCGTGGTCCCGTCCGCGGTATCTCCTTCAAGCTCCAGGAAGAGGAGCGTGAGCGCAAGGATCAATACGTCCCCGAAATCTCGGCTTTGGATGTCTCCCAGTCCGAGTCTGGTCAGCTTGATGTTGATGCTGACACCAAGGATCTTCTTAAGAGCCTCGGCGTGAGTCTTTATCACATTGAAAGTGAAGGGAATCCCTTGGGCTAATGATATGTCTACAGTTCGACTCTCTCAAGGTCAACGTTGTCCCAGTTTCTCAGCAGCAGCAGGCAGAGCGCCCTCGCCGTTTCCGGTAAATCATTTCTTCCAACAAATCAGGGGAATCACTTGACGAGCAAGAGACGGGTGTTTAATTTAATGTCGTGAAAGTATCCAGCTTTGATCTTCGACACCCGAACAAAAAAGCGAAAATGATTTTCACATAGGAAGAGCGCGTTCTGCTCTTCTTAATGTTTTGATGATGTAGCTAATCTTGGCTGTCTTCATTGACACGACAAGGATACCAAAAAATGAAAAGAAACAGGATTTACCACAAACAAGGTGTCGCTGATTCTCTTTGTCATATTGACGGGAGATGATGCTTGATTGCCAAACGCTTTCCTTATTCTTTTGCCTACATAGCCCTTCTCTCCACCTTACTTCGGATGGAGGTGATAGTCGACTGACTACACGATTTGCTTTCGGACGAATTGCTGTGTGGACGTCATTTCTCAGACATGATTGCCTTCCGTAGTCAGACGGCCAACTGGCCGCCTCTTGTCGACTGGACCCTGTAAACCCATTTACGTTTTAATCTTATATTTCCTTGATGCTGAATGCCGGCTCAAATACTGTCAAGCACGTCGTCTTCATCGGGTGCATTATTTTCGCGATTCTGCTTGAGCTGTTCATGAGCTTTTTGAGGCACGTAGCCTTCAATCGAGCCTCCGGTGCTGTCTCCTGGACGAGCAACAGGAGCTGCTGGTATATCGCCGTGCGAGTCTAGATCTTTCTCTCGAACTTTGACGTCCACTCGACCCTGCTTCCTGAAGGTTGGACCAGTATCACCCCGTTCAAGAGCCAATTGCTTCGCATTTGCAATTGTCGCGCCTGATGAGGACTCGTCATGTAACGTAAGAGATTTGATCTCCTCGGTAAGCCGATCTTCTCGCTCGCCGGGTTGCTTAGGTTCGTCCTTGTTCGCCTGTCGAGTCTCTTCTAGTAACTCAAGCGGCTTTGTGCGTGAGTCGATAGCCCGTCTCTCCCATATCGGTTCTTCAGCCAACTGCACGCGTAAATACAAAGCTCGCTCGGCACATTGATCCGAACACCACATTTCCAGTCTCTCGCGAGGCACAACTTTCATCTCTCGACCGCGGCCATTGTCACCGCTACCTTTCGGTCCCCATATAATTCGAAACTTGGCATTGGAGTCTTCTTTTCTGTGCTCGCGAGGACACAGCGCATAGCCGCATCGCCCTTCTATATTGCGCTCAAGGATGAGGTTGTCGAAGTCTGCAGGTTGGAATGGCGCAAGCGCTGTCTTCAGTGCTGCTGCATCTTGTGTACATGGTTTTGCGGGATCTGCCGACTCTGAGGACGGGAGCTCGATCAATTCCAGTATGCGATCGAGGATTAGGGCTTGGGCGTCTTTTTGAGCTTGGATCTGGTCTGCGTGCTGTAGCGCAATGGCTAGGTGTCGCGGATTCGGAGGCTTTTCGCCGGTGTACTTGTAATTTCTGGCCTGCTCTGTTGTGGGAGCGTTGAGTTGGGACATGATGATATGGCGATATAGCTGTAGCGGCAAGGCGGGAAATCTTCAGTGGGGTTTAATCGAGGGCAGTGACTGCCGAAATAAAACGTGAGGCTGCGTCTTCTCTTAGGTCGTCAAAGCATTTCGTCTATGACCGATAATCAGGATGGAAACCTGAAACAAGATACGAATGTCTGAAGCTCGTTCGTTCCAGTGAAGAGAAAGATTCAGTGGCGTCGGAGTTGAGTGTACTATGTAGGAGATGAAACGGGAAGCTCAGCGTCACTGGTGGAGAGCCAAGGCTGCTGCTCCCCACATCCTTCTTGCTTAAACCGTAGCAACCCCCGTCAACCTCGCCCTCGATGCCTAGTTATCCTGATTCTTATTCTTATTTCAATATCATAATAAACCATCACTCTGTCTGCTGTCTGTTCTTCGGCCTGATGCTGCCTTTGCCCATCCAGCCCACCACACACGTTTCGTCCAAGCTTGTATGATTTGTGTCTCTGCCAGTGCTAGCATCCAATATCGAGGTAAGGCTTCTCTGCTCCGTTGTCCCGCATCAGCCCATGAGATTGTTGGTGACTTGGCGCCCTTGCACAGCAACACTCTGATTCCAAGATCACAACATAGCCATCGCCATGTACAGTTTTTGTACATGATAAGACGCAATCTCAGAAGCGTTTAATGCTGACTACTGCATTAGCCGGATCGATATATTGACCTCGCTCCCTTTGACGTGTGCTGCCACTTCCCCCTCATTGCGCTAATTCCGCTGCCTACGAAACAACACACAACACTATACTCCACACCACACACAACCGCGAACTCCCAGAGCATACCACCCAGATGTCCGATCCGCCGTTCACGGTCAAGGCTCTTTTTGATTATACATCAGAGCATGAGGATGACCTTCATTTCTCAATTGGCCAAGTGATTACTGTTACCGCAGTAGAGGATGCGGACTGGTACTATGGAGAATATAATGACGATGCTGGCTCGAAGCAAGAAGGTATCTTCCCTCGCAATTTCGTTGAGCGATTTGAGCCCACAGCTCCACCAAGGCCTATTCGGCCCGTAAAAGCAAAGAAGGAGGCCGACCCGGCTCCCCCGCCAGCACCGGCTCCGGTCGAAACACCAGCAACCAAAGAGGCTGAGGAAGATTTCGTTCGGAAGGAGGAACCGGTGCCAGAGCCAGCTATTGAACCGACTCAGGAGAAAGCTGCGCCGCTGCCGTCTCCTCCCGCCCCTGCTTCTGTTGCTGAGCCGGTTGTTCCTCCTATGGTCTCACAGCCACCTATTCAGTCTCAGCCTGAGCAGAGTACCGCTCCTGCAGCCAAAGCTCCTCCGCCAGTCGTTTCGAGCAAGCCGAGCTCGAACGCATTCAGAGATCGTATCGCCGCATTCAACAAGCCTGCAGCGCCTCCAATTGCTCCTTTCAAACCGGGTGGTTCAGGTTCCAATACCTTCATAAAGAAACCGTTTGTCGCACCTCCGCCAAGCAAAAATGCATACATCCCGATACCCAGAGAACAACCTCCACCAAAGGCGTATCGTCGTGAAGAGGACCCAGAGATAGCCAGTAGAGAGCCTCCTGTATCTGAGCATTCTCTGCCGTCACCACCTGCCGAGCCAGCTCAGGACGAGGATCAACCAAAACCGACGAGTCTCAAGGAGAGGATTGCCTTGCTCCAGAAACAGCAGCTGGAACAGGCAAACCGTTTGGCCGAGGCTGCGCAAAAAAAAGAAAAGGCAAAACGGCCACCCAAGAAGCGAACTGATCCTCAGGAAGCTCCTCCAGTTCCTGCTGCCGCTGAAAGTACAGAGTTGGAGCATACAGAGAATCTTGAAACACCTCGTGGTGAACAACTATCTCTTGAAGGCGAAGGCGGCGATGATGCTGAGCCTGCGCAGGTTGCCTCGCCTCCTCTGCCTTCTCGGGAGCTTACGAGTGATACAAACGATGCGGATTATTCAGGCGCTGCTGACACTGAAGATGCGGATGAATCAACCAGCAGGGAAGATGTTGACGAGAGGCCTCGAGCATCAAAACATGCTGTACAGGAACAGCCAGCAGCTGATAGCGATAAAGAGGAAGCAGCAGCAGAAGGTGACGAAGAGGAAGAAGAGGAGGAAGAGGAAGAAGTTGATCCCGAAGTCAGAAGGAGAATGGAACTCAGAGAGCGAATGGCTAAGATGAGTGGTGGCATGGGAATGATGGGTATGTTCGGTGGTGGTGGTGGTGGCATGGGCATGGGGATGCCTCCGAAAAAAGCCAAGGCTCCTGAAGATGCTGGAAGACAAGCAGAAGAGTTGGAACCCCCCAGGTCTCCTTTACACGCTCCTCCCGTGCCTATCATGGCGCTTCCCGGTATGAACGTACAAAGACCGTCGGTTTCCTCATCTAGGGAAGTTGAAAAGGAGGACGAGCATAAAGACGTGCCAATTACCCAGCAGTATTCTCCAGAAGAGCTACCAGATGTTGAGGATGTTGTAGAAGAACATGAGCCTGTCCCGCGCAAGTCAGTGGACAGGGCTCCTCCACCCCTTCCACCGCAAGAACGTTCTGTTCCCCCTCTGCCATCTGCAGAGAGCAGGCCACCTCCACCACCTGTTCCTGGATCGCAGCCTGCACCACCTCCTCCGGCCCCTGAATCACGACCTGCGGCTCTACCACCCAGGCCTCCCACGTCTCCTAGTCCTGGATCTGAATCTGATGATGAGCTCTCAGTTCATACTAGCAAAATGTCGCTAGATTCAACATTGATGCAAGCAGCGCCGAGTAGCCCGCCACCGCCTCCTCGCCGTTCTTCAACATACGATTCCGTTAGGTCTGCAACTATGTCGGAAAAGCGATTTAGTCGTGGGCCTCCACCAATCCCTATTAATCCTCCTCAAACTCCTTCCTCTCCACCACAGGCTCGACCGCCGCCGCCACCTCCTCCTCCTGGTGTGCTATCTCGCACAACCACGTCAGATTCTAGGCATAGCATTATTCACTCACCAATTTCCAGGGATCATGGCATTCAAGATGAACCGACCGAGTACGAAGCAGATTACGACACTGATATTGCTCCCACCGCGAAACACAAGGACGCCCTCAAGTCGCACGGTCGAGAATCTAGTATCGAGGATGGAGGTGATGAACTGTCACCTCAGTCTCCGCGAGGCCCGCCGCCGCTGCCTCCGACAGCTCCTCGTGCTGTACCTCCCCCCCTACCACCTAGTAACCCCCCTAATAAACGAGCATCAATGGATATCCCACGATCCGCACCGCCTCCACCACCTCCTGCAAGGGATTTGCCCACCGAGGAAGAGGAAGAAGATGACGATGAGTACGATCCATACCGATACGATTCGGGTCGCCCCAACGTACCCCCTCCTCCTCTGCCTTCAAATCCTCCTCCTCCTCCAAGGGAAGGGTACGATGATGAAGACGATACCCCGGTATCTTTACCACAGGCTCCTCCACCACCTCCTCCTGAAAGAACCATTGCTCCCCCGCCTCCACCACATGAGAAGACTGTTCCTCCTCCGCCGACGACTGAGGCCCCGCGATCCCGGCAAAGTCTGGATATTTCAAGGACTATGGCTAATACTCGTCGATCAATGGATATTCCACGCCCGTCTGTGGACATGGGTTTCATCGCGACGGATGTAGACCTCGCGGAGAGCACCTTCTGGTGGACTCAGCCAAATATGCCTCCTCCTGTGTTCCAGAATCGTAAAGACTTGTTGTTCGAGATTGAAGAGTCAACGTCAAGCAAACGTGGTGGTAAAACCACGGTCAGCAAGGACGTCTATGTTCTGTTTGCAGACTATTCGCAAACCGTAGTCAACGTTCAATTTGATGCGAAGAACCCAAGTGACGTTACCTTTGAGCAGCGACATGAAGCACCTCCCAGCAAACTTCGACAAGACCAACTGGAGACTGCACATGAAAGATTTGGAACCCGCATCGCTGCTGCGGCCACTTCGGTGCAGAACACAACCGTTGGCGATGGTACATCCTACGGCCTCATCCAGCACTTGCTTTCACCCCTCAGTGACGTGCTTTCGCCGGTGGGTACGCGGGCCTACGGTGCTTTGGTCTACGCCAATCTAGCCAATGCATCTGTCCAACAGAACGATGAGATCCGGGCTGGCGATATCATCAGCTTCCGCAACGCCAAATTCCAGGGCCATAAAGGTGGACTTCACCAAAAGTACAGTGCCGAAGTCGGCAAGCCAGACCATGTGGGCGTCATTGTTGACTGGGATGGAACAAAGAAGAAGATTCACGCTTGGGAGCAAGGCCGCGAAAGCAAAAAAGTCAAGCCGGAGAGTTTCAAACTGGGTGATCTCAAGAGCGGAGAGGTTAAAGTCTGGCGTGTTATGCCTCGAAGCTGGATTGGTTGGGATGATAACAAATAGTCTTTCGCTCCTAGTGGGCTTGGATTATTCATACCTGTGTAAGTAGCAAGCGCAGGGACACTGTTGTTAGGAGACGTTGATTTCTACGAGTCGTGTTATTATTGTATTCTCGTCCTGTCAACATACAATGACTTGCAGTCTATTCTCCTCTTTCCTATTGTTCGGTGTTGATTGTAACATGCATATCACCATTTCGTTCTTATTATACGAGTGTCAAGTCCTTTGTTGCATAATCTGTACCTAATGCACATACATACACCCTGAATCTTTCATCTCAAATCGATCATTATTTGCGTGACAGGAATTGACGCCAAACGGCTATCACGAAGTAGCCGGCCGGAGTCTCGCAGGAGTACATCGATAGGCCCCGTCCACCATTCCCGCGCCGAGGTTTTTCTATTTTCAAACTGAGTAGCCAGTATCTACCCTGCACACTTCAATCATCAACAAGTTATCTAACTGGCGGTCTGTTGTAGCATCAGCATCGGTAAGTAGCCGGCACCAGGAAACCCTAAGGCCTCCAAGTCGGCAAAGACGGCACTTCGGCGGGCCCGCTTAGGCGCTGTGGTTGGCCGCGAACGGGACAAATTCTTGGGCATGGCCAATTGTGTTGCTTCTTTTCACTCGGACGTACTACGCAGATTTTATCTTGAAGTTTTTCCCTTCTGTCTTGCTTTTGGATATGGGTGGGTTATCTATGTGGAGCTACGTCAATCCAGGATCATGATCGTTGATTCGCTCGTGAGGTCCATGGAGAGGGGGAGCTCTATTGGTATAAGATGGCGAAGATGTCAGGAAGAGATGCATTCTTCATTTTCCTATTTCTACGGATCCCGTCTTAGTACAAGTCAGACTCGATGGCAGGTGAAGACGAGTCTTTGGAGAAGAATCATGTTGTGCCGACGGCGGAGAGTACGAACCAGGTAGTGCCGCCTATTGATCAAGATCATGATGGCAGGCATAGTAGCAGCAGCGACAGCGACAGTGACGGTCACCCCGAGCCCACGTTCGAGTCGACTATAGTCTCGAAAGAGGTAGACACGAGCCAAAATGCCGTCACATCCTCAGGCTCAGAGACAGTCGACCTCGAGCGCAGCGGTACTCGCGCCTCCTCCACGGTGGAATATTCAGTCTTTTCGCCAGGAATGAAACGATACATCGTCATTGCCGCCTCATGTGCAGGCTTTTTCTCGCCGATATCATCTCAGATCTATTTCCCGGCTATGAATACCCTGGCGAAGGATCTGGATGTCTCGATTTCATTGATCAATTTGACCATGACGAGCTACATGGTACGCTCCCCACTTCACCTTGTAGATTTTGACCCAACTGCTAACAATAGCAGATTTTCCAAGGAATCGCCCCCGTCTTCATAGGCGATTTCGCAGACAACGCCGGCCGACGACCGGCATATTTCATCTGTTTCATCATCTACCTCGGCGCCAACGTCGGGCTTGCTCTGCAAAACAGCTATGCAGCTCTCTTCGTGCTGCGTTGCATGCAGAGCGCCGGGAGCAGCACAACAATCGCTTTGTCTGCCGGCGTCATTGCAGACGTTGCCTCTGTTGCCGAGCGAGGGAGTTATATGGGTTTCGTGACGGCCGGATCCCTGCTCGGTCCTGCCCTAGGCCCCGTCATCGGAGGCTTATTGTCACAGTTTCTAGGCTGGAGGGCCATATTCTGGTTCCTTGTCATTATTGCCGCTGTATGGCTCGTGCAATTTGTCGTATTCTACCCCGAAACAGGCCGCAAGATTGTCGGAAATGGCTCAATCCCGCCGCCGAAATGGAACATGTCCCTGGTCAGTTACCTGAAATCTCGTAAGGAGGTTTCGGAAGAAGACCGTATCGCTGCAGAAGGTACTCTGCCTGCTGCTCCGCGCAAATTGTCGTTCCCTAATCCGTTGCCGACTCTGGCCATAGTCTTGCAAAAGGATACGGCGGTGTTGCTTATCACGAATTCGATCTTCTTTGCGGGGTTCTACGATGTGGCTGTCGCTATCACGTCGCTGTATTCAGATATTTATGGGCTCAATGACCTGGAGATTGGATTGTGTTACTTGCCCTTTGGAGCGGGCTCTGCACTAGCTGCGTTCGCCAACGGAAAGTTTCTAGACGTCAACTATCGCCGTATCGCAACCCAGCTTGGCCTCCCCGTTCAGCGTAACAGACATACAGACTTGAAAAATTTTCCAATCGAAAAGGCTCGCTTACAGATTGCGTTTCCGTTGATTCTCGGCGCTATTGCGCTCATCATTGTGTTTGGATGGGTGCTGGACTATGGCGTTCATCTCGCCGCTCCAACGATCATTACGTTCTTCATGGGCTTCTGTCTGACGGGGTCGTTCAATACCGTTAGTACCCTGTTGATTGACTTGTACCCGAACAAAGCTGCGACGGCGACGGCGGGGAGTAACATCACTCGTTGTCTGCTTGGGGCTGGTGCGACAGCTGTCATTGAGCCAATGCTGAGTGCCATGGGGACCGGGTGGTGTTATACGTTTATTGCTTTGGTGATGCTGGCTACGACGCCGCTGTTGTTCATACTGATTAATTATGGGCCGAAGTGGAGGGAGGAGAGACGTTTACGAGAAATGGCGCATTGATGATAGCATACGATGTACGATGCATATAGGAGCTTTTTTTTTTCGATTGAGCGTTTTGGCATGCATTTTTCGGGTTCAAGAGGTTATAGTATATGGTTTTACATGGATTCAACAGTACATAGACCATAGTATCAGACTACATACTACATACAATCTATGTATGTCATGTAATGTTCAATAACGTGTCCAACTTCTTGCCGTCCTCTAACCGAATGCAAAGTAGGCACGCTCAAGCGATATTCTTTCCGACTCCCAAGCCAACCAATCCGACCTCGTAGTCCTAAATCAAGTCAGTCACACCATTCACAACGCCGATGAACATAAGAGGAAGAACGACGTACGGCAACAGCCCCATAGCATTGACCTTCCAAATACCCATCCCCAATAACGCAAACTGCATCAATACATAAACCGCCTTACACCCCCAAATGTTCGTCCTGTTACTCTCCGTCTCGAATTTCAGAAACTGCGCGTTCGTGGCGATAAGACCTTGAATGGGACCCTTGAAAAGCATGAACACCATCATGATGCTGAAGATTTGTAGACTGTTGCCGGACATGTACATCATGATTGCGTTCATGGGGATTTGTTTGCTGGGGGCGAGGGCGACTTCCCAGGCCTTTTTGAGTTTGAGGGTGTCAGTTTCGATCGGTTTGCGGTCAGAGACGGCGCGCGTTTCTTGCTGTGAAAATTTATCAGTATGATTTGAAACAGTATGTCTGGTATTTGGTTGGTAGTACCTGCTTGCCTGTCGCCTTGGTGGTGAAACCTGGTGGGTTGCGAAAGCTGGTCTTTCCGGAGCGTTTGGCGAGAGGTGCGTTCATATCGAGTACCCATTTGGGCGGTGAAATAGCAGTCGTCAAAGACATTCTCGAGACTGCGACACTCTGAGACGCAGAATGCAGCTAGATGAGATGAATCAGTGATGATGATTAGAACATAGAGTTGTCGTTAGAACAGCGGCTCCAGCGGAAATATCCACAAATGGTCCGCGGTAGAGATGATTGGCTGAGCCGCGCCTTCTCCTTTCTGAGCTCCGACTGTCTCGATCAACCCTCGATATTTGCTTGATTCTGCCTCATTTCATATCAGGTGAAGTCGGAATGACGGTACTGCGTGTGTATTGAACTCATTCTCGCATTGGATACCGCCAATCGACATGCAAGGCTGCTGTTCTCTCCTCAGACGAGTGCACAGCGACAGTTAACCACACCCCGAGCCATCGCCTCACCTCGACGATTCGATTGTACACACTCTGTATCATTCATCTACGAGTCTATCAGGCACCATATGTTCATGGAGACTACGTTGCGCTAGTGACGCCATCATAATTTCATTGATTCGAACGAACGTCCGACGCGCAACGACCGAAAGATACTCGACAACCCCTCACTCCATCCAGTGACCATCGATCCATGTGATCGTCCTATCGCACAGCACTGACACCGATTAAGGCGTTTTCCATCACTCGTGTCAGTCCAATCAGTACAGAAGTCCGTCTGACTCTGTGCCTTTTCCTTTTCGAGCGGACCGAGACATTGATCTATACCCCTCATACACTATACTATAATACACCATGAGTTCAGGCGGAGGAGATGCGAAGCTTTTTGCAAGGGTACGTTACACGCGAGTCATTATTTGTTGCAATCTTCTGTCAATGGTGGCATTCTTTGGTCTATACATCTACACTTGTTTTCACTTGTCTCGATCTTGGTTGTTTGCAATCAATAGTTCGAACCACATTCCCTACCACATCCACCGAAATATGCTTGCCATACTGCAACTTCCACAATGTTCATCAGCGTTCTCCCCTATCATCCATACAGTCCAGGCTCACTCTACTATCGTTCACCACAGGGCAAAGTCGCCGAGTTGCGCCAGGAACTCAATAGCGGAGGGAAAAAGGACAAGAATCATTCGGCAAAGAAGATCGCGTTGAAGAAGATCGTTGCTAATATGACCATGAGCAATAATGATATGGTTGGCTTGTTTCCGGATATCATCGCCTGCATGACGATTCCGAGCTTAGAGATAAAGAAGATGTGCGTATACGAACGCGCTCGCGCTCAAACGGGTTAGAAGACATTGGCTGATAGGCGTGGACAGGTGCTTTCTATACTTGGTCAATTATGCGAGAGTGAAGCCGGAGATTGCGCTCAAAGCGCTGCCAATCTTGGTCGATGTACGTGCATCCAAAAGACGGGATATCTAGTAGGCGTACTAAATTCTCGGGTAGGATATGGACGATCACAACCCGCTGGTTCGCGCTCTCGCGCTCAGAACTATATCATATATTCACGTCCGGGAATTTGTTGAAGCAACCGTGCAGCCCGTGAAACACCTGATGGTCGATGTTGATCCTTACGTTCGAAAAACGGCTGCTTTCTGCGTCGCCAAGCTGTACGATCATCACAAGAAAATGGTGGAGAGTTCGGATTTAATTGACCGGCTAAACAAAATGTTGAAAGACGAAAATCCCACTGTCGTCTCGAGTGTATTAGCCGCTCTGGTGGACATTTGGGAACGCAGTGAGTCAATCTCATTGACGATAGATTACGCTAGTGCATCGAAAGTGGTGTCTGTTCTAGCGGATTGTTCAGAGTATGTTCTTCCCCCTATTGACTTTTGCGTGCCGCCCTAACTACTATTAGATGGGGTCAAACGTATATTCTAGAGTCTCTTATGGCATACGTACCTAGAGATTCTGGCGAAGCGTTACTTTTGGCTGAACGTATCTCGCCTCGTCTCTCACACTCTAACTCGGCAGTGGTTCTGACCACGATTCGGGTCATTCTCTACCTCATGAACTATATCAGTGATGAAAAGCAAGTAACCGCTCTATCGAAAAAGCTGTCGCCGCCGCTAGTTACGTTACTGTCCAAACCTCCTGAGGTGCAGTACCTCGCTCTGCGAAACGCTATATTGATTCTCCAGAAACGGCCCGAAGTCCTTCGAAATGATATTCGTGTCTTTTTCTGCAAATATAACGATCCCATTTATGTCAAAGTCACGAAGCTGGAGTTGATTTTCATGCTTGCGTCGAAGGAAAATATTGGTGTCGTTTTGGCTGAATTGCGAGAGTATGTTCATTTCCTCACCTGTCGTGAGCTGTACTGACTGTATCCTAGATATGCATCTGAGATCGACGTGCACTTCGTGCGCAAGGCTGTCCGAGCCATTGGCAAATTGGCCATCAAGATTGAGTCTGCCGCACGACAATGCATTGACACACTGTTGGAGCTTGTGCATGCTAAAGTGCCTTATATCGTCCAAGAAGCTACAGTTGTGATTCGCAACATATTTCGCAAATACCCCAACCAATACGAAGGAATTATTGGAGCAGTAATTCAGAATATCGACGAGCTCGATGAGCCCGAGGCCAAAGCAGCAATCATCTGGATCATTGGCCAGTATGCGGATCGTATCGAGAATTCAGACGGCTTACTGCAAGACTATCTTGCCACATTCCACGACGAGCCTATCGAAGTGCAGCTTGCACTACTTACAGCCACGGTGAAACTTTTTATCCAGCGTCCCACGAAGGGTCAACAACTAGTCCCTGAAGTCCTAAAATGGTGCACCGAGGACACCGACGACCCTGACCTCCGTGATCGAGGATACATGTACTGGCGTCTTCTATCGACCGATCCAGCCGCCGCTAAGGAGGTTGTGATGGGCGAAAAGCCCCCTATCACAGCCGAAAGCGAAAAACTAGAACCCAACACTCTGGAAGAGCTGTGTCTGAACGTGGGGACATTAGCGACTGTCTATCTCAAACCAGTACAACAAGTTTTCAGAACGGCTCGGCCAAAACGTCTTGGCGATAGCCCGGCCCTCGTCAAACGACCGGGCATGTCTGAGTTAAAGGGAGGCTCATTCCCGTACGACGCTACTTCTGCTGGACTGACTTCTGTCGGTCCACCACCATCAAATGCAGCTGCTCCTGTACAGTCAAATGGTAACGCGGGCGATCTCTCCGCTGCGGTCAACGCGGCAGACGCCTACTTCAGTAACGTCGCATCTCAGCAAATGGCAAACCTCGATCTGGGCGGACGAGATGATAATGGACTAGGTGGGTTGGGAGGTACGGGTCAGATGACGCAGTATGTGGTAAATCAAAATCAGCAGCAGATTTATCAGCCGCAGGTGGCTGGTGGTGCTGCTACAGGGGAGTTGCTTTTGCTGTAAATTTATGCCCCACCGAGTACTATGAGGAGGAAGAAAATAGGCGAGTGAGAGATTAGATAAGTAGTGTATGGTATATAATGTCGATTGATGCATCATTAATCCCTCTTCTGCTTTATGTATATCCACTGCCTTTTTAACTCCCAACCCGAACCCTAATAGCCTCCTTACACGCCATGACAAAAACCCGATGAAACTCCCACACATCCACAAAACTGTTGTACAACGGCGCCGGCGCAACGCGCACCACATTCGGTTTCCGTTCATCAATGACTACGCCTTGTTCCTCGAGGATTTCGAGTACTTTGTCTAGCAACCCAGGTTGAAGGAGGATGCTGAGTTGGGCGCCGCGTTGCGAGGGGTCAGAGGGTGTTATGATTTTGTATGGTCTTTTGGGTTCGTCGTTCGAGGCTGATGACTGGCCGTCGTCCAAGGGGTATTTGAGGAGAAGGTGTTCGAGGTAGCCTGTCAGTTCGAGTGACTTTTTGCGGAGGGCGGACATGGTTGCTTGATTGAAGATTTCCAGAGATGAGGCTACGGCGCTGAGATCAAGGACGGAGGGATTAGAGATTTGGTAGCCTGCTGCGCCTTCTTGGGGGACGAAATCTATTGAGCCAAGTAATGTCAGATCGCTGTGGCTTCTTTGGCTTGTAAGATGGGTTTGCACCTACTGTTATTCATCTGAAAACGAGTCTCCTTATCATGCCCCCACCATCCGGCCAGTCGGGGATGGTATGAAGGACTATCACCAGCCTCGGTGAGCTTTACTTTGCCGTGTTTTTCATGCACAAATAAACCCGCCATAGCCCCCGGTCCACTATTAACATATTTGTAATGACACCAAGCGGCAAAATCGACATCCCAGTCATGTAATTGCAACTCAACATTGCCAACGGCATGAGCGCAATCCCAGCCGATGATTATCCCCTTGAAATGTGCATGGGCGGTGATTGTCTTGATGTCAAAGTACTGGCCCGTATAAAACTGGATGCCTGGGAGCAGTATCAACGCTGTGTCAGAGGCATTGTCGTCAATGACTTTTAGAATCTGCTCCGTGCTGAGGATGGGGTTCTCGGCGTCCTCGGGCTCAATGAGGACCATGGAGGTCGCGGGATCAAAATTGTGAAGTCGAATCTGCGATTCAACGGCGTACTACACAATTAACATCAGCAATTCATTCTTTGCCTTGTTCTGCGAGAAAGACAGTACATGATCACTTGGAAAAGCCTTTCCTTCAAGAATAATCTTATGCCGTTCCGCCGTTGGCCGATAAAAGCTGCTCATCAATATGTGTATATTTCCCGTCAACGTCCCCATGACGGCGACTTCGCTGGGCGATGCGCCTACAACAGGTGCCAGAAGCTTTGAGCCTGCATCATCCACATGCAGAAACGGAGGAAGCAGGGCATCCTCGTGAGATACGAAGTGGCCTGTTACGCCCTTGATGGCCCATGAGCGGAGGTATTGATCGAGGTATTGGCGGAGATTCTTCGGCTGAAGACCTAGAGAGTTTCCGCAGAGATATATACAACGTGGATCTGACTCGTCCCCTACTTGCAGAGCATATCAGCATTGCAACGATAGAATGCTGCGTACGACCCGGGGCTGAATAGACAAACCTTCTGTGTGCTCTAGCTTCTTCCTGATCAAGTCCTTCTTGGATGGAATAATGAATTGATCACGATATGACCTGAGGGTATCCCGCTGATCCAGAGCTTCTGCATATTCCCGCTTGTAAGCTCTTATATCGTCATGGTGGGGGAGAGGAGGGCCGTCTTTGATTCTTTGGAAGTGAAGCCTGGAACCCATTGCGCTCTCGCTAAAACAAAGGATGATCTATAAAATTCTTCAAGGGAAGGAAAGAAACTAGGAAGTTATAATCCTACATACGATCAAAAGATGGCGTTCTTATCATCGAGGGGCATTGATCTTGTATGTTATATTGCCGCTGCTTGCCGCCTGGCGTTCGTCATAAGGTGGAGGGCTACGAGACTAGACTTGTACCCCAAGATGAGAAAGAGGCACTTGCGAGAATTTCGTCTTCTATATACCACACATGAAGCCGAAAGTATCACTCATTCAGATGTCCATATACAAGGCATCGTTGGTCAGTCAATCACAATGCTTAAATTGGTAAGCATTCCTATTCTGCCGAAGGCGGTGAGACAATCGATAAGATAATCAGTTGATTATTCAGGTCAAAACATTCCGACTTCTCCTCGTTGCCTCACCCTCAACAATACTTTATGCGACAAGCCGGGACCAGTTGACCTGATCAAGTCGCCAATATCCAAAATGTCTCACCAAAGACTTTCACATCTCACCTGCCGAGCCGTACATCATCGAACTTCTTCCGTTGCCGAGTCTGTCCGGCTAACCTGCCGCCGGCCCGTTTGCCTCTCATCGAACATCTCGCACACCCAGTCCGCCAGTTATTCGGCAGCCACTAGACAAAGGCGGACGACAGCTCCTACTTCATCTACTATCTCAGCAAACACACTGGTCGCTAAGCGGCGTTTCCGCAATCTGCGATTCTTCGTTCAGACCTTCGCGGCATTCTCTACAACAAGAGCAACTCGGGCGCCGGCGATTGCGACATTGAATCCGAGGAACGATGATGATGGGAACCCGATGCTCATAGAGATATCGCCCCGGGCAGCAAAGGTACGTGGTTAGACTCGGTGTCTTTGACCTCCTGTTTCGCATCTTGAACCTGGTACTGGAATTCGGGCATGTCATATGCACTTGGCTGTACTTGAACTAGCGTGGGTGAGCACCGGCGAATTCAAGCTGTTGTATGTTGATAGTCGATCATGAAAAAAAGCAAAGAGTAGGTGAAGTAAAACATGCAACAGCGTTGTTATGGCGATGCTCACCCAGGATATGATTGTTCATCACGTGCTTTTCACATGGGTCAACTCCTCTTTGTACTTTCCTGCTCTCTCTATGATCGGATCGTAACTATCTCGGCATTCTTCTTCGATCCTCTGCTAATTCCAAGACAGCGCCTCAGCGAAATAACCGCCTCGTCAGAAGAAAGTCAACACCTCCGAGTCACCGTAACAAGTGGCGGATGTCATGGTTTCCAATATCTAATGTCATTAGAGCCATCAACCAAAGTCGACGAAGCAGAAGACACTATATTTGAGCCTTCGGAAGCAGACAGCAACCCAGGGTCTGGCAAGGCTAGGGTCGTCATGGATCAACCATCACTGGAGCTATTGTCTGGTAGTACGGTTGACTTTACGACGGAGCTTATTGGAAGCCAGTTCAAGGTCAATAATCCTCGGGCCACGAGCAATTGTGGCTGTGGGACGAGTTTTGATATTAATTTGTAAACTTGCACTCACTACCAGTGGAAGTGAAAGCATGCTGAGAATTGTACTATACATATATAATGGCGGTGATGGTTGTTTAAATTGGGACTTTGTATAGACATTGCTTCTGTCCTCTCCTCTCAGGGAATTCAAGCGATTGGACCTAGGAATGTCTACGAATACCTTCTAGGGTTGATTGTGAGCTACTCCGTGTCTCTCAAGAATATCTCCCCCAGCCTGTCAGGAGCTTATCTTTACTCCAGTTTGCAAATGTATCGAACCAAAATGCTGTGAGGAATGCATCCAGCACTCATTTGGTATGGATATAATCCCCTTTTACTTTAATCATGGTACATACGACCATAGGGTGTGGAAAACAGGGCTTCCCGTCCGCTCAGCCGTACTTAAGCCACACGCCGGCTGGTTAGTAGTTGGGTGGGTGACCACCAGCGAATCCCAGCTGTTGTATGTTTTTGCTTTCTTTTTATGTTCGCTCGGAATTATCATAGGCGTGTCTATCTATCTAGTCTATCCTATTGTGCGTCTCAAATGGGACCTAGAGTGACTTTGTCCTCACACCCAACCGTCCCTCCCCATACGGCCCCCATTGAAATCGCGAAACTAAATGAGAAAATCGGGTCTATTGCCAGCTAGTCCAGAAAGACCAATCTATGTCAGAGAGCATCTGATTCCAATCCGTGTCCACGAGGTTGTCTTCATTCATTAGTGATGGACCCTCCTGATCTTGGTTCTGATTTGCCATGTCAAGAGAATCAGTGGTCACAAATCTCGGTTTGACGTGCGTGCTGTCGTTCATATCCTTATTCGGCAATCTCGTCAAGGATCTCTTAGAGGCCACCGAATCCTCCAAATCGCTTAGAAAGGTAGGCCGTTGAATTGATTGATGTTGGTTCTTGATATAATCGGCTTCGTACGCTTTCCACGCCGCCAGGACCATCTCTGCTGCACGAAACTTTCTAGGATCTTCGTCGAAATTGGAAACGAAAGGATTATCTGTGTATATTTCACCGAGCAAGTCCCAGCTATCTCGTACCTCGGTACGCTCACGGTATCGTGCAGATTCGGTGATGACATAAACAACTACGTTGCATATTAGTATCAAGCCCATTGAGTAAAAGGCGCAAATACAATCAGATGATCTTACAAGCATTCCATGAGAAAAAGCCCTTGGTACGCCACTGGAATTTGTCAAGGCGTCTTTGGGAATACAGGTTCAAATCATACTCCAGGCAGCGCATGCACATGGCAAAAAGATCATTTTCAAGCTTCTCAGTAGGAATAGTCGAGTTATTTCCGCTCAGCACGAAAGAGTGAAGCAGGACACGGCGCATGGTCCAGGTGAACGCTCGTGTACCGGCTAGAATGATATTGTCAATCGGTCGAATCGGGTCGCAATATTGAATGAATTTTTGATTGGCGCCACCCTCGATTTGAGTTATGAAGGCTTCTCGCTGCTCTCGAGACAAGGACTGGTCTGCGATCCACAAGAATCCAACACGACTACCATCGGCTCGACGAAAGGATCGCTGTTGATCAATGAGGTAATACGTCCAGAGACAGTATGACATGCCTGTAATGCCTTGTCTTTCAGGCGGGGCACTTGTCATTTGCGAATTGATATCATTATCTTCAATGTTGAGTGGAAGCCTCACATCCCAATCAGCCATCAGGGTCAAAGATGCTGATCCGGTCATGACTCCCAAGGCCATGTCTTGATGTTGTAGCAGCCACCAAACACGTCGTCTTTTTTCTGTTTCATACGGCGACAGGTTGAGAAGTGTCCCGTCTCTATGGAGACCCAACTTTTCTGCCTGACGAATGGTAAGGCCCATGAGGGACGAAAGGCTTTGTGCACTTAACCGGTCAAAACATGCCGACTACGGAAACACGGTTAGTAACATTTCAACGCAACATATGGTAAAATTTACTCACCATATAGACACATGTTGCTTGAATGAGAAGAATGTCTGGCTTGCTGAAAAAGTCACTTTTTGCGAGTGCATGTTCGTAACACTTCTGATAATTGGCTAGCAGATAAGATCTTAATTGATAGAATGTCGCGAAACATTCTTGCTCTGATAGAGCTACGAGACCATGGAGATATACTGTAAAACAAAAGGCATGTTGCGGATATGTCAAATGTTGTTTGTCTCCAGGACGAATGGCAATTTCACGCAACTGATCAAGCTCGCAGTCGAATGTTACTTTAACGAGAGGATTGATAGCGTCGAGAAACGTTTTCCATAAAAGCTTGGCGTCAGCAGGTATGGGGTGACATTTCGCAAGGTCGAGCTCCTCATTAGGATTGATGATATTCTTGAGAGCGTGAGAGGCAAAGTGAGACGTATTTGATGGTGTGGAGGAGTTATCTTCGCTTGACTGGGTTCGTTTATCCCAGCTGCGCCATGTAGATCTAATGTTCTCAGCAAAACATTCTTTAACTGATCCAGTCGTGGGAAGAGTCAACACACGAGTCGAGATACACCATACTTCCTCTATCTCTGACTATAAGCGGATCATTCCTTGGAACCGGACTAGCGCCGTTATTCTGGCTTCGATTGTCGTGTACTTGTGCTCGGGGTTGAGCTGGATTTGATGTCGAAGCACACCGAGCTCGTCTGACATCATCTGAACACTCAGGAGAGTGGCCATGTCTCGTTACAACAGACTCTAGTCGTCTAATACCAATGGTCCTTGTAGTAACCGGATAGGCGCAATGGTCGTTCTTGCGCCGCTTACAATTGGAGCATGGTTCTTTGCGATCACACCGAACTTTTCGCTTTGCGCAGGGGGTGCAGGAAACAGCTCTTGTCATTATTACGTCGGTTGAGGATGTTCGAGTGTCCTCCGAGACGGAAACGGGCGCAGATGTCCTGAGTTCACGGGGATGATGTTGAAATTAGCTCGGGGACAGACCGATGTATAACGGAGAAGAAGCTCGGCACCGAGGCCGAGATGCTAAGAATGGGTTCGGCATCGCCAAGACTCAAGCCCTAATCGCCCCTAAAGTGCTAATTTACTTAGTATAAAGATCCATGAATGTCGAATTTATAAGATATAGTGTCCGTTAGCGTTTCTGCCATTATTTGAACATCAATCTGCTCTACTGCAGCTATTGACTTCGATCATGGCCACTGAAATCGAAAAGCCGTCAACGTTTCCTGGGGATGAACGCGACGAGATTGAATACCCGCCTCAAAAACAGGTTATTCCTGCAATGATAGCCGTGGTTCTTGCAGTATTTGTTGTGGCCCTTGTATGCTGCTCTACACTGCTTCTGAAGTCTTTTTGAAGAAGTTGAAGCACTGATAGAGATCTCCAGGACAGAACTATTGTCGGTACTGCCATCCCTAGAATCACGGACGACTTTAACAGTTTCGGCGATGTCTCTTGGTATGAGTCTGGCTTTCTGTTGCCGTTTTGTATGCTTCAACTATCTTTTGGTCTTGTATATGTGAGTTTCCGGAGGAAGTAACGCATAGAAGTGCTCCGCCTTGGGTGCTAATTGAATAGAGCTACTATTCTGCAAAGTGGAGTGAGTAATCTTTTTCAAGACAACTCTGAATGAACTTCATCAAGACTTACGGAATCCACAGTCCTGTTTTCCCTTGTCACCATTTTCGAGATAGGTTCTATTGTATGCGCAACAGCTCCCAACTCGAATGCTCTGATAGTCGGTCGAGTTATCACTGGGGTCGGTGGCGTCGGGGTATCATCTGGAGCGCTCGTCCTGATCAATCTTTTGTTCCCACTTGAGTCTCGACCTCAATGGTCAGGCAAGTACTGCTTCTCCCATGCTTCTCTTCCTTGATAAAGCCCTGACTCCTCTGCTCTCGATCCAGGTGCCATTGGCGCGGCCTTCGGAGTCTCCTCGGTCATCGGTCCTCTTCTTGGGGGATATTTGACATCTGTCACCTGGCGCTGGTGCTTCTGGATTAATGTTCCCTTTGGAGTCATTGCAGTCATTGTACTTGTTATTTTCTGTCCAGATAGACCGTCTCCAAAGAAGCCGGCAGAAACACTATTGGGAAAAATAAAACAACTCGATCCTCTCGGTTTCTTCTTGATAGGACCGAGTATCATCTGTCTGCTTTTCGCTCTTCAATGGGGCGGTTCGCAGTACACTTGGAGCGACGGACGCGTGATCGCACTATTCGTCGTCTTTGCCGTTTTATTCATCGCCTTCGTGGCATCGCAAGTCGTTTTCAAAGATCATAGGACTATTCCCGGAAGAATCATTTCTCAGAGAAGTGTGCTAGCCGCATGCGTGGCTACCCTGGGTATCGGATCGAATCTCGTTATATTTGCTTTCTACATACCCATTTGGTTTCAAGCAATCCAGGGGAGATCTCCTCAAAGCGCAGGCTTGTCTTTGCTACCTCTGCTACTTCCACAGGTCATAACAATCATTCTTGCCGGGGTTTTCACTACCAAGGTTGGATATTACGCGCCGCTGCTGATTATTGGAGGCGCGGTAATGATAGTGGGCGCTGGGCTTCTCACCACATGGGAAGTCCACACAAGCACTGGAAAGTGGATTGGCTACCAGGTAAGAGCTGATATCTCTGCATCAAAGCCATTGAGAGAAGACTTGAGTCTGATGATAACCGCAATTACATAGATTGTAACAGGAGTCGGGATCGGACTTGCGCTCGCACAGCCCAACATTGCAATACAGACGGTACTTCCTAACGACGACGTGCCAATCGGTATATCCGTGGTCAATTTCTTCCAGTTCCTTTGCAGCTCGGTTTTTGTGACTGTGAGCCAGGTCCTCTTGGAGGATCAGTTGATCAGCGGTCTCGACGGTAAAATCCAATTCGATCCGGATACCATCTCAAGTGGAGGAGCGACGTCTTTGCGCACGGAGGTACCTCCCGATCAACTCGCATTCGTCTTGGATGTGTACAACAAATCATTTGTGTCTATCTGGTATTTGGCTCTCGGTCTAGCTTGTTTGGTATTCATTTCCTCCTTTGGATTGGAATGGAAGAGTGTCAAAAAAGAACAATCTAGAAAGAAAGAGGGGCCCGATGCAACATGATTCTAAATGACCCAAACCACTGAAGTGGTGTGTCTAGATGTGATTGATCGATCATAAAAAGATAGCTGCATTATACGAGAGAAGTCTTACCAGGGGATATCATATACTATTACCTGGTTTTTGGAGATCAGATTCACTCATCGCTTTTCGATAAAGCTTTTGGAAGCATCTCGTGAGGTCTGGCCTCTTCTGAAGATGACGAGGCTGGTGGTGGCTAGGCTTGAAAATCAGGGGTAACAACATCGCCTCCCAGAATCGGTGCAGATTCTATGTACAAGAACGTGAGCAAGCATTCTCCTTACAAATTCATGTTCATCGACGGCCTTAAAGATTGTACCAGCGGTTTTACAGCCTGACTTGGCATTGTGATGTTCTGCCGGAGGAAAGTACCGATTTTGTAGATGGTTGATTTGGAATAGAACTGACCCAGTAACTTCTTCGATTGAGATGATCTTATAGTAGTCAACTTATTTAGGTCTGCTAACCAAAATAATCAGATGTAATTCCGTCAATGCAACCAGAACAAATGGATTAGTCAATTAGTAATCAGACAAATCACACCATGCCCAATTCTACAAGGTGCGTTCGCCCTCAAACATTGTAAACATTCACAAGTAAACGAAAGCTATGGAAAGTCCACCACTTCAATTCCACAATGCCTCTATCCTCTGAAGAAATTGTCAAGACTTATGTCGATGATGGAAGTTCTCTTCAACGGATCAGCAGACGCAAATCAAAACTAGAAATTGCCATCGTCGAATGGAATCCAGCCTGGCCGCAACGATTCCTAGACACCAAGGCCCGCATCAAAGCTGAATTAGGCTCGATCGCCGTCGCCATTTCTCATGCAGGATCTACTAGTGTTCCCGATCTGCCGGCAAAGGATGTCATCGACATCGATTTAGTAGTCAAGGACATAGATGACGAGAATTCTTACGTCGAGTCTCTGGAGCGTCTAGGTTTTCGATTCCTCTTCCGTGAGCCGGCCTGGCATCAGCATCGCTTTTTTGTGGATGAAGGAGACCGCGCTGGCGCCTATCCCATAAACCTGCACGTATTTGGACCGGATTGTCCTGAAGTCGAGAGACATCGAATTTTTCGTGAATGGCTCACAAAGACACCCGAAGATCTGCTGCTATATGCAAAGGTCAAGCGGGAGTCCGCCGCAGCTGCTGAAGCAGCGGGTGAATCAATGCAAGAGTATACTGTGCGAAAGGATAAAATAGTAGGAGAGATTCTGAACAGGGCGTTTCGCGATCTGGGCTATATCAAGTGACACGAGCGGTTCTACTGTAACTATGCTACAAAGCTTCGGTCAAAAGTTATGCTTCCTGCATATGACTACAGTTTAGGCTGCCTGTTTCTTCAACCTGAATTGGAAGTACATCATACCTAATCATGTAACAAGACTGCTTAGGCAAGGCGAATTTCCAAGACCCCTCTGAGGCTATCCCGGGTCGACGCAATCAAATGAACCTCAAATCGCTCATCAGCCCGCTTGATAACCTCTTGCCACTGTTCGTAGGATCTCTCCAGACTGTTGAACAGCGTGATCATTTGCAAGTCAATTGCACCAAGCATGCGCAGCATCGTCAGCGGAAGCTGGCTCTGAACCGCAGCATCAGGGAACATTGACTCGAACAACAAGATACGACTACTTGGTTTGAGTTTGTGCGTAAGATTCCTCAAAATCTGCACCACATATTTGTCCGGCCAGTCGTGGAGTATCCGTTTGAGAATATATACGTCTGCTTCCTCTGTTTGTGGGTTGAAGAAGTTGTGGGACTGAAAAGTGATTTGTGAGGATAGCTCTTGTGGAACATATGAGCGGAAGGCTGGCTCGAGTTCAGGACGATCTTGAACGATGAATGATATTTTGGGGAAAGCTTTAGCTAGGAGTACGGCGTCGTGTCCGCTAGAGCCTCCGACCTAGATATCTTGTCAGTCACCAGAAAGGAATCAAAATGTGTGTCCAAAGACTTGCATCTATTACTGTCCCTTCTTTCAAACTTGCCCAGTCAAAATTATCTCTGAGAAGCTCGGTGGGAGCACTGGATCCTCCAGCTGCGGCCTGCATAGCTTCAGCAAACCGCTTCGCGTTTCTTCGGTCTGGTGACCGATCATACTGCGCATTGCTGGCGTTTTGGCGAGGTAAGCCGTGGTAGCAGTGTGAACCACGGACTCAGATCCTGGTCCAGTCACTGCAAACAGTCGCATCGTGAAGGCGTGCCTCAAGATTCGGCGAACAACAGATTCGGGGAGATCTGTCGCGCGTGAGATCTCGCTGTACGTCGCGTAACCACCGAGTGGGACGGCCGAAAAGAAATCAAACTGGTTGAGGACATCGATGGTCATTTGATCATGGTTGTTCTATGTCATATTAGCTGAAATGTGCTAGATATGAAAAACCGCCGTGCAAGCCGAAGAACTTGGGATTACGAACCCATACGGGTGCAAACAAGCTGTAGAATGCGGGTCCCATGGCAAGGTGAAGCATATCAGTCAGTGCGCCGATGAGCTGCAGACGAGCGCCTTGAACTTCTGAGTCTTTGGGTATATCTGCGGGGCCATCTTCGTGAAATGATGGGATAGCAAGGTCTTTTGACTTCAGAAATGAAGTGATGGTACTCGATGATTCAGTAATTGTTTCCGCCAGGCTTTGGAAGTTAGGGCTAGGCTGTGCCATTTCAATGTTACCTGGTTTTAGATTTATGTATGGCATTTAAATAATGTCCACGAGTGCAACAGACGACTGAATGAGTGGAACCTCCAATTATATTTATGTTTGTATTTATAGAAATATCCCTCGATACTCAAGTATTGAATTGCATCGTCGGGGATCATACGCATGTTATACTCCCGGGAACGCCACCAGTTACCGCTCAGTATCGACGACACTCTGAAGGGGAGTCGGGAATTCCTTTCACTAGCTTTCTGGGATCAAAGAGAGTCGCCTCGGTGATACATATACGGCCCGCTCGGGAATTGCCATCTGATGGATTGAGGATATCAGCACTCGAACGTGCTGAAATGCGCCCGAGCTAACTTCCGGATAAAAGTATACGGAACCTCCATCAAGCCCTACATAGTTGGTACATGCCGTCGTTAATCTTCCGTCAAGGACTAAGCAAAATCAACAGCCATCTGATTAATTGATCTTAACCAAAAGAACCAAAAGATCTTACCATCAGAGAGTAAAATAAAAAAAATGAAAGCAAAAACATACAACAGCTGGGATTCGCTGGTGGTCACCCACCCAACTACTAACCAGCCGGCGTGTGGCTTAAGTACGGCTGAGCGGACGGGAAGCCCTGTTTTCCACACCCTATGGTCGTATGTGCTAGATAGACTCAAAGAAGGCATTATATCCTACGACAAAGAACTTTCTTTGCTGTGGTGGTATGAGAGACGTAGGCTCAGAAAAGAATTGTGAGATCTGTGATTACTTGAGATTATTTTGTCTTTATTCCTTCTGCCTCGGGGCAGAAATTTTGTGCGAAAAGGCAAGCAACAAAACAGCTTTATGTCCTGGTTCTTTCTTTCTTTGATTTTGTTTAACCTGAAAAGCGTTTCGCGTCACTTGATTGATAAAACCCTAAATCAGAGGTAATTGACAATCGGACTATATGACTGCAATTACATCAAGTTTCAGAGTCCTATACTCGCTATTCAGGAAACTCCTCCATGTCTCTCGATACGTAAAGTTCTGGGTAATAGGTCCCTGCTTCAACAAGAAGACTTTGTTGGAATGAACCCATAATTTGGTCGTCTTCTGGATCCGAAGTAGTATAAAAAAATCCCTCCTGGATCGAATACATCAAGACAACCCTTTGTAGACAGGTGGCTCAGCTCATTGGTCCTCCCAGGGGTAGAACAATGAAATTCTCGAGACGGTCTGGATTCCAAGTTAAACGATGGTACAATCACCGTCGACAGTACAAAACGATTATACGTAAGATATCAAAGACACAAGAGACACCGCTCTGTTGATTCTTTATGTGTTGAAAGAAGTCTAGATTGGTCAGGTGATTGCTCATCTTATAATAACGATCTTCCTGAACGTGCTGCATCATCCTATTTTGTCTCATTGTAAGCATACTTAAAAAGATGGAAATCTCCAGCTTCGATGACTCTTCTCAAAGTTCTGGAGACCATCACTCAAACTGACTGGTCAATAGATTGGACATGATGACGACAATCGTCTGCATCGAGGCAGACGTCGATACCACCACTAGACTTGAAACAAACGATACAGAAATCGAGAGTAAGGTCACGATTACACCAGAAGATGTCGACACTCGTTGGTCCTTCCGCGCAGGCTATCCACGCCTTCTTCGACCACATGTGATGAATTTACCCATAGATGAAGCCGAGAAACCAATCTCCGATACCGACTTTGAGAATTTGAAGTCACGTATAGATTACATACTCGAAGCGTACAACGTTCGTCGTGGAATCCGTTCCCATAAGCTGGTTTATCGCGGGCAAAAGCACGGTAAAATGGGCCTTACTCGCGTCGTCGTCGATTGCATATATGATAAGAAGACCAGTCATAGCAAGATATGGGCAGAGGCTGTAATCAAGATCTACACAGCGACTCAGTCTGTGGTCGTGGGAAACATCGAAGTCGGCGTCGAACTCCTCGATTGGCAATACATGGCTAGCACGCATATCTGTACATGCCCACCCGATGAAAGTAAAGAGCTGCTCGCGAATTGGGAAGTCGGGCAGAACTATTTGGATAAAGTACTCCAATTGTTTGGGGGACAAGCTGATATGTTTCAAGCTATGACACCTGTCGGTCGTTGTTCAGCGGGCCAACGCGAGTGGGAATGGTCGATCGTCATTTTCTTCGACGCGATTGATGCAGAGGATTGTCACTGGGATTCCATCGTAGATGGCATACGATCCATTCTACCGAGTCACATTGGTATCGAGATTCAACAGAGGGCAGGCCCATTGTTCTGTAAAGGTGATGATGGTATTAATACTCAACAATCTGTCGACTTTGAACGGCCGAGCTGGGTTTCCACCGTGGTCGAAACATACCAGCGAGGTCCTCTCCCCGGGTGTGAGATAGGTCCACAGGGTGGCATTCAGCAAGGCACAATGGGAGGATACGTTATAACGGAGGATAAGGCCGGGAAAAGAACAACGTATGGAGTTACCAATGCGCATGTTGTACTCACTGGTGAGCGCCCGTCAACGTAGCACTGTATTCGCACCAAAATTCGCTCTGATGGCAGATCATAGGGGAAAGGCAGAGTGTAACGCTGTCTCAGGTGCCCGCTGAATCAGGCATCAAAATGGAATTCATGGGCACAAAGACGCGGGAATATCACAGAGCTAGCCTGGAGTGCCAGGTCAACACTCTTGAGAAATCGTTACGGGCATTGAGGTCTCGTAAAAGAAGAAAACGGCGCCGGCACAATGCTTCAGCCAAGGATCATACCAGAAGTGCCATAGAAACCAAAGAAAAGGAACTCGCATGGTACCGCACCCAGCTTGACTTGATCAGTGAGGATAAGTATATCGGAGTGGTACAAAATGTAAAGCTCGGCTTTGGAGAATACTATCTTAGTAAGCCATTGCATGGCTTGATGTCGCAAGCCATGGATATTGCATTAGTTACGATGGACTGCAAGCATCCATGGGAAAGGCCCCTCCTGGAAAGCACTAAGGAGCCTATGATCCCGGTGGATACATCATATCACAGTTGGGAGGGAGATTATCTTGGAAGCCCCATGGATGCCGAACAACATATCAAAGTTGTGGCAAAGTTAGGAAAGGGTTTCTATAGGATGGGAGTCGTAAGTGAATTCCGCTCTTCCGCGAAACTGAAAGGTACAGACTGGCACTTGCGGCCGCCCTTCACTCGAAGTATTCTCCGTCCTCCTCGATTCAAGATAACCCAGGGCACCGGTATTCAGGTGAATGACTTGACGAGACAAGAATTGTCACTTCTCGACGACTGGGCAGAGCTACCGTCGGATCATGAGTCGGACAAGGAAACGTTCAATCCTAGGACATCTCCCCCGATATTTTGCGAGCCCGGAGATTCTGGGTCATTTGTCATAGCCTCTACGACTTTTACATATGGCGGTTATTCTAACCAAGTCGCAATGCCATCTACCGATGATTTCTTTTCGTACGCCAACGTCGCAGCTGCTATGCCTTTTGTTGTCGGTCTGCTCTGGGGGCATTCCCAGAATGCAGGTGTATCCTGGATGGTACCGTTTGATGCAGTGAAGCAAGAAGTTGAAAATTTGACAGGAGAAACGATGGTATGGCCTCATAAGCGTACCGAATACCTGAAAAGATTGGAGAAACTACCCTTGGGGGATCAAATGGATGAGTCTTGAGTTACTGATGGCTGAAGCTGGTCACAAGGTAGATGGCTACACTTTCTGCAACACCTCGAAATGTCTTCATACGTACTATTTAGTCAATGTAGATCAGAAGGTGGACGCGAAAAGCCTGACAATGGTAGCCTGCAATAAGACATGTCCATGTATTTTTGCGACCCCAGTCGACCTTAGTATAATACCGATGCATGCACTCTCATTTGTGTCTATAGATGGATGCTCTGATGCTTCTTGTGCCATTTCTATGTTCTGGTGCCTCACTGCCACAAGTGGTGAATGGAAGGATAAGCTTTGAAGCTCAACACATAAGATGAGGGAGAACCAGTTGTTATCAGGATCTTTCGAACTATACTAAATAGAAAAGGGCTCCCCTATTTCCTTGATTTTCTATTCGAGGATTTATCGCCATCAGGAAGAAAGTAGGACAGTGGTGCCCCCTAGACGAGATTACTAAAAAACCATACCTAGCAATAGTGATGAACTAAGTCATCAGTCCAGATTTATCAGACATAAGCACGCTCTAAGCCAGTGACTCCAGGTCTGATCTATCCTTTCAGAGGTCAAGGGCTATATATTCCTCTGTTACATGTCTCCTAGCACATACGACCATAGGGTGTGGAAAACAGGGCTTCCCGTCCGCTCAGCCGTACTTAAGCCACACGCCGGCTGGTTAGTAGTTGGGTGGGTGACCACCAGCGAATCCCAGCTGTTGTATGTTTTTGCTAGTGTTTTTTTACTATAATCCATCGCTAAGGTATTTTGTATAATGCTCAAAAGCTAGTAGCAACATGTTCGGCGCTCTCTGCTCGCAAGACTCCTGGATCACAAAGTCCGAGCAGTTGAGCTTGGGTTATGTGTCATATCACTCAATTCTTCGACTCCGAATATCGACCATCAAACTTGACAAATGATGGTCATCATCATCAAGTTCCGGAAAGGAGTTATCAGCAGCGGGCCATGCCTTTCGATACTCTGATCATGACTAGGAAACTATTTCGGTCTCAGCATCCCAGACCAGCTCTCCCTCGAACCACGTTTTCAAGACCTTCACATTGCGAAAGTCCGCAATTGTATCCTCATCTCCACCGAGAGGATCCCTATCCAGCATGATAAAATTTGCCCGCTTGCCAACCTCTATCGTCCCACTGTCGCTGCTCAGTCCAACAGCTTCTGCCCCATGCTTAGTCAACATCTCAAGGATGAGTCTTGAGCCCGTTGTGAGAGGAGCCCGGGGGTCTTCCTTCAAGGGAGCCTCTCCCTCGATCGAATTAGAGACCTCCCTTACAGCTTGGTGGACCTTTGGTAGTAGACCAGGGTCGCCGCGAGAGCCCCAATCTGACCCAATGGTGATTGGGAAAGCATTAGACTTTAACAATTGGGCAAAATCCCAATTCATGGTTTCTTGATTTGCTTGTGTAAGAGGATGATCAAAGAACATCGCCGGAGAAAGCTCTGCAGTAACACCTTGCTTTTCGAACCGTTGAAAATCATCTAGAATATCTCATTAGATCCATGTTTTGCGTAAATGAGGGGCAACCAATTTACCGGGATGTATGCCGTTACAATGGGCTATCTCGTGTCTGATTCTCTGTTTTGAAACATTTGCTTTTCTCGCAGCCTCTATTGCCTCAAAGGCCAGTCTTGTGCTGCCTGGGCCAGTTGCGTGCAGTTTGACCGTCAGACCGCGCTGGTCAAATTGCTTGACGGCTTCAACGACGTCGTTGACGAGAATTTTCTCTTGTTCAATGTTACCATCGCTGTCTATCCCAGCACTTGAAAATAATGGTGGGAGTGGCACGCCGTCGAGCAGAATTTTGACAAAAGTCGTACGTACATGTTTCGTCGCGAGTTTCGGGGCTTGATCGATCAGCGCCTTGAGTGAGCTATGTCGCTCATTGGCAAGAAACTCGGGGGCATAAACGGAGTGGGCTGCAACGTCGAGTTTAAGGGCATTGTCTTGATCCAGTTCACGAAGTGCATGTAAAATGGCAGTATTGGTTGCTGCTTCTTGACATGAGGTCACCCCTACACGATGCAACCGTTGTATTGCCCCAGTGATTGCTCGTTTTACGTGGGCCATATTTGGAGTCCCTTTCGCCAGCATGGCCTTATTCATGGCAAGTTCGCCCAATTCTCCTGTCAGACTCCCGTCAGAGCGACGGCCAAATTTGGCGCCCTGGGTATCCGGCTCGTTGTCAACGTCGTAGCCAGCGTTTTTAAGCCCAGCCGTGTTGAGATATGCACTGTGACCAGCTCCTCCTTGTATCATGATTGGTGTATTCGGGAAACTGCTGTCAAGTGAGGCACGATCGAAGTCGGGGATGGAAAATGCACTGCCCACAACCCAATCTTGAAAGGCATGCTGATAGGTACAGGTGCATTGGCCTTCCTGTATACGCTTGCCGATATTCTCCATCGTGGTATCACCAGCGAGGTCTATACCACTGAGATAAGAGATTCCTGCGGAAAGTAGGTGAACGTGCGCATCGTGGATGCCCGGCATGACAAAGCGACCATGAAGATCGTATGTGATGATGCCATGAGCCGCCGCATATCGGAGGACCTCTTCACTTGTTCCCACAATGGTAAATGTGCCCTGCGGCGCGACAATAAACGCCTCTGCGGCCTGGCTGGAAGCATTCAAGGTGTAGACTTTGCCGTTGTAATACGCAATCGACTGTTCAATGGCCGTCGTCATTGTGTATGGATTCGTCCAAAGGCAGACAGACACTATGTTGCTTCTGCAATGCAATATATAGTGCGAGAAGACGCTGACCGGTTCAGACTATAACGGGATCAGGCAAGACACTTTGGCAGAGAGCGAATGATTTTTTCTATCCTTGCCTGGGTAAGCTGAACATGGGTTATATAATTCTACGAAGCGATCACGCTAGCGGACGTATCCGCTAATATCTACATCAGATGATACGCCAGGTCGCTCATACATAAGCTCGTAAGCAGGGGGCTATATGAAAGAACCTTTATAGAGCCTATACTTCAACAGAATATTGTGTAAAGACATTGTTGGCTCATTTTGTAGACGCTTTTCCGCGCGTAGGTAGCCTACTTTGATCTGCTATTTCTGATCCTGAAAACCCAGTAGTCAATCTAACAAGCACAGCCGATTACCACAAATCTTCATGCTATCAGGATCTCAGTGGTGCTGTAGAAGGGGATCATGAAGACGAATGAGGTTGTCTCCGTCAACGAAAGATTCCTGATTTATAGGGTTTGGGCGGCGCCCCGGAATGGTTCAGCAAGGCACCAATCTCAGCTCAGAGAAGATACTCAATCCACTTCAACAAAGACTACGAGATCCATTAAGGTGAGTTGATGATATGGATAATCGGTGCATTCTTGTCAGTATTGCATTCTTTCTGGTACCGAGTGAGGAGCCAGACTCTAGGGATGTTTCCATTCGGCGTAGAACGGACAAAGTCGTAGAGCAGCGGACTGAAACTAAATTGATAATTTGGCTGAATTTAATCTCATACATTGACATTGATATCTATCTACCGACTGATTCGAATCCTTCTCATGTCTTCGTCAATTCATCGAACAACATCACATTACATTCATGGTGCGACTCCACACGAAACCCTCTATCTCTCGCTGCAGACCTTCGTACTCAATGGCCAGCCGACTTAAAATGCACCCGGAGCAGTCTTATGTTGCTTGGGCTAGGCGCTAGGTCGGACTGTTTTGTGAGCGACATTGTCTTGTCCCTCTAACGAGCCTGACTTGCTTGGTCGTCCTTCCTCATCAACCCACCTCTTATTTGTGCTCAGTATCCTTCAAACGTTTCGATGATGTCAGTCACCATGACGCAAATAGCTCAAAGACGTAACGAATAGAAAGAATAACAAATCGAAAAGATTAAGCATACTCTTCGACGAAAAGTACATGATAAGATCGAAGGATTACATACGCCGACTCCTCAAGGGAAAACAGAAGCACCGCAAGAACATGATGAAGTAAAGAGAAGATAAGAGGTGATTGATCTGAAATAAAACTTTTAATCAACGAAGAGGAGTCTAGATGCAAAGAGAGAAAGCAACCTAGTAAGCGCGAGTCAAGTTACGCAAATACCAGTCGACAAGTCTGCGGCCGGCCTTGGCTTCGCTGATGTGGATGAGGTCACCCTCAATCGCGTAATCCAGATCACTAGCAGTGATGGTCTCACCCTCCAATAGGCCACCTTCAACCCAACGGATTTGACGGCTACGCTGCTTGTTCACGAGGAGCCAAGCGCGCAACTTCTCAGGCTCAACGTCCAAGAAGCCGGCAAGTTTGCTCAAGTCCATAGTTGTGTAGAGCTTCAAGTAGGACTTGACGGTGGGGTTGAATAGGGTGTTCTTGACCTCATCCATAAAGATGGCGGTGTGGTGGTCGACGGGGTCGATGTTGACGGCTGGGTTGTCGAAGTCGGGAGGAGTAGGGCTGATGAACTTGGGGCACGCAGAGCGGAAGAGCTCCTCGAAGAGAGGCAAGGCCTCAGGCCCACCGCGCTGGAGGCGGTGGAATTGCTCGCCGTACTTCTCACGTAGGGCAGTGTGAATAGTGTCGTCAAGACGTGTCGGGTGGAAGGCGACACAGATAGCGATCAAAGCGTACATCTGGTCATTCTTCTTAGTGATGGCATCGTATTGGTTGCTGCCCTTTTGGAAGTTCTTTGTTCGGGACACATAGACGAGAATGTGGCTGAACATGCGGATGGCGTCGGCATAGCGGCGCATCATCATGTAGGAGAAACCCACATAATAGTATGTTGTGAAGTGGGCAGCCATAACACGAGCGAACATGGCCTTCTTGTTCATCTCGATGTCGTCCAGAGTCTTGAGAGCAAGGCTGAAATCACCAAGCAAGCAGTGGACGCGTAACAGTCCAATGATGGAAAAGTATCCGAGCATTTTGTACAATGGACGGGAACCATATTCTCCGGCAACAGTCAAGGGGTCATCTCCGCGCTTGATGGCCGCAAGTTGTTCGTTGATTTGTGATCTCTGAATCAGGGAGTATAGCACGTTCAAGACTGAGTAGCAGCCCCAGGTGTTTGGGTTCTCCCGGAGGAGTTGAGCCTCCTCTTCGTTGGATCCGGTCCGAGCCACACGGTTGCGGTAGCGGCAGAAGGATTCGAATTGGTAGATGAACTCGTCGATTACATCCCAAGCCCAGTAGTACTAATGCAGTAAAAGCACGAGAGTTAGTCAGGCCACTTCAACCCCATAAAGACCAAGCTCTATAAGAGAGCGGTTGTATTTTATTTTCTCCACATACCGAAGGAACCTCCAGGTCAACAGGACCTTCCGAGTTGAGGATGTAATGGAACAGACTGCAGTAGTTGTCGTAGCTAGCAAATTTTGTCTCCAATGTGGCCTGGTACTCGAGCGGGGTCGCGGCCGCGGCAAGTTGTGCTTGAAGGTCCTGAGTGTGAGACGCACCACCGAGTGAAGTGGTACGGTCGAGCTCGCTCATTCCATCATCGAAGTGAACTTGCTCGCGGTAGTCGTTGACCAAAGCCTCCTCCTCGACGTCAGACTCATCACCCAGAGTTGGGCGCGCATTTGAGCGCTCGTCGTACGACATTGTGTGAATGGGTAGTGAAATTGGCGGTCGCGGTGAGAAGGAAATTTTGACGCTTGCAAATGAAGGGCGCGTGTGAAAACTAAAAGCGGGTTATGGCAATCACTGCCAGTCGTTCGTAATCGTCCTGGTTGGGATCTGAGGTCGGAGCCACGTTCAAATTGAATTTTGAGGGTTTTCAAAATGTTCGCTTGAGAGCGCCAAGTCCTTGTGCTTATCTTATCGCTATTACTTAGTCATCTATGCATGCATAACTACTTAGGTAGCGTTGATCAACCAACTTAACGTTCCCCTCCAAGTTCTCGTCGACTTCGTACTTGATGATTTTCTCTTGGGAGGAGTTTCGATGTCAAGTGGATTGCTTGTTACTTAGTATCGATTACATATAACGTAAAAGACAGGCTCAGGGGTTCTTGCAGCTCTACGGCATCCCAAGACTCATAGGTTGAAACACATAACTTTCGTGGAATAAACGACAAGGCCGTGACATGTATCGGTGGTTCAAGGACAATTCGTCGTTACTCTTCGCGGCAATCCGTGCCTCTAGACTTTGGTTTATGAGGCTATATGAGCCCTGTACGACTTGCTTTGTCCGCGAACTGGAGTAGTGACGAGCCAGCGTGGCCTGGGACGATAACAGCCGGCATTTTGGCTATTGCCGAGCCGCTGAGTTTTCTTTCAAGACGCATTGCTCTTGAACGTCTGTCAAGTGTCGCTCAAATAATCACTGAAATCGTTGCTTCTAGGTACGTCGCACAGATTTTTCACGTTCATGCGCGAACGCTGTGAGCGAGGGTTTGAAGGCCGTTGGTCCGTCGAGGGTTCAGTTCCTGTCCTGATCATCATGGAAGACGACGGACTCCTTGGGCGCATTGCCCCGTGTCTCAATTCGTGTATACTCGTTGAAAGGATATCAGCAATGTCATCCAAGGCGACATTTGCGCGGACTGCCTTCACAAAACGCTCGAAGAACCTGTCGTCGTGTGCTCTGGTAATTTCCAGGATCGAAAAGTATAGCCCCTTATATCCTTCAAGCTCAGAGACGGTTCGTTTCATAGCGATTTTGCGTCTCATATCCGCTGCCTCATCGAAAGTGCACTCGGATCCGACCCGCCTACATGCGTTGCACGGCGAAGGTCGTCCACTGCACTATTGAACACAACAGACGTTAGTGGTGATAAACGTCAAATACTGTCGGAATGCCATGGCTTCTTGCGCATATCAATGGACAGTGCATGGATGCCCACATGTAACAGTGTCATAGGCTCAATATTACCTTTCTCTTCGCATGCTTACATGCTGAGCATGCCGTCGAAGTCTTCTTACTCTGTCGCGCAGATTCCGATGGGACGAAGACATCAGGTGCGTCATGATTCATGAAATCACCCTTTGGAAGTATTTGTCGGGGAAATGCGGACATCGCGCGCGAAATTACGCATGGAGACACAACAGATTTTTTAAAAAAAAAATACTTTCATTCGTGTATCTAAGAGGGAAGCAAGACTTGAGTGCAAGCAAACCGTGAATGACCATCAGCGATATGAAATGAAGGCCGAAATTTCAGCTCAGAAGAACCTCCTTTCTGGCAAAGATATTTCAAACCATACCGGTATGGCTAGGTGCATGGCCAACTCAGTCTGGTGCAAGACACGAACTGTTCCAAGGTTATGGCAAATGACCCCTGTGGAGAGGAGTCAATATGTGGGGCTTCGACTGTTCAGGTGCTTCAATTCCACTTCTTTCGCGTATCAATTGATGTCAAATAGGGTTGGCAACAATTCTATGTCAGCTCGAGTCATCATTTATCACCATTGGGAGGATCCCTCCCTTCACTCACGTCAACACATTATCTACCAAGGCTCACAGAATACATATCATCGACCCCGAATGACAAGTACAACAAAATTGCTTTTCTATGTGTCCTGTCTGGATATTGTAACCCTAAACATCCTCGAGTAAGATAGATTATTTCTTTTTTTACGTCTGTGGCAAGTCCGACTCGTCCATCCAACTTTTTCAACAAATTGGCGTTACGGTCCATGAAAACTTGCAGATCCTGCTCGAGACCTTGGTTTAGTGTGCTTTGCGTGGTCGCTTCCTGCCAATCACGTTTCATAAACTGATCAAAACTTGGTCAAGCAGTTTATTTAAAGCTGTCTCTTTGGACAGTGTGGAGAATCATCCCTGCTCAGGTACATGTTAAGTTACCAGCACGAATCAGGTTGACTTATACCGGAAACGCTCAGGTATTGTGCATGCGTAATATGGCCGAGCAACTGATCGTTTGACAGACCTTTATATCTAGGTTCTCTCGACTGGTAGGTATATACATATTGGCCTCGGGAGCAGTGGATCGCCACGGAGGCAACATTAAGAATGTAAGATAAGTCTCGAATTCCTCGTCCGTAACGTTCCAACAACTTAATACGGGTGTGAAGTCCGATGTTCCACCAATGTATATAGAGCAACATATCTGCATTGCCCTCGGTCATCGCATGTCATGTAAATGATCTTCTGGGTAGGATTTGCGTGGTTAATTGATCGTTTCTTGTAACATGCAAATCTGCTTCGGTGCGTGACGTCAAGCGTGCAAGCCATTTGAGCGGTCCCAGCAGTAAGCAAAATAGAGCATCAGCGAATCTATGCATGGAACCCGACATGTGAGTAAGGTCCGAACATCTGGGGGGGCTGTATTCATACTGAAAATATGCTTCTTCAAGTCTAATACTCCTGATTCGATAGGGCTAGGGTCGATATGTGGAAGACTGGAAGTAGACTTCTACTATGTATATAAAGTCTCACTGACAGCCGTTTTGATTGGCCGAAGTCACGAAGCTTCGAATTTCTTGGCGGGTCTTATGTGGGGTGGTCGTGCGACTTCTGATTCGCAGGGAATATCGTTATCCCGACTATTGATCTAATGTACATGTAGCAGGCGGTAGATAGAAGCAGAATACCATGCATCTGGCACTTGCCTTTATTGACGGTCGAAGTCTGGAAAGCAAGTGACGGCTTGCGAGCTCACCTTCCATAGGCATTTGCGCATACATGCTCAACCGACCAGCAGAGGAGGAGATTGATTGATCTAGCTTGTGGCATTTTCCTCGTTCTAGAGATACTTCTCTTAGGTCGTCAGCGAGCTGGTAGTCAACTTGCGACCCTCGCGACAAAATGTCCAAGACAAAGGAAGCCCGCCCTGTTGAGGGCTTTCACCAGGAGTATATCGCGTCGCTTCGATATCGAAATGATCTTCCGCCCCCAGAAATGCCTCCAAAGTTCTTGGATATCCCCCACGAAGGACTCCAGCGATTCTTAGCTCCTGGCTATGCTTCGAATATGGCTAGGCGAGAAGAGCCCGGCATTGATGTTGATGCGGAGGGTGGCATGCCAATTGATCTAGTCGGAATACCAGGTCTTCACTTGGGTGATGAGAGTGGTATGTTTGCACTGCTGAGTACAGCTTTCACATCATCCTAACGTCTGTTCAGCCATTTTGATGCCGGAAAATCCACCACCACCTGATCCTCGAGACCTACCATTCCTAGTCTCGCTCGATCAGCTCAAGAACCCAGCTGTGAAGAACGTCAACGTCAGTTTTCTTCGCCGAACTCAATACATCGCCGTGGAACAAAGAGGCCCCGGCGGCTTCAAGCCCGCAGCTGGAAGAGCCAAGCCACGTGCTTCGGAGAAGACCAAATTAGCCAACGACGATCCCGTCTATATCAAAAAGTATCTCATGAAAGGGTTTGATATTGCCTATCCGCAAAGCAAACATACTGGAGAGGATACTGCAGAGCGGATCAAGGGACTTACACCACAGAAGCCGGAGATTGATGCTTGGGCACACCCGGTTCATCCAGACGACCCTAAAATCAAGCCCGTTGGATTTTTTCCAGTTCTACCGGACTTGCAGGGATACCCAGATCCAGGTGGCTTTGTTCAATTCAAATTCGATAAACCTCCATTGCTGCCAGCTGCAGGAAAACGCGACGACAGGATCGATGTTGGTCTGTTATATCCGTCTGCGCCACCTGAGCACGTCCTTGAGGAACACGGCGCAAAGGCTCAATTGCACAAGAACAACCCTGCACTATACAAGGATCCAGGACCAATTCCATGGGACTATGACCTGTTTGTTCCGGAGAAGAAGGGTTCCGCCAACAAGATTAAAAAGAACCTCGACCTTACCAATGGCAACCGAGATGATGAGGACTTGTACACACACGATGATGGAGAAAGCAAATTCCACCGTTACGACAGACTACGAACATATTCTACCAAAGCTCAACAATTGAACGCGGATCAGAAACAGCGTGACATTGCTTTGACACTATTCGACCCCGCCAAGTCATCGTCCAGCCAAGCTGATGGCGGCATCAAAGCTGCTTACTATTACCCGATCCTCGGCAAGATGCGACTTGCGCCTGAGAGAGCTCGCAAAATCGCAAAGGCGGGTCTGACTCGCAGTCACGGAGAATCATCTGGCCGAGAGGACCAAGCTGATCAGATCCACGTTACTGTCCGTGATCCTGATGAAGCTGAGATTTACAAGCGGAGTCTGCATCGGGGTAACGTGGACCCTGAATATAAAAAGAACCTCCCTCCTCCCCCAGCACAATTGGAGGAAGAGGAGGAGATCGAAGCCGGAAACACACAAGTCAGCGCAGAAGTCGACGCCGATGCGGAAGCTGATGAAGATCTCGCAGACAGACCTGGGCGGGAAGATCATTCCGATGAAGAGTCAGACTGAATTTCTGCCTCAATCAGACATAAGCTCTATCTTGTAATGAAGCATGCGATGGCGTTTAATTCCGGGTCTCCCTTCTCTCTTTCTCTCCATACAATTTTACTTTCAATCTCGAAAAGCTGATCATTAACTACGAAGGATCTTGATACCCTTCCAGTAATCACTAGATCATTGTATTTAATCCGATCTAGAGGGCACCTCAGCCTGTCTTCCAACGAATGAAACAGAACTTAATTTGTGAATCCGGTCATTGCTCATCTCGTATCCTCAGAATGGATGGTACCTTACGTTTTGGCGACGATAAGGGCTGAATTCATGTATGCATGCGCAAGCACTGCAATATAAGTAAGAGATTGAAAGTGTGTAAGCACAATGGAATCGCTTGACTCACACTCTACTTGACGGCGACATGGGTGCTAAATACGTAACATGGATGCCTACATGCTCGACATGAATACGACCAAGTATGGCAAGGATATCTATTCACTAAGCCACTACATACCACCCATCCATCTCAGCGCTGATCCCTCGACCCGCCCTCCAAATCACTAGTCGCAACATCTCCAGCCTCCCAAACGACTCCGTGCTTCCGATTCCGATTCCGTTTCCTGTTATCGATTTTCATCGATTCCCAGCCAGATGCGCCAGTAACCGCGTCAAACTTGACAGATCTTGTTCTCGAAAAGGGGGCTGGTACATATCCGTCGGGAAACAAGATGAGAGTCGATCCGCCGTCAGTTATTGAGGCAGAGGATCTTTGGGCTGGGATTGATATGGTTGATACGGCGTTGCGCGATTTGGAGATTGGTGCTTCAATTGACAGCTCATGTTGACCAATGGTGAAGAGGATCAATCGCGTAGTAATAGACTTGGAAGCTGACACAGACTTTGAGAACTAACTTATAATGTAAAATTTGTGTAATGAGTAGATAGAGGCACGGGTTTCCATCTATAACAAGCCGGGGACACCTATGAAGGCACAGTCGACAAAAAAATGTTGTCAGAGAGGAGAGTATGTACAAAATAAATTCGTAGTTGAGTTGAACCTAATCAACCCATCTTAGAGCGTTGTGTAACAACGGTCATCAATTGTGTCATTCAGCTTGTGGCTTCGATTTTTGTTTCTAGCTCCCCCTTTTGATTCCCTTTCTCCTCCACGCTTGGTGCCTTTCATTGAAAAGGCTTTCGGGTATATGTGAGTCGCAATTAGTGTTGTTTGACTACCAAGAAGTGTTCAGCTGTTCGAGTTATCAGGATATTCCCCTTCTTCTCCTCGCGACCTGTCCAAGTCTCCTCAAATGCAACACATGCCTCATTCGATTCATCGCTCGAACCATCAACACGACTACCGTTGCTCCAATGATGATCGTCTGCGGCACGTACGTCATAAGCGTGTACGTTTCGTTCTCTTGCACTCTAGCCGGGATACCAGCAAACGGTTCTCGTACAGGAACGTTGCCAAATGAAACTGAGAAGGAAAACGTGGATGCTGACGAAGTCGAGTAGGTGAATGTATATTGCTGACCAATGAAAATAACACTAAGAACGCTGATGAGTAGAAAGGGGACGAGGAGTCATAATATTGTGCAGGAGGATGTTGATATCGACCTGTCGGGCTGATTAGCTTAATACTTTCTTCTTTTAATCAGAATAGGACGTACCATCCACTGTCTTCGAGCATATCCGGCCACGTCGCTGCGATCTTGAGTCGTTCACGTACACTAGTCAATGGTATGATCTTGTACGCCTCTTCATCCGGAATGGGTAGGACATTCGCAAACCAGTACGGGAAGATTGCGGGGTCTGTAGGCGGTTGACCAAACACTCTGTTGACCCTCTCGCGCACCGCCGGCGCAGAGTTTGTGCGTTGCTTTTCGAGAAAGTTCATGCAGATCTGCATCAATTGTTGAGTCGATAAAGCATTGAGTGGTGAGCTATTTGCCGGCTGAATATTTTGTCTTGCTGCCGCTAATTCGCGGGCTTCGAGGGTTTCCTCTTCGGCGAGACTGATATCGTCCACACGCTCCGTGCGAGCACGATAGTATCCATCAAGGACACCGTAACGGAGAACTTTGAACTTATGCGTCCCGACAGCAGTCAACATGATCCTTCCATCAGGCAAAAAGTCCCTCCACTCAATCCTCACAACTGTGCCATACTGCATGAATGGCTCCGGTGGGCGATCCGGATGCGCTTGCGCCGCAAGATCATGATAAAAGTTGTGAATCACCATACCAAATTTACTGTTTCCATAATCTAGCGCGCGACGAATCATAAGTCGATACCGCGGCTCAAAGATGTGAAGATATGTTGGCGTCGATGGAAACGCTAGCGTACAGACGAAAAGAGGTATTTCGTCATCTTCGTAGATTCCGTCTTCCTCCATAGCTTCCTTGCGAGTTTTGATTTCGTCGGAGAAGAAGGCATCTAACAAGCATCGTAGGACGGCGTGGACTGCATCGGGTCCTTCGCGGAAGGAGATATACATCTTTTTCCGGCATAGAGGACAAAGGTTGGAGTTATCTCTGATGCGGTTCGTGCATTCATAGCAGAAACTGTGCCCGCAAGGGGATATGCATGGGTCGACCATCAGACTGTAGCATACTTGGCAATCGAGTTCGTCTCTTATGGCTGTTTTGAGCTCTTCGTATATAACCTCATCGAATTTGGTGCTTGGGTCGTCATCATTAAGGGACTCCTTTTCTGGATCAGTGACGATTGTGAGTTCCTCGTAAATGACATCTTTGGCGTCGTAGGATAGACCTCCTTCCCGAGCCAGCAGGTACGTTCCCAAGTAGCGACCAGCGCGCAATGTAGTTTTATGTACCTGTTCCGTCAGGCGTATCGTCACGTTAGCATTCTCCGTTGAGGCGTGTTGAGCGATTGCCTCAGCAGCAGGTGTCGTCGTCTTCCATCGCATATGAACATCAGTCCCAGCTCCCTGCCGTTGCCCGTCCTCGTAATCCTTCACCACCTTTTCGAAGACATCTAGGATCCTTCCGAGAACAATATCAACTCCACAATCATCCAGCGCATGCTCAGCCGAGACCCGCTCGTTCCCGCATCCTTTATCCTTCCATGGACATACAAACCCTTCCTCCCTGCGCCCTTCACTACCACCACCATTACTACCCTGCAGGTACGGGATGCCCTCCCTTCGCTTCAACGGCGGCAGACAGGAACGACAAATCGTTCTCCCGCACGGAAGACGAAAGGGGATTCGAAGGGGCAGCGAGCACAGCGGACATTGCAACAGGTGAATCAGTGCATGCGGCTCTATCCGAGACTCATTCGCGGAATTACTGCCGTTACTGCAGTCAGTAATCGGGGTTGTCTTGTCCTGAGTATCTGAAGAAACTATTGACTCGCTTCCCTCGTCAGCAGGATTGACAGACTGGAGATGGGATGGATAGAGATCTCGTTCGTTGTATGGAATCATCGACATCGTTGTTGGCGATGGTGATGACGATGACGAAATGCCCCACTCCAGGGATAGAATGGTGGGAGGTACGGATCGACCGGACTCGTCTCATGTGAGAGTATATGTGTTATGAAGCGATGACCGGGTGTTGGCAGTCATTTTTTATCGAGTGCGATGGAATGAATCCGAATTGTGTGCGCTCTGTCCGGGTGTGGTGAAGAGAGTTAGGAATGGACGGTGGTGGTTGTGGTGAGGTGATGGGCTGTTTGATGATGAAGTTGGCTGGGTCCGATAAGCGCTGCCGGCAATGGATCAGAATGGAGATCGACCGACGATCTTATCTTATCTGATCGCGCATGACATGTGATCTCTTGCTGTTTTGATGAAAGGTACTACTATCACGAACCCTATGGGTGTTTTCATACGTGGTGTACAGCCTCATTTCAGTCATTGCTTTCATTTATGATTCGAGATCAAATCTTGCATGCAGCCACCATGTAAGCCCCATGGTTAGGAAAAAAAAAAGCGAGCACATATGATCCTTCAGATGCGACAAGTACGACAGAAATGCGAACACTGAGGACCGAAATGCTTCCTGGGTATACTTATATATACAAGAAGAGAAGACAAAAATAATCAGACAGAGGCTAGAAACAACGAGTTGATTTTGTTCCAACAGGCAGTACTACGAATCTGACTCCGAATACGAGTCCTCCTCCTCAAGTACCACCCGTCTCATGACGCTTTTATCAAACAAATCCAACGCAAAACGGCGAGCAGGTAATCTGAAATGGTGGCTTTCGAGGATGGTTAGTGTCTTTTGGAAAAGTTCGACTTGGCGGAATTGTTCAGGGTGTTTGGCTTTAATACTATAACTGTATGTTAGAGGTATACATTTTCTGAGAAGCAAAAGAAAAAAAATAAAACATACCCGTGCAGGTCGTTGGCGGATCGCTTGGACAAGACGGTATTTCCCATATCAACAACCAGCTTCAGAATACGCTGGTTGATGGGATCGCTATCGGTCGCTGCCGTTTTAAATATTTCTTGGGACAGGCGCTTGAGTTCCTGGTCGCGTTTGTGAGGGACAAATGGGAGCTAGACTTGAGTTAGCATGTGGAAATGGATCATTGAGAAGGTACATACGTGATATAGGTCCTCCAAACGTCGCGGTAAACAAAGTCCCAGCGAACCACCCCGCTCGTCAACAGCAGCATCCCATCCCGCCTCATACACCATTTCCAATCCATGCTGACTGCGCGAAATGAGCCCAAGAACAAAGAACGCAGTACCTCTCATCGTAATCACATCAGCCTGCTCGGCAATGTTGACAATGTTCTGCACAATTTCAGTCTCCTCCAGAAACGGAGCCCCAAGTTCCATGGACCCAACATTTCCCACAGCCCATAGACACCCCTTCACTTTCAGAAGGGCCTCGGGGTCTTCTTCACTCAGATCAAAATCTCGAATGGTGCTGGCAAAGTCAAGGAAATGTCCCGATTGTTCAAGCAGTTTGCAGCCTTCAGATGTTCGGGCTAGTTCTCGGTAGAAGTGCGGTGGTACGACCCCGATATCTTGCATCTCAACGATGTCATCCGGTGCGAAAGATGATGTTTGCCGTCGCGGATGATCAACGTAAGCCCGAGAGAGCGAAGCTTCGACGAGTGCAACGTAGGCGTCATTTCTCCCAAGGAACCAGTCGTCCATCTCTTGCGTGATATAGTCCAGACCATCTAAATAGTGGTAGCCGACGGATGTTGAGAGAAATCGAAGAAGAAGCGGGGCGCCGATTTCTCCAAGATGATCGAGTGATGGCCGACATTTGACGACATATTCCAAGTACTCTCGTTGATTGCAAGCTTCTTCCAGAATCTTCACGGCGATTTCACAAACGGATATGTCGGGATCGTATAGCTGGGTTACAAGCATTCGAACAACCCAGACAACATTGTTGACAGCTAAATGGTGGCTGACAGCATACTTGCGGAGGAGCTTCGTTGCAAAGAGTCGGATCTCTTTACTGCCTGCGGTGAGCGCTTTGGAAAGAAGCACTCTAAGATGGCTCTCCAAAGTGAAATCCATGTTTCCAAGAAGAGCCTGAATCAGATCGGCTCTGTCTTTCAGCTCGATTATGTGATAGAACATATTGGTCATATGCCATCGTTCCATCATCGACAGACCCTTGGTATCACTACTCAAGACGCCAAGTAAGGCAAAGTAGCCACCACTGAGAGTACTTCCCATCTGTTCTCTTGAAAAAAGCGGCGACGCTGAGGTGAGCCCACTCATACGATCGACTTGCGCAAGACATTCTGCGATTTGACGGAGTAGTTTGTTTTCGGCAAGATACTTGATTCCTTCTGGAGTTTGCATCAAAGTCCGTAACAGAGCACATCCTGTTCGCACATAACGCTGGTTCGGCTTCGTGTTGGGTATCATGCAGAACCTGTATTTGAACGGTCGATAAAATCCAATCAGTCGCTTCATGAATTTCGACCCCTTGATAGCTTCTTCGAGTCGTTTTGGATTTGTTAGTGGACCTTCGATGATGCGAAGTATCAGATCCCACTTCCATTTAACATAGTTGACAGTATTTAAGACTTGTGTCTCGAGAATATGGTTTCTAAAAGAGGCTTCATCCATTGCCGGATTGAGCCTATTCTTGGCTGGTTCTCCCGATAAAAGTGAAGCAGAGATATCTTCGTCGACAACAGCGTACCTTCCCGACGTGGTTGTGAGGGAACCAGACCGCGCCAGAATTCGGTTAATGCTTTCAATCTGGTAGATAGTTGAGGTCGATATTTCGTGGTTCTCAACGTCATACTTGACGGCTGCTGGTAGTAGAGACGGCAGAACTTGAAGACTAAAGCTGACGGACTGGGGTAAAGAGTGCTGAGCTAATTTCAGCACTTCTGTGAGAAGCAGAGTGGCCTTTCGTTTTAAGGCCTGATTGTTCTCCACTTCAATCAGACCTGATAGAGCTTTCACAAGATCAGCCTCAAGCAAAGTCGCCAGAACTAATGCCGAGAAATGTGCGGTCAGGTCGAATCTGTTCTTGTCGTTTTCCTGGAAGATACGCAACTGCTTGCTATCTGACTCTGACCGAAGATTGGTGACTCTGCCATATGTCGTCAGACGTCTGCCAGCGAGAAAAGACGACGACCAGGAGGGAGGCTTGATCTGGAGGGCATCAAAGAGCAGCTCCAGTATGAGATCTCTTGCATTTGGATCAGGATAATTGAGCGATTCTAATAATGATGAAAGTGGTTTCGACTTGTCGCGTGCAAGTACAAGCAAACCAGGCCAGGTTTTCAGCATGGCCGAAATCGCCTTTGCCGAGGATTTGAGACGCCCTGAGCGCACAGTGTCCGAGAAGGAGTCGGTGAATGGAGTCAGGACTGCTTCAAGTTCTCGACCGCCATGAAGATATTGTCTCCTATGTGGAGTATCTATAATGTGTAAAAAGCTCCCTATCAGGCTTTCGGAAGCGCTGAATGTCCCCTCTGCTAACGCATCGTGAAGCGGGCCGATTCCCCCAGAATATGCTATCAGGCCTGGATCTTTAATCAAAATCTCAGCCAATGTCATGATGGATATGTTTCGTAGTCTATCCTCATGGTGCTCTGCGACTGATACGATGGCTCGAACCACTGCTCTCGAAATCTCATGCACACCGTCCTTGACATCAAGAAAAGCTCTAACGAACTTAAGAGCCTGCTCTCTCTCGATGCTCGCTTTGCTCTCCTTGACCAGAGATAAAGTAACCAGTTCGTCCGTATGTAATCGGCGAATCGTTCGGATGGAAGCCCTGTCTGCTATAGCGTAGCGAGTCAAGCGGTACCCAGCCGCTACTACTTCCCTGCTATCACTCAAAAGCATCATCTGAACTCTCTGCCCGAATACTGACCACTCCAGGTCATATTTCAGTGTTGGGTGGCGTTTAAATAATTCGACCAGGCTATTTGCCCTTTCGATATAATAGTCCGGCGCCATTCCTTCTAGTTCCAAGGCTTGTAATGTCTCTGCTAAAACGTAAGTAGGCGATTCCGTTTCCACATCTGCTTCCTCCACATCGTCGTCGGCAGAATCTGTAGCCCGGGACGGAGATCGCATCGGGCTTCCACGAAACAAGGCAGATAGTCGACTGCGTTGTGGTGTAGAAGGGACCTGTGAGCGCATCAATTCGTCCTCTAATTCCTGTCGGAGTTCTGCGAGTTTCCTGTTCGACGAACTCAACTCCGACTCGACTCGGAGCCTTTGCTCCTTGGTCTGTTTTGCGTTCTTGGCTAACAACGCTTCCAACATATTCTCTGTACCGACTTTTATTTTCATCTCTTTCGCTATTCTATCCCGTATGGCAGCCTGACGCTGTTCCGTTGTATCGGCGATGGGCTCGTCTTCCTCCATGGTGTTCGGCAGTCGAGGAAAGGGGGATACAGCATCCTGGCGAGGGGTCGCACTTCGAGAATTCTGTATACTCTTCAACTCCAAACTAAAACTCCCGGGTTGCGCTGATGGGGCAAGTGAAGCTCCACCGCGAGTGCTGATAGAGCTGCTCCCACCAGAGGCGGAGCGCCCAGTACGGGTTGACCGCGAAGCAGCATCGTTCCAGCTGGCTGCTGGTTGGGCAGCTCCCCCGTCATCATGACTTCTGGAGACTGGTCTGCCGTCAGCACCAAGTGCTCGAGACTGGGTTGGTGTCGCCGAGTTCCCGGTATTGTACGCAGACGCCATGGGTTCCCTCCATACGATGGCCGCAACGCGTATCACCTAGCAACGACGGAGCGACGGGTAGAAGAGAGTCGCATCGATATCTCCTTTGCGTAGCGGACAAGTTCAATGAGGCGATGGTATGACGACGGCGGCGTGGATGTGGAAGTGTACTGTAGCGTACATCTAGTGCTTGGTGTTTTGGACTAGCACGAGCTGAATCTCGGGGAAACGACAGATCAATTAAATGCTAAGGATAAATACAAGTGGTTCCATTGCTCAAAACAGTAGCGAAAGATATGAAAGAAGAGCATCAATTTCAAGATGTCAAGCCAGACTGGGCAGCTGGCATTGATTGTTGTGGTGGCATGTGAGGTCTGTCACTAAGTTCTAACTCAGATATCCCGCACGCGCTGCTCCAGATTCACCAGCCTCAGGCACTGATATAAATAGTCTTGGCATTCTTCCTTCACTCCTTTCCAAATTCTGCCACTGGCAGGCATCATCCTATTCCAAATCTTTTCGCTGATACGATTTGTATAGGCGACTTAATACGCCTGACAGCTCCTGTCGAGAGTAGTACACACTATATATCTGTGTGGTGGACGATACTAATACTGCCCTAAAAAACTGCCTTTTGATAGGCCAGATCCATAACATGTCTAGAACGAGTTCCAGATAAAGCTCCCCTGTCACTTGCTATTGCACTTGCTATTGCACTTGCGCATCAAATCACGATATTTGATGATCAGAGAGCTAAAGACCGTATGATTGGCGCAACTTTGAGTCGGTAGAAACGGCGTTGAACTGATCCGGGGTTGGATCGAATATCACTAAGATCATACGATGCGGTCGAGCATATCTTCCTCCCTGATTCCAGCATCTTACCAGTCGACATATAGTCAATATATCTTGAAATCAGATGTCAATGATCCCGGCTGTCGCCGCGGAGCTAAGCCAGTAAACTAATCGTAAACCACAAGACACTATCAACAAGTTCAAACTATCGGATCCGTGGCTCAGGAAATAAGAATAAGAAGCGGCGCCGGCCTAACTATTCGCGTCTCGCGGGTGTCGGAGCTGGCCGATTGGGTCGATCCAGTAGATATTGCTTCATGAATTATTTAGTATTTATATCCCCACGCTCGTCTTGACCCTTTTCAATATTATTAATGCAAAAGTACAACAGACTTTAAAACTATAGGCAAGCTCATTGCATATCTTTCCAATTCAAGCAAAGGTCAGTGAGCAATTCCTTATCTACGCCTATCGTCCATCCTATCTTGATACAGAAGCAATCGCAAGATAAGCTCCGCATTCAAGAGTCGGAGCTCGCTTCAAGCTTCTGCTCAATATCCTCTTGGTCATGTAGCTGATTGATTTCATTGCCAGTCACCCTCAGCATATTCAGAACGCTCTTATAAACATCATCACAATGTCTACGAAGCTTGCTGCTGCTCGTTACGGCAAGGACAATGTCCGTGTCTACAAGGTTCACCGCGATGAAAAGACCGGCTTTCAGACCGTGGTCGAGATGACCGTCTGCTGTCTCCTCGAGGGCGAAATTGACGTTTCGTACGCCTTTCACTCTATCTTTGAACACCATCGATTTTAAACTAACATGCTACTACAGCTACACCAAAGCCGACAACAGCGTCGTCGTCGCCACAGACTCCATCAAAAACACAATCTTTATCCTCGCCAAACAACACCCTGTCACAACTCCCGAAGTTTTCGGGTCCATTATCGGATCTCATTTCATCGAGAAATACAGCCATATCCACGCTGCCCATGTCAACATCATCACTCACCGCTGGACCCGTATGACCATCGACGGCAAACCGCACCCTCACTCTTTCCTGCGTGACGGCGCTGAAACCCGCAATGTTCAGGTCGATGTGACTGAGGGCAAGGGCATACAGATTGCATCCACGATCTCGGGGTTGCATGTCCTCAAATCCACTGGCTCACAATTCTGGGGCTTCGTGCGTGATGAATACACTACTCTACCTGAAGTCTGGGACCGCATTCTCAGCACTGAAGTGGATGCAACCTGGAACTGGAAGAACTTTTCGAGCTTGGCCGAGGTACAGGCTGATTCTGCGCGATTCGACAATGCTTGGAGCGCTGCGCGAGAAATTACTCTGAGCACGTTCGCAAAGGAGAATAGTGCCAGTGTGCAGGCTACCATGTACAATATGGCAGATCAGATTCTGGCTGGTGTGCCGCAGGTTGAGACGGTAGAGTACTCGCTGCCTAACAAGCATTACTTTGAAGTTGGTACGTACTCATGCTCCGTTTTCTCATTTGAGAGGATACAATGACTCACGTTGTCATTTGCAGATTTGAAATGGCACAAGGGCATCAAGAACACAGGCAAGGATGCCGAAGTCTTTGCTCCCCAGTCCGGTCCCAATGGACTTATCAAGTGCACTGTAGCTCGCACTTCCAAGGCCAAGCTCTAATCTGTGAGCTGAACCAGATTTTATTTTCTTCGAGCGCTTAGAATAGGTGTTTCAGGCGTTATTCTGGTACATAATTAATGTATATATCATCAACCTATTTTCTTTTTTTTGATAGAATGTTCTTATGTAATGCTTCTGATACACAACGTATGAGACATCTGATTGAAAAATAAAATACAGGTAGGTGTCGCGGCAGAGGACATAGAGAGAACAGAGAAAATAAATGCCAAAGACTCCGTCCATGCGCTTTAAGATAACCCAGGAGAATAACACAAGATGTTTGAGAAAGAAAAAGAGTATATGGTGTACATGATGTAGAAGGAAAACAGAATCATTGAGAGACTGGAGCTGAGTCCATGGTAACCTTGGCCGTTTCAAAAACTTTCTTAATCTCGGGCAAGTGGTTAGGTCCTAGTACACTTGTGCCGCCGATCTTGATGATGTTCTTTTTGTAAGGGTGTTGCAGACCTTCGAATGCTGTGATTTTTAGTTAGCAATGGATTCTTTACCCCCTCGTAACCATCAGACTCATCACAATGGAGAAGGAAGACGTACTCTTTAGTCTTGCCAATCTCTTATCCCTCAACCGATTCTTGGGCAGCATGCCCCTAACAGCCCTCTTGAGAACCTCACCACCACCCCATTTCTCAAACATCTTGTCCATAGTCATACTCTTCAGACTACCAGGCCGCGTCGTGTGCGTGTAGTACTTCTTTTGCAAGCGCTTTTTCCCGGTTGTGTGTAAATCGTGGCATCCCACGGCAACAACGTAGTCACCGCAGTCCGTTGATGGATCGTAGATGGGTTTGTGTTTGCCCATAAGATGCATTGCGATTGCGGAGGCGACACGGCCGAGGGAGCGGCCGTCTGTGCCGACGTCGATATAATGCCATGTTCGGGAGTAGGCGAGACGTGTCTGTGTTGTGTTAGTCGTTGCGTTCAATTTCAATGGCTATGGTTTGGAGCTGTCGGAAGAGTTTGGCTGAAACTGACTTTTCCCAGGGTTTGCGACATGGTGCCGGTGTCAGCTCTCGGACCAATTGAAAGATATTGTTCCTCCTTAGAGATATAGAGACGACGATTTTGCCAGCGACACACCAGATATGGCTGGTATAACGTAGTGTTCGTCCCAACAATGAGGGAGCCCTTGCCCGTCGCTCCTCCGAACTTTTGGCTGGAAACAATTCTTGGCACGAATCACATGACTACACTCTCAAAACAGACTAACGCATCATCCGTCGAAAAGAGAAATGGAACCCTAAAGCGTACTAGCGGTAAGACTAAGCGAAAACCCGCACTGTGTGCGAATTGCCCGTCCATCTTCAATATCGCGAGACCGAGACCAGTTTGAACGCGATCAACCAACCCTCCCTCGACGACACACACTCTCCCTTTGACTCCGGCCAAAGCCATAATATTCACCCATCATGGCTTCTACGCAGAGTGTGCAATGCTTCGGCAAGAAGAAGACTGGTACGTCAGACGGAGTAGGCAGATTGGACTTTTATGTGTGACAACTAACGTTATTTTTTTTATCGCATTATAGCTACCGCAGTCGCCCACACCAAGGTACGAATTGAATATCCCTCTAGCGACGATTGTCTCGATCGGAAACTGCAAGAAGGAAAAACAAAAAAAAAATCGTTGAAAAAGGATTTGCGAAACATATACTAAGACCGCTTCTTTTTACAGCAAGGCAAGGGCCTCATCAAGGTCAACGGCCAGCCTCTTAACCTCGTCAAGCCCGAGCAGCTCCGCTTCAAGGTACGATCGCAGACAACACACAACAGGAACAACCGGATGGGAAAGGTTCTAATGAAGGGAATAGGTCTACGAGCCCCTTTTGATCGTCGGCCTCGACAAGTTCGCCGGTGTCGATATCCGTGTCCGCGTCACCGGTGGTGGTCACGTCTCTCAGATCTACGCCATCCGTCAGGCTATCGCCAAGTCCATCGTCGCCTACTACCAGAAGTTCGTTGACGAGCACTCCAAGAACCAGCTCAAGCAGGCTTTCATCCAGTACGACCGCACACTCCTCGTCGCCGATTCCCGACGTGCCGAGCCCAAGAAGTTCGGTGGTCCAGGTGCTCGTGCCCGTTTCCAGAAATCTTACCGTTAAACGAAGAATCTCGACAGACTCTGTTTTGTTGTCTCTTTTCTTCGTTTATCGTGTTTGTTGATTTCTGTTTGGGAGGGGGGCGTCTGTCTTGTGTGTGCATATGTGGGAATTGAAAAATAAGCACATTCATCTATCATGCCAAAAGAGACTTTGTTAGCCACTTGGGTTGAGAGTGTGCTTTGAATCCTAAAGACGATTGGTTTTTTCCGACTCTACGAGTATCAATAAATTTCCCCGGGTTACGAAATAGAGAAAGGACGGAATCGGTCATATTTTTTTATTTGCGAAAAAGCGTCAAGGATTCACTGCCATGTTCACACGACAAAAAAAAGAGATGGAGAAATCCCGGGATACTTTTCTTTACGGCCCTTGTTTGTACGATTTCATCAGGCAGGGTTAGTGTGGGCAACGAATATGTCAGGATTCCTATATCGAACGAAAAATGGCATTTATGATTTCAAAATCACTCTGCGTACATTGGGTATCATATAATTCATGCGCGTCCTAAGCCTTGTACTAAGCCATAGGTGTGTCGACGTCGGTCGTGTCTTCCACCACATCACCTTCAGACTCGCCCATATCGACAATGACAGGGGCATATTCGCCCGTCTCGTCATCCTCATCTGCACCACTCATCTCCATTTCAACCTGTTCACCATCTTCGAGCTGCAACATGCCTCGACGCATGATTGAGTCCTTGCGTAGTTCCCATCCGTATTCCGTACGCACCCACTGTTCTAGCATATTCATTTCTGATCGGACAGTATCCGCTCCTTGTAACTGATGTGTCGTCTGCCGGAACTCTGTCAACAACTTCCGTAAGAAATTTCCATCGTAATCTCCATCCATTTCAAAAAGACCACCGTCCACATCCTCGCAGTGGCGTAGCTGTAAACGCAAAAGTCGAAGCACATCCTTGAAGAACAGCTCTCTTTCCGTGATTGCGGTACGACACGTCAATATCAACGATAGCAGTCGCTTCCACTGTTCAAGACACGAGTAATTCATAAGCGTCAGAACCATGAGGAAACAAAATTGCAATTCTCCCAGAATCTCGCCTTCGCCTTCCTTCTCATCATTATCCGGGTGACTATGTTTGCTAATTAAATCACCCAAGGCCCAAGACCTGTCCTGCGCTGCCTCTGTCCTTTCACGACCGACTGCGCCCTCTCGCCATGTTCGTTTCAGATCGATTGGCAGAAATTGTAGCTCTTTCTCTTTGTCTTTTGGCCCACCCCCAAAAGCATTTGTCCTCGCCTCAGAAGTTATCTCCGGCGTTATTCCAGGAATATTCTCCGCATCTCGCGTTGCCGTGCTCGCCGAATTTATATTCCAACTCGGCCTATCATCACCATCGGCAAACGGCGTACCCAATATCCGCGACATGATTTCAGGCGTCAGATAATTCGTTAATTGCACCCAATCTTTGTGCACAGGTTGATCTGTAGTGTTATCTTCATCGATCTCGGTGTTCGCCGGAAGTCCTTTCGTTTTGTAGCTGAATAATGCGCCCATTTGCCGCAATCCGCCAAGATTGGCTTTCCAGCGCATGATCTCTAGGCGATTCTCATCATTGTCGCTGCGCATGGGAATCAGACTTTCTATGTCCTGGTCCCATCGCCATATTCGGATTTCGGGGCCGGCTGTATTGGTCCCGCTGTGTAGGATTATGCTGTTGCTTTCATCACCCGCTAAGCTGTTCGAGGGATCACCGACGTAGAACCATGCGCCGCACCGTATTGAGAAACTCTCCGTCGTACCAGTATACAGAAAATGCCAGCCAGGCGTCAAGTCGCTCACCCCATAGAACTGCTCGGTGGATGTGAAGCTAAGAAGATCGAGGCCGACGAGTGTTTTGGCGGGGAGGCGGGGTAGGAGGATGGTCGGTGTTGGCCGGATATTTAGCATTCTATAAAATTTGAAGGTACGCTTCGGCTTCAATATTGCGTTTTCAGGTAGTTGATCAGTATTGTGAATCGTAAGAGGGCACGGAGATGGTGAAAGTTTGTTGTTTTGCGGAGTTGGAGCTTTATGTCACTGCTTCTTCTTTTTTTTTTTTTTTAAGCTGGCGGAAAGAAGTGGGGACCATGATGTTCTGCTAGTTCTCGCCATAGTGCCTTTCGTGTCATTCTAATGGGGCGGTGATTTCTCCAAGATTTGATATAGATCACGGTTCTATATTATTGATAACGGCATTCTTTGACTCGAATAAATTTGATGTTTGCCAGGTGTTGGCTGAGAGGGAGGAGGCCCGCAAGAACAGGTTGTCTTAGGGCTTCATGAGCATATTTCCGCAATAGGAAACATTTGTATCCATTTGAGAACATGAAATCTTCTAGTTCAAGCCATGAGCAATCCTTCCCTTGTTCATCAAATCCCGAATCTTTTTCACACTCTCCTGCTCCTCCATCTTCGCAATCCATTCACTATACTTGGGATAATCCTTCTCAAGACCTTCATGCTTGCCCACTTCCTTCAACAAGCCATAACCCACCGAACTCCAAGTGGCAAACGACAGGTCTGCATAAGTACATTTGTCGCCTACAAGCCAGCTGCCAGCACCGGGATTTCTCTGTAGACCGAGCTCAATAACGCCGATTACTCGCAGCGTCTCGTTGACGTAGCGGTCAATCGCGGATTGTATCTTTTCGGGGTGGAAGCGAGCAAACCATGTGGCTTGACCGTAGTAGGGGCCTTGGCCTGTATGTTTCATTAGACACTGTTAAAAGAGATATGAGGTCTATATAGGAGAGAAGAGTCATACCGGAGATCTGAAAAGCGAGCCACTGTTGGCAAAGATACTTTTCAGGAGAATTCTCGTAAGAGATCTTGCGCTCCTTGTCGTATTGATCTACCAAGTAGAGAATAATGGCACCGGACTATGGTCATTGTCAACAATTTCGTCCTTCAAGTATGGAAGTCAAACATATGCATACCTCCCAGAGCGTTATTCCCGTATTAGGGTCTTTAAGTGCCGGCAAGCGTCCATTAGGAGTAATTTTCAAGTAGGATGGAGTTTTGGTCTCATTCAATTCCAGATAATGAACCTCATAGGGAAGAGACAATTCTTCCAAGACCATGGCTACTTTCCTGTATGCATAATCATAAGCTTTAGCTATGCTAGACTGTGGAAAAGGAAGTGTAGATAGAGCACTTACCAAGGGTTTGGCGCTCCCCAATGTCCCCAGAGTTCGAGTGTTTGGACCATGTTGAGCTTATTTAAAATCAAACTGGAGAAATAAAGTCTGTACTTTACAAAAGCACGTAAGCATGGAACCCTGAGCTGTCGACTGATAGGAAGAGAGAAAATCTGTTGAAAAGACGATTAATCAGGAGTGAGGACGACGTGCCCTTTATAGTTGGCCAGTTCATGCTCTCAAGACTGGGATCCCTCTCAGACAAAGGGATTTTTAATATTTGATTTCTAATGCTGTCCGACAGAGTCATCTTGATGGAGGCACTGCTGATAATTGCAATCCATTCTTGGGTATTGAGCCTATCAGGGTGTATCTTGAGCGTCTGGATTGAATGTATCGCGAAACTGCTAGCGCGGATTATCAGAAAGCGGTTCTCTAAGTGGGGCGAATTTTCATTCTACTTCATCAATTTGACTCATGACTTCGAAAGTTCAATCTTCTTAAAGCCGTGCGAAATGGCTAGTCGTTGGATCGTCGCTGATCAAAATCCTCTTGAATCCCCAATGATACGCCTTTTGGAAGTGAGGCCCTGAGATTTCGGTATGTCAACCTTGACCGGTTGCGCAACCTGCCGATCCAGGCGCATCAAATGCGATCGCTCTTTGCCGAGCTGTCAGAGATGTATAAGATCGAATCGTATCTGCATCGCACGAAACAGACCAACTCAGGGATGTGTTACGGAGGAAGGATTGACCCGAGGTACGACGTTGAAGTCATTATCATGTATCTATCGGTCAATGTGTAGCGACTTGACTTCACGTCATCGCATGCTTCAATGGCGAAGTACAAGACCGCCTCGCATGCAAGACGCGATAGATCACTTTCTCAGCAATTTTGTTCTTGATTCTGGAGGCCTTTCCGATCTTGTCGGTGCAGAAAGTATTGAGATGTTTGATATCATCCCTGCCGAAAATGGGCCCGGTCGAGCTGTCGTCGAGGTACTCGATACTTTGACAGCTGGTTTCCTAATCATCCGTGCTGCTTCCTCGCAGACGAGAGAAGGAAGACGAGACCAACTGAACAAGTACCGAAAGGCTATGAGTGAGTTGAGAGAAAGTATTTCGTTGTATCCAAACTCAACAGTTTTGATTGCTCCTATATTCTTGTTTGCATTGTTTGAGGTGACTTCGATGTCCATGATTATAGTATAAACTTGAAGCTAAGCCTGGTTTCAGATGATTGTGAATACCACCCGTACTGACAGGACATGGCAAACCCATTTGAACGGAATGCTCGCAATGATACAACACAACCATATTACAAGTGGCAGCCACATAGGTGCAATTACGAATCTGTCCGCAGCACGGCAATTCGCCTTATCAGAGAAAGTCAATGACATCCAAGAATTCTTCAGCTCAAGACCCGAAATGGAAGGTATTGAAAAAGCCTGGCTGCTGCTAGATATTACCAGGATGCGCTTGAGAACGCTCATTACCACCATGGATAGCTTCCGTACTGTTGATGATTCCCACAATTCTACAAAAGTCAAAAAGCTCGATGTTGAAAGACTTCGAGTGTCTGTTAAACGTTTCCTGAGAGACCTTCGGTTGATCCCTGACTTGCTTTCGAAAGATCATCATCCTGTCAAAGTCACTAAACCCACGGCATGTAATGTCCCCCCCGGTCTTCCGCCGACCTATGATGGCTACTACGAGGAAGCCTATCCAAACGATTTCTTTCGTACGAAATGGAACGAATATAGGACATTGGTACTGATAATTGGCGATTTTTTGCTGAGAACAGGCCGCTTTTTATACGCAGGCACAAGTCGGCCGAATTTGAAAGAGACCAAGACTATGACTCGGATGATGGAAGAAGCTGCCAATGGGATTTGTGCGTCGGTGATGTATTCCAATGACTCATCGAAGACGAATGGTGCCGAACGAGAAGAGGAAGATTTTCATGACGCGTGGACGCATGCCAGCTCAATGAAGACATTAGATGCACTGCATCTCATGTGGCCCTTGCACTGCGCAATTGGGACAGAATTCGGCGCGACGGACGTCCAACGAGATTGGATGAAAGGGGTGCTGAAGTACATGGGGTGCAACATGCGGATACCCAAGGCCGTGAATCTGGCAGACACTTCTGTACAATTATTTACCTATTCTGAGGCTTTGGCTGGTCTGACACTGCTGGGCTCAGGGATGTTGAGAAGCGTGTGAAAGAGATTTTTACAAATCTACGCAGTTCTACAATAGATAAGAGTCGTGATCAAGTACACAGATAGAGATTATCTTTCAAAACAAGTATATTTCTCAAGATACCTTCTAGTTTTCGAGGGAGAATGTGAAGACCAGGCATAAAGCCGTTCTTCGCGTTTATTCCATCCACAATTGCTTTAGACCGTACACGGGCCCTCAGTCCGTTCAACAGCTCCAACTAAAATCATACCCAGATAGACGTATATGTAGTATGGACAAGAGAACAGACGAGATCCCGCGCACAAGTCTGTAAGTAAACAACTGATTGTTTACAGACGACGACCACGACGACCACCCTTGCGACGAGTAGAGTCGGAGGGGGTAGGAGTAACGTCCTCGATACGACCAATCCTCATACCGGCACGAGCCAAGGCACGGAGAGCGGACTGAGCACCGGGACCGGGAGTCTTGGTACCGTTACCTATCGACATTATTAGAAGCTGGATTTTCGCCGAGGTTTTACGAGTTGGTCTGGAGAGGTATAACATACCACCGGTAGCACGGATCTTGATGTGAAGAGCGTTGATGCCCAATTCCTTGCAGCGAACAGCAACGTCCTGGGCAGCAAGCATAGCAGCGTAGGGAGAGGACTCGTCACGGTCAGCCTTGACCTTCATACCACCGGTGACACGGCAGATGGTTTCGCGACCGCTGTTCACAATTAGTCTTCACTTCGCTAGAAATGATATCTGTGTATTCGGTAGTACGCACGAGAGATCGGTAACGTGGACGAAGGTATCGTTGAAAGAGGCGAAAATACGAGCAACACCGAACACGAGCTTGCCTATCGAGCATTTACGTTAGCGGGGAATCGCGAATCTCTTCAAGAGAACAAACGTACCATCTCCGGCGAGGGGGCCGAGAGAGACATTCTCCTGAGCGGGAGCGGCTTTCTTAGTCTTGGGAGGCATTTTGTTTGTCGTTGGGTGGACTGGCAATTGTCGTGGATGGAATATGGGGAGAAAGAAGAGGAGAGAAAAAAGAAGGTATTCAGATTGCGCCGATAAATTCGATGGTGTGCCCTAAAATTGTATCTGCAGTGTCTAATTGGCTGACCTGTACCGACTGTGGGAAGCGAATGCCAAGCTCCTTACATAAGCAGCAAGAAGCAAGAGCGGGCCCGAACGGCGTTTCTGTCGGGCCGAGAAAGATTTGTTAAAGTTGGGATTTTCTTTGTTTTCTTCCACTTTCTCACTACGATCAGCAAAAACTCAGCGCGCTCAAGAGATCTCTTCCCGAGAAGTTTTGCGCTACTTCAAATTGATATTTCTGTTGCTTCTTACATGTGAGACTCAATTGCAAGCTCAATTGGCGCTTCAAGGTGTGAAACTATCAGTTTGCTGCTGTGACTCACATGGAGTCTCTTGCTCTGACTGTCTAGATACGACGTTCAATATGGTTCTCAACAAGGAGAATGCCTCAATCGGCATCATCGGAATGGGCGACATGGGCAAAATGTATGCCCAGCGTCTCAGTCAAGCTGGCTGGAGGTAATGATTTTAACTCCTTCGTTCCATTTCTATCTCACGATATTAAACTACCACTCACAAGGTAAGCTTTTCTCTACTTTTCCTCTACACCCTTCCACTCCTCGAATGATGACTTGAGTGCATTTGGCTCGAGTATGGCCTGACTTTCACTGCCTCGCCATTCTGGTGTGGGCGTGGGACGGTCAGGACGTCAGTGATGTAAATAACTCGCTACCTTAATTTTTTCTTTGTCTGATATGAGACTCCCACACACTCTGCTCTTGATCGTCAACATTTTCATTAGCTTTACGCTAACTCATCTCTCAGCCAGGTCCATATCATACCGTAGCTTTTTAGATTCACGCTGACACCACATCGTGACTTGCAGGATAAATGCCTGTGACAGACCGGATAAGTACGAATCTTTGAAGCAAGAATATGAATCAGACGTATGTTCCTCTCAAAGGACCGTCCACCCTGTACCCAAACAGTAAAACTTATCTATCAGTCTCGTAGAAAGCTATCTCTATATTTCCGAATGGACACTTGGTCTCGCGGATCAGTGACTACATCATATACAGCGTAGAGGCCGCTTATATTGATAAGATTGTTGCCGAATATGGTCCCTGTACGTCTTTCAGCAACCTGTCTCGTCTTTAAGTCTTCTTCAGAGCCGTTCTGACCGGATCGTTATACTAGCAACGAAAGTCGGCGCGATTGTCGGTGGCCAGACGTCGTGCAAGTCCCCTGAGCTTGCTGCCTTTGATAAACATCTCCCTTCGGACGTAGAAGTTATCTCATGTCACTCTTTACACGGTCCGAAAGTGAATACTAAGGGCCAACCACTGGTACGATGTTGGCTCGGAGCAAGTCAAGCGGTTTGGAGACTGATATTCTTCCTCACGTCAGGTCCTAATCCAACACCGAGCTTCCGACGAGAGCTTGAGATTTATCGAGCGCGTTTTTGAATCTTTCGAGTCTCAATATGTCTACCTCAGCGGCGAGATGCATGATCGCATTACAGCAGATACCCAAGCGGTGACGCACGCCGCTTTCCTGAGCATGGGCACAGCATGGTACTCCAACAATCAATTCCCTTGGGAAATCGACCGCTGGGTAGGAGGGATCGAGAACGTCAAGATCAACATCACCCTTCGCATATATGCGAACAAATGGCACGTCTACGCCGGTCTCGCCATTCTCAATCCTGCCGCTCAGAAACAAATCAGACAATACGCCAAATCCGTCACGGAACTGTACAAACTGATGATTGAGGGCAAAAGGGAGGAATTGAAGAGCAGAGTCAAAGAGGCCGGTGCCGCAGTCTTCAGATCGGATACCGAGGGACAAGACCTTTTGCTGAGAGATGAAGTTCTTGATCGATTTTCCTTGTCGAATAAGGATTCGAGAGAGGAGGCGCCGCCAAATAATCATCTTAGTCTGTTGGCCATTGTGGATTGTTGGTCGAAGTTGGGAATTGTGCCGTATGACCACATGATTTGCTCTACTCCGGTGAGCTAAATACTCATGAAGATGATAAGGAAAGTCTATGCTGACTAGTATAGCTCTTTCGTCTCTGGCTCGGTGTCACGGAGTACCTATTCCGTAACTCCAGTCTTCTCGACGAAGTTCTCGACATTGCCATCGACGACCAAACTTTCCGCTCCGATGACTTGGAATTCACATTTGCTGCACGAGTAAATAGCCCCCTTGCTGAACCTTGTGTAGATTCAATAGCTGACAGTATGCAAAGGCATGGTCCGATTGCGTCACATTCGGCGACTTTGAATCCTACCGAGACCGCTTCGAGCGTATCCAGAGCTACTTTGCGCCCAGATTCCCGGATGCAGTCAAACTGGGCAATGAGATGATGAAGACCATTCTAGAGAAGACGAGTGATCATGCTTAGGATATCATGTTATGGCTGTAGGATTTTCTCTTTTCCAAGGATTTCGGTATCAGATGATGGATGCGGCCAGTGAAGTATTGATTGATATGCAGTATTATGATATAAATATGGACCAGTATAATTGTTTGAGATTCGAGTCGCGATATCCTCTTTTCCAATATACTCCTGTTAGAAAGAGACTGATCCTGGGGGACGCTACGGCAAATCGAAGTATGCAGTCAAGGCTCTGGGGCACCTACATACGTAATCTGGCTTGAGATTGGTGAGGACTGGCATGTCAAGACGATTAGGGATCTCGTTGGCGCGGAAGTTTGTTGACTGTGTTGAGGAGGCGCAGGATTGAGAGAGAGAGTTGGCAAAGACCCGCTTCTAGAGGATTGGTTGATGCTGTTATTTGTAGTTTGATATGTTACTAGTCTCCCAAGTGCCCTTTCCTTCCCAAAATGTATAGAGATGCTCATCTTTGGAAGTGAAAGGTTGTCCACAGTGTATAAGCAGAGATCATCAAACCAACCCTGAGCAGTATTCTGTCGCAAAGAAGAAAAAGATATTGCTTGGGCTCTCTTCTCACGCCGAAGTGGAATTTACACTTTCTACTGCTCCTCAACAATGAATAGTAGCTGGAAAGAATCACATGGCTTTGGTATCAATACTGAACCTGATGCATATATTATCCACAGATATATCATTGACCGGCTATGTAAACAATACAACCATCAATACATTGTCGCTAAGTAATTTTCACTCAAGTGTGCGCGCAGATCGCCCAACACCGATATCAAATTGATCAGCAACATCATCTCCACGACTCCGAGCTCAACTCCACGGGAGCCTTCTCCCGACCTTGCGCCGACAACTCATGATACGGAGTTTTGCTCTGTATATCACCCGCCGCTGCCTCGACGTAGTACAACTGTTGCGATAATTCTCCCGGCGTGAAGTGTGTGTTCATCGAATCCTGTGTATTGGCGGCGGCGTAATTTCGACGGCGGCGAATAAAGAAAAATATGATACCGGCAAGAATTATTAAAGCGCCGAGTGCGGCACCAATGCCAATGCCCGCTTTCGCGCCTGTGGATAGAGATGATGTGGGTGTACTTGATGTGGAGGTAGACGTAGGTGGAGAGGTAGACGAAGCAGTCGAAGCTGGCGAGGCAGCCACTGAAGTTGATAGAGTAGAAGAAGCGCTCGTCGTGCTCGGGGGCGATGTATCGGATGCCTGCCATCTCACCTCCATACCATATGCATTAAAATTCGCAAGACCGGTGGCTGTTGATATTGATTCGGACGCGGTCAAGAAAAACGTGCTTGTCGCCGATCCTTGATACGTGCAAAGTTCCGTTGAATACCATGGCCAGGCAGATTTATCTGCTTGGCAGCTATACGCACTACACCCATCCACAACCGTCAATCAGAACGCGATGGTGGACCTATGTGTTTGGGGATATGACATACCTTGGACAACACGTTGCTCTCGTTTCTGTGACGGTGCCAATGTTGACGACGGTCGAACACGCTATTGAGTAATAGGTGGGACATATACCAGGCGAGAAGTATGCGGACGGTGTAGCAGCAAACTTGGGTGGAAAACAATCTGTGGCCGTCGGTGACGGCCCGAGTTGACGATAATCCCACAAGGTACCGCCGGAGACGACGCTGTATAAGTACAAGTCTGTGAGACAGGAAGCGGCTGGTGTGAATGTTGTAGTGAGTGCCGGTACTGCAGATGTAGTAGTTGTGGTCGTTGTCAACGGCGACGCCATGATGCTGATATGAATCGGACGACTACAAAGCAGATTCGAAATCTAAACATATAGGGATTGAGGACTTTTCAGATCATGTTTCCATGAGAGAAGCGGAAATGAGAAAACGTGCGATTTCCAAGCGCGAGCTAAGCACGCTTGCTGTATGTAGTACGCGAAGACTACAAGGTCACCAGCACCTCGCGTTTATCCATTCTCAGAACACCCCTGCTATCCTCAGCGACTGACATTGGTCACTGCATCTTGTACCCCTGGAAGGATGGATCAACCCTTGCCGCTAAAAACACACTACTTGCCTAAGACAATCATCTTTAATGCATGTGTTGGTTCAAATGTGAGGAGCACGCCGTTTGAGTTGCGTCTCCGACTGGAAGCCAACCAATAAACACCATGAGAGAGGGGATCTTTCTGATCGCTGCGTCTCCCACGGTAGGAAAGATTTAAATCCGGCGCGTTTCAAGGCTCAGAATATCCGCGGCGCAGTGACATAAAAATAGAGTAAATGGGACCCTGGCGGTTATCTAGGGTTTATGCCGTTCTGGGGCACTGGGCGGTTATACCGACAATTCCAATGGTTGTTAGGGTTCGCCAGTGCGGGTCCAGATGTACAAGTCCAAGGCCATCGGACAAATCAAAAGTCTTGTAAATAAATTAGGCAGCTCAGACCCCGAGTCTAGGGACTTCATATTGACACTTCCGTGTTTGAGAATTGTCTTTGGAGTTCTCAGTGTCTGATATCGGTGCCTGGATCACAACAAGAACGACGTTACGGGCCAGGCATGCCTAGACATTGAGTGGTTATAACCCTAACCCTGATACACATGGAGACTGCGTCGCTGATCAGGCAATGCAACTCGTCATTTCATGCATCGGCGATTGTTCTAGCGGTGATGTTGCACATCGTTGCAAACAGGACCTTCATGCCAGAATCACACGATATGCCGGTGTGGGTGCTCATACACGTAGTCAGCGACGATCTCCCGGGAATCAGAGTCTAGGATTTCGGAACGAGCGCGGAATGAAGAGGGGCACATCTGTGAGTCTGTTGATACATATGAATGATAAAGGAAGGCGAGGCTGCTCGTAAGATCTGTTGTTTTAATCCAGTCGTGATGCTGTAAGGCTGCCTAAGCACGAAGCCATCCGGCGACGTAGTCATGGGCACGAAGAAGGGCACGAAGAAAGTCACGTCAACGTTGCTGATTCCATTCTCGCAGACGTGAGGCTTCAATCAGCATGGTCGCCACTAGTCAGATAAAAAGCGCCGTGTAACGAAAGCACCCATGAGGTAGTCGTCGAGAATCGCGATGAAGCAGGAGAAATGAGTTAGCGTCCCAGGATTTCGGGAGATCTAGAAGAATGACGTGGGCTGCCAACTCCACTTCCTTCTAGATCAACATTCATCTCGACCTGTCAAGTTGGACGTGAAAATATTCCCTCCATCGTCATTCTCTACTTTCATCATTCTGTATTGCGTGTTGATCAAGCCACCACTATTCTGTCGCCGCTCCAGGGTCTGATAAAGTGCTGACAGCGGACTGTCCCGAGGTGATAGATGACTTTCCCATCCGTGAATTCATTCTGCGCGGCTGCCGATTTCATATCCTGTTTTCCGCCTTGAATTCCACTGAAGATATTTTGATGTTGCCCACTCCTCCATACAATGGATGCGACATTTATTTCCATTCACGGTAAGTAACGGAGCTAATGCGACTCGATTCGAAAGCCAACATGTGACGGACCTTTACTCATCCACCGGGGATACAGACATGAGCAGAGATGCTCGCATTCTCTATGCATCTGATTCGATCGAATACATCTTGGGCTACTTGCCCCACGAGGTGATCAATAAGGCATGCTGGGATTACTTCCATCCCGAAGAGATGCCTTTTGCGCAATCGGTGCATGGCCGGGGCGTGCAATTGGATAAAGCGGCTGTGCTAAGGTATTGCAGAGTGAAGCATAAGCTGGGGTTTTGGGTTTGTTGCGAATGCGTCTTTTCAGTCGTATACAATGTCCTAGTGGCTTGTACGAGTATATACCGACAGGGGTTGTCTAGTCAGAGTAGGTTCTCTACATTTATCTTTCCGTTCCTCCTAACGAGTTGAAAGAACGAGCTGTCGATGCCCCGATTGTCCGTCGAATGTTCACGTCTTCCCCCCGAGATCCGAGATATCATATGCTTTCTTATCTCTCGAATAAATTCGCACAATCCCCTACGAACGCCGCCCACGAGCCGAGGGCTGCATTATTTCTCAATCGATTCACACGAACATTGACCATCATGTTTGCGACGGACGGAGTGGAAGAAATTCTCGGTATCGCGCCGCGACAGCTTGTTAGCAAGAGCTTCTATTTCTGCATCCAAGAACGATGTCTGCATGACGCGGTCCGCTGTCTGGAACGCGCCAAGGTGAATAATTCGATCGCATATTTGCGCTTTTGGTATCGCGATCCGTTGCAGGACGACAATGCCCCAGCTTCTGCGATCTCATCATTGACGAATAACATGTTTAACGATAATGATTATAATACCCTCCATACCAATAGTGGGACTGCGGCAGCTCCTGAACCAAGAAGGACCGCGTCTCGACAGCTGGAAAATACTCCTATTGAAATCGAGGCAGTGGTTTCATGCTCATCAGACGGACTAGTCGTGGTCTTACGTCGTGCACGACCTTCAATACCATCACATCAAACACTCCCTACCCCTCAGATCCAAAGTGCTGCAAATGGCATCTTTGCATCGCCGTGGGCAACACATCCGATTATACCACCATATGCCACCCAAAGTGTGCCGATGCAAACGACCTGGCCTCCTCCAAATCCTAGCACAATATACCCGGGCTCTGCCCATACCTCCGGATTCAATCCAATGATACCTCCTGCTTATTCCGGTTATCCCGCCTACATGACCAATGGCTCTGGCGGGCCTCATCCTCATGACTTCCTCAGCACGATTCGCGATGTGGCGGTTTTCGCATGGGGTATTGTAGGTATCAACGGATCGCTCGAGCAATATCGCAGAGGCCAACCGAGCGGCGATGCTCTTCCGCCAGATGGGATACCCATCTGGGATCCACAGTCGAAAGAGGGTGAGTTCGGTTTAGAGGATCAAGAAAAAGAGACGGTCAAGGTCGAGACGGAGCCGACGGAGGCGGTCAGGCGAAATGAGGGTCTGACATGATTCCTCAATGCATAATTAACTAGTTTAGTATGTATGGACATCGATAGTTTTGGCCAGCTCAATGATATTGCACCATTGCATCCGCCCGGCTTGGAAGAGATGAATCTAGATCAGCATCACATTACAATCATTAAGGTTGTATTGTACCGATATATGGATGAGGGTGAGGACAAGCCTGCCCCATCAGGGTTGTCAGGCACCGCCCAATCACGCTGCTCATAAACAATACAACTAAGCACGATATCACGTCCACGAAATTTATTAAAACCTTCAAGTTGATATTCGAGACTCCAAAGGAACGAGTCACGGCATGTTTCGAACTCCGGTACCCATCGTCGGCAGTTTCCTACTGGCCATTATCTCCGAGGCTCGGCGCGGCCAATTCACATTCTCAATTTCTCATACTGCTTGTCTCGACTGTCGAAGTCAAGATTAGTTAGTTAACCAGCTACGTTAACTAGTTAATCCAACAGTGAATAGATTAATCAGCTGGATGCCATCTACTAAGTTACCGTACTACGTAGTAGACTCGTCGATGGAATCGGCCGATGGCAAACCAGCAAATAAGAGTTATGAATGGTCCGCGGTCTTTACTCCTTTTGTGAGATACGTAGCGAGGGGTTATTTGGGGGTACGGCAGTTGACAGGCATGTATTGTAAGTGGAATTACAGTGCTTGCATGCGCCAATTTACTCTCCGCACGAGGGGTACGCACATACAATTGACTTCACGGCGGAGGACGGAGCAATCCGCGTACTGGTTTTCTCAGTAGCTGCGGCGTAAGCCCAGTATACCATTAACCCCGATAAGTAAAAATAGCCGTACGACAATACGTACATACGGTATTTCATACACAACGGCGGCCAAGGCACCGGAAAGACCTGCCGGAATGGGCTCGGAACTGCGGCGGGTCGAAACTCTTCGCTTGTATTGCGCGGTCAGTATCAGGTATTCATGATTACAGAAGCGTATCACAACGATTGGGATCACAAATGGAGAGTCATTGGTTTCTCCCCACACTTGTTAGCTGTCCACAAGGGCCTGGATGATGGGTTGGGGGTTGTATAAGAGGGATGCTCTCCCCCCTAAATCTCGTGTCAATTGAAATCTCAGACTGTTTTGGTGTTTTGATCTTTCGTCACTGCATCTGCACGAATTAAGACGAGTCAGCCATCATGGGTAAAGAAGATGAGCCAAGTATGTCGACATTAAACTGCTCCTTATCTACATGTCCACCATATTGACAGAGACAAAACAGAGACCTACCGCTACAACGAAACCCCGACTTACACCACCTCCAATGGCTGCCCGGTTCGTACCTTCTGTCTTGTAAAGACAATTATAACCCTAATTTGATGTCCAGGTATTCGACCCGGAGTCTTCGCAGCGAGTCGGCAAAAATGGACCCCTTCTCTTGCAGGATTTTCACCTGATTGATCTCCTTGCCCACTTTGACCGTGAACGTATCCCTGAGCGTGTCGTACACGCCAAGGGTGCTGGTGCCTATGGTGAATTTGAAGTCACCGATGACATTAGCGATATCGTAAGCCGGGCCTGTTAGTCCACCTCAGAAAAATGCTAATAGCCACAGACCACAATCGATATGCTCAAAGGCATCGGCAAAAAAACCAAGCTCGTCACCCGCTTCTCAACCGTTGGTGGTGAGAAGGGTTCTGCCGACAGTGCCCGTGACCCTCGTGGGTTCTCCGTCAAGTTCTACACCGAACAAGGAAATTGGGACTGGGTATTCAACAATACGCCTGTCTTCTTCCTCCGTGATCCCACCAAATTCCCCGTTTTCATCCATACGCAAAAGAGAAACCCCCAGACAAACCTCAAAGATGCGACTATGTTCTGGGACTATCTCTCTACTCACCAGGAGTCTGCGCATCAAGTCATGCATCTGTTCAGTGATCGCGGCACCCCCTATTCATACCGCCACATGAATGGATACTCAGGCCACACATTCAAATGGATCAAGCCCGACGGAACATTTAACTATGTCCAGATCCACTGCAAAACCGACCAGGGAAACAAAACTCTAACCAATGAAGAAGCCGGCGAACTCTCCAGCTCGGACCCAGACTGGCACACTCAGGATCTATTCCAGGCCATCGAGCGAGGCGAGAACCCTTCATGGACATGCTACGTGCAGACCCTCAGCCCCGAACAAGCCGAGAAATTCCGCTGGAACATCTTTGATTTGACCAAAGTCTGGCCTCAAAGCGAAGTCCCGCTTCGACGATTCGGCCGGTTCACGCTCAACAAGAACCCCGAAAACTACTTTGCGGAAATTGAGCAGGCAGCTTTTGCGCCCTCGCATTTGGTGCCTGGTATCGAACCATCGGCTGATCCCGTGCTCCAGGCTCGTCTGTTCTCATACCCAGATACCCACCGACACCGCTTGGGCGTCAACTACCAACAAATCCCCGTCAACTGTCCCCTACGCGCCTTCAATCCGTACCAGCGTGATGGCGCTATGGCCGTTAATGGTAACTACGGCGCAAACCCAGCTTACCCTTCCAGCTTCCGAGCGATGAACTTTGAGCCCGTCAAGGCTAGTCAGGAGCACGAGAAGTGGGTTGGTGCCGTGACATCGCAACAGATCCCCGTCACGGATGAAGATTTTGTGCAGGCGAATGCCTTGTGGCGCGTTTTGGGACGTACCCCGGGACAACAGGAGAACTTTGTGAAGAATGTTTCTGTGCATTTGTGTAATGCAAATGAGAGAGTCAGGAAGCAGACTTATGGGTTCTTTGCAAGAATAAATGCTATCCTTGGAGAGAAGATTAAGAAGGCTACGGAGAAGAATGTTTCGAAGGAACAGGCTCGTCTGTAGGCGGTTGATTGAAAAAATTTTGTATAGCATAAAAATTCGATAAAATATCAAGTCATGTACACATGAACGTCATCACGACCCTCCTTCAGAACAGGTTAATATTACAATCCCAAAGGATTCTGCGCGGTCTGCTCCTTTCCACCAATTTGTTGTCCTGCACTTCCGCTAGAACCACTGCCACCAGTAGCGCTGCTGATTCCATCACCCACCGTGCGACCGGCACCAGAAGCAGTGTTTCCGACTCCCTGAGTTGCGCCCGAGACGGTGTTTCCAAGACCAGAGGTTACGTCTCCGACTGTTTTGCCGACGTTACCGAGCAGGCCGCCTGCAGTGTTTGTGACGCCGCCGACGGTCTGGCCGAGAGTGTCGCCGAGGCCGCCGATGAGGTTGTCTATCAGAATGATCAATCAGTATTAGAGGCTGGGAATGGGGGAGTATCGAAAGGGGATGAGAGGGGGCCGGCCGTACTGTTGTCTTGATTGCTAGACATCTTGTTTTGAAGTAAAATTGGATTGTGTAAAGTATATAGGTTTGTTGTGGAAGATATCTTAGAATTTTTTGATTATTATGTGCTTGAAATAGGAATGAATGCTTCAAACTTGAGACTTTATTTATATCCAGCGCGACTGGTGTCTTCGACGGTCAGACCATCTGATATCATAGCCGACGACTAGTTAGGGCTGCCATCCCTGATACATATGATATCATACCGTCCACTCGACTGGACATGCGGAGTATACGCCACAAACCGTTCTGCGTACATCCACTGACACACAAGATCGACAGAGAGAATACGATAAATATGGATGAGACACGGTGATTGATCGATCGACATGATGTAGCATGTGTCAGTGTGTACTCAAATAAGCATTAGTTGAAACTTTGGCTGGGACTAATGCCCATTGACAGACGTCACGGAGAATTTATGTGCCAATCATACTGTCCAGGTGGGCTATGGACAAGCCACAGCAAGGATGTTACTTTATCAGTAAGGAAAGAAATTCAGTGGGCTTGTCTCTGTGTGGTCGCCCATAGTTACGTGGATGATATCATGTGCGTCGTCAGGCGCATAACACTACTCCCAGCTGAGGTTCGAGGACGGTCATTAAACAATTAGGACATCGGGGTGGCCTTGCCTCCGATTGATACATGCGATCTATGATTAAAAGAGTGTAGAACAATGGTACCGCTATTCCGGAGATCGCTATCCTTCCTGTTTGAGCGAGTATGACTTGAAGATCATATTGAGGTATTGAAACGCGACTTGTGTCTGGCAGAGGTCACAAACCTGTCAGATTCAAGAAATTGCGGCTTATTGTGCGTATTGGTATCGTCTTGACTGCAGGATGAATCTATTCGTGTGACCACTCAGCCTTCTTTTTCTCTGCAAACGCAGTCATTCCTGCTCCGAAGTTAGCAACTGCATTTGCCCCAATGCTCAAAAGAACGTACCAATTTTCTGGTCCTTACTGCCAAACACGCCATGGAATAATCGTCTCTCATACTCTACGCCCTCCCTCAAAGATAACTCCTGACTCTTGTTCACAACCTCTTTGCACGCAACAACCGCAACACGACTGTATCCCGCAATCGTCTCTGCAGTCTTCAGCGTTTCGGCCAATAGCTCCTCCTTTCCACCATCAATAACACGAGCCGCAACACCCCATTCACCGGCTTCCTTTCCACTGAAATTCTTGCCAGTGAGGATGAGCTCCATCGCCCGACTCTTACCAATTGCGCGAGTCAAACGCTGAGATCCACCGGCCCCAGGAGTGGTGCCGAGCTTGATCTCGGGTTGACCAAATGTCGCTTTGGATGTGCAGTAGATAATGTCGCACATAAGCGCAAGTTCGCAACCACCACCGAGCGCGTAGCCGGATACAGCTGCAATTACGGGCTTGCGGATTGAGTTGGCGAGATGAGACCACGGAGCGATGAAGTTGTTGGTATAAGCAGCGGAGAATGTCAAAGGGGCCATTTCTTTGATATCGGCGCCGGCTGGACAGTGTCAGTGAGCGCCTTTATTCGTGAAATTAGGATGTGAACTGACCTGCGAATGCCTTTTCGCTACCGGTTATGACGATAGCGCCGATATCTTTGTCCTGGTCATGTTTGCTCAATGCATCATTTAATTCCTCGAAGAGGGGGCTGCATAGCGCATTGAGAGCTTTGGGCCGGTTGAGAGTGACTGATAGGTTAGCTTGATCAAGTATAATCTGATTGATACAACGAGCATACTGAGTCCAACACCCGGCTTGGGTGTTTCTGTGAGAATGTATTCATATGAAGCTGGTGATGTAGAGGAGAACCGTCGGTAACTAGTTCGGGTCAAGTATGATGTCAATGCGGAGTTTGTACTGGTCAGAGCCAGTCGCGAGCTGCGGGCGAAGACCATATTGTACTATGTAGTGAGTAGAATACGACCGTATTGATTATTGCTCAGCAAGTAACGATAAATGCCCAGAGAGAGATGCCGTTCAAGATAAATGTAGATGATCACAATCACTTCGGTAGACAATTCCCGAGGCAAACCGCGGGTAACCCGCTTACCCGCAGCGTCTACTCCGGAATCTTTGCACTGTTTGCATATACCCCAATCTGGTTAGATACAGAACCTGCACGTGCTTTGTGGCTCATGTAGGGGCTAACCCGATGCAGCCTGGAGCTGCCTCGCCGCCTCAGTAGTCAGGCACACAATCAGGAGGCCACTTTTCTTTAAGCAAACAGCCTGGTCGAATTCGTCAACGACACCACCTCGTACTTCATTATTCTCCGGAGTCGGAAATTTATTTCAATCAACTACAGGAGCTACGATTGTTGATTACTCCTTTCACTCTACTTCATCCTCTTTTGCCGACTCAATCACCCGTTTCTGCATACTCGAACTTCGCGATCTTTACGTCCCAACGAACCAGTCGCGATGGATGTCCCCGAGCCGGATCAGACACCTTTCAATGCCGTTCAGGCTCAGACCTCTAAGCTTGCCAGGGTGAGTCATTGCTTGCTTTGCTCAAAGAAATGTCGCGATCTTGATTAAGAGGAGAGCAAGCTTCATTTCAAGCATCTTATCGTATCATGAATCGGACATGCCTCCGAGAATTGTCAAGCTCATACATATTTTTATCTAGCAATACCAAGCATATCTAGATCAGTTGACACCATATACTACATACCGATGGATCGGCAGCGTGGTCCTGCTTCTGTTCTTCTTCCTCCGAATCGTCTTCGCGCAAGGATGGTATATCGGTTTGTCTGCCCTGCTCAGCCGCACACGTATCATGAAGTCCATAAACTAACATACTTGGAATAACAGTCGCATACACTCTCGGCATTTACCTCCTCAACCTCTTCCTCGCCTTCCTCTCCCCTAAATTCGACCCTTCCCTCACCCAGGACGAAGGTCTCGAAGACGGCGAAGCCGGTAGCTCGTCCCTACCCATCAAACAAGACGACGAATTCCGCCCATTCATCCGCCGCTTGCCCGAGTTCAAATTCTGGCATTCAGCGACTCGCGCTATTGCGATTTCGTTCGTGTGTTCGTGGTTCAAGGTTTTTGATATTCCGGTGTTTTGGCCGGTGTTGGTCATGTATTGGTTGATTTTGTTTTTCTTGACTAGTATGTGTTCCTTCCCTTCTCAGGCTCATCTGATATATTATGAAACGGATTGAATCGGCTGCTGACTGATGAATAGTGAGACGACAAATTCAACACATGATCAAGTATCGCTACATTCCATTCAATATCGGCAAGACCCGATATGGACGTGATTAAAACCCTCCGAAACGAGCGGCTTTCTGAACGGAAACATGATAAGGAACGAAGACGATATTCGCACGAACATGAAATACTATAATAACACCCCCTCTTACCATGCATGTATACATGCATGCCCCATCGGAACCTATCTTGCAGATCTGCCTCAACAGATCTGCTACGGCCTGATATGACTCGGAGACGCAGTCCTCTTCTTTCTTTTCGTCGAGAAGAGAAGAAGAAATGAAACTCAAAAAGAAAGAGAGACAGAACCTTTATGTACTATTTTTCTTTTTTTAAAACTTTCTATTTCCCTTGTTATTAGTACCTACTTTAAATTACTTTTTATTACACATTTGAACGTTACATTATTTAGATCAGATTTAAATCTAGGGCTACCATGACAGGCGAAGATGAAACCAAAAACACCACTACTAATCATATAACATGCAAATTAAATTGTTCAATAAGCCCACATACACTTATAAACCAACAGCCTACTTCCCAATCGATCATACTCCAACCGGCCAATCCAGCTATCATTCGTCCCGTCCAATTTCCCAAAAACGCTGGCCCCCTTCCACACAACGACCTGCGCATCCAGATCTCGCGGCGGCGATCCAATCATGATTTCTTTTGCGAACGCGGGTCGCAGCAGGTGTAACCTCTCTTCGAGATAGGCGTGAAACCCGTTAATTTGGCTTCCGCCGCCGACGACCATGATGCCCCCGAGGAAGTCGCGCATTTTCTTGTCGTCGGAGCGGGCGGCGTGAGTAATGGAAGTTAGGATTGCTTGGTCGAGCGGGTAAATGGGGAGGATATCGTCGCGTTCTTCGATTGTGGGGATGTGAGGAGGCTGAGGGGGTGGTTGTTGGAGGGGTTGGGTTGCTACTGTTTGTGATGGTTGTGAAGGTTGAGATGGCTGTGGTGCGCCGGCTGGTGTAGCACCTGCGGCGGGTTGGCTGGCCTTCTCGGTGGGCTTTTCGGAGCCCTTTTCAGGAGCAGGTGTGCCGTTACCGCCGGCGGCGGCAGCAATTCCATTCAAGGGTGTGTTGAACTCCGGGGCAGGAGAGCCAGCGACTGATGATCGAGGCGTGGCATCGAGGTCTTGTACACGACCAAGGGCATTCAAATGAGTCCGAGCCGGCGTCGCTTGTACGTCAACGGTTCCATTTAATTGTGGTTTCTCGTCTTCTGTCGACAAACCTGGCGGTGCAATAGCTCTTAGGATTTCCGAGTGCGCTGCCGAAGTGGGATCATTCGGCTGACCGTCGTAGATATCGTACGACCGAGTCAAAAGTTTTCGGCGACCCTGGAGCTTATCGTCATCACTGAAAATGCTGGGTTGGAAATAACCCATCGGGGCAAGATGGACCTCATCGTAAGCCTTGAACGTGTATTTCCTTGTATCCTGGCCGGAGACACGTAGGTGAAAGTCAAAGACTTGCACTGACACGCCACTTTCGTTCATTGTGCAGATGTTCTTCTTCAATTCCTCCGCAAGCAGAAAATCGTATCGTCGGTTCAAGTTGATGTCGGAATAAGGGAAATGATCATAGAGCATCATCTTGATAAATGTTTCAGTAACGTCGAAACCGCCGTATTTCAGATTGATGCGCGAGTTTTCAACGCACATTCCTTCTTCCACACAGCAAATCGAAGTCTTTTGTGCTCCGATATCCACTATACAAGTGGTCGTGTATCCCGCACCAAACGCAGCCGCTAGACTCTCCTGGATAAAGCAAACCCGCGCAAAGGAGAACTCCTTCATCAGCATTTCTAGGATGGTCGTAACGTATGCCCTTTCGTAGAGATCAGGGATCACGAAAACGCAGGAATATTGCGGCCAGTCTTTCTTGCTTGTCAATCCTAGCTGTGTCTTGATTGCGTCTTCCAAGATAAGAGAAATGTCCAGAAACATCAATCTGGCATTCGCGTAATCCTTCTCATTGCACCAACCATTCCGAATTGGCCATGATAATCTGTATCGTGGTTTGGAGTCGTCAGGAATCCTGAGCGCCGCCTGTCCGGTTATGTATTCTGGTGGTGGGTTAGAGAACTCAGTCCACTCTACTCGCGACGGATCGTTGTGTTCGGGAATGTGCTCGGGAAGAGTCCGACGGTTGTAGTTGATAACCATTTCTTTGGAGTTTGGAAGCATTCGTCGTTTGTTTTGTCGCATGTGCGTTTTGAGTTCGGCGGACATTGCGGTAAACAGCGACGCAAACTTCGACTCATTAGCAGGATGTTTTTCTCAACTCTTTTAGGCGGTCATACCTCTGACCCGAAGCGCTTCTCCGGTGGAACATCTTCTTCCGCCTCATCTTCATCCAATTTGACACGTTTCGGTCTCGGCTCCACGCCGTCTTCGGACTCATTTTTCGTTGATTTCCTTGCAATAACCATAGGCACGGTTTTGGGGAGCGCATCACTAGCGAGCCCGATCCGTAAGTTCTGACTTCCCACATGGAAGACAATTACTTTTGAGCCTGCAGTTTCTGTTTCGGCTTCCTCGGCATCTTCCATCACAGCATCGCCATCAGCTTCAGTATCGGCCTGTTCCTGTTTGCCTAGAGCGAGCGCGCGGTCGCGATCCTTGGCGGTTTTGGTCATGCGGTTGCGGGCTTCTTCGTTTTGGAGGCGGTATGCCAGGAGTTGGTCATCTCGTTTGAGGTAGTCACTGTAGCTAGACTTAGTATCTAGTAATAGAGTGATAGATGCAACATACGTGTAATAGTTTTTTTGATTGATTGGGGCTACCACAGGCCAGCTGGATAGTCCCATGCTGTTGTCAGTTCGTTCAAGACCTGGGATACGTATTTTAGATTCTCAATCTGCAAAACGGCGCAGCAAATGTGAGCTCATACCTTCATCTCGAAGAGCCTTTTCCGACTTTTTGCCAACCATTTTGACTAATACCTTGAAGCTTGGCTGGGGTAGGAGAACAGTCTATCGTGGGAAGCCTTCAAGGCACAAGGGCTGGTTTTTCGGGGTCGATTAGTGATCGATTCACAGCGCCCGACCTTGGTTTCGAAGGGACTTAGGCCAGATATGTCAGCGAGACACACTCTCAAAGGCTGCTTCCGCAAGTCAATGCATACCACAGAAGAATCTATGATCGCAAATGGAGGGCTGTGGTTGGAGTCTTTATCACATCCGAGCTTTGACCAAGCGGGTGGCTCAGGCAGGCCAATCCCGAGCCACTTCCTCCTCCGTTATGGTCAATGCGGTCACGACTTTTATTTGAAATCAGCACAACACTTTCCTAACAACCAACTACACCTCATTTCAGACAACTCGCAAACACTTTGGTCTCTGGAGACACGTCGGGAAATCTATCACACTGCCAAGCCAGAACTCATAAAATCGCCGACGAACGGAAGCGCTCTATAAAGGGGAGAAACATCGTCGCAACAGGACAAACACATCCGCGGTTACCAACTATCCCTACCTTTCGGCTACGTCTCCTTGTACACGAATTCGCACCAATCATACACGTCTCTGCGAGGATTATAACAGATAACAAATATGGGAGGCTCACTTTCGCGAATGTGGTCCCTGATCTGGGCGAAGAAGGAGATTCGGATTTTGATTTTAGGTCTTGTATGGATATCCTACGTCGAATGTATGGCAAGATTTTGGCCTGTTGCTGACAAAGAGCAAAGGATAACGCGGGGAAAACGACCCTTTTGTATAGATTGAAGGTGAGGGTCTGCTGATCCACTGAGTGAAGTGTTCGTGCTAATGGCGACTGGCTAGATTGGCGAGGTTGTGACGACGATTCCTACAATCGGCTTCAATGTCGAATCTGTCACTTACAAGAATTTAAACCTGAACGTTTGGGTATGCAGCAAGCAATATGATCCCAACAGGGAACAGACTGACGATAACAGGATCTCGGAGGTCAAACCTCCATCCGCCCCTACTGGAGATGCTACTATGCCAACACGGCCGCTGTTGTCTTCGTGATAGATTCCACCGATATCGAGCGATTAGGCATTGCAGCCGATGAACTGGCGGCCATGTTGAACGAAGACGAACTACGCGACGCCGCGCTGCTGGTTTTCGCCAACAAACAGGATCAACCTGGTGCAAAGGGGGCGGGAGAGATTTCAGAAGCGCTGAAACTGGGTGAATTGCGTGATCGGAATTGGAGTATCGTTGCTTGTTCGGCTATTGATGGTAAAGGTATCAATGAAGGCATGGACTGGTTGGTGGTAGGTCTTGAATACGCTCATCCCAGGATGCTAATGAAGCAAAATTGACGATGACTCAAATAGCAAACGATCCAGTCGGAAAATGCATGAACCGAGGCGTAATGGTACATCTCATGACTTTACTTTGTAAACGCATCGATTCCCCAGGCGTCTTCTTTCGTTATACGACCTTTTGTGTTTGTTGTGGGCTCAATCATCGTTTTGGCTTCTGCGTGGCTTCGCATATTTTGCATGGTGTGCCCTAGACGTGGTCTGCATCGATGTCAGGAGCTGGTCAGGGGTTGATCTATTCGGTGATCGAGCGGTTGACTGGCTGCTTGGTTGGTGTGATCTTGGCAAATGCCAGCTCATTTTCTACAATATCTGCTTTTAATCAGGATAGTATATACCTTTTCTTCTGCTCTTTCAACCTGTTTCCTATTCCAGTTTCTCTATGGGCTGAAGTGAATGGGGGCATCACAGTTCAACACATCGTAGAAGAGGGTGGTTTCGTCACGTTTAGCCCTAGACCACGACATGCGGATGATATTGTACAGCTGAAGAGGTGGCATGTCGGCAGATTGTGGAGATTCTGTCGAGCTGGGTCAAGCTGAAGCTGTGCCCTTAGGAAGGTGGATAGTGTCTATAGGAAAGTAAAAAGGAGGATGGAGTGATTTGACATGTGATGGTGGCTTGCAGCAACGCGCTAAGCAGTTCTCTGATTTTCCCTCTCGTCCCCTTCAAAAAAAAGCTGAAAAGAAGAAAGAATCTCAACGAGAGCAGTGCAGCTTCGACAGGTCATCTTTCTGCATATATCGCAGAGCCGAAGCTGCCCATTGAGCATCAGTTGCTGCGATTATTCATGCTGCTCCAACATGTCTTGCTGTCTTTCCGCTTCATCCTTTCGACACATACAACAAACGACGCAACTATGATCCACACAACGCAGCTCACAACGCAGCTCACAGGCCACACTGCCAATCAACAACTTCACCAGCCAATTCAAATACAGCTAGCAAGCACATAGCGGTATCATAAAGCTTTTGAAGGCGAGCTATCAAAATGTTGGGATTTTCAAACTCTCGCGGAAGAGAGACAGAAATGCCAAGAATCACATGCAAATGTGGGATGCTGAAGCTACGACTAACCACTAGCCTAGCTTTTGACTCCGTAACCTTTAATATTTGTCCTCTGGCTAGTTGAATTGAGTACGTAGCTGTTTGATCTGATTTAATTCTGTGGTACACCTCCATAATCCATGTTGTTACTGGTGTAATGGAGGCGATAGCTTAAAAGTGTTGTTTGCATCTCTGACAGAGGCACTGATATCTACCTACATGGTTTAGGTAGCGGGGCATTTATCTTTTGTAGTTGCTAGACGTAAGTTGGCTCTTTCGCATTGTCTATATTCTGAAGCACTATCGAATGGATACATACTAAGTTTAAACTACACAGCATGCTTCGGCATAGCCCAATCAAGTGAGACAAACGCCCGACATCGCATGCACATCACCAGCACAGCAATGAATCATATACATCGTACATTGTTGGAAAGTGCAGAATCTGTCGAGGAAGCAATTGCAATGCTTGTGATCGGAGTGTATCGAGAGCACCGTTGATATGATCTCAGGCAAGCTGCTCCAATCTGGCGAGGCAAATCCAGTGTCGTGGTGGCAGGCTGGCAAATGATTGGCTGAGGCCGAGACAACGGTCCCAGAGTATAAACCTGAGGCAGTGAGGCACGCCGCACCCATACCTCGAGCTACTCAGTGCGCACTTGATCAGCAGCAGTCCAGCACTGCACATGCTGCTGACTCGGCCTCTGATTGACAAACTAATAGGCACGACCGTTTGCGTTTTGTTGGGGCCGCGCAGACGCCATCTGGTTCATGAGTATTGGGTATCGTAATATTACCTCCCACTAGACTCTCTCAGGCTAAATACAGTACCGCTATGCTGCATCTAGACAAAGGCCCAGGTACAGTCGGTACTATCGTTACCAAATCTCCGGTCTTCTCCCCTTCTCCTTCTCCCCATACAACTCGAGGTAGGAAAAGAAGTACTATGTATCTCAGAAACAGCTAATGATGCGCTCTCTCGCCGTCGCGTGTCGTATCCACTATGGACTTATCCCATATTTACCCGCCAGATGCATGAGCGATGCGCATTTTGCGCGGGTCAAGAGGGGAACTTCTCCGTGGTCGGCTGCCCTCATGTGTCGATATGATAGGATCCCTGAATCAGAACACGGAGAAAGTATATGGCTTCTCACACGCAAAGACATACTGGTCAATGGCAATCAACGGTGGAGTCTCTTTCTGAAGATGGACACACTCTCTTGTGGTCCCGTGTCCACTCTTGCTTATCCTATCCGAGAAGGGGGGACATGAATCTTCCGTATGGAATGAGAGAGGCAGCGGGTGTTTAGAAGAATTAAATAGAGGCTAATCGCAGAATCAATTACTCTGATCGGGACAGTCTGTTCTCTTCTGTGTTCTTTCCTTTTGAACATCCTCCCCCTTCCTTCCTTCCTTCCTTCCTTCCTTCCTTCCTTCCTTCCTCTATACTTCCTTCCCTCTTTTTTCTTCCAGCCTGCTCCTTCCACAGAGCCACTACCTAGGTACACAGCTTCTGATCAAACACTCTGCGTGCTACTCCATTACCATGAGTGTCTACAAACTACATTCGCCCCTCCATAGCCTCGATGGCTTGAGCACGCCACACATCATGGTTGGCGTGGCCCTCGTGCTCGTGTTCGGCTTGGTCGCTTCTATCGCGGTTCTCTCGCTGCAAAAGTCCGAGTTGGACTGGAACAAGGGCTTCCTATCCTACATCCAATTCGCCTATTCCTGCTTTATCAAGCCTCATGAACGGGACAGCGAGGGTGAAGCCGGACAGCAACATGCGCTGGAGAGCTTCTACCGCGCTCAAGTGGGTATACCTTTTACATCGTTTCGTAGGTATATGCTGATGATTTCAGGCTTCGGTGTACGATGCCACTCGCAAGAGACTTCTTTGCGGTCGTGAAGACATGTTGGCACTGTTGGCTGCTCAACTGAAGTACCGCCAGTCTCAGCACCAGTTTTCTAAGCCCATTTGGGTTGATGTAAGTATACACCGAATGATCTGCCGAGCAACTGACTAACGTGTAACAGATCGGTGGAGGCACTGGGTATGGATCCGAACTGAAATTACAAACGGATATCAAATTGACTCCAGTAGTTACAACATCGAAGCTATGAATGCTTTCCTCCCCGTCGATAAATTCTTCTCGCACGTGTACCTGGTCGATCTCTCCCCCTCTCTCCTTGAAGTCGCCCGGCAACGCTTCGAGCGTCTCGGCTGGAATAATGTGACTGTTATTTGCCGCGATGCTCGGGAGTTCCGTCTGCCTGGTGAGAATGGCGCTGCGAATGGCGGTGCTGATATCGTTACCATGAGCTACAGCTTGTCCATGATCCCTGGTTAGTTGCAATTTGATCCACTAATGTGATTGACGATTGACCCTTTACAGACTACTACAGTGTCGTTGACTCATTGAATTACCTCATGAAGTCTGATGCCATTCTTGGAGTTGTTGACTTTTATGGTATGTCGATCATCTCGTTTCCTGAACACAGCCAATCTAACTTTGATAGTTCAAAATATTGTTGATGTTTCCTGTCGCAACTACACCGGCGGTGTTTTCAACCGACATGTCAACTGGCTTGGTCGTGCTTTCTGGCGTGCATGGTTCGACTTTGACCGTGTCAACCTGGACGCTGCCCGGCGAGACTACTTGGAATACAAGTTTGGAACCATCATTTCGGCCAGTGAGCGGAATTACTTCCTCGGCGGTATCCCATACTATATTTTCTTGGGCTGCCAAAAGGACTTCACATCTGGACGATCAAACATCGAGATGCTCAATGCTACCTGGACTGAATCCCCATATCTATCTGCTGCCAAGCACCGACAAGAGATGAGCGACGCCGTTGAGAAAGCCAGCCCTGAGATCAAGTCCAAGGCATACGAATCAGCCGTTGTCAACCTTAGCACCAACCTTCCTCTGCCATCTGCATTCTACCAGAACCACCACCACCGTATCTACTACAACGATCAACTTCCTAAGCACACCCAATTCAAGGACGAGTACATCTACGCTTTTAATTGGGAAGACCCTCGCGTTGACCACCGTTTGTTGAACATCAATAGTGAAGACGTCATTTTGACCATTACAAGTGCTGGGGACAACATTTTGGACTACCTTCAAAAGAGCCCTAAACGCATTCACGCCGTTGACATGAACCCGAACCAGAACCACTTGCTCGAGCTTAAGGTCGCCTCATTCAGAGCTCTTGGCTACAAGGATGTTTGGAAGATTTTCGGAGAGGGTAAACACGCTGAGTTCCGTGAGCTTCTTCTGACGAAATTGAGTCCCCATTTGTCTAGCCAGGCCTTTCAGTACTGGCTTGAACAGACCGACGTCTTCACTTCCAAGTCCAACAAAGGTCTCTACGAGACTGGTGGATCCCGCGTTGCCATCAAATTAGTCAGGTACCTATTCAACATTCTCGGACTCCACGGTGTCAACAACAGATTGTGTGAGGCCCAGACACTGAACGAGCAGCGCGAAATCTGGCCCACTATTCGCCGGGTTTTGATTAGCAGAATGCTCAACTGGGCCATCGTCAAGACCGAATGGTTTGCCTGGAAGGCCGCTGGCGTCCCTCCTCCTCAGCGTAACATGATTATTGATGACTACTTGAAGCGCAAGGGTCTGAGCGGTGGAATTAAGAAGAACTCGGATGTCAGTGGGCGTGCTATCTGGGAGTACGTCGTCGACACGTTTGACCCAGTGGCCAAGGACACCTTGATTAGCAACGACAACTACTTTTACTACCTGTGCCTCCAGGGAAAATTTTCACGACAGTGAGTACCGGACTCCTCTTGAACAATGTTCTCCGTTTCTGATCATATTATAGATGTCACCCTACCTACTTGACACCCAAAGCACATGACAAGCTCTCCTCTCCTGGAGCATTTGACGGTCTTCGTATTCACACTGATGGCTTGAATGAGGTCATAGCCCGTATCACACCTCGCACCTTGACCATTGCAGTGGTAAGTAGCCTCTTGCGGAGAATGTAATACTAGACTAATTAAACCATAGGTAATGGACTCCATGGATTGGTTCAACCCAGAAGAAGACGCCGCTGCCAAACAGGCACAAGCATTGAACCGCGCTCTTAGGAAGGGAGGTCGTGTATTACTTCGCTCTGCCAGCATTGATCCCTGGTACATTAAGGATTTTGAAGCTAACGGGTTCACTCCCCGCCGTGTTGGAGCCCGATTCCCAGGAACATGTATTGATCGGTGAGTACTTCTGGACATCTATATTCTTCGAGACCTGTACTAAGTTGATACAGCGTCAACATGTATGCATCCGCATGGGTCATCACCAAAACCTCCGACGTCGATGGCAATATCCGAAGTCGCCCAGAGCTCGGTGAGCGATCAAACAGTACTGAGATGGAGACCCTTACCCTTTAGTCCTTTTCCTTGCTGTCTGTTTCTCTTGTTTTGAATACTCGGTGTTTAGCGTGGCGAAGTGATTTATTCTTATCAGCATGTTCCGTTACGAAGGCGTATAAAATGATGATACCTTAGTTGTAATTTGTCTATAGATATGAATGAACATATACCTATGTTGAATATTCCACCGACGCTAGATTGATGTCGCGAGGCTTCCCTTAATGATGTCGTAGTGAATGCTTTGGATTAATAAAATATTGGGGGGTTTTTAAAAGAAGATACAACATACAAGAGCGAAATGAAGAGAGGCTGCCGTCGTAGCTCATACAACGTGGAAATATGGAAAGACAAATGGACATACTCGAACATCAGAAAAGGAAAGAAGGGAAATAAATCAGGCTTAACGTACATTCGTAAATCTGCTCCCTCCTCGTATCTGTATCACATGGGACAACCAAGTGGTAAAGTGAATATCAAGAATTCGAATCATCAGACTCATCGTCCTCATCTGAGTCACGGCCCGTATCGAGACGCAACATGTCAAATCGATTCGACACCGAGCGACTCTCAGAAAACTGTCTCTGCTGCTGCTGCGCCTCACACCTTCCTTTGACTTGAGACGTTCTTGACCAAGCCTGATATCCGGGCGAAGCCACCGAGGACGTCGACGACGACACAGAAGACCACGGAGCAGCGCACTCATCAACCCCAAAATCAATGTTCATCCCCTTGTAGACTGCGCGGGACCTCATACAGGATCGCGCAAACATGGCGTTGTGTACTGAGTTGGTGCATATGGAGATGCTGCGATTCATGTGGTCGACTTTGATGTTGATGACGATCAGGTTGTGGATGTGGTCTAGATGTTCGCGGATTAGAGTTGGAGTTATACTAGCGTTTGTGTTGCGGATGATTAGGTTACGCGTTGCACCGTTGTGGTCGATGGAATCTTTGATGTAAGGGCGGAGAGAGAATTCACGGTCACTCCAGAATAGGTCAATCTATACATAGTCAATATCATGGTCAATTTTGCGGGGGGGGTTAAAGGGGATAGGAATGATGGCACCTTTTTGTTATGGATATAAAACCCAATCTGCTTCCCACGAGTCAGAAACTCGTGTGCCGCTGCTGCATCTACGAATGTGACGCGGGCCATGCGTTCTGTGAAGCGCAAGTAGATCTGGACTAAAGCCCCGCCTCGAATAGATTTTGTAATGTCGAGATGTGTGCAGCGATCGGGGAGGTTGCGCATTTCGATAGTATGTTGTTCGTCGTCATGGTCACACCCATCGACGGTAGTATCCTCTTGTTGCTCTTGTTTATCTATTTGGCGGTCTTGGTCTTCTATTTCTTCGAGCTCTTGTGCATCGTCATCCTCTTCTTCGATACTGTCTCCCGAAGGATAGGGATCGTGTTTGTTTGCTTGGGGGAGGTTCGGTCTGTGATTTGGTCGAAGGCTGGACGGTACAAATTCTGACTCTGCATTTCGAAAAAAGACGCCATCCGAGGACTGCTGATATTCATGGTATGTTTTCCGAACAAATTTCTCGTCGGCTGGAAGGAGTGTACTTGCATCATTTACGAGAACCTATCTTCATTAGCCACATTGTGTATGATTTATTCGGGTCTACGTTCATACGTCAAGATCCTCTTGACTAACCCCACCTCTCAAGAGACTCTCCTTTAGGTTTCCTGACGGGTGTCAGCAAATCCATACAGATTTGAGCTCTGATTACACGGACTTACCATATTGTCTAGACACGCGAAGCTAGATTATCAGATTTAGCCTCAGGGCTTGCATCCCTGGTGACCGTATGTGGGCGAAGCTTACAAGACTCTCGTACTGGGATGCCAGGATGGTGACCGTCTCAGACTCCAACGCGAATAAATCCATTGTCGAGTTCAAAGGAGCCTGATAATAAAATTGTGAGGATTACATGAATGACAAGACCAGATGAGGTCAACGAGAAGGAGGGGACTCACCAAGTCCACGACTGCATGGAAAAAGGGCAGGGCGAATTTCTCAATCAGCCTTGAGGACAACGAGGAGAAGAGACAGGGGAAAAAAAAAAGGCCACGACTCTGACTGAGCCTTGTCAAATATTCTACTAGGGCAAAAAGAAAAAGGAATTACTGTTGCCTCGGGCTGTTCTGATGATAAGTAGGACCTGCTATAACCGGCATGTAAAATGAAGACATAGCCCAGCGGGCTTTTTCATATCAAAAAGTCGAGATAACGTAGCTACAAAAACAACCATAATCAGTATCTCATATCGACAAAGAACAGGAGAGAAAAGGGAAAGGGTCGCGTGCGTACTCGATGGCACAAACGAGTCCTGTTGTTGGGGTTGGCCCGGGGTCAAGAGGGGAAGATAAAGAAGAGGCCTCAGGCTGCACGACTTCATTGGACCACATTGCAATGCATATGAGGTACCTGAGATATCATACTGGAAAGCATGCGAGAATAAGTACTGCCTATATCATGCATGCATGAAAGATTATGAGATTATTGAGGTCACCTATTGCATTTTAGGCCGACTTCCTCCAGAGCCAAGTCCTGAATTACCTGGGTATGGATGTATTTCTAACTGTTCAGACTCAGCTGTCACAATATCTTCAACGCTATCAAGCCAGCGACAAGTACCATTCTGCCAGAACCACAATGCAACTCTATTACTCGCGTGAATTGCTCTTCATTCGGATTACACCTTCAAGTCCGTCGAGATCTGACCTCTTTCACGCTGTCTGGCAATCTCCGCCGCTATCACCTCTTCAGCCTCCGGAGCTTCAATCGGATGTTTGTTGAAGTAATATCTCGCAATTAAAGCGATGATGCAAATTGCTCCCATCCAGATCGTAGTCGCACTATACAGTATGTCAATCTACAGATCATTGGTTGAGAAAGGGGGCCCGAATACGTACCTAAAACCAGGTATATATCGCGGTGCATCGGAATCAGGCCACAAAAAGACACCATAAATGGATGCAGAATTACCAAGTGCATTGACAAGTCCGATAGCTACAGCTCGCTTTTCAGCGGGGAAGCAGATGACGTTGGCAACCCACATGAGCACTAGAGGGGATATGCCATAGATGCAGCCAAAGGCAAATGTGGTGAAAATGTCTTTGACCATCAGTGCTTGCTCGAAGGGAAGAAAACATCGACACGGGACTTACAGCGGACAGTGTTGCTCGTACTAGCGCAGACAACGATGAAGCAGACCGTACCAATGGCCGCAAAGATAGAGATACAAACGGCCTTGTTCTTGAAGTGATCAGCGGCATAACACATGCCCAAGATACAGACCACAGCACATGCGTAAGGTGGAATAGTATGATCTGTCTTGGCATTAGCATTTAAATCTCTTCAAAATAAAAAAAAAATATAAAAAAAAAAAACAAGCGGGCACAACGTACACTGTCCGTCCCAACTCGTCCACCCAAAACTCTTCACGAGAGTAGGGATAAAGTACTGGATCGTCTGAGCACCCGTAACCAGAGCATAAAGCAGTGCAAGAACCCAGGTCCGCCAGTCCTTGACCACCATCTTGAGAGCCTCTTTCTCGGTGATCCGACCAGAAGCACTCTGGGCATTTCCGAGACCGTCGTAGGCTAGACGTTGTGCGGCGAGGAGTTGTTCTTCAGGCGTGAGCCACCGCGTGTTGGATGGGTAGTCCGCCATGAAGAACCAGAGGATGCAGCCAACGAAGCATGAGCCGCAGCCTTCGATAATCTAAAGTGGCGTTAGCGGTGATAGCTATCCCGTAGGCTAGGGGACTTCACGTACAAAAAGCCAACGCCATCCAGCAATACCCCTGGCTCCATCCAGGTATTGCGTGATGACACCTGCAAGTAATCCAGAAAGAGCACCGGCTACGGCCACAGCAGTGTAGTATACTGCGAACCGAGTAGCCAATTCATATCGCCGATACCTTCGTCACGCCAAACGTCAGTTTGAAGTCACCGTTGAGTCTGTATATTGGTTAAAACGCACCAAGAAGAAAGATAAAATGCAATTCCCGGCGCAAAGCCCGACTCAACGAAACCGAGCACGAATCGAACACCAGCAAGTTGTTTCCAATTATTCGTCAGAGCCATCAGGGCCGCAATGACACCCCATGCCACGGCAAGACCGCATAGATATAATGAGGGGCGCACGCGGGCAATCAGCATGTTGGATGGGACTTCAAAGATGATGTATGAGACGAAGAAAAGAAGTAGAATGACTGAGTATTGGTTCGAGGTTAGATTGAAGTCGTCGGCGAGACCGCCGGTTTTGGCATTTCTATACATGCCTATTAGTTGAGTTATTGCAAATAGTCAAATCGTAGACAAAGGCTTACCCGACGTTTGCTCGGTCAAGAAACCCGAGGACAAAAAGGATCCAGCAGCATGGCTGAGACAGAAAACACTATTATTACTGTTTCCATGGAAAGCTGGGAGGCCAAGGCTCACGTACGATAATTCGAAAATCAAGCTTCCGCAGCAACCTCTTCTCCTCTGGACAACCAGGTGTATACGAAGCTGCAAGAGTGACAGCCAACGCATGGTCTGCATTTTCCTCCCAGTTCTGGGAGGCTTTGACCTCAACAGGCTCTTCCGACATTTTGACCCTACCTACCGCAATTTGAAGATATAGGATTAAAAGAAGAAAGCGCACGACGAGAAAAAAGAACACTTCTCAGCGACGATAGGAATGACGGTGATATATAAGTATACTTCATCCCCGCAAATTCCACATCTTGACCAAGCAACGGACAATTCCCGTGGAGTCTCCGCTTCTTGAGAATCTGGGGTTAAGCTGGAGAGTCGGCAAATTGCCGGTACACGCCGACTTGACCTCTATCGACAGCTGAGAGAGTTGAAAAGGAAAGGCAAGCTACACTTGAAGCTAGGGTTGTTGAGGCCGGGTTATGTGAAGGCATTAATACCGGAGCATCAACTTGGGAACATTGCAGCATACTCGTCGTGGATTTCCTACAGTTCTACATATAATAAGGGGCTTTGTCACCCCAATTGAAACCAAGAATGATTCCTTCCAGACCCAAGTTGCGTTGCCTGGATGTAGATCCTTGGCCGGTCCAGTCTTCGACTTCATCGCGTTAGTCATATGACCACTTGATATGACTCCGAAAAAGGAAGTCGGGCATATACCGCTTTCCCCGACGGCAACAACCCCGGTTCTCCGACTGTTGAGGTATCGAACGTGCCATTGGCTCAGCTGATTGGTCGAGCCAGCCGTAGTGGCGGTCTGAGTAGATCGCTGCGTACGCTGAACTTTTGTGGAGAGTGAGACGGCCCTCCCCGGTATCCCTGCCATATAAACTTAACCCTAAGCAGACATTACATACTCCCTATTGACCACCGAGCCTTGGCCAAGCAAGGAGCCAGTCTTTTGGTTTAGCAGTCTAATTTGTGGGGTCAGATATTTTGGATGTCACATTTTCGTCCATATACTTATTTGCAGGCTCGATTTCGATACGTGTGGTCAAGACCCAGGCTTATTTTCCGGTTTTGTGAATGAGTCATTCAGGAACGGCTGGAATCTTGCGCATTGAAGCTCGGCTTCAGGAGGTATTGTGGATGATAGCGTTGTGAGTTCATTCTATGAGTATCTATGTAGTTCATCCCGGGGTATTCCCGAACTATATCGCACGATTTTAACATCTGGAGTCCACTGGGCCGAATTTGGTCCGAGACGTCATGGAGAAGCAAGGACATACTCTGGCATGTGTATCGAGTCAATTTACATGATGGACGACCAATCTTCGTTTCTGATATACTCCTCCATCGAAGTGAGCGAAAGCTCGATATCGAGCTAGAAGTTCCGTTAGCCCAGATTTCGAATAATCCCTAGGTCTCTTCGATGGAGTGCCTACCTGCTCAGCAGTCTTGATGGCCGTATCACCACCTGTATAGCCAAATTCATCCGTGTAGGTAAACACCTCCGTGAACTCCTTCTCGACCTCATCAGGCACACCCTGAAAGAACACTGCTGGCGGTACATGCTCATAGACAGCCTTGACACCTAGCGTCTCTCCCCAGATCTTGGTCCATTCCGGCAATGTCAAAAACTCAGATGCAGCTAAGACTTCCGTTCCGACAGGTAAATCGAAAACCAATGCCTTGACGAATTCACCCGTATCTGCCTGAGGAACGACGAACGGCATTTTGAGCCCCGGGGAGAAAGTCCTTTTGACCACGAAACTTCCGTCCGGTTGTTTCTGTGGTGCCATGGGCGGGAAAGTCTTCCAATTTGTGACGTAGTGCCCTAGCTGAACAAGGCTCATTCGTTTGGCTAATTCGGGGAATTGGACCTTGATAGTCTGGATGACATCTACCTTGGAGTTGTTATGCCAGGAGAAAAGGAATTTACCATTACTCCATTTGCGTGCATCGCTCAACGAAGAGTACACGAAGCGGTCCAGGGTGCTCATCACCGAGGGCGAGGCAGCTACTCGCGCAATGTTGAGTCCTTGCTCGACTTCGCGGTCGTATGCAAGTTTCAGCGATGATTTATTGCCGGACGCTAATAAGCCGAAGAAATGGACGAAGAAATCGGTATTGGCGAAGATGACACCGGCGCCTTTGAAAGCTGGGTAGAGTGACTTCTCGTCATCCAAGTCTGCTTGAATGATCTCGACACCTCTGGAGATGAGAGCTTGAGATGCTGGGCTAGCTGGATTCCGAGAGATGCCGCGAACTTTCCATCCTGGTAGGCTGAGGAATTTGTGTGCCACGGAAGACCCCTAAATTGTATCAATCGACATGCCTATTTTCATTCTATCAGGTGCTATTCATGTTACCTGAAGGCCGGTGACTCCGACTATGACAATGAGCTTTGACATTGTGATCTTTGACGTTGTAATGTTCTGTCTGATGACCAGGCCATTGGAGATCTCCAATGGTCCTATTTATACCGGGCATTCACGGTGTCCCATCTGTAATGCCTTCCATCGTATTTTTCTTGATGACAAACCCGTTATCGGTCGAAGTGTACATTCTTCACAGATAAAGTTAAATTTGAAATTTGGTCCTGTGATAATTTCTTTAGATGAACCATACGATGCTGATGATTACGCAAGCAGCAGGAAATCGGGACAGCCAAGCATTTGATCTGTCATACTTCTCGGCGGAAACAGAAGGCGTTCGGCTCAAAATGCTCGGTCGAATCTCCAGCAACTCGTGGTTTATATTTGTCATTAAAGCAACGTGCATCTCAAGGTAGGCAGATTTCCATACTGCTGCTGCTCCTATGCCAACATTGCCCTCTGCACGCAAGAAAGATAACTCGCCTCTGCTCACAGTCTGTCCTTTCTTTGCGAGCACCCCATATTGAGTATCCTGTATACCTAAAAGAACATTTACTATTTTATTCTCGACGTTGACGGCCTTTACTTGATTATGTCCATTGACCAGGACTTCTTGCTCCCCCAATTGCTCGTGAATAACCAATTACTGTCTCAATGGTAGCAAGATGGAACGATCCGCTGGGCTGAGAAGACAATTTGATGATGATGTCGTCCCTGTCTATACTGATGTTTGGTATCGATGCATTCTTTCTTCATGTCACGGTGTCGGATTTTAGCTGCTCTTGTTTTGTGACATGGGGATTGAAGTAAATTCAACACACACGTACTTCCATACTACTCAACATAGTCCGGCGGTTTGAACTACCTCGCATCGAGATCGCTACAAAGGTCTTCATATCAAGGCGTCCGATGGAGAAGGGCCAAAACATGGATGGCATCCCTCCCTCTTTCATAAAGGGGCAATCTGGCAATTCGGAATAGTCGTCATTGACAATGGTACTTTATGGTGGTATTTCTTGCACTTGATTACGCTTCACTAATAAAGTGACTTTGAAGATCTGCATATTGACAAGCGTAATAAGATAGTCGGCATGACTTTCAGAGGACAGCTCAAACGATCATGGCTTATTGTATGCTGGAAGTATGGACATGCTCATATTGAGAGAAAATGACAAGAATGTAGAATCAAGAGTAGATGTCGACCGGGAAAAAGTAAAGGAAAGGCATCATGAGGAGAGACGGTGCGGCAGACAAGATAAACGAGGTCACAGATAATCTGTCGATGATTACGCTGAGTACAAACCTGGACATCGACTCTAGATGCCCACCTGAGAAGACTGGCTATTCTTCGTTGTTCAATCATGGCCTTGAAAGAGCATTCGATGACAAGAAGTATGAAAGCCAATAAGCTCTTTTCTTTAGACAAAGAAAGAGACGAAGAGGGGCAAAACATCACAGCCTTTGATGATCATCATAATCCATAATGTTTTCTTTATTCACATTTTAGATAGAATAGAGATCTCTGAGCTCCACATGCGATGTCTGAATCCTGAAATTCTGCTGAAAATCTCCTCTAAGCTATCATTCCTTCGACATGCCAGGCTCAACGTCTTCCAAAGAAGCAGCGGCACGATCCTTGGCTCGAGATGGAAGCAAGTCTTTCCTCAAACTTCCCCTGGAGATCCGTAATCAGATCTACAAACGACTTCTCGCCATCTCTTCCCCAATCTACATCTTTCAAGATTGCCCCGATCCAGACAGAATTGAAAGCTTTATACCTGACGTTTCTCAGAGGAGCCATCGTTGGGCCGGATTGTTATACGTCAATCGACAAATCTCGTTAGAGGCAAGGGCCATTCTGTACGGTGAAAACCAATTTCGATTGATGGAACTTGATACCAAACAGCCAGTAGCCCAGGCCCCGTCACTTCTGAAGTCGTTCCTTGACTGCATCGGACCCGCGAATGCGGGATTGTTGTCATCTTTGTGGATAGATTTTCCGGCTCTAGAAGAGCAATATGGCTATAATGATGGTAGTCATGAACCAGCGAGGCGATTCAAGATCAGGCAAGATGGGGTTCAAAAGTTGAGGCTTCTTCAAAGGCAGTGCATTGGATTGAGGTCACTCAATCTCGTCTGTACCGGTAGTGGTCTGGGTGTCTCCGATGCTGATCTCCAAGACACATTGCAAGGCATCAATATCCATCTTCGGGATATTGCTTCCCTGACCACGATTATTGTCAGAATTATGAACAGATCTCTCGATCCTTCCTTGAAGGTCAGGAATATGATGCGAAACCTCGGATGGACTGTCTTGCTCGGCGAGCGATAATCTCTGCACTCTGTACAGTCACTCGGCTAGTACCCCTGGCATGCTGGTCTGGTATGCGAAAGCGTCAAGAGGGTGAAAAATCATGTATGCAACCATGTATGCAAACTTTATGGCTCGTGTTGGTTCACGTCCATCCGTAGATCTTGACATCTAAGTCTCTTGATCAATGAGACCATTGATATCAGGATACTGCAGTGGACAAGATCTCGTTTTCAGTCAACGTGTCCTCAGTAGATTCACTTTCAAACATGCAGATTTGAAGACTCCAGATGTCGACTTAAGCCCTATCATTGCCGGGCATCACGGAATGACCTGTAGCATCTTTGGCGGAGAAAGTTATTAATATCAGACTAAGGTCCATAGTTTGCAGAACCTCGAACGTACTGATACCAAGGAGATAGGATATAGCATTCATATTACCACAGCAAAATGACTAGGTCTAATGCATATCAAGCACACCATCTACTCAGAACTCTAGGCTCCTCAAGGTTGCGGCGAACCCCAACAACCACTTTCACGTTCTGTCTGTCAGTCCCTCAGTCTGTGTCAATTGACGAACCCCAACAGATCAAAAGAAAGATAAAAACAAAAACATACAACAGCTGGGATTCGCTGGTGGTCACCCACCCAACTACTAACCAGCCGGCGTGTGGCTTAAGTACGGCTGAGCGGACGGGAAGCCCTGTTTTCCACACCCTATGGTCGTATGTGACAGATGGGGATGATCAAAGATCCTTATTCTGCATTGTCGTGTTCTTGCCGCGTCGTTCGGAACTTGGAATCTACGGAAAAGCGAAGTAATGGCCTCAATCTTGGGGTTTGGCAGGGCGGTTAGGGGTTCTCCCACCCAACCCTATATCATGAAATAACTTCAGAGCGTCCCATGTGAGTAATTGATCTGATGTACCGGCATTCTGCTTTGAGATGAGAATGTACTGTGATTATGAGCTAGATACCTAAAGAAGCAGAGTGCCACCCACCCATCAATACATGATACAAGCGACGCTATCAATCTCGTATCACGACTGAGAAACTTTTTCCACCAGAGAACAAGAGCCTGCAGGACAGAACGCGTGATGAACCGGACGAGCAGACGCAGCGGCAAAAGAAGTAGTGGCAGCAGCAGCAGCAGCAGCAAGAATTTACATCCATGATACATACATGACTGTACCGGCGCTGCAGTTTGCGTACCATATATATACCCAACCAAAATCGAAGCTGCTCAAAGACGTAGAAGAGATGAGTATGGGATGATGATTGTTGTAGGACTCGTGTGTGTATGTATGATCGATCGAGACACGAAGAGAAAAAAATTACACGTAGAACGAGACACAAGAGAAGACAAAGTTTCAATGCAAGAATCTCGAAGATAAATATAGGAGTCTTCGAGTTTGAATTAAAATGTTAACGAGAACGATTTCACCCAAACAAGCATATGAAACAAAAAGAAGAGGAAAAAGAAGAGCAACGATTTAGACAGAAAAGAAAAACAACTTCCTCCCAACCACCGAATTCTATAACAATTTCGAGACGAATCTTTTCTTTCCTTTTTCTGGTGTAATCCACTTTTTGTTCCCCGTTTTCCTTTGCTTTTGTCTCAGACCCCGTGCTGTGGTGAGATCGTCGGAATGCAATGCAAAAATCAGGTCGAAGAGAATCCGTTCGAATAATCACATATAAACAAACTGCAAAACTGGAAACACACGCCCCATGTCTATTGATGATTTTGACGCCGGTTTGAGCCAACCCACCATCTCAAATGTACCATTCATGACGGAATGACGGAGAAAGAAGACTGTAAAAGAAGTAGTTGCGTTGCTGTTTTAACGTTGGTCGGCCGTATCATATTGTTTGAAGGACGATCGAGTCGAGGAGGAAATGCATCGGTTGCAAGACTTATTTATAGACAGACTTTGTCTCGAAACAAGCAACAATCGAACGAACTCCGCGTGCTGTAGATCCGTGAAACTCGCATATTCGAAGACGCGAAATCCCACTCTGATCTGATGAACCTTCTGTCGTATAGCAAAGAAAACATAACCCCACTTTCCACCACCACCACCTCCTCCTCCTCCACATTCTAACGAACCTATTGTCTAGCGGGTTGGACGGAGCCTGTATTCCGGTGAAAAGAAAGTAAAAGTCAATTTCATGTTTCTCGTTCAGCAATTCAAATTGGAAAGGAAAAAAAAAAAAAAAAAAAAAAAAATCTTTTCAAGTGGCAATAGGCTCTTGTGGATTGGTCTTTTCATTGTTCAGGACCTCGCTGGGATTACGCATACCGTCACCGCTCAAGCTCGTAGAAGCCAAGTATAGTCCGTTCAATCCGCCATCCTGATGAGGACCGGCGGTCGTGGCCGGGTAATATTTACGTTCAGGGTCGACGTGAGAGTGAATAGGCTCATGCTGAGGAGCCATCGACTGTGGGAAGACGGAGTGCATATAGCCTTCAGGAGCGCCGGGCTGGAACATAGTGGTCCAGTCGAGTTCGCCGGGGTGGTTGGGCTGTTGCTGGGGCTGACCGGGCATCATAGGACGCTTGGGATCGAGCAGGGGAGGTTTAGCCTGTTCAAACGAATGACGGTCAATATTATTCGGATGGCCACCAGGACCTTCAGCAGAACCAGAAGAGTGGACAAGGTACGGGCTCTGCTTCTGAGCAGCCATCCAGGAAGCTCTGTGATCTGCCTGGGCAGGATTGAACGCGTCTCCAACGTGACCATTGTTCAGCCCGTGGACAGAGGACATCGAATATCCCAGAGGCTGCTGCTCCGTGAGACCAGGTCGGCCAGCCGGAGCCAGCGTGTGGCCATGGCCATTCACGTGCGCGTCGCCATAAGTCGTACCCGCAATACCATTGGAAGGCGGAATGGAGTTACTGACTTCTTCCTGAACGGATTTGGCAGCATTCTGAGCAGCTTGAGACCGTTTCAGGTGCGCCTGAGGATGCGAGAGATGGCTCGCTCCCGTGGGGTTACCGCGGCGTAATGAGCACTTTTGGAAGTGTCGCTTCAGAATGTCACTTCGGGAAAATGTGTCTTTGCAAAGGACACACATGTAAGGGCGATCGCCGGTGTCTACCTGGATTAGTCGGCGAATGAAGAATATGCCAAGGAAATCACTTACGTCTCAAAAGGTGGCGTTTAAGATGCTTCGCGTGAAGATAGGTCTTGGTACAATGAGGGCAGGGAAACTTGCCGTCGGCGTCCTTGGCCGGTATAGTGGTGCTTCGAGCAGTTCCGTTGGCACCATTGGGGACCGCAGCGCGTCCTGGGACACTGGGGAGAATACCCCTACGGCCCTGGGAGCCTACAACCTGAGTGCGGGGAGGTTCCCGATTATCAGGAAGAGGCGCCTGACCGTTGGCAGCCGCCATTGGGTCCGCGCCCGCCCAGATAGGAGCTCTGCCTTCGGGATGACTGAAGGCGCCTGACGGCATTGCCGCGTAGTCGGGACGACGGTCGCGAGGCGGTGCCGGGGCAATTGGCTGCGGGTAACTCTGGGATCCCGACGTAGGAGGCAGGAGAGTCTGAGGAGACTGATACCCCTGCGGGGGCTGACCCTGAGGTTGACCACCAGGGTGGGCGAGGAACGAAGTAGGCGGCAGGCTGTTCACGGGAGTGTGAGGTCCAATGGGTGCAGCAGTCGCGTAAACATCGTGGGCCGAAGTGGCAGGATAACGCGCCATGTCGGGCCGGTAGGACTGACCCATGTATGGAGTCGGCGACTGGCTATGATGGGGCTGCAATGGAGGAAGCGTATGGGGCTGCGAGACCGGGTACTGCGGCTGCATTGAGTATTGCGGCATGGGCATACTCGAGAGAGGAGTCGAGCCCTGGGGCAGCGACGTCGAAGGGGGTCGCGACGGATGCGAGCGAGGATCCATTATGAGCACACTCAGAGGTTGTCGTGTTGTTGATGATGGAGAGAAATCTGAGGGAAACGCGACCGCGAAACTCTTTTCCTTGTTTTGTTTTTCCTTCCTCGGAGACTCCTTCAAAAATCCGATTGGTGATGTATCCTCAACAGCTGATTCCCAGACAATGCCGTGTCTTCTTGCCCGTGTTTCTTCTCTTTCCTTTCTTTTCCCAGATGGGTATCTGTTCCCTTCCTTCCCTATTAACGGTCCGGTTTACGACGCGTCAAAACAGTCGACGACGAGATGACGAGTAAGGATCGAATTGACAGAGCAAAAAAAAGATAATAGGAAAGAATGCAAGACTCCACTCGTAGCCACGAGAGTAGTCAGATCAGACAGAATGGTGATAAGAGAGGGGAGGGGAGGGGGGGGGGAAGAGAAGGTGTGTTGGAGAAGAAAATTGGAGTCGGGTTTGGTGGTGTAGCAGTGGTGAAGAAGTAGAGTAGGTCCCCACGGTGGAAAAAAAAAGGTGCGTGGGAGTGGGAACTGCTCTTTATCCGCGACCGGTCAATGGGCTCCACCAAGCGGGTCTGGCAAATGCTGGATGAAGCGAACGGATTCGATTTCGCGTCAAGCCACACGCGCAATCTGACCAGGGTCTGTTGCTTTCTTTTTTTCTGTTGGAACCTTGTGATATGGATGCCGTTCGGCAGGAAGCCGTGGATGGAATATCGAGTATAAGCGTTGGGAGAAGTGTTGCGAGGGGATAGACAGAGGAGTAGAGAAGAAGAGTCAAGAAGAATTTAATAATCAACAAATGATGAGTGGCGCCCTTATAGTTCCGGAAGAGTCCTAGTCAGATGGACAGCGCTGTAATCATGTACGTACTCAAATACCTGGCAGTCACGACTCTTGCTGAGAAAGGCAGGTAGGGGGAGAGGGAGAGAGAGAGAGACGAGAGGGAGAAAGGGAAGGGAAAGGCCGAGATTTGGTCCCGCGTGTAAAAAAAAAAAAAAAAAAACTCAGACTTGGGAGGCGAGAACAGAAAAAAATAATAAAGCGGCGAGAGAGCCGAATCAGGAACACCTACGTAGACTGTCTGCTGGCGCATTCGGCACCAGTGATTCGCTGCGTGCCGGGAGAATGCCGAGGGTGTATGTGCTACTATCGATTAGATTTCGATGCTGGGTGCCCTTGGTATGGAATTCCTAGTCTCTAGTGCTCTTGTCACAGCTTGACAGCATCCGCAAGCAGATTCTGTGCACACTGCTAATCACTCTTCTGCACAGTTCATCAGAGGTGTATCTCACGATGCGCAACAAACACTCGGGTTGTCTCTCGCAAGCAATTCCGAGGATCATCCGATAGTCTTCGCGTCGCCCAATCACAGTCGCTTATATAACTGTCGGTGCACTTTTAGCGTCGCTGATTGGTACTATGACGCAAAAAAAGGGGGCCCCCTTCCCGGAAGAGTAAGGAGCCCCGTGTGTTTTAGGCCCGGAGTGCGTGCAGATGAGTATGCAGACGAGTGCTGTCCAAAAACAGGGAAATCTAAACGGTCGGACTTGGTTGCTGTTTCAGCCTACGTAATTATACACACATCATGTTGACGGGCAGAATTACCATTTGCTGCTCACTTGTCGAGTCTCTCGAATCTCAAGGATGATATCTTTCGCGTTGATTATGATTCAAACACAAAGAAACCCCTTGCCCCCAGAAGACAGGGGAGAATGCTAACGATCGGAAAAGGAAGTTACAGTCTTCCAATCGGAAGATGCCGCCCGGCACACCACCGTGATACATACACGTACGTAATGGCGTACAAACAACGAAATAATCAGTATCGAGACCGAAACAAAGAAGTACCGACAACGTACATCAGGCCGACAACTGCACGCACGAATACCTGACTGCTACTTTGTAGACAGTGAGGCGGTATCTCAAGACTGCAAAGTAATGACTATTGCTTATTGAGTTCATACAGACTTCGTTGGGACTCGTAGCTAGTTTAATTAGAATTGTCCAGGTCAGAGTGGCTGGCTAGATCTGGCAAATCAGAGGCGTCCAAGTAAATGTGACTGATTTTCGAGTCTGTTGCCTACCGACTGCCCCCAGGTAGGCCATACTCTGGCCTCGGAGATGCCCATCATTGTCGTGTCCAAGCCAGAGTTGCTCCCTTTGTCTGCCATTCATTGTCTCTCCGATTCGAGCAATTGAGTTCCCCAGATCGAAAAGGTACAGGTTGTCATACGCAATCTTCATTCCTATCAAAGACCAATGTTCTCACTTCTGATATCAACGGGCAGGTGGGCCATCTAGCATCTGCAAGAAGTATGATCATACGGGTTGAACTACACCAAAAAGTATGCTTAAAAGGAGCTCCATCTCGTCCGTTCACAAAGTGGATTCCTTAGGCCACCCGACCGGGTTCCTGGACCGTTCGTCCCACTTTGTGCAGAATTGATAAGATCGCGCCATCTCATACCAGCAGACGACCTCGCTACTATGTAGTATCTTGAAGTACGGTTAGAATGTACGATAATCGAAGCCGGCGACATGACTCGACAGGAGCAACACCTGTAGGTACAAGAATGCACGCCGGCATCGGCTCGAGATAAATTACTACGAAGCTATCTGGAGGAGACTAATGCACTCAAGTACCAAACAGGCAGGATGAACTACGTATGATCAGATAATCATCACCTAGCAGCCTAAGTGAAACCACGACAAGGATCAGTTACAGCTTAGCACTGAGCACTGAGCAGACGGAGAAGCCACGGAGTACCATAAGGAGAAGTAAATAAAAGAGAAAGAGAAAGGGAAGAACGGATCCGGGCGGCCGGAGGAGGCGTCATGTGATTGAGCCATTTTTCTTCCCTTGGGGCACTTTTTTTCACACGCACTTCTTGCTTAGCACCACAGCAGGGATTCGGCATGTACGATCGAGCTGGATGCAATGTAGATTTGTCGGCCATTCCGATGTTTATCTTTCGTTTCGATTGTCCAGTCTCGAGAGCATATAACACAGAACCATCGATCCCCATCATGCTCTATGTCATCCTCCGGTTTCCATTGTGGTTGCTGGTTATCTTGTTCAGGATAATCTGGCATCTTCAGATGCCAGCAGACCCATCGTCCCGCACTGGAGACTTTCAAGAAACAGAACAGCAGAGGCTAAAGTCGCAAAGCTTCAAGCTTCTTTCCAGGCTTCTCCCGCTTCTATTGTGGACCTTCCGCATATCCACTACCCACCCCAATAACCTCAGAAAAAAAACAGATTCCCGTCTACGGAGTGCGGACGACGTCTCTTCGATCTATCTAACAATAGATTATGACCTGTCAATTGGTCCATCTCAGACATGCAGAGATGGTCCTCGTAAAGGGTCACCCTGCTATACTCGGGATGATTGGGCAAGATGAGTTGATGTGGACGCCTACAATTCCCTCTTCGAGCTTAGGGCCATAGATTGCTTGGCGATCCGGGACCCGCCCATCTGTATGCCATAATACACCTCTCAGTCAACTACTACGTAGTAACTCAAGTACGTACCCTGGTCAATGGTGAAGCAATCGATCAAATGACAAAGAATGCTTTGACCAGTATGACCTGATCTTTGCCGGCATCATACCGTACAATGCTCAATGATTCCTGAACAATATGCACGCACGTCGCGACAGTCATTCGTATGAAACTCGAGCCGAAAACAAACAGCATCCGATACATCGGCTTCCGTATCCGGCCCAGGATCATGAACCGACTTCCTAGTCCAGTTCACCCTCCGTAGATTCACAACTGAAAGGAGAATAGGCTCCGCCTTTGGCATACTCTTCTTGCCTTTCACATTCATACGGTGTAGACTATGAATACGAAAGCACTCGGCACGAGGACCAGAATGCCGAGAAATCAAATACGTAAATTGCAAGGTTTGAAGGTTTCGCTTCTCGTCGGCAGTTGGTTTAGCCCGTATACGTAATACCGTCAGGTAACTAACGAACCACCACCGGCAAAGTTGCCGAGTTGCATAATACCCAATACGACGATGCACTGAAATTAACAAGTTGATTATCAATCTTGCAGCTTGCCACTACGTATGGATTACGCATCTTTAGATACTAATCCCTTCCAAGCTGAATCAAGCATGCATTCGCCTTCAGCATGATGATGAGAAGAAGGAGAAGAAGGAGAAGAAGGAAAAAAACATGAACAGAGTTATAGAAAACAGACCCATGGTCCCGGGACAAAACTTTTCCTAAAAACTTTCTTTCCAAACTTTGCCTCTCGTACTAGCTCAACCATGGAACCACAAAGCGAGAAGAGGAAAAAGTAAAACCTTGAAGAGAAAAAAAAAAGACCGTTTCATTTCCGAACTCTAATATTGCGTCCGATTTCGTTGCTTTTGGGACAAGGGGGCTTAGAGCGGCGATGGTTTTTGTGTTTAGGGGCCGGAGAACGGAACCCGTTCCGACATTGTTGCTACGTGGTACTATTATCTCTTAAGAAGCCATGGGAGTATGTGGTATGATTATTGAATGATGTGATCCTACGAGAATAAACTAACACTTGAGTAATTATTATTATTGTTTTTATGATTATGATTCATTAGTGATTGTTGTATAATGAAGAGGTGAGCGACTACTCGAGTGGCTAGGTGAAACACGTCACCATCACCAACACACCGCACCGCTTGGAGAACTGCGCCCGCGAGAATGCCAGACATTTCCGCTTTCAGAAAGGCATCGCTGGTTACAGAATGTCGCAGTCGGGAAACCTTCGTGGAAAGGTTAAATTAGTACATGTAGATGCTTACGTAGGCGTCGTAAATAAAATCATGTGATTGTCGTCTCTTAATGTTTGAGTCAGCGTGTCGTTGATTCACTTTGTAGTCGTGGTGACTTGTAACTAACTAGTGGTTGAGGATGCTGTTGTTAGGGCTGAATTAAACTACATTTCCACACCCTCGTGGACGCCGGACGAGAATAATGGAACATTAGACTGGATCCTCAGCGATCATTTAGTCCAGCGTCTAATCTGTTGATGTATGGGGCCAAACTGGGTACATACCGGTACCTACTTTGCTTATTCTGACTGGGCATGGGGACGGGAATTGGCCAAGTACGTACTATCTAGCTGCAGTGGAGGACATGGAAGACTCGCGAGTGGAGGAAGTGATGGGATGGGGTAAAAGCCTTAACCATTCACAATCAATCCAACCGAGCAACTTTGTCCTTAGTTATACGGGCCCATGGGGTGGTGCAGATGTGTCCTATAGCACAGGCTCAGTTATGGATACTATCTCCATATTCTCCGGAGGGGGGGGATATCTGGTGGAGTACCCCATTTATCTCTGGAGCTCTGTACGACTCCATCATTTTAGTTAAGACGAGGATGGTATAGGTCTCCATCGAACCTTAAGAAAAGAAAAAGAGGAGCCTTGGTGTTTCCACTCTAGTCTCCCACGTGTTATGCCGAAGCCCTATCTCCTTTACGTACAGGGTCAGGTTGATGCGGGATGTGGGCTCTCCCACATCTTCTGATATGCTAGGTGATTCAATGACACTACTAATATTTCTAAATGAAGAGAAAAAAGGAGTAGCCGTATCAGATATTGATTGCGTCAAGCTATCGTTACGTGAAATTGCCTGAACGGGCCTCTGTCGCGCTTCCTATCGGTTGACTGTATGGCTCGCGAGGTTTAAGCTTCAACAAGAACGAGAGTGAGGTGACTACATGGAATTCAAAGACCGTCTCCTGAGCCCGTCTGATGTCAATGCTTCATCTAAATGGTCGTCGCGTAGTCCAGGAAAGAATACTTTTCTGCCAGAGAGTGAACGTTGGCAGCATCTATGAGTGCCCTCCTCAAATCTTTCGGCCAGTCTGTCAGATACATTAACAACTTTCTTCATACCTAGGTATGGTAGTATCTGACACAGGCTTGGAAATAGTGACCCGTGTACTCCTGCAACAACGAGATCAAGGCTGCCGGTGGTAGGTGTCGACATGCTGTTGAATAGCCTTTCGAGGGCACTCACGTCAATGGAAAAGAAATTCGTGGACAGGCTGATGGATGGATTGCACGACTTGATGTTCGTCCTATCCCGTGAGTTTAACTAAAGCGTGGCCCAGATTCTTGAGCCTCCTTTCCATTACATCGCAATCACATTGTTGTTTGCAACAATAACACTGAAAGCTGCGAGCACTTCGGCAGTCCCTGAGGGACTTTGTTTCTGGCTTACTCTCTACGAATATGGCCCAGCGTAGTTACTCCACAGTCAAAGGTCTTCACGAAGCAGATCCACCGAAATAAAGTGTGCTTTCGATGCCGAGCATATGCGACAACGTATCTTCGTATAGCTACTCTGGATGACCGGGGATTTCGGCCGTGCAATTCTCAATTTCCCTCTCGGGGTTTTCTCTGGAGTACAAAGTCTACGCATGTTCAACCACGATATGTGCCCGTAGATTGGCTTATTATGATGGCGGGGGACTTCTATCCTATGAACATGATAAAATTGAGACAATACTAAGTTTCATGGACTTCCTCGTTGAACTTCTCAAAACATACTTGAATGTAGACACCGACAGCTGTGTTACCTTCCTCGGAGCAGACATGACATGTCTCACGGCTTAGTGCCGACTTGCCCTTGAGCGAAGCTGATGATACCAGCGTTTGCACGCAACAGTAACACTGGCTCTATGAGATGTTGTCTCCCAGCTGGGATGACGTTATGCTGCCCCCATAATCGGAGGACACGAGCTCAGCCATGTTGATAGAGAAATGTTAGCTTCCTGCCCCTGTACACTCTGAATGAGACTCTTCTGTTGCGGAGCCTTTTTATCTAATGTAATCCGGATTCATCAGCATAGCGGCTTTCCGCATGGAGCATCTGCCCTAGGCATGGGCTCTCTCAATTTATCGATGTCGCATATCACGAAGCAGCAATATCCGCAAGATGGCCTCAGAATTGAACTTCGGGGGTGTTTAACGAGGGGGTAGCATATACTCATTCTGCCCAATCCAACATGTATGTTTTGAGTCTTGTTTTCATATTGACGGTGCGAGTATCGTCTCGGACCCAGTCTTTCGGGAAACGGTCAACTCGTGTCCGTCGAGGACTCCCCAGAATCAGAAATTCCGGGGGGCTAGACTTCTAGTGCTTCACAATTGCCCAGATGCCACGGTCGATAAATGTTTTGTTCATGGCCTGACCGTGAACCCATACAATACCCGGACAGCCTGGAGGCCATCCGAAACATGGTCAGCGAAGATCCTCCCAACCAAGCTCAACAGCTCGCATCCTCACGTTTGGCTATGATAGCTATCTGATGTGCTTGTCAAGCCCTAGCACTGATATACTGTTCTGTCATGCTCGTAACCTCGTCAATGATCTGGCGATAAATTAGAGCGGATGCAGAAGGGTCATCACGTTCCCTGATCTTCGTGGCCGACAGCTTTGGAGGCTTTGTGAGTAAACAAGCGCTCTTGCAATCACCGAACATATACCGATTCCCATCTTCTGAGTATATATGAGTACACCAAGACCATCATGTTCATAGGTACTGTTCATGAGGGATCATGGATGGTCGCCTAGGCAGAATTCCCAGCTCAATACTTTGGCGTGTTCAAGTCCACCAACGCACGCAAGGCTATTGGATATCCTCCAAGGAGACAGTGACTACTTGAAGCAATTTAGATTGAGTTTGCGTCTTTGGTTAGCGATCAATATGACGTGCTTCTACGAAGCGCAGAAAGCCAATGGACTCGCACTCATTGTACCTAAATCGTCCGCCAGCTTGACAGTTGATCCTGCCTACAGCATTCACGCCACTCATAGTGTAATGGTAAAATTCGCACTCAAAGATGACTTGAGACTCACAAGGGTTAAGGGCGAGTTATGCAAGTGGCAAAATGAGATCGAGAATTCACAGCAAAAACAACTAGCAAATGCCTCTTCTCTCCGAGAAAAATGGTTCCGCAAACCCTTCGACTACTTCTCAAGGCAGTAGTCATTATGTTTAGTGCAGGTGGAAATTCTCCTTATGCACTATGCATCAAGTTAGCCTGATGCTGGTAGCGAGTCTTGTTTTTTGTCCGATTGAATGTATTTGTAAAGAGCTTTTCACATACACCAGCAGGATAAATAATGTGGTATCATTTTGATTGACTGAAAAGATAAGTGTTTTGAATACATGGCTCATTTTTCCTTCGATGAAGTGCTGCTTGCACATATCATACTGCGACAATCAAATAGCATATCATCTCGACGAGTTTGAACAAACGTCGGGCGATGACAAACCAGTTCAAAATGTACTGGAGAGAGAACGATGAGAATGTAGTCATCGTGATTCCACTCTAAGATGGGTGGGTAAATGGTGAACAAGCGCTGTAAGAGTCCCAGCTGGTTCCCAATTGATAGCCTTGAAAACAAAAGGCTTCAGGTCGTTGTATTCCCCATTCGATACTTAGTCGTAGGACTTTGTAGGTATTTCTTCTTCCGTCTGTAACAGTCCCTCTGCCGTTTCCTTCATTCGCTTTACAAACTGAGCTGATCCACACTACCAACCCTCCCAGTTGCCCCTATGCGCCCACCAGCCTTCGTTACCATGCCCAGCCTGTAGAACCGTTCTTCGCCAGTTGCGCTTCTCCCGCCTATGTACCATTTTTCATGACCCAAAGCGTCTCGAAACCCGCCCGAGCCGCTAGAACTATCGCTGCCGCGACGTCGGCGGTCATGATTGTAAACGATCGGTATAGGGCCTGAGGTCGGTGATGTGGACATGGGTAGTGTACTTTCTGCTGTTGCTGTTGTAGGGGTTGTTGGCGAAGGCCGGCTATGTGACTGTGGGCGAGTCGTAGAGGGCGACGGTCTGTGATGTGGCGGATGGTGATGATGCTGATGATGATGTGATCGATGATGTGGATGGTGATGTTGTTGATTTTGTGTCGATGTCGTCGATGTCGTGGTTGGCGAATGCGCTGCTGTCGTTGCATTCTGGGATGAAGTTGAGGGTGGAGGGGACGACGACGACGACGACGACGACGATGATGTCGCCTTGGTGGCTATGGCTCGCGCACCAGAGGTGATTTGTGAAGAAGTCTGCGAACCAGCCGCGGAGGTTGCCTTGAAGGCTGATTGTGCTCTGAATGCGGCGAGGAAATTCGCCAGGAATGGGCGATTCGTCGACATTTTGGATGAATCGGAGTATGACATTCGATGCTCGCCTGCACTGAAATATTCAAGTCGAGGTCTGTGTCGTAATTGGTAGTGTTGTATCGCGCCAGGCGATGTAGTCGTGATGTCTAATCTATGAAGTTGTAGTAGTGGTCAAGGTCAGTCAGACCGAGGCTTGCAAAAACAAGAAACCAAGGCCGAGTCAAGTGTGTTGGCGGTTGACTAGTGATGGATAATAGAGCAAGTCTGATAGGCGTAAGGTTGAAGCGGATTCCCGAAGTCTCCCGCTGAGCTTTTGGCTTGTGGGGGGGCTCCGTTCTATTGGGAGGGGGAGGGGGGAGAGAAGTGACGTCGACTATTTTATATACTCTTTTGACAATATCTTGATTAATTATTTGATTCCTGTGTGTGAGCTCTGTCGTACATGAGCCCTAGCAGATTTTTTCCCTTCCTGTCGATTGTCTATAGGTTGGTGGTTGTCAATCATCTGCAGTGGTGCTTCTAGAAGTGCATTTATACAGCGTGCTTAGACTCATCCGGAAAGCCGAGACAGGATACAAGCTCCCATGGTTCGGGCACTCAGGAGCAGACTCGGAATGAATCGGTCCAGACTGTACTAGGACTGTCACCTGGTGCAGGTGATCGATGACTGTGCAGTGACTACGGTAGTCGTAGTGTGGGATGCTATTAGTATCCTCCAATCACATCTCTACCGTTCGAAAGCGTCGATATCCCCGCACCAACCGACAAAACAAGAGAAATAATGGCTTATCAATGGTATGGACTTTGCTGAATCCTTGGCAGTCAGCCGTTTTTGGTCCAAGGCTGTTTGGCAATCGATTCCTCCAGCATGCTCTTTTGCTGGGCTATCTCCGCGCGCATCGCCAAAGCCCGTCCATGGAGTGCTTTTGCCGCCAGCACAGTTGCCATGTGACTTTGCGAATAATCTTCTGTAGCACTAGGAGAACTATCGCAAGGCTCTATCACCTCGATAAGTCTCTCAAGTCTGCTTGCAAGATGCACTGCAAGTTCCTGCACCACAATAATCTCCATGGCAACAACGGTAGATGACGAGGATGGTTCATAAGAACCCATCTTGAAGCGGGCACAACGTGCCTTATGCGCCCCGAGTGCATCTGGAGAATACCGGTCTGTGTCCTGAACCATTCTGGCGTGTAACAACATTGCGTGCCATAGATCTATCAGGCGATTATGACATGAGAATAGAAGCCACAGCAGTGGAGAATTGACTAATTCTATTGACATCTCTTTTGAATCGCGAACGGTGTTTATGCTGAATTCCTTTTGTTGTTGTATCTGTTCGATCAGTGGTATGTAGATATCGGTCAATCTGTGAGTCAAGGCATAAGTTTTGCCTACTCCGAAGTTGACCTCATCATCAGAAATGACATCTTCACTTCGATCAGAGTTATTTGGTGGTATAGGTTGGGCATTCGATCCTTGTTTGTGAACCGTGAACGAAGGCAGCTGCCTTGCTAGGGATTCTAATGTGATAGACATACTTGTCAGTTGCAAGAACACATTCGGTGACTGCAATGCGTCTGGAACATCGATGCCCAAATAATAACGGTGGCTCTTCGGCCTTTGTGCTGTTTCGGATTCTAATATGCGAATCTCATCGTCGCCAATATTGCCCTCACTTGTAGTGTCTGCATAAGTGACCGATGGTAATTCATTGCCTGTACTATTCGTTGGATTCACGTCCGTTGCTAGAGGCTGAAGTTGAGATATTGAATCAAGCTCATCAATCAAAAGGTTGGTTTCAGGGACAGTCCAGTCCATAACCATACTATCAAATATGTTTTCTAACAACTGTCAGCAGTATGACTGATCAATGAAAGCTAATATGGATATACCATTGGTAACAAAATTTGGCACCGAAAGCTCGTTGCCAAAGCCCTTGTTGATGCTATCAGTAGGAGTAAGACTACTTGACGTAGTCGGCAAATGCTTCGGCCGAACCTGACCTCGCATAGAAGGACTATATGAGCAGCCAACTCCGGCCTTGGAACATCTGGCACAACTTTCGTCGTTCCTTGTCGATGACCTTGGACATTTCAATTTGAAGGAATGGCAGCGATCACAGGCTAAACGGCGTCGTAAGGGGGCTTGGTTTGTCGTTGCCATCTTGACTCTGTGATTCTATGAAGCCGCCCCTCTTGTTGCAGTAGTGTAAAAACGGATATATGCCATTGCATTCAATTGCCTTTCACGACACTCGTCACTTAGGCAAGGACAGGAAGACGCAAGACAAAACGAAGCTGGCTTTTCGAATGTCGAACATTGTATCAGCCTATCGGATCACGTGATGCAATAAGCAATGGCCATTCCCAAACAGGAATAGCTTTCTAATTCACCCGCGATCCCGTGATGGAGTTCCGGTTTTCGTTCGACGGCACTTCAAGATTGCTTCGCTTTCCAGACCACTTTTGATATCGTCAATTGTCGTTTAACAACGTCAAAATGGTACGTCACTCCCCTTCAGGATGATCAGGCGGAATGAAAACGGGACTGTCAAGCGGCAATGGAGAGTATTGCTCACCGGAAGCTCGGTTGATGACAGCATCGCACGTCTTGACAGTCCGCGGCAAATCTCCATGCAATTGGGGAAAGAAATTTTGAGATCTTGCAATTCATTGGTTACGATGCTAACTGCTAGTCTGGTACAGCCTGTCTACAACACCCCCCTCACCCAGAATTTGCTCAAGAGAGCTTCATACAGCCCCTCGTACCGATCTCCTTACGGACCTCAGTGAGTACATCGAAACGAACCTCCACCACGTCTCTTGGATTGGATATAGCAACACTGTGCAAAGGAGGAAAAGAATGCATGAACAACATAGACTGTGATTGTTTGATCCAATCGAAACCGACGTGGCGATCGAACGTGCAAGATGGACTGACGTTGACATCATCCTCATCAGATACACCGTCGCTACTCACTGGCATGGCATAACCCTCCCCAAGCTCACCAAGGCGTAAGTCTATACAGAATGCTTCTTTTACCAGAAATGCGGGCCTAAAGCTGATTAAATCCGTTGTAGTGGCTCTATCGCCGGCGGATTTGGTGTTGCCGCCGGTCTCTTCGCCGTCTTTTTTTTCGGTGAAGTCCCCCGTGTCAGGAAAGATATTCTCCAGAAGCTTCCTTTCTTCGATACTTACTTGGACCGCACCGTTCCTCCTGAGGATAACGTAAGTGCACTTATCATGGCGTGCTCTTGTCTTGTTCGGATATTTGCTAACTATATGCATAGCCCTTTTAAGCGCATATGTCCCCTATGAGCGAACAACATCGTCGACTGGTGAAACGAAGCGCGGGAGCAGTGTGCGAAGGGATCTAAGTTACCAATATGGCTCCGCTTCTGTAGAATACAAAACAAACATGGATAGCATATAGAACGTCAACCGCCTATTTCCTTTGTGCGATCATTGGTCCATGTCGCCGAACGGCTAATTATATAGATACGTCTACTGGAATCTACGTAGGTACATGTACATAGTGGTGTCTATGCCACATGGTGAGTCGTGACATGGTGCTCGACCAACTGGCTAGGCGCATTTAAGCTTAGGCCAGATATCAACAACCCCAGTAACCCTTTTTGGTCACTGATCGGACCACGTCCATCCCAACAGCCACACTTAACCCATGGAGGAAACTTCAAGCGTGGCACAAGACGATTGTGAGCTCTGATTTGTGCCTTGGAACGAAGCTTCTTGGCGGCCTATGATCTTATCTGTGGACATATAGTAACTATGTACGTTGGGTAACTTGGCTCTGATAACGACGCTCTTTATCTGTGGAGAAGGGGAGATCCTATCCCACACTTCATTAAGTACACTTTCTGCCAATTGAGCTGCCATTGCGAGTTAGCATTTCTCTAACTGTCGAATCAAGTCCCAGATGAGTTGCCCTGTGTTTCATCATTCATATGTCTTTGTCGATGACTACGGCCGATTACCAATTCTCCATCGACTTCCGCGATAACATGTTAAATCGCGAGGCACACCAACCATACAACCACACGATGCTCTAGCTCATCCAAGATGGTCCAACCAAAAGGACGATCTGTCCAACAGCGACTATTCCGTAGCGGCTCCCTACACATGCCATGCATGGGGTTGACGCCTTGACGTAGACTAGCACCAGAAACTTATGCTAAACCCCGAAGCTAGTCTGTGACCCTTATCTTGTGGCTGCCGGTTAGGATGGTTGTTCGCATGAACATTCCCAACGCATGCTAGCGTTGCGGAGGCGATCGAGATATATGTGATGAGATGGCTCATAGCTATCATCGACTACTTGATTATAAAGTGAGATGAATTGTCGTTTGATGGATGCTATGCACTGGTATTGTCGCATGCCGTACATATCCGCAAGCTGCATACATATGTCCTTCTAGCCGTCGACTGAGCTTTCGACTTGGAGGGTATACATTATTTTGAAATAAAACAGTAGCAAATGAGTGGAAATACAAAATGGCAGCCACCGAAGAGTCGACCGCACCAAAACTGTATCGCGACGTCGACCATGCACAAGTCACATCAGTCCTCCCCGACGGCGACGTGCCAATAACCGATCATGCACTTGCCTCCGACGATGCGGTCCTGGTAGCATTGGGTTACAAGCAGGAATTCAAGCGCGAGTTTTCTCTGTGGACAACTTTCTGCGTCAGTTTCGCGGTGTTGGGACTATTGCCGTCCTTTGCCAGCACATTGTACTATGGTATGGGATACGCAGGGACTGGTGGTATGGTCTGGGGATGGTTGATTGCCATGGTTTTCATTCAGTGCGTTGCTATGGCTATGGCGGAGCTGTGTTCTGCTATGCCGACGAGGTATGTCCTATCGTCCGCAAGGAGATGTTCAGGAGATGTCGTTTGCGTACTAAAGTACTCATTTGTATAGTGGTGGTCTATACTATGCAGCAGCAGTTCTCGCACCCCCCGGCTACGGCCCCTTTGCGGCCTGGATCACAGGCTGGTCGAACTGGATTGGACAAGTGACCGCGGCTCCCTCAGTCGACTATGCACTGGCTGCCATGATCCTCGCTGCAGGCAGTATTGCAAACCCGGATTACGTGCCCACGAACTGGCAGACGTATCTTCTCACCGTGCTCATTCTCATCATCCACACCGTGATCAGCAGTATGCCCACTAAATGGATCGCAACATTCAACTCGTGGGGTTCAACATTCAACATCATCGCACTAGTCATTACCATCATAACTATTCCGGCAGCGACGAATAACAGTCCCAAGTTCACCTCAGCAGCCGATGTCTGGGGCACAATTTACAACGGCACCGACTACCCAGACGGCGTGGCGATCCTCATGTCTTTTGTAGGCGTCATCTGGACCATGTCAGGCTACGACTCCCCCTTCCATCTCTCGGAAGAATGTTCCAACGCCAATATCGCGTCTCCACGTGCCATCACAATGACATCCGCAATCGGTGGTCTGTTAGGCTGGTTCCTTCAGCTCGTCGTCGCCTACACCGTGACCGACATTGACTCTGTAATCGGTTCTGACCTTGGCCAACCATGGGCTTCGTATCTGCTCCAAGTCTTGCCTCAAAAGACAGCCATGGCAATCCTTGCATTGACAATCGTCTGCGGCTTCTCCATGGGCCAGGGATGTATGATCGCCGCCTCTCGCGTTACGTACGCCTACGCCCGCGACGACTGTTTCCCACTCTCCGGCCTGTGGAAACAAGTGAACACCCGTTCGCAAACACCCATCAACGCGGTCATCCTCAACGGCGTGCTCGGCATCCTCATGTGTCTTCTCATTTTTGGCGGCACGGTCGCAATCGGCGCTCTGTTCAGTATCGGCGCGATCGCGCAGTTCATTGCCTTTGCAATCCCCATCGCGATCCGCGTATTCATTGTCGGTGATAGATTCAAGCCCGGTCCCTGGAATTTAGGTAAAATGAGTAAACCCATCGGTGCCACGGGCGCAAGTTTCGTCTTGCTCATGTTACCCATCCTGTGTCTGCCGAGTGTGACGGGTAATGATTTGACGGCTGATTTGATGAATTGGACATGTCTGGTCTATGGAGCGCCCATGTTGGCGGTTTCGATTTGGTGGGTGGTCGATGCGAAAAACTGGTTCAAGGGCCCCAAGGTTAATGTTGAGCATTCTTTGTATGGAGTCCAAGATGTTGCGGGTGTGCCTCCTCAGGATGAGGCTGAGAAGGAGGATGATGCTGCTATTGTCTCCAAGGATGATAGTAAAGATGTCGTTGCTTAAGGATCAGTGTAGGTTCAGATGAGGGAGGAGTGAAGAACTTTCCTTGTATATAGTCATACGTGATACCATCATAATCAATTATCGTTGCAATTTCCATCCCAGACTGAATCCGAAAGAAATGAAGGAAAGAGATCATCATTCAATATCTAGTGATCGAAAATGCCCAAGCGCAAAGAACTTGAATACAATCAAAAAGCATAGTACACAAAGGATTCTTATAGTAGAATAGAAAAGTTACATAATAAACAGATAGAAAACGAAATACACCACGTATAATTCGTCATTAATCAGTCCACCTTGCCAGCTGATCCTCCATTCAACAAACCTTCTTTATTGTCAAGACGGAAGAAACCACCACCAGAAGTACCGCCAGTACCAGCTCCGTATCCGAGGATACCGCCACCGGTAGTACCTCCATATCCTGACGCTCCTCGTCGCAGGACTCTCCTACGATGTGCGATGTATGCGGCGATGGAGCTGATGACGAGAATGATGGCTGACCATATAGGATGGTTGGTGATGAAGGACTTCGTATGGAAGAAGGTGGCTTCAAAAAAGCCGATTGTGGATCTGGATCGGAGCTTGGGTGGGTCGCTAATCACCAAGGGGATGGTCTCGAGAATTGAGGTTCGGGATGGCATGATGTTGGCACCACTGCTGGTGGAGTCCCAGTAGCGACGGTTCTGTATACATGTTAGTAAAGAGACAGTCAGTACACGAAGTTTTGATCACTTACATCTTCATCATTAATGATGACTCGCTCACCGTCCTTTACATCAATTCCGTAGGTAGTACGCAGCCAGCGGTCCCAGAAGTCGCCATCAACCCAGGCAAAAGCGACTTGCTTCTTGTCTTCTTCCCGGATGTTTATATGCATGCTCTTTGCATTGCGCAAAGCTCGCTGGTCATCACGATCCTCGGCTTCTTCGATGCGCAACTGCTTGGAGTCTCGGAGCTCCTGTCTCTCTAGACGAAACAGCTGCGTTTGCTTATCCATCCATTCTAAAGCAGCGTTCTTCAGTTCAGCCTGACCGAGTCTGAACTCATCAGATCGCTTGTGGCTAAGAATACCGAGAACCACGTATTTGTTCTGCATAATCTCCTTAGCGTTGGAAGCAGTTAGCTCCGGTACGATTGGAAGCCAGTGGCTGCGCATCCATTCCAAGACACGAGGGTTGTCTCTCATGTCATACGGAGCCAAAGCATTAAAGTATGTTGGCCTTCCGTCTCTGACGACAAGCAAGCGTGGCCACGTAGAAATCTTGAATCTGTCTGCAAGAATTTCACTATCGGTTTTGACCAATCGAGCATGTCCAACTAAAGGTAGGGCCAGCTGCTCCAAGGCTGCAAAGTCCTCAGAAGTGGTGGCTTTGTCAAAAAAGTAAAGGAAGATGACGTCGCCAGTTTCCTCCATTTCCTTGAACGTCGATGCATCAACATACTTAACACCAGCGCCAGTGTCTACTGCTGTTTGAGCGTAGCTGATCAGATCACCAACTCCGCGAAGACCCTCGTATTCAACTTTTTCTCCGCCTTTGAAAAAGAACATGGTCGGGTACCCTTTGACGCCGGCATCTTTGCAAAGTCGCTTCTCAACATCGCAGTTGACTTCGCCAACATTGAGCTTGCCCTTCATCTCTTTGGCCATTGTCAGCCAAGGAGGCGCTAGAGCTTGACAATGATGGCACCATGGAGCATAAAACTTAACGAACCAAGGATCGCGGGTCCGTGTGACGAATTTTTGAAAGCTCTCGGCTGTTAGTGGAACTGAAGTCCCTTGAGGGTTGTAGATAATCGAAGGTTTTTCTTCAGTTGTTTTAGAGGTCTTCGGAGTCGTCTTTGCTTCCTTTACATCGGCCTCACCTGTCAGCTGGGATACTTTATCGTTATGGTTCTCAGCAGCTTTGATGCCGGCAGCGGGATCTTTGTCTTTTGCTTGGGGCACGTCTGGTTCTTCAGTAACATCAACGCTAGTCGCACCGGGTTCTGGTAGCTTGACTCCGCTGGCGGGACGAGATCCAGGTCGTATTTGCTCCAGCTTTTCTTCGATAAAATTGCTCAACCCTTGCATATCCTTTTTGCCCGCATATTGCTCGACCAGTTCACCATCATGGTAAAGTGAAAATGTAGGGAAGTACTTGATATCCAGTTGCACACAAAGATCTCGGTAGGCCAAGCAGTTCATCTCTGCGAAGTGGAAATCATAATATCCAGTGAACGAGTTCAGTGAAGATTGGGTATCCGGTGATTTGGCGGAAGAGGATGATAGAGGATCGGAGGTCTAGGACATATCAGTCTTGAGCGCAAAGAGTACATTCCGAGGCTTCTTACAAAGTAGAACTCATATAATGTTTGCCATGTCGGTGCAATAGCCTGGCAGTGCGGACAGGACGGTGAGAAGTGCTTAACAAGCCTATTGATCGCTTGTCAGGTATTTCATCGATGATAAACAAAACCACTAGAGTCGAAGACATACCAGTAGCCATCTGCGATAGTAGTCTTGAAGTTGTCTGGATTCAACTCCATCTCTGGCGGGACGTTGATGCCATTGAATATCGTACTGGTGGGCCCATCCTCAAGCTCGTCCGTTTCCTCCTGTCGCTTGTGGAGATTCGCAGCTAGGGAAGGAACTATAGCGAGCGAAAAGAGCGACCACGCCAACAGAGACGATCTCATGATGGCAGCGTCACAAGCGAGAGACTGAAAGAAAATCTTCCTGGAAAAAAAAGGATCGTCAAGGTATTCAGTGCATCTGTGTCCCAGGCGGCTGTCAAGATCGGCGCATTGATAAGGACCAACGACGTGCGTCGGTGTATGCGGGGCGAAAATGACCAGAAGGAAAGTATCAGAAGGTGCTCAAATGCTGTTCAACTATCCCACAAGGGTCGCAATCCGTGGCCAGACACGTCCAAGATGGGTGGCAGGATGATGTACAATCTGGACAAGCAATGGAGGTGGCACTCCTGGAAACTTGGAGGACGGGACGATCTGTCCCTTTTGGGTGTGGCGCCAAAGTCAGACGAGTTTATCCGCTCCGGCAGCACGACTTCCGTTAACGACGACCACCAAAGCTACCCGGCAAGAGACGCTCCGATCTATAATTGCGCCTCTCAGCTGCGGAATTGACACAGTTTCATATCTGCTGCTTAATTGCGCTCTCGAGATGAGGTCAGCTTTGAGATTATTTGCCAATGTCAAGGCAGCCCGGTACTTGGAGCCTTTTGCTCCTACCGGTCTAACCGGTCTCGTCACACACCCTAGCCCTCGTTCGACACTCATTTTCCTTTATACCCAGACACTCGAGAAGCTTAAGCAATTCCCAGAGTCTTCAGCCTATCGTCAGTCTGTAGAAGCTCTCACCCGCCACCGCCTTCAGATTGTCGAGTCCTCTAAGCCCCCCGGTTTCGACGAATGGCTCCAGCGCGTTCAAAAAGTTGTCGCTGAGAACCCCGAACAATTTGCGAGAGCCCGCCTCGCAAATGGTACCTTTGCAGGTATTCAGCAGGACGATATCCACGGCGGCACCAAGGCCATGGAATGGGACGGGGCTGTTGGACCTATTACTGAAGGACCTTTGAGAACACCGGAGGAGGTTGCCCAATGGGAAGCAATCATTGAGGATGCTAGCAAACCAGAAAGCGCTTCAGATTTTCACGAGGAGACCATCAACTGGGAGAGCGAGCCTTCATTGGAGGCAGAACAGTGCGTTATTTCTAAAGCTCGGTCGACTTCAGGTGCATTGGGCTAATCTCTAATAGGATTGCGGAAATTGAAAACAAGATTGGCGCTGGTCTAATCGAAGAAGTTATTCAAGTTGCTGAAGGCGAACTAAATCTCGTAGATGAGTTGGCCAAGGCCCAAGTGTGAGTTATTAATACTTCGAATGTGTCCGAGTCCTAGCTAATTTATGTATAGGTGGGAGGAGCTTGCCGAAAAGCCCAAGCCCGGACAATGGACTTATTTCTCTCGCGACACACATACTCCTGGAAAGCCTTGATTGCGCTAGAGATTGAGTATAGATGTATTTATAAGCTTTCATTTTCTTCAAACTAGATCGATTTCATGCCTTTCTGGTCTCCCTCGAATGTGTCAGCGATGGACTCTCAATTTGACCCATTGTCAAATCGACACATCTGCAGACAGTCGTCTATAAAATCTCTCTCCATGTGATCTGAAGCTTTGATCACGGTTCGGTGTATCTAAGTACATAGTGATTGTATCTCAATAGAACTTAGTTACGCTAAAGTTATGAAGGACCGACCGGCAAGCAACAACTGGCCCTGGGTGGGCACACTAAGCCCCTTTTAGACAGCCCACTCCGAACTGGACACATTAATGATCTCCGCGATCATAACCAGCACCGCAGCCATATCAACAAAAGCTCTGCAGCGCTATTGTCACCCAGTGTTGCCATACTTGCGATTCCAAGTCTTTACTGTACAATTCAATCAAAACTACTTATTTATCGTGGTGCCCCTCTCACTCTGAACGAGCCCGTCCTCACGGGCACACCTACACCCCTCAAAACACACCAACAAACAAGCAACATGCGGCTCGATATCAAGGTACGTTCAGTCTGCGAGCAGATTGTGTAGCTTGGACATCAAGCATTGAAGCCTTGCATATACTTGAAATTCACTCTGTGAAAAAGACTGACTCAATTGTTGTCACAGCGACAACTCTTTGCTCGCTCAGAGCGAGTAAAGGGTATTGACTTTCACCCAACAGAGCCATGGGTAAGTGAGCCCTCTGATTTCAATTGATCACTGCTGATACATCTACAGATTCTGACTACGCTCTATAGCGGTAAGTACCAACTTCAGAGAGAAGAGAAGAGCCGATTTCGATACTGATCATTCCAGGACACGTCTACATCTGGTCCTATGAAACCCAGGTATGACACTTTGCTTCTCGAAACATCGCATTGACCTTATTGACTAACAATGATTTTGATCTGTTAGTCGATTATCAAAACCTTTGAACTCACCGATGTCCCCGTCCGCGCTGGTCGTTTCATCGCGCGAAAGAATTGGATCGTCTGCGGTAGCGATGATTTCCAATTGCGAGTTTACAACTACAATACATCAGAGAAAATCACATCATTCGAGGCGCATCCTGACTACATCCGATCGATCGTCGTTCACCCTACTCAGCCCTTCGTCCTTACGGCGTCTGATGACATGACCATTAAGCTATGGGATTGGGATAAAGGTTGGAAATGTGTGCAGGTCTTCGAGGGCCATAGCCACTATGTAATGGGGCTTGCTATCAACCCAAAGGACACCAACACATTTGCATCTGCCTGTTTAGATCGGACAGTCAAGATCTGGAATCTTGGTTCGGGACATGCAAACTACACTCTTGAAGCTCACGGTATGCATATTCATTTTCGCTGGAAGTGGAAAGATCAGCACTAACGAACATGTAGAAACGAAAGGTGTGAACAGTGTGGATTACTATGGACAAGCTGACAAGCCGTACCTATTGACAACCTCCGACGATAAGACCGTCAAAGTGTGGGACTACACCACCAAGGCATTGATCGCGACCCTGGAAGGACATACGAGCAATGTCTCCTTTGCCTGCTACCACCCAGAGCTTCCCGTCATTATTTCTGGTTCAGAAGACGGCACTGTCAAAGTTTGGCACGCTAACACATACAGATTGGAGCAATCGCTCAATTATGGACTCGAGCGAGCATGGTGTGTCAGCTACCAGAGGGGCCGACAGGGTATCGCGATGGGTTTCGATGATGGCGCTGTTGTCGTTAAGATGGGTAGAGAGGAGCCAGCTGTTTCCATGGACGGTTCTGGAAAGGTCATTTATTCACGACACACCGAGGTCGTCTCGACAGTTATTAGAGGAGACGACTTGAAGGACGGCCAACCTCTCGCTTTGCCTACCAAAGACTTGGGCTCGTGCGAAATCTATCCTCAAACCCTTGCTCATTCACCAAACGGCCGTTTCGTTTCCGTGTGCGGTGACGGTGAATATATTATCTATACAGCGCTTGCATGGCGTAACAAGGCTTTTGGGCAAGCTTTGGATTTCGCATGGGGCTCTAGGGAGAACAGTAACGACTATGCTATCCGCGAATCTGCAACAAGCGTCAAAATTTTCAAGAACTTCAAGGAGCAAAAGGAAGGATTAGATGTTGGTTTCCAAGCCGAGGGTCTCTCTGGAGGTGTTCTTCTAGGTGTCAAGGGGCAGGGAGGTATTGGTTTGTTTGACTGGGAGACCGGCAACCTAGTCCGGCGTATTGAGGTTGAGCCACGCGAGGCAGGTTTCACCAAACATTGTCATTTGATCTTGAAAGCTAACGGTCACAGGTTTACTGGTCTGAATCTGGCGAGCTCGTCGCTCTTGCCTGCGAGGATACATGCTATATTCTCCGCTTCTCTCGAGAGAACTACGTCAACGGCCTAAATGCTGGAGAAGCCGACGAAGATGGCGTGGAATCTGCATTCGAGGTCGTCACTGATATCAGCGAGACTGTCCGAACAGGTGAATGGGTCGGCGATTGCTTTATCTACACAAACTCAACCAACCGGCTGAACTACTTGGTGGGTGACCAGACATACACTATCTCACACTTCGACCAGGCCATGTATATTCTCGGCTACTTGCCTCGTGATGGACGTGTGTATCTTGCCGATAAGGATGTCGGGGTTGTGTCTTTTGCGCTTTCATTGTCAGTGGTAGAGTACCAAACCTTGGTTCTCCGAGGCGATATGGACTCTGCAGCTGAGCTGCTCGCGGACATTCCACGCGATCAAATGAATAAGATCGCTCGTTTCTTAGAAGGACAAGGATTCAAGGAGCTCGCTCTTGAGGTCTCACCAGACTCTGAGCACCGCTTCGATCTCGCTCTTTCTCTCAGCCGTCTTGATATCGCCCTCGAACTCGCCCGCGAAGCTGACGTCGAGCACAAATGGAAGACTGTCGGTGACGCAGCCCTGACCGCCTGGGACCTTAGCCTTGCGCAAGAATGTTTTACACACGCCAAGGACCTCGGTTCACTCCTCCTCCTCTACACCTCCAGCCGTAACACAGAAGGACTCCGCTCGCTCGCCGACCAAGCGTCAGTCGCCGGCCTACACAACGTCGCTTTCTCTGCCCTCTGGACCATTGGCGACATCGACGCTTGTATTGACCTCTTAGTCTCAACCAACCGTATCGCCGAAGCCGTCCTCTTCGCACAAACCTACAAACCTTCCAAAACGCCCAAATTAGTCCTCCAATGGAAAGAATACTTGGAGCAGTCCGGTAAGGCCAAGGTTGCCCGTCTTATTGGTGTACCCCCCGGTGCCGAGGGCGTCGACGCTGATGATGACCTCTTTCCCGAATGGGACGAGTACCTACGACTTGAGAAGGAGGGACCGCCAGAGCCACCATCATCAGAGTCTCTGATCGATATCGATGCTGAGAATGGCGAAGCTGAGACGGCAATCAATGGAGGCGCAGAGGTTGAAGCCGAAGCGTAAAAATTAGATTAATATCTTTTCTTTTCTTTCCCTTTCTATATTCTGTCAATTGATCACTTTTACAAATGAGTTATGGAGTGTATGTATGCCTTGAATGGCCCGGGCCTACTTGAACATTATCAGTCATACCAAAACAGTAGCGTAATTATGCTATGCCATGATCCCAGCTTATGTTCCATGTTGCCTGGTGGCCTGTATAGGCAAGCTTCAGTATGAACAATTACACTGCGTCACCCACGCACATCTTCTGATGTCCGACAATGTATTGGGTAGCGCGTAGTGAGAGAGCAAAAGAGGCTGAGGTGCCAGAGCGTGGCAGACATTCCTGAGCCCTCATCCCCAGCCCTAAGTGGGTCCCGCCTTCTCGTCGATGGCTGGGGATATCTATTCTCATTGGACCGGATTAGTGCCGATATACCCCATTATACATCTTGAGCCAATCATACATCTCTATTTTGTCGACAGCATACCTCCCCCAGGCTGGAAGAGTTTCGTTCTCAATATACAGCATGCAGGACGTTGAACCAATCTCGGTTGCTCGAGGTTTCTGATAAGTACCTTTAGCCTAATTGAAGGATCTAACATGTTCCAGATTCGGACGTTCTTGTCATTGACAATGCTGGCTGTTTCTGTTGACGACTTCGGATCGATGCAATAAAATGCTGCCAGTGCCACACTTGGACAATTTTCTCTTTACCTTACTAGCTTGGTGGTCAATTTTGCTTTTACTATACACGATAGCTTGACCATATCTTCTGAATTTCTCCACCGGCTTGACTATTCCACAGCAATATCGACAGTCGTTGGACCGTCCTACGCTCAGCTGCTTGGTTAACCAGGCAAAATGATCTTCACACTGAATACGATCTCCAAGGTCTTTGCCTTGATATCGTTTATTCTCAGTATGCTCTGCCTGTTTGCTGGGTCTCAGAAATCAGTCTTGCAGCATGCGAGTGTCATGTTGGTCAGTTCTCATTGATAGCGACTCCTTTGAAAGGATTGAAAACTGACACTGGACTTTCCATGAACAGCTTGATACGTCGGCATCTCAGCCAATTTCATCTATTCAATCAGCTATGAACAGCACGACAGCTGATTTGGGCCTAAAAGACTTCTACGCCATACACGTTTTGACATACTGTGAAGGAAATTTCAAGAACGGCGGCGAGGGTGGACTGAACGTTACAAGTTGCTCAAAACGCAAAGCACCATTTGCATTCGATCCGACGAAAGTCTTTTCTGCTACTTTCAAGACTGGATTTAACATATCGGACATCAACTGGCCGGACAGTATCAACGATGACTTTGAAGTCATGGAAATGACTACCAAAGCCATGTCAGTGCTATACATTATTGGAGTGATGGCGACGGGAGTCGCGTTTCTCATGGAAATCCTACTGACGCAAGCTGGGGGAAAGCCTTCCATGTTTGCGCATTTGTTCTTTGTTGTGGTATGTCAACCATTCGAAGTCATCTGACACAATACGAAGTCTAACATCATTGCGTGTAGCTCAGCTTTGTTTGTCTCGGGGTTTCATCCTCCGTAGCGTCAGTGATTGCTGTTCAATTCGTGAACCTCATCAACCGGCACGGTCAAGAGTTTGGGATAGTCGCAAAAGGGGGCAGCAGATTCCTTGGCATGACATGGTCTGCTGTTGTGCTCTCGTTTCTCACGATTGTTGTCAGTGTCATTACGTTACCTGCCTCCGGCGGTTCTGTCGTCTCCGAGAAGGAAATCGATGATGTGTAGATAGAAGTCTCCTTGTAGATTATGTTTATATGTGAATATCTTTGACTCCAACAATCTTGCACGCGTACTCGGCTCAATATGCCATGAAGCACTCTGAGAAATCAGTAGAACGTAAATCCTTGTAGGAATGAATTATGCATTAGATACACAACTCGACCAGCTAACGCGATAATAATCGGAATGGTGATGGTACTGCGGGTGTACGCATCATGGCCCAGATTTGTTTGTTACTGGTTGATAATGGCACACCGGTGAACTGAGTGATTTTGCCTGTTAGCTTACGTATCATTTGAGGTATTTATTTGCGGTAATTCGTTGTGCCACCGAAGTTCGCAAAGATTGGAGCTAACTCGACATCGTTCCGAGTCTACATCTCATTCGTAACCGATGGTAGGTGGGTTGTAACAGGAACTAAACATCTGGGTAGGATTGCTGGGACAATGTATCGCTGGTTCCGCGGCAACCATTGAGTAGTGGATGGACTGGATTCATTCCGCTTCCATCTTCCATGTAACCTGCACGTCACGGCTCAAATTAACCTCAGGGGTGACCCTTGGTCGGCAGCTGAGGTCGTTCAACGAAGAAAGGTGTTTAGCAGTGTCCGAATAAGAGGCCGGCACTCTCACCAACAAGGGTAGAAAATAGAGTCAGGTATACTGTGCTCCGTAGATAACAGCAAGCCCCGCCCCCGCAATCTCCCGATAATTGTGCGCAGCAAACGAACAATTGCCCATCCTGTCCTGGCGATTTTGTGTCTACTTTTCTCTGTTGTATCGCAGGGTCGGACTACTCTAGTCCTTGGCGGGCACGGTTGACCGTTCTGATTCGCATGTGAAACTTTCACCGAGGGGATACCAATCGATGGAGAGGATCCGGGCGTCTCGCGCAGGGAATGATGACTGGTTTTGTCGGGATATCGCTTCTGAAAAGGAGTATCGTAGTGATCAAACGAGTGTGAAGTCAAGTATAGGTACGGAGATTGAGTGTAGAAGTACTAATGAACGAAGTTGTAACTACCATGCATTGTACTATAAGGAAAGAGCTAATGTGGTTGGTGGAGAGGGCAAACAAGGCAATGACGGAAGGCCCCGCGATGACATCGTTTTCCGTTTGGCAGGCGCAAGCAAAGGCCTGGAGGAAGGAACGTCCTGGGGCAAGCTTTGTGTCACTTGGGTTGCCCCTCCTTCCTTTTCCATAAACAACCTCAAATTTCGTCCCCTCTCATTTCTTCTTCTTTTTCTTCTTTCATCAACCTTCACCTCTGCATGCACCTCTCTGCATAGCTTCTGCGAGCTTCATCGACCAATCTTACCACAGAAGAGCTTCTCCTCTCTCTCCACACTTCATTCTTTTCCACCTGTAACACGCGCATTAGCTCGGTTCATCACTTCCCAACATGGGTAAAAAGGCAATTCAGTTCGGTGGCGGCAACATTGGCCGTGGCTTCGTCGCTGAGTTCCTGCATGAGTCTGGCTACGAGGTAGTCTTTGTCGATGTCGTGGACAAAGTCATCGACTCGTTGACCAATAACAAGACCTACGAGGTCACTGAGATCAGCGAAGAGGGCGAGAAGACCAAGACCATCACCAACTACCGTGCTCTGAACTCCAAGACTCAAGAAGCAGAGGTCGTCAAGGAAATTGCTACTGCTGACGTCGTGACTTGTGCCGTCGGACCAAATATTCTCAAGTTCATTGCTCCCGTCATTGCTAAGGGTATTGACGCTCGTGAAGAGGGACGCCCCCTTGCTGTCATCGCTTGCGAAAATGCCATCAACGCAACCGATGCTCTGCGCGGTCACATTGAAGAACACCTCGACAAGTCTCGTCTCGATACTCTTCCCAAGCGTGCTCGTTTCGCCAACTCGGCCATCGACCGTATCGTCCCTACCCAACCCGAACACGCAGGTCTCAACGTCCGTATTGAAAAGTACTACGAGTGGGTGGTCGAACAGACTCCATTTGGCGAATATGGTCATCCAGACATTTCTGCCATCCACTGGGTTGACCATCTCGAGCCTTACATTGAGCGCAAGCTTTTCACTGTCAATACTGGTCATGCGACTGCCGCCTACTATGGCTACAAGGCCGGCAAAAAGACTATTCATGATGCTCTAGCCGACGAGACCATTCGCAAGGCTGTCCACGCAGCTTTGGATGAGACTGCAGCCTTAATTGTCAGCAAGCATGAGATTACTGATGAGGAGCAGAAGGAATACGTGGACAAAATTGTCGAGCGTATCTCCAACCACTATCTTGAGGACGTCGTCGAGCGTGTCGGTCGTGCCCCGTTGCGCAAGCTTTCTCGCAAGGAGCGATTCATCGGACCAGCCGCCCAACTCGCTGAGCGCGGCATGAAATTCGACGCCCTTCTCGGATCCGTTGAAAAAGCTTTGCAGTTCCAGAATGTCGAAGGAGATGATGAGAGCAAAGAACTTGCCAAGATTCTTCAAGAAAAATCCGCTGCTGAGGCTACTCAGCAACTCACCGGCCTGGAAACCGATCATCCTCTCTATCAGCCTGTTCTTAAGGTTGTTGAGAAGGTTCAATCAGAGTCAAAGTAGGATGCTCCTCCCTAGGTCAGCGGCGAGTTCTTTTCCGCAATGTCATATTTTTTAATTGAATGAGCACGTTCCTGATATGTGGAGGACAGACCGCAGGCCCGAATTTGAGGGAAGATAATGAAAATGTGGAGTCTTCGAAACAGAAGCATCCATACACGAATCCCTACGGGATACGGTTCATGCCATTAATGAGATCATGTTTTATCTCGCAGTGACCAGCTCCATTAGGTCTTACGATGTTGCCGCATACTTGCGTGCTTTGTGTGTTAGCAAAATTCATCAGCCAAGTGCTGTCTAAATTAATAATATTCATCACCAACTGAGGTGACTTAAAAATATCCTTCCATGTTTTGATGCAAAGGGCTAGATTCCTTCTAAGAAGGGTGCTCGGAGACAAAACTGTCAGCCAGACTTTACGCTCATAGCATTGCTATGTAGAGCTATCATCGTAGTAACTCCCCACCATCAGGATCTATATGAGAGGGACTTCGTCTCTCTTGATTCATATATATCCTAAAAAATGTCTACCTCGCCTCGTGTATGAGCTGAAGTAAATGTGACAAGGAAAAAATTCATGTCACAAACTATCCAACAATGTTATTCTTGCTCCATCACGATCCCGGTAATGTGTATGTTGGCCTATATCTCTAATAAGCAAGTCGGCAATAGCAGCAATGGCATGGCCTGTCTCATCTGCGGCGCAATCGCCGCAACTTACCAGATAGAATTTCTCACCAGAAATGACTATGCGAACACTCGATCGTTTCAAGGCATTCTCCGTGCTTTCCTTCGAAAAGAAAAGCCTTACACAGAAACAACCCTGCCGTTCTGAGAGGATACGAAGCTGTCTACGAATAGAGCATCGAAAGAGGGTCGTGGGTTCAAGAGGAGAATTTTGACCCGACCCTAATTTATGTCTATAATTTCTTCAAAAAGAAGGAAAAGAAAACATAAGAGATTTTTGCGACATCCGAATTAGTGGCTGGGAGATAGATGATTAGTAGAGGCACTCAGCAAATGTTTCGGTTGATAGCGGGAAGCGGGCCCGCCTATTAAGCTCCAAAGTTATCTTATCTGATCATCCTCAATCTCCCGCCTGATTTACTGTGCCCCTCGGTACTCGCTGAACAGGGTACTCACTCCTATAGATTCATCTGAAGGCTATTCCAACATCTACTAACGCGATGACCGTCGAAATAATTCCCAAAAGCCCATCTGTTTCGGAATCAGGGAGCATCAATGTTGTACGAAACGATGCCCGATTCCGGCGACTAGGGTGGAAACGCATGACTATCGTCGCGATAGTCGAAGCGATCGCCCTCGGAAGCCTGGGCCTACCTTATGCATTCGCAACTCTTGGGATGGTGGCAGGAGTAATCCTAACGATCGGGGTTGGTCTCGTTGCAATGTACGCTGCGCACAACGTTGGACAGGTCAAGCTCAAGTATCCACAAATCAGCCACTATGCAGACGTCGGTCCACTCCTGCTTGGGCGTACCGGTGGATACATTTTTATAGGAAGTTTTGTGACTTTGCTTGTTTTTGTGGTTGGGTCGCACTGCTTGACGGGCGCGATCGCTTTCCGGACAATTAGCGACAGCGATATGTGTTCAGTGGCTTTCAGCGTCATGTCTGCCGTGATCTTAATGTTGCTGGCCACTCCGCCGTCATTTGCGGAAATTGGACTATTGGGGTATATTGATTTTGCCTCGATCATTACGGCTATAGGTACTACTATTATCGTGACTGGAATTCAGAAGTCGAATGGCTCCAGATCTCTGATGCCAGATTACGAGCCCTGGTCTGCGTGGCCGAAGCCTGGCACGAGCTTTTCAGCTGCGATTGTCGCAGTCAATAGTATTGTCTTTGCATATTCGTTTGCTGGCTGTCTTCCCTCGTTCATGGATGATATGCACACTCCCGAGGAGTATGTCAAATCACTTTGGTGGCTCGGGGGAGTTCAAATTATCGTGTATACGTTGACAGGCTCACTCATCTATTCTTTCGTGGGCCAAGAAGTCGAATCCCCTGCTTTATTATCTGCTGGTCCTCTTTTCTCACGGGTAGTATTTGGAATCGCTCTTCCAGTCATCTTTATATCAGGCTCTATAAATACCACAGTCGTCTGTCGATATCTCCATGGAAAGCTGTACCGGAATTCACCCAATCGCCTGATCGACACTGTCAGGGGATGGGTCTCTTGGCTTGGTCTTGTTTTTGTGACTACGGTTCTGGGCTGGATCATCGCGCAAGCGATTCCCATCTTCTCAGACTTGTTATCGATTATGTCCTCTCTATTTGTTTCCGGCTTGTCGTTCTACTTTCCGCCGGTCATGTGGTATGTTCTCTTGCGGGAGGGCGAATGGTACGAAAAGCGTAATATAAAGATTGCGATATGCAATGGTGTGGTATTTTTGGTGGGTATCATTGTTTTTGGCTGTGGAACTTACTCCAGTATTGCTGCATTGGTACATCTTCCTGAGCCCCTATCTACTCCTATATGCTAACTCTGCACTCTGTAGATTGATAGAGTAGGCTCCGGAACAGTGAGCAAGCCTTTCACATGTTCCAGCCATTAGCCTCTACAGAGGACCTTGATTTGTCCCTAGTAACCCGGACGCGTGTGTCCAAGGGACTACTGGGTCATTTGTCGACCGAATCTCGTTGGGTTCAGACGATTACTAGAATCAGAACGTTGCTCTTACTTCATAGAAACTAGAACAGACTGCGTCTCCTCAAATTGTTAAAACCTTATAGAACGATCGCCCACGGCTCTCGCTCCTTTCCCAAAAACCATCAAAATGTCCATCCCTTCCTGTCTCGCAAGTTGTGCGTGAACTTTAACGAGAAGTGTCAGAAGTTCCCTAAGAATGAATGCTGAGAGAATCCATGACTTTTACTTCCTTGCGACGTATTGGCCTAGCCCAGTGAGGAAAGAACCAGTACTGGGATTCGATAGATTCGACTTTTGCTCTTTATAATGCCGCACAGTTAACGATCTAGGGGGTGAACGTTGTTTATGTTCTGGTTACTTCGATAGGTGCGGCAGCAAGGGAGAATTTGCCGGGCTGTTTGCTGGGAAAAGTGATGCTAATGGCTTGATTGTCGAAGGCACGCAAAAGGCGGTTGCTGGTATAGATTGGTGGCAAGATAATCGTGCTCGGATCGATTACGATAGACATGAGAACTGAGCTAGTGTGACTGAAAAACTGTACTGGGGTCATAATAATATCTGGTATAGCCGCTTCGAACAACAAGTATTCTGCTGTATGACAGAACCAAAACATAGAAAAACGAGGAGATATCATTAAGGTCCATGATCATGTGATATAGGGATTTTTTGAGCCAATGATGCTTGTTCAGCCCTTCACGATCCAGCCGCTATGTACCATAAAATCAAATATCCGGCCGGCTTTTGCAGCGTCGATCTATTCTCGAGTTAATTTTGACGGTATCTGTGTTGACGATGAATGCATACCTTGCAGATAGTTCGAGCATCTTTCTTCTTCAGCGTGCCGTTTTGTTTCATTGCTTCTTTCAATAAAGCTTCTTTAATGACGAGATACGGTTTGGGTTGCACGTGGACCGCATTGCAAAGCTCAACTTCTTCTTTGGTCAAAAGATGAAGGTCAGGGGCCCCCTCGTTCTCCAGCTTCCATTGATTCATCCCATTCACTGGTTGCACGACGTATCTCGTCTTCGTTACAGGTTGGGGTGTACTTAATCCATCGCCATTAGCAGCAAAGGCAAGATCAAAATCGTTGAGTGGTTCATTCGCTTCGGGTGCCGCAGGTTTCGCAGGTTTCTGGAATCGCAGGGGCAGTTCCGGCGTAGTGAGTAAACTTGCTTGAGATGGTCCCTCGGGTTGTTGGATCTGTTTTGAAGGACGAGTGGATGTAGCGAATCGATCAAACGAGCCTTGCGGGATCGCTCTTTGAGCTCTTGACTGCTTCTCTTGTTCATACTTCTCCCCACTCTTCAGATCGGTAATGCCGTACTGGCGCCACTCTTGCAGCTGTGCTATCGCCAGTCGCAAGTTGTGCTCATACTCAAGACCTTTACTAAACTCTTCAAAGTCTTCATGGTTCATCATGCGAGCAAATGGCTTCGCCTTGTTCAACACTTCCTTTTCTTCTTTCGTGCGTTTCTTCTCCTGGGCGATGTTTTTGCGATATTCGAGTAAATTGTGCTCAAATAGGATCTTCTTTCTTTCGGTTCGCTGTGTCAATCGCGAATTGTAGATCTCCATCACAGTCATCTTCAGCTCCATCTCAGGCTCCATCTCTCCATTTGGATTGAGGCCATTTCCTGGTTCAAATTGCATATGCTGCACAGCTTCTTCTGCCTCGTTGCAGAATTCGGTTTCAAACTCCAGACGTCCAGGCATGTAACCCTGTACTTCGTGACATGACGGTACACTGGCGGTTGGTTTCTGCTTCGGCGTGGCGGGTGGTGCCGTCTTAGCAGCTTCCTTGCGCTCTTCGATGCGCCGCTTCTTACGAGACTGAAATTCCTCTTTGGATATTTCATCTTGAAGCGTTCTGTCTTCTGGGTCGGCGCGAGCTGGCAAAGGAAAGTTTGGACTGTTGATATACGTATCGATATAGTGATCGCGGACCTCTTCTTTCGACCGGTAGCCTCCGACATGGTCTGCAATGTCGGCCCATGAACCCAGTCCGTAAATTTCGGCACCCTCAAGGAGGAGAAGCTCTTCATCGGCACCCCAGTCTTCTGTGTAAATTGGTACAGAGTTTTGCTCAATCACGTGGAACGGATGTGTCCGAGGGTCATGGGTCTTGGAAGATTCGCCGGCTGCAAAGCAAGGCACGCATAGATCGTATTCAGGACAGGATGGATGGGCGCATGATATCCGTACCTGAATAGCTCGTCAGCATAACAGCATTCTGCCCAGCGTAGAGAGATTCACTACATACCGTCGACGTGATGTCTACAGAGCAGACATCGCAATGGTATTTGGTACCGCCGTCCGTACCGCGCGTGGCGGTTTTCTTCCGGATTACGCCCATAGATTGGTCGCTTGTCTCATCCTCCGCCTTGTCCGGGTCCGTGTCGGAAATTTTCGTGTGCCCTCCAGAGAATGGAGAGGCGGTATCAATTCAGGACGGGGGTTGTTGTTAAAGCGAGTCTGGGGACGGTTTAGTTGATACCAACTGACCGATCTCCGCGTTTAAGTGGAGTTGCGATAGCCAGGTACGGGAATGCAGGCGGTGGCGAATGATATGAGTGAGGGTTGGGTGATAGAGTAGTCAGGGCCGTAGGGAGTGATTCAATGAAGTCTAATGATTGTTGCTTTGGATAGCGTAAGTTATCGGTATCGTTGAGTCTAGGGACGACGTTGAGCTCAGGTTGTAGTCATGGAGATGCGATTGGGTAAGCGCGACATCGGCAGGCGCAAACCATAACTAAACGCCCTTGGCCCTTGCGTCTTGAGATCATGTGATAGGCACGTGACTGTCTATATCGCCAAGGCGGATATTCACTATTCGGGCATAGTCGATCGTCGTCTGATTGTGGCTGTGGCTGTGTCTGCGCAGCCTCAAGGTGGCATGTAATCAATTTGAGACTCATTATGCCCGTCATAGGGGTTTCAGTATTTCGATTACAGTCTTACGGATATTTAGATACAAAGTCTCGGACCAAACCTCATCTTTGACTTCCTCAAAAAGCTGGAAGTAGACGGCGAGTAAGCTGGCCACGTCCGGAGTAACTTAGACGGTTACCCCTCATTCGGACTGAATTGACCTTCTCACCGACTCGCCCCGCCTTCCGCAACAGCCTGAACCTCCAGGCATCCTGCTGCCCCTGGAGTTATGCTTAGGCCAGCTTATGGCAGTGCTTTGTAATAAAACGTTAGTGCATACATAGCCCAATAACCACTTCCCCCCCCCCAACACCTTGACTTTGTGTTTTGCTCTCGCAACTGAGTCCACCCCTTCCGACTTTACTTCGTTATTCGAACGACCTTGAAAGGATACTACTCACTGTGTCGAGTGTCAACTCGACTTTGCACCTTCTGTCCGTTCTTCGTTGTCGAAAACAACGCTCAGCATCGGTGTTGTGTCGCTTATCGCTGTTGGGTGTGTGGCTGATCGGCAACCGTTGTTTTCCATTGGTACCCCAGCGCCATCGACAATTGGCAGCACTCCATTCTCAGCTCTGATCAGAAAGACTCCTTTGCAAGGAAGCACCTGTTCTTGTTTGGCATTCGGATACAGTCGAGCCAGACGTCATGTCGTGGAAACTCACAAAGAGTATGACTTCCTGTGACGACAAACGGTCGATCATTTGACATACAACTCACAGCATCGGTTGCTAACATCGGATAGAACTAAAGGAAACGCATCTCGCGCCTCTCGCGAATCTTGGTCGCTCATCATCGACTTCAACTATCAAGGGCGAACCCGCCGAAGAGACCACCCCGGTGCCATCGCAACGACCTACTATAACATCACAAGTTTCCAATGGAATTGGTATGGCTCTTTTTGGTAAGGTGATAAAGCAGCTGCTGACATATCTGTGTTAGTCGATTCCGAGGCTTTGGTCTCACCTCCAGTCGCTGCGGTCAAACCCGGTATATTGATAGTGACTCTTCACGAAGGAAAGGGATTCTCGCTATCCCCTCATTACCAACAAATACTCAGTTCTCATTATCAGAACCCGAACGCACCCATCCGCCCAAATTCCTCCTCATCGCATTCTGCGCAGACTGCAGGATCTTACACACCAACCGCTCGCCCTCAGTCTACTAGTAGTGGCATAAACGCCGCGCCTACAATCCACGGCCGCTACCTGACCAAGTATCTACCATATGCACTTCTCGACTTTGATAAGAATCAGGTATTTGTCGATGCCGTTTCTGGTACTCCCGAAAACCCGTTGTGGGCTGGCGACAACACCGCCTTTAAATTCGATGTTTCGCGACAAACCGAATTGAGTATACAGATTTATCTCCGCAACCCAGCTGCTCGGCCAGGAGTCGGGCGTAGTGAAGATATATTCCTCGGGGCTACAAAGATGCAACCGCGTTTGCAAGAAACTACAACATATGTGGAAAACCCTAAATTGAGCAAAAAGGAGAATCAAAAAGCGGCGGCTGAGCAAGAGAAGAACGTGGGTCAGTTGGAAAATGAGTGGCTGGATTTGCAGTTTGGCACTGGCTCAATCAAGATTGGCCTCTCTTTCGTTGAGAACAGAGCTCATGGCATGAAGCTAGAAGACTTTGAGCTCTTGAAAGGTGAGTTATACCTCGTGTCTATCTGAATGTTGACAGAGATGCTGACTATTTTCTAAAAAGTTGTTGGCAGGGTAATTAAGCTCTTAGGTTCTATGAGATATCAGGCGCACAACTAACATCTTTTGTAGGGTTCATTTGGTAAAGTCATGCAAGTGAGGTGAGTTCACAGGATGCCGAGTACTCCGATCGCAATCACATATTGACAATTATGATAGAAAAAAAGATACCAAACGTATCTACGCGCTCAAAACGCTTCGCAAAGCACACATCATCTCTAGATCTGAGGTTGCACATACTCTCGCTGAACGATCAGTGCTCGCTCAGATCAACAACCCATTCATCGTGCCATTGAAGTTCTCATTCCAATCTCCTGAGAAGCTGTATCTTGTCCTCGCATTCGTGAACGGTGGTGAACTGTTCCATCATCTACAACGGGAGCAACGCTTCGACATCAACCGAGCTCGATTCTACACTGCGGAGTTGCTGTGTGCGCTTGAATGTTTGCATGGGTTCAAGGTCATCTACCGTGATCTGAAGCCGGAGAATATTCTTTTGGATTACACTGGGCATATTGCATTGTGTGATTTTGGACTTTGTAAACTTGACATGAAGGATGAAGATCGGACAAACAGTGGGTCCTTCTTACTTCCACCCTCATGATCGGACTGACGTTGTGTACAGCCTTTTGCGGCACACCGGAATACCTCGCTCCAGAATTGCTACTAGGCAATGGATACACAAAGAGCGTGGACTTTTGGACCCTCGGAGTTCTACTTTATGAAATGTGAGTATCAGTCATGGCAATTCAAGTCCAGAAATAGGGGTCACTGACTGTACAGGTTGACTGGTCTGCCGCCATTCTACGACGAAAATACGAATGAAATGTACAAGAAGATTGTCCAAGAACCTTTGACCTTCCCAAGCCACGATATCGTACCGGCTGCAGCTCGTGATCTCTTGACCCGTCTCCTCGACCGTGACCCTCAACGTCGTCTAGGAGCCAACGGAGCCGCAGAAATCAAAGCACACCATTTCTTCTCGAACATTGACTGGCGAAAACTTCTCCAAAGGAAGTATGAACCTACTTTCAAACCTAGCGTGGTACGTGTATCGATATTTGAGACCTAGCACAAGTTTGCTGACCAAATCATCAAAGATCGACGCCCTGGATACGGAAAACTTTGATCATGAATTTACAGGCGAAATGCCTGTGGATTCAGTCGTCGAGGGGAATGCCCTTTCCCAAACCATGCAAGACCAATTCGCAGGCTGGTCCTATAACCGACCCGTCGCAGGCTTTGGTGACGCCGGAGGCAGTGTCAGAGATCCATCTTTTGCCAGCATCCCGGAATAGGCGAGATCAAAATGCATCCTGTCTCTTCATCAACTCCAACCAAGAACGAAACATCTCATATGATGTATTGATGATTCCCCTTCTGTTCCCCAATTGATTTTGGACGAATAGGGAAATTCAGTATGATGAAGCCTGAATGGAAAACCATTGCGCTGTTTCTGTGTTTTTGTGCAAATCATCATGTTTGTCGCCTAGCGGACGCATTTAGTTTCCCCTTCTGTGTGTGTGATCATTTCCGTGCCTCATATCAGTTTGAAACTTTTCCATTTACATATAAATCGAGAGCGACAGGCAGGTCCTTTTTTTCGCTTGAAAATCCATTGGACATGCTGCACATGATCTTTCTGCCTCCAGTGTAGATGCGTGAGGTACTTGCGTAGCCAGGAACGGCCCCTTCAAATCATCCCTCTAAAAATCGACAGATGTTGCTCTGTGTTGTATAGAGTGTAGTCTAATCAGATCGACTCCCGCTCGTTAGATGTTAGTCAGTCCGATATGCCGCCTCGTGTATGCCTGAGGCTCGTCATCGCCATTTCGGGGTCCAAGCACTGAGTAGAAACACCGCCAAGGGGAGTGACTCAAAAAGCAAGGAGTAAAACAAAAGACTTGCCTACAAGGCTTGAAAGATGAAAAATCGGTCTTGACTATGGTTTCAAGCTTGGTTGATCACATAACCCCTGAAACATTCAGAGAGCCAGCCACGAAAAGAATTCCAGAACTTAACACTCCCTAATAACCCACCGTTTCTAGTCACGATTACATACATACATAGTATGCATACTGTATAATACGATCTCTATTAAGCGTCGTACTCTAACGCGCATCGAACTCGCCTCATGGATGAACCTACCTAGATACTATAGAGACCTATATATAGCTGTGAAACACAACGTATGCTAGTCATGTACAAATTTGTATGTTCAGGGATGTTGCACGGAGCGGATCCTGATGCATTTAGTGGCGGGTATCATGAATGCGTGCGTAGGTACATTGATTGACCGCGTAGGTCCGGCGTTTGAGGTATAGTGAGGAGGATCTGCTGGTTTCGATTTGTGTAGAAAGGAGATGGAAATCGTGGCGGAGGATGTTTCTCCATCATAGCGTTCGAAGGCGTGCTGATCTCGGCGCATGTAACCATAAAATCAGTCAGTGTTCGCACCGGCTGGTCAATGATCAGCGCAAGGCGGATTTGGAGGACGGGTTGGAAAAGGTCATCATTTCATCAGTGTGAAGTAAAAGAAAATGGCCCCTGTCAGCCGTGCAAGGTTGCACCTGCTTGTCGGGTTTTGAAGGTCTCAGACGAGTCGAAGATTTGCCGGAAAAGAGAAAGGAAAAGAAAATGGAGACAGAGCAAGCAGCAGGGCAAAGACAACATGGTTGGTGAGGAAAGGTCTTCGTTGGGTATCGATCAGAACTTTCTGTTCTCACCGGGATGTTGGGTTCACCTCAGTCACTTTTCGGGTCATGCACGTGCTCTCTGCATACACGAAATTGTCATTTCTCATCTCCCCTGCGGAGACGAATTACCAACAAACACAGAGTCGAGCACATGGAGAAAGAAAAAAAAATTCCAAGCCTGACTACGGATTCAGTGTTCTTCAAGCACAGCACAGACAACGGAACATCTCCACTGTATGTATGAACATCAAACGAAGCTGTACTTCGTATGTCATATGGACTGGTTATCGAAGACTCGATATGGATTTCTTGATACGCACTTAGTACGTACGCACGCGGATAAACAATCAGCAGCCAATCAGATCCACTGTGGTTGCTGATTGACAAGTAAGCGCGAACACACGGAGCACGTGGGTGGGTCTGGCAACTCTAAACCAACCTGACTTCCTCATTGTGGTTGAACCGGGCTTGTTCTCCCATGTTGAAGTGACTGTCTGAGTACTCCGGAATGGTTGCCGAGTTGTTTTCATGGTGGCATGGAATACGGAATAGTCCCAGGCGACTATTTGACGCCTCTTTCGATAGATGACTGGTCCGCCCATCCATACGATAATGCGTCGCGCTGCATGTCGAGTCGTCGACCTGTCAGGCTGAGGAATGAAGGAACACGTGTTTCGCATCGGAAGCATGCGCCAACCAGCTCCAGCACATTACGGTATACGGAGTACGTATGGAGACAACCACGTTCTCGCCGAAAGCCCAAGAGAAAGCTTCTAGCAAACAAGCACCAACAAGCAAACATTGGCAAAACTTTCCTTTCAGCGATTTGGATGGAACGATCAAGCCACATGGTCAGCCAAGGCAGGAGAACGTGCTATGCGCGATCATATGCAGGGACAAGCACCTAATTCCAGTCACATGCAGTTTGCAGAAAATTACAATAAGCGTGGAATAGCAGACCCGCTCTCTCGAGAATGTCTAGAAGACTTTTCGAAGCTTTTTGACAGTAGGTCCATAGGTGAGTGGCGATATGCACACACGAGTCGTGACAGACTGATGTCGAGTGGACTAATGTATCTGGCCGGAGCACGTTGTCGATGTATGTCTGATGACTGGGATTGGTACTTTATTATTGGAGCGATGGTGGTCGCTTGTTGGGTTTGCTACCATCTGATGTTGACTGAGGCTGTAACGACAAGCGACTACGAGTTTACTAATGACTAGTCGGATCTGTCTTGCACCTAGTTTCGTCCGAAGATTGACAGGACCACACGCAGGTTTCATATCAGGCCGTCGAGATGGACGCTATACGACGACCAAGGTGCTCCTATTAAGTAATTGTTTCGCAGTCAGTTGCTACACAGCTGAGGCTTGCGTCGGTCGCGTCGCGTCACAATACCTCTTTTGCATTGCAGACAACACGTCTGCCGCGCTTTCCGTGGATCTGACATTCTCGTCGGCTACCTCCGAGATGATAGATCCACAAGCCATGCGATAGTCCCATTCCCTACATGCCAGTAACGTATGGAGACCTGCAAATTTTCATCGCGGCTAGATTGAAACATGTCTTGCCGAAGACGTGATTGGCTCGAATACGGAATGCTGTGGAAGGCATGGAAGTGCTAGACTCGGGACCGTGGCAGGATGGGGCGCCTTAATAGGCCAGGCGCGGTAAATAAGGGTCTCGGACTGTGGTGCGTTCGCCTGATGCTAGTAGCAAGCTTGTACTATCATAGCGTTACTACTAGGTCTGCTACTGCTACTGCTGATTAGATGCAGCAATCCACCTGAGCTCTGAGTCCAGCAGGTAAATTATGGTATCGACTAGTAACGACTCTGTGCACGGAAGCCGTGACTCGATTACGGGTATGGCTTGCAGCTACAGTCTGTACCGAATATGTTCCTCTGTTAAGTTGTGCCACCGGGTAGTTTACGCTCTGGGCATACGCAAATTCATTTCCATCTCAGCTTGGCTGCGCCTTTTTCACGGGGGCATTGAGCGCCATGCTTTCTTGTCAATTGCTTGTCGAAGCTTGAGTCAGCCTTGAAGTTTATTTTTGTATTTATGCTGGATCTGGGTGAGCTGTACCTCGTACGTAGTAGTGCTCCGTACATGCCAGAGGGAAAATGGGTAAAATGACAAAAAGCCAGAACGCGGACTTACGAAGTAGTATTATTAGTCACAGGTTCGATTGAAATTGCTTTTTATTGCGTTACACGCGGCTGCAGCATGCACCAGCTGACAGCTGACATTGGCTATGTACTGTGTATTTGCTCGATCCCGATGAACAATTGCTTGTCGCACATGTCACTCACGAGATATTCGAGTCTACGAGCTAACGAACTCTATAACGGAGAGCACATCGCATCCATTGTTTCTAGCAGCGAGAATAACTACAGATCATTTCATCGCGACTGACAGAGTACTTCTTATGAGTGTTCCCAATACTGAGCAGATTAACACGAGATACACTGCATAATCTGTGTAGTGGATAGTTATACATACTAAGTTACTCTGTACTTACATAGTACGTACGTACGCAGGTATGACCTCTTTGAGCAATGCCAAGCCCGCAGGTCGATGACAGCAGCCAAGACCGCAGAAGCAATGAAAACGGCTTCAGAGCACACGTGTAGCGACAAAGCACTGTGATTGGCCAATTGACTACCCCAGGCAGATCAATCTGCCAAGCCGCTTAGTCGCTCGACGTGCAGACCAATGACCGGGGTTTGCATACTCTATCCGATCGTATTTGATTGATTTTTCTCCCCTCTCCGTTTCGTTTTGTCGTTACAAGACCGTTTTGTGAGACCCGCAGTTCAGTCGAGTCCTGCTGTCCATGTCGTGCACTCCGGACTGCACTTGTCTGTTGCACTCGAGAGTACTCACTCTGAGGCAAATAATCGGCAAGAGAATTCTTTTCTAGCGCGGTGGAACTCATACACGAGTTTGACTGGACGAACATCCCCGAGGCCTTGTGCCATTGAACAATAGCGATCTCGCTAAGGCAGATTTTCGCCGCTGGTGGGCCCAGGCTAGACCCGCCGTCCCTCGTCGTACCGGACTGCTGCGCCAGACTAGTCTGCTTAGCGGTACCGGACATCCAGCTTAGCCGGTGGAGCCAGACTCGACATATCAGCGCGCCGGATACAGCAACGTGCCACTTCCTCTCTCGACCACACCCATCCAGCCAAGCTCAGCCAAGCAGCCCCAAAATGTTATATATATTCGCCTGTCCACATCCCGTCCCTCGTCTGGGATCTTTTCCTCGTCATTGTGCTCATACCAAGCCTTGAGGCGTCATTTGCTCAGGCAGTGGCTTTTGATCTTTCGGTAAGTGATGTCTTGGTAGTCTGAGCGGGGAAGAGGGATTTTTTTTTTTTTTTTCGCTCTCGCGCCTGTTGATCACACGATCACTTACCACTTTTATTTAAATCGGCAGATATCCTCGATTCATCGAGCGAACGAGAAGACAACAGCGCCAAAAATGACCGCTCTCGGTCCTATGCCCCCTCATGGGCCAGACGTGACCGGCACGCACCCTCAGTATGAGGAGATGCACCCTACCGAAAGAGATGCATTCGATGTGCTCCTTCGTCCCGACGACAGCTACACCCCCGAGGGTGTTTACTGGGCCGATCTTCCCCTCGGTCAGCGATTCAAGTTTGTTAGCAAGATCGACAATGCTGAGGCGCGCAAAGAGCTGGGTGCTATTGGTCGTATGATCAAGGCCGATCCTCTCTCGCCCGTCAGCTTCTATTTCAAGAACATGGTTTTGCCCGGTGCTGGTCTGCTTCTGGAAGGGTGAGTACATTTGCACCCAATCTACCGCGGTTCAATCGACTCACGTCATCTAGTTACGTCTTGTTCTCCGTCAGCACTGTCCAGTCTCTTTTGGCCGACGCCTTCCCCAACTGCTGGAAGTCCCACACGACTTGCAATGTCAACTGGATCAACTCCTTGACATACTTGGAAATCGCCGGTATCATGGTCGGACAGATTCTCGTGGGTTACCTTGGTGATATGTATGTTCCCACTTCTCTGCCAAGCCAAGATTTTTCAAAACTGACAAAAGCAGGATCGGTCGTCGCTGGGGTCTTATCCAGGATGCCACCATCATGTTTGTCGGTCTCCTCATGCTGACTGCTGCCTACGGCGTCACTGAGAACGGCTGGGTGATCTGCTATGCGTGGTCTCTCTTCTTTTACAGCATTGGTGTCGGTGGTGAGTATCCTATGACTGCCACCGCTGGTATGGAAAATGCCGTCGGCTCTGGTCGTGTCTCGACCCGCGAGGATCGTCTTCACCGTGGTCGCAAGGTCGTCAGTGCCTTTTTGATGCAGGGTTGGGGTCAGCTACTCAACCAGGGTCTCTTGATCATTCTCCTGCTTATCTTCCACCACGGTTCCGGTAGCCCCCCTTACTCCAAGGTCGCCGCTCAGTGGACCTACCGTGTTTCGTTTGCCATCCCCGCTGTCGGAACCCTTTGGCTTACTTACTACCGTACCTACCACATGAAGGCTGCCTCCAAGCAGCTCCAGGCCATCAAGAAGAAGGCTTCCGTTACTGGATACGATGTCGAGTCTTTCCGTCTGACCTTGAAGTACTTCGGTCCTCGTCTCTTTGCGACCAGCTTTGGTTGGTTCGCGAACGACATCTTCTTCTACGGCAACAAGCTCTTTCAGAGCCAGTTCATCACCGTCATCTTGCCAAACGAGAAGTCACTCATGCCCAGTTGGTTGTACAACTTGCTCAATATTGGCGTTTCCCTCGTGGGTTACTACCTCGCCTCTTTCCTCATCGATAACAAGTTCTACGGCCGCAAGTGGATGCAGCAGATTGGCTTCCTGATGTGCTTCGTTCTCTTCGTCGTCCCTGGTTTCCATTACGACTACTACACTTCCAAAGCGCACATCAAGGCTTTCCAGGCCATGTACTTCTTGTCCTCTTTCTTCAACCAGTTCGGTCCTAACTGTGTTACTTTTTTGGTTGCCGCCGAGTGTTTCCCTGCTCCCATCCGTGCCTCTGCCCACGGTTTCGCCGCTGCCATGGGTAAACTCGGTGCCTTGATCGCCGCGATTGTCTCCACCTACACCACCGTTCAGCAACGATTCCACATTTGGCCCTGGTTTGGTCTTGCCGGTATGCTCGTCACCTTCTTGTGGCTCCCAGACACCACCGGCCTCGATCTCAAGGAACAGGAACGTCGTTGGTGGTACATCCGTAACGGTCGTGAGCACGAATACCACGGTGTTGCCGTCCACCCTCAGCACTTGTCTGTCTGGGAACGCCTCCGCGGTGTCGGCAAATACTACGACGCCGAGCTCGACTACAAGCAGAAAGTTGAAGATTACCGTCAAGAGTGGGAGACTGGCATGACCCGCAAGAACTCCAACGAAGATGGTGAGATTGATGTCGACGTTGAAGACGCTCTTTTTGAGGGTGCCGTCCACAACTACTTTGAGCGTACCAGCCCCATGTTCCGTGGCACTGAGAAGCTTGGTGGTCAGCAGACCTTCTCCAGCTTACCTCCTGCCGCTCACTCTATTGAGAGTGACGAGACCGAGGCTGCTGCTCCCGTTGTGACCGAGAAGTAAACCTGTCAACAGATTACTTCTCAATCCCCTCCACCTTTAATAGCTCTTACACGGTTTAATCTAATCATCAAGAAAGGATTGCATTTTCTTTTCTCGTTTTCATTTTCTTTCCTTCCACTTCTTGTATTTCCTCTTCTCCTTGTTTGTGCATATACCACTGAACCGAAGGCAAAGATAGACTTTACTTTTGATCAATTCGCCTCCTTTCTCCACTGACGACGAGATGTGTCATGTCATGGGGATGATTGATTGATCGTATGGAACTTGTGTAACTCTTATATATCGATACCCGAAAAAGCATTAAGTTTCATACTCTATCCTGTGTTTACAATGACTTAAATCCTCAAGAGATTTAGAGATTATCCACGCATCATCCCAGGAGAGGGTGCTCTAGTTATGCTTGTAAAAAAATCCCTAGTTTCCTCTAGCAGCCTTCGAAGCTTCCTAGCGTGGTCACGAGCACATGTCTTTATTCTACAGATATTCCATTCGAACACTGTGAGTCAAAAAACCGATAAGGAAACAGTAATGTCATCGTGGTTTTCGCGTTTCTTATCACTATGGCCAAAAAGACGCACTACGTCCAAACCCTGCTTGATCCAGTGTGCTCTATTCATCATCAACTGGGGAATACAGTAGTGGACCCTGCCTATAGCGGCTGGTCTCACATGAGCTGAGCCTCCCTGTATGCCCAAGATTTGAACCCTTTACGAGTCGGTTCGTGCAAGTCCTTGGAACACCCTCAATACACCTACACTTCTTGCTCTGCTGGCGATCCTCGAGAAAGCATTCTGCATTGTAAAAGTAGTTGGCTGCCAACTGAGATCTGTCGCTGCAACATACCACTGCTGATTCCAAGGGGCTAATACATGCACATTTATGCCCTGCCCAGGAGCCATTGTGACGAGGTTCCGTGAGAGTAACCATATCCTGTCTCCTTAAAGATGGATGTATTGAGACGACGTTGCCGATAAGGGTCTATGTTATCGATAGACCGTCACGTGCCGATAACCATAATTGATTGCCTCAAGACCAGACACACTAGGACTAATACAGTAAAGTTCGTATACAAGTCTTTCAAGTCTGTCAGTCCATCTCATTACATTGACCTTATGATTCTTACGTATGCCTTTTATAGTAAGAAAAGTACAATAGGAGGCGATGCAGAGAATATTAGCCCTCGGCTCAAACGGATCCGGCCAACTGGGCATAGGACATAGAGACGACGTCTCGTCGCCAATGCAATGTGTATTTGACGACACCGACAGTCAGCAAAGTGCAAGTGACGGAAAAGAGGCAGAAAGAAGAGGGAAGGTGAAGCGAATCACCTGCGGCGGAAATCATACTCTTATTCTGTTCGAGGATGGAGCTGTGTTCGCGGCTGGAATGAATGATGATTTGCGATGCGGGGTTCACAAGTTCACGGATTTGAATCATGAAGAGGATGGGGATGTTCTCATGCGCTTCAAGCGAGTCACTTTCCGCTTAGGTGGTACTGCAGGTGGGGTGATCGATCGTTTCAATGATGTATGCGCGACCTGGTCTGCGACTTGTTTCGTCGCTAGCATCCCACTCCCCAACGGCGAAACCGGTAAGAAAGATATAGTGATATCCCTCGGAACAGGCGACAAAGGTGAATTGGGTCTAGGCCCTGACCTGAAAAGGACGCCGTGCGCAAAGAGTACGGCCGATATTGATATCATCGATGTTAGTGATTATGTCCTTGCTGACTTTCCGCCTTCAAATGCGCGCGTTGAGGCGATCAGTGGTGGGATGAATCACGTTGTCGCGATACTGTCGAATGGTCTTATATACGGATGGGGCGCTTCAAGGAAAGAGCAGTTGGGCAATAATCCAGCAATTGTCAAGGAAAAGGTCGTTTGGGCACCCGTGGAGGTTGATGTACCTGGTCTGGGAACGATACCGAAGAGTGTGAGTTGTGGGAAGGAGTTTACATTTCTTGGTGGGTATAATGAAAAGGAACGAGGAGGGTCTGGAGGAGAATATACGTATACCATCCTTGGGACGGATAATAAGTGGAACATCATATCCGCTGCGCCTTCTCTACAGACACTACAAAGGAGTGGCCAAATCGAAAACAAATACGATGTATCGACTAGCTGGCATGGGATTTATTTACATGACACCCTTGACCAGTCGATTATTGCATGGGGCCGCAACGATCGGGGCCAATTGGGCGTCCACAAACAATCCAACGCGGCTCAAGAATCGCTTGTACGTTGGAATTCCGTCAGCCGATTTATGGCTGGCAGTGAACATGCCGTTGCTGTTTTGCCGGACAACAAGACTGTTGTCTCCTGTGGGTGGGGAGAACATGGCAATTGCGGGCCTGATACGGATGAGCGTGGGAATGTGAAAGGGAGGCTGAGCCAGATTCGGCTTCCTGCTGATGTCTTGCAGGATGACAAGCTGAAAGTCAATCGAGTGGCCGCGGGGTGCGCCACGAGTTGGATTGTGGTTTCATCATGAGCGATGGGCAAGAACAGCTTACGCTTATTCAGTCGAACAGACCCAGGTTCCGAACCTGAGATGAATTAGCATCCGAGCTTTCAAATAGAGTCAACAGAGGAAACCCTACCTGTGACATCGGTTGCGTCGGCGGGATAGCCATCTCAGCATCGCTACGGTTTTGCTGCCTTTCATTCGATAATGCTGGGTAATCGTCCGTAAGGGGCTTCGGTCGGCCCTCATGGTATGCTCCCTAAGAAGAAGTTAGCTTGTCATTCAATAAGACCTGAATGGCGGAACACACCGGTTCAATATTCGAGTCCCAGCCAAGAATATCCTGATCATCTGCCTCATCATATACCTGTTCATCCCACTCTCTATCGTCATCCGCTGGCACAAAAAGACTATCATGAATATCGGCCAATGCTACCCTCGACGCCGCACTTGACATAAGTTCTGGCTTTCGAGAGGCTATAGCTGGTCGACTGGATGGTGGTGGCATTGTATTTCTTGCAGCTGATGAGGCTGCGGAAGCTGTCGAGGCAGAAGGGATAGTGGCTGGCTCCGGCACTGTCATTTGTCTAGCTGCTGGTCTAGCGGAAAGCTGCGAGACAGGCATTGAAGCATCCTCGTCATTATCAGCTTCATCGACCTCTCCACGTGTCATGAGGATAAATTCCGACTCGATGCCATCTTCTGATACATATGCCAATTGCAGAGGCCGACAAGGACGGGTGTAACGCGCCGTGATCGATGTCTTCATAGTGTCTGCATGGATCACTGCTGCCTTGAAATCTTTGACATTAATAGCAACATGTAACCCATCCTTGACGATAAATTCTTCGAAATCTTTCTTGTCAATAGCAACGGATGTGTGGACCGGTTGTTTCAAAATTTCTCATGTATAAGTTAGCCGCAATGTTCGATGTTCAAAAATAATGAGAACCATGAATACCCTTTCCATCACTAATCTTATTGGTGAAGCTGGTGAAGATGGCCTTTCCTGCGTCAGGATAGATATCCAATTGCTCCGCAGTCGGACTGAAGTGATCGATGATTTCCCTCAAGATCTTTGCCTGAATTATCCACTGATTTCGTACCCGTGACTGATCGAATAGCGCGTGCTGTACAGAGACGGGCTCGTAAATCAACTTATAAAATTTGACCACACCTTTCGCATGTTCAGCAAAACCCTTGAACCATTCTGGCAGAAAAGTATATACCTTGGCCACATATCATTTGTATATGTAATCTACATTCAGCCTCATCTGGGGAATCGTGTAACTCAACGTCGCAGCGTTCTACTGCGGTTTGCTTGTCGCGTGTCTCTCCTGCTCGGCCTTTGAAGACTGAAAGCAACGCCTGTACTATGTATCAGCTTATGCAAAGACTAGAACTAAATGTATCGTATGAGATGTTTTACCTTTAGATACATCTGACACGCAAATTTATCCACATATCTCTGTCCAGAACTCGACTGACCCCCGCGCGCACTAAAATTGTACTTTGCGAAGAACTTGCCTGATTCCAGGACAAATGACGCATATGCTGTTTTGGCAGTATTCAAAGCACTCAATCGTAGCTCGAGTTCGAGATCAGCGACCTCTACGGTACTATTTTGGATGTAATGCACTTACTGAGTCATACTCCGCCTCGATCGAGACGCTCTCGTTGAATTTGCTCAGACATACCAAAGCATCATGCAGTTGCAGCAATGCATTTGGCTTCAGAGAGAAAGAAAGCTTCGGCATCTTCCTTTCGTGAAGATCGTTGCATGTTCTGCGGTAATTATCAAGGTAGAAGCAGAAAAAGGTAGTTCAGATCAACAAGGCAAGAGGTATGTACATGCCCCACAGTGCGACTGATGCACCAATCAAACGCGTCGCTCACACTCGCTTTCCCGAAATGTCATTAGAGGACGTGCCTCGCTGCCTTACTAACATCAACATCTTCTTCAACCCTCGCTATTTCTCTTCGTCATAGACAGATTACTAATTGCAGCGATTTTCAGAGTCCTGATCTCATTGAGCCAGAACTAGAGCTCCTGGAGCAATGGTGGTCCTAAGCGGCGATGTGCTCCTCATCATCTTAGACTTCCTCAAAGCGCAAGTCGACCACAACACACTCTTTCAATGTGCGCTGGTATCGAGATGGCTGGCTGAACCAGCTCTGGCCATTCTTTATCAGTTATATGATTCTTCGCCGGCTTTTGGTGGCGGTACAGAAGATGAATCGTTCAGACCGCGCGCTCTAGATCTCTCAAGGGCACCATCATTAAGCACGATCCCAAGAAACGCTGCGGAATCAGCTGCAACATTCCGTAAATGGGTCCTCATGTGGCGATCAATCATACTGTCAACATCAGAAGGAAAGACGTTTTTGCCGTACTGTGCTTATATCAGATATTTGGATTTGGATGACTTTAGGGAACTTTTGACGCACAGCGGATTCAAGGGTCCCATACGAGAGTAAGTCATTCATGAGTGTTTCTGTATTATGGCCATGCAGCTGACTATCTATATGTAGCGATTTCTTTGGTAGCGGAATCGGTGATCTCCTCTATCAGGACTATGAGAGCAAAGGACATAAGCGACTGCGGTCTTCGAAGGAAGATTTCGCCAATATCCCTTGGCTCATTCAGAGAGCTGGGACATGTGAGTAATTTCGAAATATCTGATTGGTGGTGCTGGGTAATGAATTATCACTTATCTGAAATAGTGATAATAGACAGAGCACATATGATCAAGGAGCTGAGGGGCAACAGTAGGTTTCTTTTCTAGTCAACGATGACGTGCATGAATTGACGATTATCAGTACCTGGAAACGCTCTTAAACAATGGGCTGTCCATCTGCCCAGATTACAGACTCTCTATATCTGGAATGGTGCTGCCTTCAGTGAGAAAGCCGACGAGGAAATCCGAGAGCATTGCCCAGAGTTCAAAAGTCTTTCAGTTTTCAGATGGTAAATATCTATACTGAGTGTTTTTGTGTGCCTCTTCTCCATTTACTGGAAAAACGAGCTCATGGTCTTACAGGTTAGATCGTCAAGGTTTCCCAGCAGATGCCGAAGCTGAGCGTGTTCTAAGCAGCTTACGCTCAAACTCGTTGGAAACATTTGAGGTCATTAGTCTGTCCTTTATTGGGCCGCAAACTATTATCGCCTTAGGCGCCCATCTTGACTCACTGACGAAGCTGGTATTGACCAATCTATCCCTCGAAGCTATTGCCCAGCTTCCAACCCTGGGTCCACCTAAAGCTTTGAAGAGCCTCGTCCTAACGGATTCTCAACCTACTGCCCGCGATGACTCATTTAACGAGACTCTAGCAGCTGTTGCTGGATGGATCAGTCAGTCTGAAAACCTGCGTCATTTGCAACTTCGAGACTTCATGGGCATGGATGACATGAGTCTACTCGCAAAAGCGCTTGTCGACGACAGGATACGACTCGAAACACTGCAAATGCGATGCTATTTCACAGAGAATAATGAGAACTTTCTTCAGGCATTATCCACTCAAGCCAGGTCCCTACAATCACTGATCCTCCAACGGAAGCGTCACGCCGTCACGCAAAACGAGACAGGTCTGCTACGAGCGATCTGCAAACTACCCGAACTTCGCGAGCTGGATCTCAAAGACGTCTCTGATTACTATACAGTAGATCATGTCATGGACATGATACCGTATTTAACGAAACTGGAGCGATTGTCAGTTAACGGACTGGGTTTCGATGATGATCTCTGGCCGTCTTTCCTTTCACTAAAAAACCTTCGCTTCCTTGCAATTCATGCTTATAGTGAATTTACGGCGGAGGGCATACTCGATTTTGTTACTCAGCTTGGTCCAGACAATAGGGGTTTCCATTTAATCATAACGAGTGCGGTAGCCGACAGTGCCATTCCCAACGATGCACAAGGTGTCATTAGTGATGCCCTCGCGCAGAATGTGGGAGGAGCTTTTGATTATGAGGTATTGATAGGTAAGGGTCTATCCATCTTTGGCGTTTCTCTACAGCTGACTGACTTTTTCGAGCAGAATCGGATTCCGAGGACAGTTTTGTATCAGATTAGCACATGAACATTCTTCTGGGAAGTGATAAGAAACAAGTGAAACGAGCAATATGGTGTTAAGGTATTCAATCGTACTGTTCTATTGTTAGTAAATGAAAAATCACTTCTGACAAAATGTAACACTTCTTTCCTCTACCTGCATCTCTACTCCAGACTGAAACATCAACTGATGCGTGATCTTTAAGATCTACTAACAAGGGTGTACGCAAATAATGACCTTGCCTATCCTTTCCGAGTGACTCCGCATTGTTCAGGTTGGCGAGACCAAAGGACTTGTGGGAGCCTTCGAATGTTACTTGCAACGCCAGTAAGTTGACTCACACATCATCATCATGGTACTAAATTGTTCCGAGGTCGCGTTAAGAATAAAGTCGAATTTAGAGCCATCATATACCTAGGACTGGTAGAATCCGGGGATATCGCTGGAGTCGTTGACACGAACCATACATTTTGAGATTTTTGTTGGACTCCAGCACTAAGTGAGTATGGGAGGAGATGATTCCCTTGAGGAACGATTCTGGCACAAACAGATCTGTCTTCTACAAATGGACTTGTACAATCTGTTCCTGGCATTGTTTATCAATTGTTCATGAGGGTTAGGGTAATAACTGCAAGGTACCATTGTGGACCCACCAATTACGCCCAAACAGGTCTAGCGCTCTGTCACGTCGCGTTGACCGGCGCGTCCACATTCCCGCAGCGTGTTTAATTAGCTTGGCGCCTTCCGCCCTTGAAAGACATAACAACAAAACGTCTACCTGCGCCATACAGCTGACATTGACACTTGACATTGACAGATTCTTTGAAAAACATCTTACTACAGACCTCTGCATATGAGGGATTTCAGTATACCCCGTTCATAATGTCGGCAGCTCGAGCAAAGCTTGCCGAACTCAGAGCTCTTCGTGCCTCTGGCAAGAAGCGACTCTCCACCTATGAAGTCGAAGACCAGGGATCTATTTACGACGAAGTCGACGAAGAAGGTTACAAAAAGGTCGTTCGGAAACGACTAGACGAGGACGACTTTGTGGTCGATGACAATGGCGAGGGTTACGCAGACGATGGACGCGAAGTCTGGAACGAGGACCGAGTAGAATATAGCGATAGCGAGGAAGACGATGAACTTCCCGCAAGAGGCGAGGCAGCCAAGAGAAAGCGAGAAGAGGAGAAACAGAGGAAGGAAAAGATCAACAATGGTATCACAAAGTATTTTAACACAGGTAATGCTTCAGCCGCACCAAAACCAAAGGTATATATCCTGATGACGATCCGACGAGCCAGTGCTAATAGCTTGTGAAACAGCCTGTTGCAACAGCGGAGGACGAAGCTTTCATGGCAGATCTTTTGGGAGATGTCGATACCAACATTCTTCCCTCCCGAGTACCAACGAAAAATATTATCAAATCCGAGACACGCCGCAAAGTCCGTATCCTCTCGCCGCCTCTTTCGGAGAAGTCAAAGCCCTCAGATCGTCGCATGCGTGGAAAAGGCGAGGACACTCCTCTACCACCTAAGCAGGATGTCGATATTCCTGATGATGACGACGATGCCGGTACGTTGGCTTTGGGTGGTGACGATGAAGAGAATATCCCAATGAGTGACGCCGCTCTTCCCTCGTCTCCGATATCAAAAGCTGTTGAAAGGAAGTCTTTCAAGAATGAGCAGGATATCATAAAGGAAGAGGAGGATGAGGACGAAGATATGATGGATGTTGCTCAGGCCACGGGTCACTACGACAGCAAATCTTCTAGTGTCAACATGACCGGAAGCAAGCCACCGCCAAAAATCAAGAAACTACCATATCCTTCTCCATCGAGCTCCTCCCCGCCACGTGCTCCCGCCGAAGTTGAGGCAACATGGGACAGCGTGACAAGCAAACTCAATGTTCTCAGCAGTCCCGCAACAGAAAATGTTGGCTTCGGTAAAGTGCGAGCACAGGATGTCATTGAAGAAGACGGCAGTGTTCAATTCTTCTGGCTGGACTACACCGAGGTCAACGGTAGTTTGTGCCTTTTTGGCAAGGTCAAAAACAAGAAGACTGGCTCTTATGTTAGCTCCTTTGTTAAGGTCGACAACATCCTTCGCAAGCTTTTCTTCTTACCCCGTGAAACTCGCTTGAAGAAAGGGCAAGTGACAGACGAAGAAGTCGACATGGAAGATGTCTACGAGGAAGTTGATAGTATGATGACAAAGCTCAAAGTCGGCATGCACAAGATCAAACCATGCTCCCGCAGGTATGCATTTGAGCTCCCGAACATCCCTAGAGAGGGAGAGTACTTGAAGCTTCTTTACCCATACGACAAACCAGTGCTACCCATGAACACCACTGGCGAGACATTTTCGCACGTATTCGGTACCAATACAGCACTTTTTGAACAGTTTGTCTTGTGGAAGCATATAATGGGCCCTTGCTGGCTTCAAATTGGTGAGGCGGACTTTTCGGCAGCGACCAACGCTTCTTGGTGCAAGTTCGAATGTCAAGTCTCGAAGCCCAATACAATCACTACGATTCCGGACTCGGAGCTCGAGACGCCTCCTTTGACATTGATGAGCTTGTCATTTAGAACGCAGCTCAATGTCAAGGAAAATAGACAGGAGATTCTGGTCGCAAGTGCTCGTATCTACGAAAATGTCTCCCTCCCTGAGACTACACCACCAGAAAAAATGCCATGCAAGACTTTCACAGTCATGCGTCCTTCGGGGTCCTCTTATCCTATTGGTCTTGAAGCTGAAGTTAAGAAACAACGAGGTGTATATATGTTGGAGAAGAACGAGCAATTCCTTCTCAGCAAGTTCCTGGCCCTCTTTGAGCGAATGGATCCTGATATTATCATGGGCCATCAGCTCCAAGAGGTTGATCTTGGAATTTTACTGAACCGTCTGAAGGAGAAGAAGACTCCTGGTTGGTCCCGAGTTGGTCGATTGAAGCGTACTGAATGGCCAAAGAACTTCAACAGAGGAGGAGGTTTCTTTGCTGACAGACATCTCATCGCTGGTCGTATGATGTGTGATCTCGCCAATGACATGGGCAAGGTATGTTCATTGGTGCATTCTTACGATGGATTTTCATCATACTAATACGAGCATTCTGTGTAGTCTCTCATGGTCAAATGTCAGTCGTGGACATTGACAGAGATGTGTCAGCTCTACTTGAGTGACGACCACATCCGTAGCGAACTTGATAATGAAGCTGCGCTGAAGACCTGGGCTACGACCAAAGAAGGTTTGATGAAATATGTCACGCATTGCGAGGCCGATACTTATTTCATCTCTGCCTTGGTAATTCGCCTACAGATGCTGTCTCTGACTAAGGTCCTTACCAACTTGGCCGGTAACTCATGGGCAAGAACCCTCACCGGAACCCGAGCTGAGCGTAACGAGTACATTTTACTCCATGAGTTCCACCGCAACAGATACATCTGTCCGGACAAGTACTCGAACAGACAGCTCAAAGCCCTAGAAGAAAAAATAGACGACGAGGACGATTCAACTGACAAGAAAAAGAAGGAGAAGTATAAGGGTGGTCTTGTATTCGAACCAGAGAAAGGACTATATGACCGATTTGTTCTTGTTATGGACTTTAACAGTCTATACCCCAGTATCATTCAAGAGTTCAACATCTGCTTCACAACAGTCGACCGAAGCTCAACGGTAAGTCTTTAAGAATGGGCGTTTAGAAATATAGCTAACATGCTCACAGGCTGAGAACGAGAATGAAGAGCAAGTTCCAGAAGTACCGTCCTCTGATCAAGATCAAGGCATCCTTCCCAGACTCATTGCGAACCTGGTCACGCGGCGTCGAGAAGTCAAGAAGCTGATGAAAGACAAGAGAGCGACACCCGAACAACTAGCATTGTGGGATACCAAGCAGATGGCTCTGAAGCTAACAGCCAACTCTATGTACGGTTGCTTGGGTTATACACAATCTCGCTTCTATGCCCGCCCTCTGGCCATGCTTACGACATTCAAAGGTCGTGAAATTCTTCGTAGTACCAAAGACCTCGCAGAGTCGAAACAGCTTCGAGTTATTTACGGTGATACCGACTCTGTCATGATCAACACCAACATGGACACCATCAGTGATGCTCTTAAAGTTGGCGAGGAGTTCAAGACATCAGTCAATGAGCGCTACAAGCTTCTTGAAATCGACATTGATAATGTCTTCCGCCGTCTACTCCTTCATGCTAAGAAGAAGTATGCTGCTATTAACATGACCGAGGTTGACGGCAGATATGTCGATAAGCTTGAAGTCAAAGGTCTCGACATGAAGCGCCGAGAGTACTGTGCTTTGTCTAAGGAGGTATCGAAGAGACTTCTTGACGAGATCCTCTCCGGTGAAGATTCGGAGGTTGTGCTCAATAAGGTTCACGATTACTTGCGAGAAATTGCTGCTCAGATGAAGGAGTACAAAGTCCCGGTGCAGAAATATGTTATATACACGGTAAGTTCGTCGACCTCATTGTCATGAGACTCCGAACTGACGATAGGTGAAGAAACTTTCCAAACGACCAGAGGAATATCCCAACAAGGAAAGCATGCCTCCTGCCCAAGTTGCTCTCAGGGAAATCGCCCGGGGCAAGACAATCCGACCCAACGACGTCATTGCATACGTCGTGACAAATGGTGACTCCGAGACTGCCAATCTTCCGCCTCCGAAGAGATCCTACACACTCCAGGATGTTATCAAAACAGACTCCGAGCTCAAACCTGATATTGAATACTATCTGCTCAAACAGATCTTTCCGCCGATTGAGCGTCTCTGCGCACCTATTCCTGGCACAGACCCTGTCCGCATTGCTGAATGTTTGGGACTGGATGTTCGAAAGTACCAAATCAATACGTCCCGATCCAGCGCACAGCAAGACACGGAGATTTATCCCTTAGAGTCACAAATCCCTGACGCTGTGCGCTTTGAAAGTGCAGCCCGTTTGACTCTTAGATGCCGACACTGCGGCGAGTCTTCACTTTTTGAAGGACTGAGCTCGTCGCCCAAGATGTGCTCTCCACACGGTGTGGTGTGCCCGAATGAGACCTGCGCAAATGTCTTCTCAACAATCTCAATAGTCGCACAAGTGGAAAGTCAGATTCGTGCGCAAACAGCGAAATACTATGAGGGTTGGCTCGTATGCGACGATTCTTCCTGCGGCAATCGCACCAGACAGATGAGTGTATATGGTCATCGCTGTCTGGGGCCCCGAGGACGTGCAGAGGGTTGTCTCGGCCGTATGAACTACGAATACACGGAAAAGCAAATGTACAATCAATTGCTCTACTTTGCGGGTCTTTGGGATATCGACAAGGCCAAGTCTCTTGCTGCCAAAGAGGCCAGTGACGCTAAAGACGATATTCACGCTATGGCTGAGTATAACAGGGCAAGGTTTGCTACAGTGAAGGGAGTAGTTGACGCATATTTGAAGAAGTGTGGTCGACAATGGGTCGAGATGGATACGCTGTTTAAATTCATGTTGGCTTAGGATCAAATCGGTTTATTGATTGTCGGCGTTAATGATTATGATGACACTCCTTTTTATTTGTTGAAACATATCATTGAAGACTTGATCAAATGACATTGTATATATGAAATCCATGATGTCTGCTGTATAGTAAAATTGTTTTTAAGGGACCAAGGCGGGTATTCCCCAACTTAAGAGTCCACCGATACGAGTTGAACGGGACCCGCAAAGAATTATTCATTTTCCGACATCGCTTTGACTCTTGTAGAAAAGATAAAATAACTTTTATCAAGTATCAGCCTTGTATCACGTACAACATCAGGAAAGAAAATCAGGGATTGCAGGAAAACCAGCATAGTAATAGTGAAAATGCTTCCTAGGGTCCTTGTCATCGCGGGATCTGATAGTTCAGGTGGAGCGTACGTTGATAACATCCAGTTTCCAACGGCAAGGTTACGGTCACGCTCATCAAAGTAACAGCGGCCTCGAAGCGGATCAAAGAGTCCTGACAGCTCATGGCGTCTACTCGCTTACGGCTACAACAGGCCTAACGGCACAGAACACGTTGGGTGTGCAAGACATCCATGTTGTTCCGGCGGCGTTTGTCAGGAAACAGATCAATGCTGCCCTCGAGGATGTGGGTGCTGACGTTGTCAAACTTGGTGCACATTGTCTCCGTTCCTATCTGTATGGATATTTCATAGACTGATCGTGATATTAGGGATGCTATCATCTGCAGAAACGGTGGATGTCATTGCAGGGGAATTAAAAAAACATATTGTCAAGACCATTGTCCTCGATCCGGTAAATCCCATCTCTTTCCTTTCAGGACCTTTCAGGAACTTCCAGAACTTGAAAATATCATCTAATACACAGAAGGTGATGATATCAACATCAGGCTCCCAACTCCTCCCCCAAGACGCAATACAGCACGTCCGCACAAAACTGCTGCCACTAACCACAGTCCTAACACCCAACATTCCCGAAGCCAAACTTCTACTGGAAAACGCGGGTGAAAGCTCAGTCAGCGAGCCACAAAATGTAAGTGAAATGATTGAACTTGCCAAAAAAGTTCAGGGTCTCGGATCGAAAGCCGTACTGCTGAAGGGGGGTCATTTACCATTGACATCTGAGCGGGTACGCGCGAACTCGACTGACGAGGCGCGGATTGTGGTTGATGTTCTTTACTGCACCGCGGATGTCGAGAATGGTGAGGAAGCGGATGTAATCATGTTGACCGAGACGGACTATCTAAGATCAAAGAATACGCACGGCACAGGATGTTCGCTTGCGTCAGCTATAGCGGCAAATCTCGCAATGGGCAAAGACTTGAAGACATCCGTTCGATCGGCGATCAAATATGTCGAAGCAGGTATCAAACTCAGCGTTGATATGGGCCAAGGGAGCGGGCCGATTAATCACTTTCACTCACTACATAGTATGCCTTTTGCGCCGTCTGTCTCATCTACCTACCGCTGTCATTGTCTTTCTTCTAATGGTGTCATAGTGGTCAATTCGTCGATTACGTTCTCAACAGGTCAGATATGAAACCTATTTGGCACAAATTTACGACCCATCCGTTTGTGCAAGGATTAGGAGATGGCAGTCTCCCGTTGAAGAATTTTAAGGATTATCTCGTGCAAGATTATCTCTACTTGGTAAATTTTCAAGTTCACAGAACTCAGATAATCTGGACTTCAAGCTCATACTGTCTTTCAGGTCCATTTCGCAAGGAGCAATGCCCTTGCTTCGTACAAAGCTCGTACCATGAAATCTATAGCCGCTGTAAGGCACCGTGTTTTTTATGAACTGGCTGACATAGAACTAATCTTGTGAGTAGTCCGCAAGAATAGTCCTACACATCAACACTGAAACGGCTCTCCACATCGACTACTGTGCCAGCTTCGGTCTGACCCGAGAAGAAATGGAAGCAACACCTGAAAAACAAGGTCCGCCATTCACCCCACCCATTTTCCTCCTCTATGAACGCTACTGACGATACTTATGGAAAAGCATGCGTCGCCTACAGCCGCTACATCCTCGACATTGGTCAATCCGAAGACTGGCTAGCTCTCCAAATAGCCCTAGCACCATGTCTTATCGGCTACGGTGCAATTGCGCGCCGTCTCTATGACGACGCTGATCATACCGTGCAAGGGGAAGAAAATAACAGATATTGGAAATGGATCGAGAATTATGTGGCAGAGGACTATGTGACTGCTGTGAAAACCGGGTCTGGTAAGTTGTCCTTCTCCTTTTTCTCTAAGAGAAGTGAGTAGCTGTGAAGACAGATTGCGGCTAACTATTGGGTGTTAGCATTGCTGGAGGAACACATGCATCAAGTATCCCCGAATAGAGTTGAAGAATTGGTTGGTATTTTCAAGAGAGCGACGGAGTTGGAGATTGGGTTTTGGGATATGGGGTTGGGAGAGTGAATAAAGCTTGAACATAATCGGTCTTCAACTTTCTAGATATGGTGTCAGAAATGCATGTGGGTATCTGCAGCGTCCTTTTAATGACAAGGTATGATCTTTGACTACGCTTTATCATGGATGCAGTATAATCATGATACAAAATCAAGAATAGTTTGTCCAATAGACTACCTACAAATAAACAAAATTAACCCCAAAAAAGTTCCCAGGAATAGCTTCCACCAATGCTTTGGGTATATTGCCCATGCAGACAGACATCATAATCTGACGAATTCAGAACCACAATCAAAAAGCCGTCTTCTTTATTATCGTATCAGAGTGAAAAATGAAATGAGGTAGAAGAATCTGTATAAGAGGGTGACGCTGGCTGTTCTGTCTTCTGTCAATGTACGCAGGCAAGCTTTTGCTTCGTCAAGTTCATTTGTTCATAACTCTTCCTGTAGGTCTTTAATCACGTAGTATAATTCCTTTGCAGAGTCTGCATTGCCGACCTGTACCGAAAGTAAGTTGGTTGGCTGACACTACGAAGGGCGATGTTATGGGCGTGGGCGAAAGCGGGACTTACCCTGAGTAGTAAAGGTATAGTTTTACCATCTTCCACACTTGCGAGATTCAACTGCTTGCCTTTTGGCTCTTCTCCCGAAACTTCTCCAACAGGCATACCCTTGAAGATAGGTGAATTGAGCATAACACGCAGCACTCCATCGGCCCTCATGATCATACGGGCGGTCTTCTTCTTTGGGGTCTCCTCGCCGGCATCGCTTGGAGGCTTTTTAACATTGACCTTGAATGTGCCCACGCCTCGCTCTTTCCATTCTTTGTTCGTAAAATGGAATAGCTTGGCTTTGCATGAGAAGTATGTCTTTTCTTCTTCTTCACCGGTCTCGACTATTGACCAATTAGCATGATTGCTCGCCTTGGATTGTGGCAAGTATACATACTCTGCTGAGCATAAAATCGTTCGTCTTCCTTCTCCTTCTCAGATCCGGCCGTGATCACATTGCCCTCTTCTTCCTCTTCCTCGCCCTTCTTGTCTCCTTCGGCGCCGAAAGGATTTGCCATCGATTTGCCTCCCAAACCTGATCCAGTAGCAGAGGCAAAGCTGCTTAGCTTCGTTGCTCCGCTTCCGAATCCTCCACTACCAAAACCGCTCCCAAATCCAGAGCCGCCTAAGGATGCAAATCCAGAAGCGCCTGTATTCGCAAACGGGGAAGCGGTAGATGAGGAGGTCGGGCCAAAGCCAGTGCCAGTAGGCTTCTCTGTCAGTGTCGCCGTCGTAGTCGATTTGCCAAAGACGGACGAGGTGGAAGTTGAGCCTCCCAAAGCACCAAAGGGTGACTGCTCTGAGCTTGCGAATGATGCTAGACCGGACGCAGCGAATGCGGATGAAGATGTACTTTGTATCTTAGCGTCGTCACTTTCGGATGACTTCGAGCCTAAAGATGCAAAGGGCGAAACGGCAGACGTGTTTAAGAAACTCTTTGGCAGAGATGACTGTCGACAAGACTGTCAGTAAATATCGTATGTTTGACTTTTCGCCGCATTGACTTACCTTAGTTGGGGCTGCGCCACCATCATCAGCGGCTTGCCTGTCCTGTGAAGCGTCGCGATATCTCTTCGTCTCACGCTCTTTCTCGCTCTCTTGAATGGTTGCCTTCTCTTCACTCGGCGCGCTAGCGCCATTTTCTTGTAATTGGTCCAGGCTTCTCTTCTTTTTCGGACTAAGTATATGCGCCGATGCATCATCCTGGTTCGTTGACGGCTCTGGGGTGCTTGTTCGATCGACATCGATTTTCGTAGAAGCATCATCATCATTCGCGTCACGCGACCTTTTTCTGCGGTGACCATTATCGGTCTGTTGTTCTGCTACTCCTTCCTCAGCTTGAAGGTCATCGTGAGACCTCTTCTTCAAACGTCCCCGATCGTTGTTTTCAACATCATCACCTGGAATAGAAGGGTTTCCCTCTGACGTTATTCGCGTTTCTTGGAGCTTTCTTCGCACGGGGCGCTCAGGTTCTGTGACATCATTGTCGGATGCGGTTGTCGTGTCTTCCTTGATGAGATCGACTTCACTGTAAGGTGCGGGGACATCCTTTTCTTCCGAGGCAGCAGACATCGTGTCCTGAGTAGGCGTGTAGACGGTATATCACAGATGAGACGGAGCGAAAAGCGACCGAAAATCAAGTCTCAGGAGAAAATAATTTTCACGTTGGCGTGATTCGTCGCGAGAGCTATTTTTGATGGGATGTTAGAATCGATAGCACTGAGTGATTGATAGAATGACGCGAGGGGTGTGCCCTACCAGAACACTCCTCAGTTCCCCTCTTTCGGGTATATCTCACTCAGTACGTAACCAGAAAAGATGCCGCGTGGGATGCAATCAAGAATGAGGAAACCGACGGTTGCAGCGAAGACCGAGCAACTGAAGGGTAAAGTCGCCTGTGTTTACCGTAGCAGAGTTCTGAAAAACCGACGGTAAGGAAGCCTAGGTAGAACTGAGGTCGTCGATAGCACCAACAAATAACAGAGAAAATAATAATCGCCGAACTCGCTTCTTTTCCTCTCTTCGAACGGATAGCTACCCTTTGCAGTAACCTATGTAATTTGTATCCAGCGTCAATTGTGATTATGGAATAGGCTAACCCTTGCTGAGTATAAAAGAAAGCCGACCGACCGAATTGAATAATTGTTCTCTTGTCTTGCTTCGTGACTCGGCCGGACTCGGACGGGATCGCTTTGTCCGTAGAAGAAACCGATCAGCGAAGAAAAGCAGAGTTCCTGAAGATCGGCCAGACAGGTGTTGAGTCGCTAGTGAAGGAGAGTCGACGGTAGAGAAGGGATTAACGGTGAAGGTATTTGTATCACGAAGGAAAAGCTGGTGGATTGTTGTCCGTGAGTTGTACTCAGCGGTTGTTGATGTGTGACGGCCGCTAACTAATGCCGCTGCATGCCCCACGGCAACGACAGGACAACACTACCTGCCTTATATGGTCTGATACATCTATAATCCAGAGAGATATGGTATTGAAAATTCCCAACCGCACTAAATGTACATAATACATAACTAGAGGGATGACATACAAACATGTAAAGATAGCAAATGACAGGTCCATTCAAAGGTCATCGCCAGCTAAAGAGCTGTAGGCAAAGAAGATGAATCTCCTCAATAGTTTATTCGGCAATGGGAAGCCCTTGCCTAGCTGATAAAGCAGAGGCAGCCAATCGAAATGTAAAAAACAAGCAATGGGTAGACTGCGATACCCACGCGATTGCGAAGTACACCCGAGCCCCCAAGGATACTGACTCCGGCGGCAAGCGACCAGGCAATGAGGACGAGATAGACTGGAACTCGCACAATCATTGGTAAACCCAATGCACTGAGAAGTGCGGCAATGACTAGAGGGAACAAGGTGTATCCAATGATGCACACAGATTGGAAGAACGAGCTGGAGTAACGAATTAGCTTGTACTCTCTACCTCCATGATTTTCAATGGAAAAACATACATATTTCCTCCAAGCAACTTGATCTGCAACGTGACAATGGCCTCTCCGATCCACACGATAGAGAATACACCAGAGAATACGAGAGACGATTGTTCGTCATGAGCCCGCATGGAAAGGAACATGCTAAGAAGCAAGCAGAAAATAAGAGGGCCCCTGTAGCACACGATTGTTGGTCAGCTTGCGTTTGGATTAGAGATAGGTAAAAACACACCATAAGTCCCAATCCCGCAATCCCTCACTCATACCACTCTGAAGCACAACATCGGCATCAGGCCATCTCCCCACCAGACCGCGCAAATTCCGACCAAACCCAGCAGTTCCAGTCGAAGCCTCCCCTCGCTCCGCGGCACTTCCAATGCCACCACCACTCCGCATCAAAAGACCACCGAGCAAGTACTTGGGCCAAAGGACCTGCCTCATCTTCTCCCATACTGCCAATAGATCGCGAGACAGCGTTTCCCACACAGTTTCGTCGATGGTGTTTTGCGGCGCACGACGGTCTTCGCCCGGTATAGAGGATGTGAGGTAATTTGAGGAGATACCGCCGAGGGCACCGGCGCTCCGTGAGGAGGAAGAGGCTGCATTTGTGTCTGAATGGATGTTACCTCGTAGAGGTGCTGTGTCGGATGTGCTCAAGGGATCGTCGGCTTCGATGGCGGCTGTAAAATTGCGCAACTCATTAGTAGCTTTCAACCGGAACTACCACAGTAGCATGAAAGTCAACGAACCATCATCCGCGTCAATCAAATCGTTGTCCAAAAGGTCATCATCATCGTCAATGCTATAATGTGAGGGTGACGCCATCTTGTTCTGCCGCACTTATGTTCGGCCCGCAGGCAACCAGCTATCGAGCTTCAAGATATTGTATCTGAGAAAGCTTATAGCTTCAAAGCTAGACACAAATCAGCCTGTCGAGCAGCTACCAGACAAAAAGCCAGTATATACTATCGTGACAGAATCAAACAATCAATTCAAGTTGTAGGGCAATCAGCGCAGTGGTTGTTGTCTGATTGAAAGAGGACAAGGAGAAGCTAGAGTGGCATTTCTGGCCCGTCCCGTCTCAGACCCGCGCGCTTACGTACTTAGCCGCTGTCACCTATCAAACAGTCCTTTTGTCAACATCACAGTTTAATTGATGGAAAAAATATTTAGCTGTGTATTGTGCCCAAAAGAAATATCAAAAACGTGTTGCTAAAAGTCCCAAATGCCCCTAATGCTACCATTCGAACGCCGTGTCATGCATAAGTAGAAAATGCAATAGATACAAGAGAGGAATGTATGGTACAGGCAACAGAGATAGAAGAAATGTGAATAATTAACATCTCCGAGCTTTCTAAGCTCATTCGTACGAGTAATGATGACTCATCGGACGAATTACGGAATTCTCAATCTTCTCGGCAATTTCTGGATTCGAGAATTTCCTCAACTTGATCGCCAATGGTTGAATTCGGGAGCGATCTGACTTGGTCACCACATCGGCATACTGGGTTCCAAGCACTTTATCCAATAGCTCACGAAATTTGACCATGAATTGAAGTGCAAAATGACCACTGACAGCCTCTGGATCCTTATTAGGCCCTGTCGTGTAGAATTTCAATTGCGAGTCTAGCACTCCCTCCATGGATTCGTAGAGTCGATTGGCATGTGGTTCAATGCTTGCAATGACGCTCTTCTGAAGTGCCCATCTCATATTGCGGCCCACGATGGTGAGATTTGTCACATTGGGATCAATCTCCTCTAATCCGCGGAGAACGAGAAGCCGTTGCGGGTTCTCGGTCAGCACGTTTGCAAGCTCAATGAAACTTATTAATGGTCTTGGATCAGGCAGGGGAAGGTGCTCTTGCATAAGAGACAGGAAACTCTGCGCAATGAGGAGGACGTTTGGATTAGTCCGATCGCGGAGACAGCAGCTCATGGCTATATGTAACGCCTTTCCATCTAATCCTCCTATAGGAACGAGTTGCTGGCGAATGACGTCGAGCGCCGTCTGGCTGGATCGAGATATTCGAAGGAGCCGCAAGTATGCATAAAAGTTGCCTACATCCGGGATGATATTGTAACCGTTATGATCCAGAGTAAAGAGATTCCAGTAGCCCCTCCCTGGAGCTGTGCCTTTGGTCAAGATTCGACACACTGTCAAAATAATGTGAAGATGCAGGTTACTCGGCCTAACAAACGGTGGCCCACCTTCGCTATTGACTTCCTCTACCGGATCAAAGACATCTCCAAGATCTTCAACGAGATCTTCTGTGCCCTGAATCTCTTCCTTTGCAATAATGTCGTCTTCAAGCTCCTTCGGAGATTCGTCCTTGGACTCTGAGGGCTTCCAGGATGTGTAAGTCAATAGATTGGGGCGGGCTTTTGTTTTGTGGCTGAGACGCATGGCAGCCTCCCATTGCCCTTGTTCGGAGGATTGCGATGGCGAAGCTTTTGGATCGGGAACAAGGATAGGAACGCCCATTGTTTGTTTGAACAGTACAAGGGCATTGTACGAGTTAGCCTCATCCAAGGGATCAATCAGTATCCAGGCCATACTTCCAACCAGCTTTCCATCAATTTCCAGCTCACCCTTTCGCCACTGGTTTATGACATCTGCCCAAATTCGCTTAGCATCGAGAATGAGGGTATCGCGTTTCTCTTTTCTCAATGCTATTTGATCTTCTGGTATTTCTTGAAGGGTCTGAAGGACGTTGAGAATAGCTTGCAGGATTAGAGTATATGTTTGTGCGACGGGCCGATGAGGACCAAGCTCAGGAAGATCCCCAACAACAGTCCATAACATATCCATGTCGTGGTATGTCCCACAAACTTCAAGCATGGCGTGATAATGGTGATGACTGGGTGACACATCGGAATCGTCATCCAGTAATTGTCTATATATCTTGTATGCAAGGTCGACAGGTTTCACGCCAGGTTGTAGGGAGTTTCGACACAGTCCTCTTAGCATGACAGTGTATGTATGGGCTGTCGGAGCACGCGCTCTTTTTTTCATCTACGCAATGTCAGATAACTTCCACAGTAAAAAGAGTCAAGAGGGTGCTTACATCATTGTAGAACCGGAAAGCCGCTAACGGGGCGCCTCTTTCAAAGCAATAACTCAAAAGCCTGTTCCATGATGCAGAGGTCTCCATCTTCATAGACTCCGCTCGTCGTAACATTGCAACAGCCAACGGAACTTTGTTTGCCTGTAAAAGTCTACCAATTCGAACTCCCAGCTCTTTCGGATCTTGCAACCATTGTAGTTCTCGGCTGACAACTGCGGAGTTGACCCCATCAGGAAGACCTCTTCCTTTGGCAATTTCCATAAGCTTATCGACCTCCTCTTTATCCCCGAACACTCCTCTTCTTAGCCTTTCTCTAAAATGGCGGTTGAAATTGTGCGTTTCCGCTAGTCGCGCATTGCGAAGTGATGTCCTGGGCGTACTGCGGGCCAGTATGACTCTGGATGGTGCGTCGTCGGCGGTTTCGAGAAACTCTTCGTATTGAGCACGCGAAGATTGTAGTTGCGAAACAACAGATGAGTTGCTTCTCGCGAGACTGGATCTAACAAGTGATGAAGCGCTGAGTCTCGAAAATGTATCGACATGGAATCGCTTGGCTAGGCGCGCACTACCGCCTAGATGCCTTAGGAACCCATTGTTATAGCGAAACATTGCACCATGCGTGAATAACAAGCACTGGAGTAGAAGATCGAATTTCCACCAGCAATGTAATGCAAGTCGATAGCGATGCAGCTCCAAGCAACCTGGATGTTCGAAGACAATCGACGATCTCAACACGTCAAACGTACAGACTCGTGAGGCCCGAGGATCGATATGCTATTCGCGGAGGGAAACCTAGCAGACCGCCAGCTGATCAGGTAATTGGAATCTGGTGCAAGTTGGGGAGTTTGACGATAGATCGGAGCGGCAAATGAGCCTGAGAGTAAAAGGACAACCAGCAACTTAGTCACCCGCGCATCAACGGAAGAAATCAGACTCGTTACAAGATCAATGTAAAGAAGAGGTACGCAGCTGGAAGGATGTCTGGAGAGAAAACAAATCTGAATGCAGATATGGTCGAGATTGAGGTCTCGAACTGATTGAGGAAGGAACGAAGATCTAGCTCAGGTACAACTTACAGAAAAAATCCAAAAGGGCAAGAAACTCCGCTGATTGATCCGGTGCTGCTTATGTAATATAGGTCTCTATCTCGGAACTTACGTTGACCTGGTTCGGCATCGTTTGAGTCAAACACGACGAAGAGTGCTGATTCCCTGAAAGAATAGCTCTCTCTCTCTCTCTCTCTCTCTCTTCCTCTCTCTCTGGCTCATTTACCGCTTCTCGACATTGCCTGAAAATTCATAAACGCGTAACAGCAAACAATCTCAGCAGAAATTGAATTTTTAATATAGTTGAGATTGATTGGTTTATCTTCTGTTACGCTAGCCTCTTATGGCGGAACCAAACTACCGCCTGGCGCTAGTGCTGAGTTTTTGCCGCCCGCCCCTTCCCTACTTAAAAGAATTGAAATCTTCCCAAATTTTTCTATCTCTCGACGCTAAATTTTTCTCCTCATTCCTTCCTTGCCTTTTGTCTTTTTTCATCTGTCATTTCTTTCAAGAATCATCTTCAGTACTGGCATCTCGCAAGATCCCACGACCTTTCGCCCAATACAGAATTTTCCTGGTCTTTACAGACACATCAGCCTGATCATGTCTTACCGTGGCGGTGGCAGCGGTGGCTACGGTGGTGGCTCTCGTGAATCTTACGGAGGAGGTGGTTATCGGTATGAACTCAAATTTTCTTGTTCCGACTTGGAGCCCGATCACATTTTCAAATATCACTAATTCCATACAGTGGAGGACGAGGTGGCAGTGGCGGTGGATACTCTAACGGTCACGGCGGCTCCAACGGCTACAGCAACGGCGGCTTTGGTGGTGGTAGCTATGGCGGCAGCGGTGGTGGTGATCGTATGGCCGCTCTCGGGGCTGGTTTGAAGACCCAAGATTGGGGTGTGTATCCAATATCAGAAGTTCATCGGAAGCATCATGCTAAACCTCTCTATTTAGACCTTTCCACTCTCCCCAAGTTTGAAAAATCATTCTACAAAGAGCACGAAGACGTCGCCAACCGCTCCCAAAAGGATATCGATGCATTCCGCAAAGAACATCAAATGGCTGTCACTGGCAGGAACGTTCCTCGCCCTGTTGAGTCTTTCGATGAGGCTGGTTTCCCTAACTACGTCTTGTCTGAGGTCAAGGCACAAGGTTTCGCAAAGCCCACCGCTATTCAGTCTCAAGGATGGCCCATGGCTCTTTCCGGTCGCGACGTCGTTGGTATCGCCGAAACAGGTTCCGGAAAAACATTGACCTACTGTCTTCCTGCTATCGTCCACATCAACGCCCAGCCTCTTCTTTCGCCTGGTGATGGACCCATCGTCCTCATCCTCGCACCCACTCGTGAGTTGGCTGTTCAGATTCAGGCCGAAATCAGCAAATTTGGACGCTCGTCTCGCATTCGCAATACTTGTGTCTACGGTGGTGTCCCCAAGGGCCCTCAAATTCGTGACCTCAGCCGTGGAGTCGAAGTGTGCATTGCTACTCCCGGTCGTCTGATTGACATGCTCGAAGCTGGCAAGACCAATCTCCGCCGTGTCACCTACCTTGTTTTGGACGAGGCAGATCGTATGCTTGATATGGGTTTCGAGCCTCAGATTCGCAAAATCATTGGTCAAATCCGTCCCGACCGACAGACTTGTATGTGGTCCGCCACATGGCCAAAGGAAGTTCGTCAACTCGCTAGCGACTTCTTGAATGATTTCATCCAAGTCAACATTGGTTCTATGGAACTTTCCGCCAATCACCGTATCACACAGATCGTTGAGGTCGTTTCAGACTTTGAGAAGCGCGACAAGATGATCAAGCATCTCGAAAAGATCATGGACGACCGCAAGAACAAATGTCTTATCTTCACTGCTACCAAGCGTGTTGCTGATGATATTACTCGTTTCTTGCGCCAGGACGGATGGCCAGCTTTGTGTAAGTCGCTCTTGAGCTAAACATGAGAAATGACAATTTCTAACTATCGAAAGCTATCCACGGTGACAAACAGCAAAACGAACGTGACTGGGTTTTGCAAGAATTCAAGAACGGCAAAAGCCCTATTATGGTTGCTACTGACGTGGCTTCCCGTGGTATCGGTATGATTGCAACCTATCACCTCCTCCCCTTCTCCCTTCCTGTCTTTCCTCTGTTCTGCCTCTTGGCAGATCATATATGCTCGACTCTGTCGAGTTCTAACCCGTAGTGAAGTCGTGTGACATATGGCACGGTGCCTTTTCTCTCTTCAGACATGTTAGTCGACATGACTAGTCCAGGCTTTTTCGGGTTCGACCTTACTGGCTTCCAGCCAGGAGGACCTTGGACTCACAGTGCACTTTAGCGGATTTACTCATTTGCTTTTCAGGCTCTTTATTCACTTTTGGGATATCTTCAGAGCCGCGGAAAAGTTTTATTGAATCTCGGAAAAGCTGCATCACATCCAAGGTCGCTCAGGACCGTGAACATTGCCAGCCCATGGGCTTACTGAATTAACTTGGTGACGATCCAAGAGAGGAGTGCATCAAGTCTTAGTCTTCGCGCGACTGACCAGGGTCCAGAGGTCATGCCGCTTGAAATGACTGCGTTGTTTGCTAACCTGTGTAATTCTCAAGATGTCCGTGATATCACTCATGTGATCAACTACGACTACCCCAATAACTCGGAGGACTATGTTCACCGCATTGGCCGTACTGGCCGTGCCGGTGCAAAGGGAACGGCCATTACGTTCTTTACCACTGACAGTGAGTCATTTCCTAACAGCGCGTCTGTGGACAGCATACTGACTTCTTCAAGACTCTAAGCAGGCTCGTGATCTCGTCACCATCCTTAGCGAGGCCAAGCAGCAAATCGATCCTCGTTTGCACGAGATGGCTCGCTACAGCGGTGGCGGCGGTGGCGGCCGAGGTTGGGGAGGTGGCCGTGGTCGTGGTGGCTGGCACCGTGGCGGTGGCGGCGGCGGCGGCGGCGGTGGTGGTTACACCGCTTCCAACTCGGCTCCTCTTGGAAACAACCGACGCTGGTAGACGAGTTGCTTCTGTATTGTCCATTCCAACGTAAAAGATTTTGTTCACTACTCGACCGAACGTTTATTCGGAAAAACGGCGTTTGCAGGGTTATCTCGTTTTTTATGATAGACTGACTGCTTTACTGTTACAGCACATGCCGATTGGCCTGATTAATTTAGATTTGCAACAATGCAAGTAATTTTTTTTAAACATATCACACTTCTGGCTCTATTTGAATGGAATTTGGAACGTCGTGTACGTACATCAACCGACAGGTTTGCGAATTGGTGCAAGTCTTGAGTACTAGGCATCATCCCAAGCATTCCACAGTGAGATTAAAGTATGAGGCTAGTATTTAGCTGGGCTCAGCAAGTTGGGGCTCGAAGATCAACATGTTGACTTGGGTGTTGCGCAACAAAACTTTCGACTCTGCCAGACCCGTGCATATATGTCCGTTGTCACGAAGTCTATGTTTACCAGCTGCATGGGTTCTCTAGTCGATTCTAATACTATATGTAGCAATCAAGTGGTTTCCAAACACCTAGTGAGTCTGTGCCACTGGACTAGTCCCGTGTCAACGAATATGGTACACAAAAATATATATATATATATATATCCTAGAGCGCGCGAAGAATATGCATGGAAGTTCCGCGCTCAATACACAAGGGAATCCAGGGGACGCCTCGATGCGAGTCTAGTCGAGTAGTACGGCTAGATACTAGTGTACATACATGGCGATTTGAGATCAGATTGGTATGCAAGGTTATAGGGCTAAGTACAGAGTAGCTAGTGTTTGGATCGAGGTTGTTCGTGTGACGTTGAGCACATGGAAAGATACATGTATCCTTACATATTTCGGAATTCCCATGACTAGAGGATTGCAGTACGGGGTAGTAAATACAAGTAGTGTAACGTCTGAATGCTTAGTCTATTCCAAGGTTGAGCTGGCTACATGAAGATACATTTCGCGCTTGCGCATGGGGTATATATGTCCATAGAAGCGGTTGATGTTCAAAGGATGTCAAGATAATATAAGAAAGGGTCTCCTCCTCCCGCCGACGGACTGCTTACTAGGAAAACTGACGGTCTACCCGCTGGCCTGCCCACTTGTTCTACCCACAATACTAACAGTGACTACAGCGTGGTCCCGACATATTCCTCTCAGCTGGAAACAAATTCATGCCAATGGTCTCAGAAGTTGCATGCGTGCCCTCAGCAATTTACCGCGACGGAAAAAAAAATAGACTTTCGATGCTGACCGACACACACACACAAACACACACACACATACATATCCCGTCGTCAGTCAGTCAGTCCGTTGGTAAAACTGGCCGGATTTAAATTTAAAAAAAGAACGGAGAAATTGTTAGGTTTATCATCTCAAGGACGTGTACATGGATGAGACCATATCGAGCCAATCAGAGCGATGAATTTCCCCTCATTTTGCAATTATCGTAATTATCGTAAGTGTCTTTGCTTTTTTGGGGGGGGGGGGGGGGGGGGGGGAAAATGTATCTTACTGCCGCCGATAGACTCAAAAGAGAAAGGACGAGAGTACTGTGTATGGAAATATCGAAAGGATTACTTCCTTAGGAGGACAAGGAGCGGAACTTGCCGTCTGTAGAGTTTTGTACATCGGCCAGCCCCATGGTTTGGTTGCTAGTCATTTGCTAGCTTCATGGGACGATTGATAAGGACATCTCCACTGGCTGGGCTTGGCGGATGATATGCTTTGATGGGTAATTGGGATAACCATGCATGGGCTTTTTTTTTCTTTTCTTTTTACTTTTGACCTGTCCTCTCATGTCCGATGTGGAAGAGTTGGATTCGTATTTTCGGTACTTCGGCAACGCGATTGACGGACGGACTGGTCGCTAAGTCACACAAGTGCAGGTTTCAAGGGGCTGGCTTTACGCTTTAGGCTTTTTGTACACGTCGCGTCTTTCTCGTACATACATACATACATAGTACAGAGTAAGGATCCACCGTCCAACTCCAACGGAGGTACGGAGATAACCGCTGACTTGTAGCAGGTAGTGCCATGTACTCCGTACAATGGTTTACATAGTACAACAAAGAAAGAGTGAGACGAGAATAGATTCGTCAACCTTGGTTCGGGCGATAGACTGGATGTCAAGGCAAGCATATCTCATTCAAACGTCGGGAAGAACTGCATTGTACTGGTGGTGGTGCTGGGTCGAAGTACTTTCCTATTTGATGTACCGAATAGATTAAAGGCTGATTGACGATCGGTGACTTTCCGTGTATCGGTAATACAGTATCGATCGGAGGAATTCCGCTGCACAATTCTTTTCCTTTCCTCTCTCCTCTCTCTCTGTCTCTCACTCACCCTCTCTACATGGTGGTAGGCAATACTATGTACATATGTCTGTCCCTCGGGGAGATATGCACATCGTTACAGCACTTGTACAGAACACACGAAGTACAGGCACACAGTCTGCATGCACAACGCCCAATATAGTATCGACCTTGCGAGCATTTACAAATTCCTGATTGGCCGGCCCATCTCCAGCCGAGAATCGTTGTGGATACGCGCTGTACTCACCAACCTTCAACCGCGGTTATGTAGGATCTGTACGTACAAGTTACAACTGATTTCATGGTTTCTCAACCCGAATACGATAATCGATACGTATGTACATACTACATAGTAGTTGGACCACAGTAGGGAGATATGCAGCGATCCACTGTTCATACTTGATGCGCGGACAGCTCTCCGTGCCAGCAACCCAGCCTTCTACGTAATTGTCGCTGCCGTCAAGTGTCTACCCGAAAACGCGGAATGCGAGGTGCTACCTTGTCTGGAAATGAGTGCCTTACTGCTACCCCATACCCGGCCTGCAGCGTCAAGCTGTATGTATGTACACGCAAAACTCCAACTCCTTCCATGACCCTGTGGAAGAGAAAATACACGAATGGGACGTTCCGAGAAGTGATTGGTTGGTTCGTTCACGAACAAGTTCTGAATGCGAGGAGATGAGGTGATAACTTCGCCCCCCCCATCGTTACAACCAATCAGAAAAGTGGACAGGTCAGGCGTGGCACATGATCGGGTGCGGGCCCACTTGTATTTGTCGTACAATAAATACATCATTACGTCGAGTATCTTCTACCAGATCTTTCTTATGTGAGAGGACTTGATGTTGGGGGGGGGGGGGGGGGGGGGGGGGATTGGTACCGGGTATAGTATATGTTGTTGTCGCGTGGTAGAGGTCGCACGTCGCACCATCTTGAGGTATTTCGGATTCTATCCAGCGAGCGAAAGTCCAATGTGTCAGTGTTCAAGCGGTGAGCCTAACATGCCATCATCAATTAACACAATGGGGCCAAATGGGGTGACTCTCCATAGTACAATCAGCGCCATCCACAGTCTAGATCTCATGATCATCTACTCATCCTGCTCCGTGCGGACGGATAGCACCAGTACGGGATCCCGGAGTGCGCGGCACATACCCTTAGTACTGCATATACCCTCTTGGACTTCCCTGAATTATTCCCTGTCAATAGCGCCAACTCTAACTTAGCTAGAACGTCGGTAGATGTCATTTTGTGTTCTCCCGGACTTAGTTTTGCATCTTAATGCTGCATTTGCATGTTTGCATGATTGCATCGAGAGATACCGGGCTACGCGAAGAGGGGGTGTTGAGCCGCTGCCCCCACTTGTTGCATATCCTGGTTGCTTCGTACGAGCCAATCGTTGGGAGGATGTATACACATTTTGGGTGAATCGGGAAGATGCATACGTACGACTCTTCGATTTCATTGTGACGCTGCAATTTGTCGAAGCATTACTGGTAGTATCTCGGAGACGATCAAGGGGTCCGGGGCGGCTTTGTCGGTGCAAGGGTGCAGAGAGGTCCATTCAACGTGAAGAGTGCAGGTAGTAAGCCACATGACAATGGACGATGAACATCCAGAGTACAGAGTATATTTTGAAGCAATGTCCATCTTCAGATTTCGACGAGATTTATGTGCTTGGCCTTACCAGCAGACTAATCGTATACTAAAACACATCCAGCTAGTAGCACAAATGACTCGGGTGTGTGCTAACCATGATCCAGATTGTGGCTAAGTGGCTTCTATCTCCCCGCCCCTTTGAGCAGTCCCTGACTTTTCGACCCCCCTGCCAGTCTCGCGATAGCTAGGATACCGAATGTTATCAATGCTGACTGTTTTCGGGTCGATGATAATCTCGGTAACAGTCAGTCTCCCACAGTGCGAGTCAGGCAAGCACCCGGGTTCCACTCCCGATGCTCGAGGTGAGCGAGTCCTGGACTGTGATTGGCAGAGGACTGTCTTGCACCAAATACTGCCATTATTACGAGTACGTACTCGCTCCGTACCGTGAAAGTGAAGATCTCGATTGCCGAAAGAATGCTCATCTCGCTAATCTTGCTGTGAATACCATACTCAACCGAGTAAACTGCGCGCGTACTACTAACTTATATGGTGCTGTCTGGACTTTGGAGTCATGTTCGACTGTCGCTAATACCGCTAAAAACACGTTCCTGACTTGCCTTCGCACTATGCCCTATTGATGACAAGCGATGGTGACGGTGGACGGGACGAGCCATGAGCCAGGCGTAACCTAACTCCGTAGTTCAGGCCGTCGCTAGTCTCGCTGGGCATTTGGGGCGCTAGGGGAGTTAGCTGTAGCTTGCTTATCAACTACGTACTCACTAGGTAGCAAGTAGTAAGTACAGTAGACTAGTGAGTCAAGGCTGGATCTGTATCACCACCATGCAAGATAGAGATTCTAATCGTGCAGAATACAGTTGCCTTTTTCCAGACTCGAGATGGAAGAAAACATTATAGAGACGATTGTTGATAGCTTGTTGGTACCAGTAGCGATTACCCGGACAGAGCAAACAAAAACATCGGCGGCGCCGGTATGGTGCAAACTGTATTTGTGTACAATCATTGATGAATAATACGGTTACCTCCTTCCTTAGTAATCAACATCCCAGACTCGTCCCGACAGCTTCTCTTCCCCCCCCCTCGCTAATTATTCTCACGCCATTTTTTTCCTTCACTGGCCACCTACCCTTGACATCTTGTGCATCATCCAGACAGACCTCAACTCAGTCGATTTCATCATCATTTTTTTTTCCCCCTTCCTCCCTCACTTTTCTGTACCAGCTACAGCACTGTTCCTCGTGTTATCCAGAGCCATCGCGCAAACAGTTCGTCGCGTGTTGACTAGTGTACGCGCCGTCACCGCTTCCCCGACCTGCGCTACGCCTACTTGATCACTAGCCCGCTACCTAAACCATCTTCAGCAACTCCCTAACTCTGTTGGTACAAGTGCGCTCACGCTACGCTACGACGCTGTCATCTCATCCACTTGGCTAGTAACTGGCTAGCACTAGCAGCCTAGTATTAGCGGTCCATCTCGGCACCAACGCGGGAGCTCCATCACAGAGCACGCTACCCACGCAATACACCCTCAATACAGGCATACATACACACATACACACATAGGTACGTACATACCATCGGTACTCAGCGCACTTTTGCCCGAGTCGCGGGTGCCGGACTCCATTCCATACTGCCTACTGCCCAGAGAACTCGTCGCCCTTTGTTATCGCGTGTGCGCACTGCAGCTGTACGTACGACGGCAGTAAGACACCCACTTTTATTCTCCTCAGCATTGACGTATCATCACGCCCCCCCCCCTCCATTGTATTCGTCCGGCCCTTGCCACTTGTGCTTGAAACGCCCCAATCTGACTGGTCCAGATATTGTACACTTGATACATACCTTCGATCCTTCTGTCGCCATCGGGGAAAGTGCCGTTCAATCATTTTGCTTTTTTCCCCAGTCCAGCTTTCATCGAGACGAATCAGTTCTTTGACGAAAAAAGAAAAGCGCGTCGCGGCAAAAGGAAAATTCAAGAGAGTTTGCCCGCCAAGCCAAGCCAACATCTCCCGCTTTTGACCCGCCCGTGCGTGGGAGAAGGCAGCCAAAAAGAAGCAGCGAACAAGCTGCAAGAGAAGAAGGCCATTGTGGTGTGGTTCTTTTGAACAGATACAGAATATTCCAGACCGCTGTCCACTGTCATCTGGGAACAATTTCTGCCATCTTCACCACTCTTCGAGTGTTTTCAAACAGCAAAACATCATTTCATCACTGTGGGGCTTGCATATCCGTTGGTCAACCCGCTACGCTTGACGCCGCAAAGAGATATTACCTGCTCCGCTCCAGCGTCAGCGTCCACCAGCAATAACGAAGGGACCGAACAGCCAAAGTCGCAAATCCTTTAATATCCCGGATTGCATCCAGTAAGAAAAAAGCGCCCCCTTCACCACCTCCAGCCATCCAATCACAGCTGCTTGTATTATCCTCAAGCTCCACGCGCAGAAATTATCTCCACCGTACCCACGGATCCCACGAGGCCTGAAGTTGCATTTGGTCGCCCTTCCGACGCAGAAACAGCCAATCCGTCTGAGCTCTGAACGAACTTGCCAGCAGCCGACAAGACAAAAAGCGAGCCAAAACCCACTTCGCTTCTCGCTTTCCCCTTTTTCTCCAAGTGTACCCGTCGACTTGGCCACGCCATTGCACCTTTTTTAGCCTTTTAGGGCGAAAATTACAGTACCAAAGTCAGCCGATTCCAACTTTTTTTCCTACACTCCAAGCATTCACAATTTCACGCTACTGCCCGTGGGACCTGGTCATAATCCCGAATCCAGTTACGCTCGACCAGCCTGTGGCCTTTTGGACCAGTTACCTATCCAGGATCAAGACCCGGTCTCATTTCCAAACTCGCGCGCCGCCTTATCCCACTCCTGGTCAAGCCCAATTTTTTCCTCTCGTCTCCCGCTGGGTACCTTTCCCCCCTCGTGCTGGTACAACACTACAGTAGCACCAACACTACACCGGACTAGTACAAAGTTCCTCGCCCACCCGCCGCAAACTACGTGCTCTGCGAAGCATCTCCGTCTGGTCACCCTAAAAAAGGCGACTAAAGTCGATTAAGCCTCGCTGCCTTTCCTTCCCCAAAAAGAGGATCCAAAGGCTCGTTATCATAACAAATCGCCTGTCGTCCGTGCCTTTTTTAGACTGGCGACCGCGTCGAATCACCCAAGCTTGGTTTAAATCCCCATCAGACAGCGTTTGTCTTGTTGTGAGCCGTGAACGCTTGTTTCTGCCATCGCGTCCGTTCTAGTTTCTTAGTGACTTTCGCGTGTGTCAAAACACCACAACGACGTACCTACGTACCTTTTTGGTAGTTCTCGCGGCACGGTCAATCGGGGAAAGCTCGACAAAGGCTTCAGCTTATTTCTACGTGATTGACGCATTTTGAAAGGTACGCGCGTGTTGCTTGTCTGGCTGGTGGCTTTTTGTTTCTTGTAAAAGATACGAGAACGCCCTCGTTGAGCAAGAGCTTGATTTTGAGCGAACTGTTAAAAAAGGCCTGCATCTGATTCGCGCAATCAGGTTTGCCATTCTTTGATCACCACCTCCAGCCGTCGCATCGTTCTGAACCTCAATTTCAGAATCATTGCAACGCTCCGCAATCCGATCGCCGCACGTCCCGCGAAACTACTATCTCGACTTTCTTGCTTGTTCAGCCCGCATACACATACACACGGTGCGCTAGCCATGGCTCAAACAACTAGTTCGTCTATCACAAACTTGAACGATGGGAAGAATGATGACCATCGCAATCAGTCGAACCTAAAGTCTGACGCGGACCTGCCTATAGATCCATCCATTGCGGCCTCAAGCCCAACATACCCTCCACCTTATTCGCCCTACCAACCTCAGGGTCACGACATGTCTCAATACCCGGGACACCCGCCTCCACAAATGTATGCGCGCCCAGAATGGTCGCATGGATATCCTCATCAGCAGCATGCCATGCAGGGTCCTTATAGCTCTCCTGCCCCTCCAACGGTTGGTTCTGCCTCCCCTGCTGCGACTGCAGGTCCGCGCCCAGGTCAGGTACGTTCGTTTGGTTTTGGCGCACGATCTTTCTTTACTGTCAAATGAAGAGGAGAAGAGGAAAAAAAAAAGCAGTCGAAGTGAAAAGAAAAAATCCTGTCAAATCAAATCAACGATCGATCGTGCATGTCACCTCCTGGGGCGGCCCATTGCCAGAAGAGGCTCTCAATATCTTTCTGGCATGGGATGCAAAAGTCGCGTCTTTTTTACCATACCCCCGAATCTGTGGCTAATATTTCGCGCCTCTGTCTAGGTATATTCATTCGTTCCCATTCCCGGTGCTCAGCAGCACAAGCGCCCGCGTCGTCGTTACGAAGAAATTGAGCGCATGTACAAATGTGGATGGAATGGTTGCGAGAAGGCATATGGTACATTGAACCATCTCAACGCGCACGTTACCATGCAGTCGCACGGCAATAAGCGTACACCGGAAGGTATGTTTTCATTTTTCTCATCTATCGGCAGTCGTAATTATAAATCGTGGACGCGATGTCGGTGGTCACAATCAGCGTATCTGGGCTAGTCGCATAGTGCTCAAAGGAGGCTAGTGTTGACGCCCGCATACTTAGTCGGGTTACACAGCTAGGGCACGCGGCTATCGCAGTAGCGTTGACACCGGCGTCAAGGTTAATTTGATTTTGCGCAACCTCAACTATCCTGTCTCGTACTAGACTTTTGCCGTTGTCGCTTCATCCTCTTCACTACTCCACTTCTCTCTGTCTTGTTGTCTTATATGACTTGGGACTTGACTAATTACTATACACAGAGTTCAAAGAGATCCGCAAGGAATGGAAGGCCCGAAAGAAGGAAGAGGAGAACCAGCGCAAGGCGGCAGAGGAGCGGGAACGTCAGGCTGCTGCCCAAGCCCAAGTACAGGGTGGTCCGGTCGAAGGTGGTGCTCCCACTGATCCTCAAGGTGGCCAACCACCCAGCTACGCCGGCGGTGTCCGACCTCAACTGCCTCCGATCGGCTACCAGCCCGCTGAAAACCAAGTTCCCGGTCAATACGCTCCTGGTGGTGCCGGCGGCATGGTGTACCCTCAGGGTAACGGCCAGATGTACGGCAGTTACCCTCACTCGCCGTACCAGAACAACCAGGTGTACCAGCAACGTAAGTAGCTGCTCGCCATCTCAAGTTGATGTCTTCTCTTGCCTTCGCCTTGGATCAATATACAAGAGCATCGCAAATTGAACCACGGATTAATACTGCAATACATGGTCTCGCAATCCTGGTGCTGACGGCTGATTCTCATAGCCCCAGAAATCCACTCGGGCAACTACCAGTGAGACGAAATGAAGAAGAAAAAAAAGAAACATAGAAGGCAGTCTCTTGCTGTTGTATCACATATCACCCATCTCCCTCATCACTCTCCGAACAAACGCTTCTACCATGATATATTCTTTTTTCTTTCTCTTCGGCATTTTTTGATACTTTACTCTTGTGCATCTCTTCCTTCACCTTGATATGTCTTTGTTTTGAACTCTGTTGAAAGATGTCCATTTTATTTTATGATACCACACCTCTGCTGCTTTGGTTGAGTCTCCCTTTTTAGATGGAGAACAGGGGCGGAGGGTTGAGTCGAATTCATCCTTGTCTTTTTGGCCAGCTCGTTCCGTCTTTCTATTTTTTTCCCTTCTCTTTCGACGATCGACATACATGACACAACGGCAAGGATTATCAAGAAAAGAAATCGGGTACACAGCGAGGAAACGCAAGAAGGAAAGAGAAAATGGGAATCGATTGGCTGCTTGCTTGCTTTGCAAATGAATATTTCACTCTGCTTCTTTTTTGTGAATATTGGCGTTGTTTTAATTCACGTGTTTTGCTTATTTGCTCATCTTGCTCCCTACCATGTTATGTGTGTCTGTCTGCTAGGTTGCGAACGGTCCCTCAATCTCCATACCATTATTATTATGTTCAACTCCATCTGTTCTCTGGCGTAGTTGTTACCCCCAAGTACATACGATGTATACAGGCCTGTACAGGTGAACATCATGCTAGTAAAATACCTCGGAAACAGCAGGCCGAGCCCTAATATTCCCCAGAGTATGACTATTGATCCATGTTCAGCACACACTAGTATTGACTCTGTACCGGAGAATAAACCCTTTTAGCTGTTTTTACTAGTGTCACAACAAGTGACCGGGTTCCCGTTTCATTCCCCCCTCTTCCTTCATTTTTGACTCAAGAGGCTAAAATAGTGAGATCTTGTAAGTCGTTGGATCGTGGCGAATGCTTGGCCCCAGCTCAGATCTTAACTTTTCCCAAAGGGAAAAAGGGAAAAAATGGAATAATAGAAAATAGAAGCACATGATTGGTCGATGGGTCAGTATAAATTGATCATGTGATCACGCGTGCCGTTTTTCGCGATTAGATAAGACCATGCCTTCTTTCCCTCGGAAAGACGTCAAGCTTCGATGAAAGACATGATCTGATCGATTTGATCTACGAAAACATGATATGTCTGCGCTCGAGGATGGAAAGCAGAAGCAGACTGCATCATCAGTCATCCTCAGCGATGACTTGATCGATCCTGCCTTGAGAGGCACGCCGATCCCTTCCACTTCTTCTAATGAAACACCACCATCCAATAAACCCAGCAAAAGGGCATCAACATGCTCCACGAGAGGGCGAGCAGGAGGAACGGCACGCGCAAAACGCAATGCCACCGAGGTAAAACAGCAGCGAAAACCTTCCCAGCCTTGGCCGGACGCTTTCAAACGACTCTCCCAAACCCATCGCGCGCTGAATTTGGTATACACGTTCTGCTGTACACGGAAACATCTCGCGACGACTTTTGAGACCATTAAGAACACCGTACAGGCTCAAATGAGTGGTCGGGAGTTGACGGTTGAGGATGTTGCAAGGATTAAAGTCCTGATCCCTCGGGCTATTAGGTTTGAGTACGTTGATGAGAGTGTTCTGGAGGTTTTGGGGGTCGGGGAAGATGCTAGCCAGGGTGGAGGGAAAAGGGATGAATACAAATGGATGAATGCGAAAAGTGCCGCTTTAGGTGGAGGTTTCATCCCCGAGGAGCAACAATCTACTGCTCCCACCGCTGCCGGCACTTTTGCGGACAGCAGAGACGATAATCTGCCGGAATCGCGAGATGTGTTACTCTTCGAGTTTGTGGATGAAGATCTTAAACGACAAGTTGAGCACAGCAAGACTGGAGAACCGACGCGACCTACCAAGCGACTGCGAAACGATGAGCTGAAAATGCCCGTCTATAGTCAGAAGCAGATGGTCAATTTGATTGAGAAGAGGAATAAGAAATTCTCGGACGCTATTGATGCGTTTTTGGTCAGGTGTGAGGACGAATTAGCTGATCCGATGGAGAGGTTGGAGAATGAGAAAATTATACCGTCCCCACCAATGAGGGAAGATTGCGACAGTCCAGTAGTGAAGGGAAAAGTGCCGGATGTGATACCGAAGGAACGGAAACCGATTGCAGAGATTATTGCAGATATCAAGGAAATGGAGTGGTACACGGCTCAGATCGTTCCCGATGGTCACCGAGTGTTTGATCCTCAGCCTCCAGTATATGGAGATTTGAACTTTCAGCTATCGCAGAATCTGGTGAATGCACTGTATAATACCAAGGGAATAACGCAACTGTACTCGCATCAAGCGGAAGCCATCAACAATCTTTACGATGGCCATCATGTCATTGTCTCGACGTCGACGAGTTCGGGAAAGTCCCTGATCTATCAGATTCCAATGCTTCATGAACTTGAAAGGGATCCTAACAGTAGGGGAATCTATATATTTCCTACCAAAGCTCTTGCGCAAGATCAACGGCGCAGTATGAAAGAGCTACTCAATTTCATGGAAGGCTTGGAACACGTAATCGTCGAAACGTTTGATGGAGATACACCCATGGGCGAACGCAAGACTATCCGTGACGATGGACGAATCATATTCACGAACCCTGATATGTTGCATGTTACCATTCTTCCACAGGAAGGCTCGTGGCGCACTTTTCTGCAGAATCTCAAGTTCGTCGTCGTCGATGAATTGCATGCATACAATGGGTTGTTTGGGTCTCACGTTGCCTTTGTTATGCGGCGACTGCGAAGGATATGCGCGGCAGTAGGCAATCGACATGTCAGGTTCATCAGCTGTTCGGCGACGGTTGCAAATCCCGAGGACCATTTCAGGACCATCTTTGGTGTTGAAGATGTTCGTCTGACTGATTTTGATGGCTCGCCTGCAGGACGCAAGGAATTTGTATGCTGGAATACCCCGTACAAGGACCCGCATGACCCTTCTTCTGGTCGAGGTGATAGTATCGCCGAAGCAGCGCGTTTGTTCTGTCAATTGATTCTGCGCGGAGTCAGGGTCATCGTTTTCTGTAGGATAAGGAAACAATGTGAGATTGTCCTGGCAGCAGTACGAAATGAATTTCAAAACTTGGAAAGACCAGAGGTAGCGAATCTGGTCATGGGTTACCGAGGTGGCTACAGCCCACAAGACAGACGTCAAATCGAAAGGGAGATGTTCGATGGTAAACTAATGGGAATCGTTGCCACGAATGCTCTTGAGCTAGGTGTTGATATTGGCTCTCTAGATGCGGTGATCACCCTGGGGTTCCCGTTTTCGATTTCCAATCTGCGCCAGCAAAGTGGACGTGCTGGTCGACGAAACAAAGATTCACTGTCCGTTCTGATTGGAGATGGATTTCCGACTGACCAGCATTATATGGCGAATCCAGATGAGATTTTCACGAAACCGAACTGCGAGCTACAGGTCGACTTGACCAATGAACTTGTGCTGGAGGGCCATGTTCAATGTGCCGCCTTTGAGATGCCACTCAAACCAGAAGAGGATAAAGTCTACTTTGGCGAGCAGCTTGAAGATTTTGCATCTACTCGCCTCATCAAAGACCCACTGGGCTATTATCATTGCAACGATCGGTTCCGACCAAAGCCGTCCGATTTTGTGTCCCTTCGTGACATGGAAGATAGTTCTTTTGCCGTTATTGATGTCACTCACAATCGGAATACGGTACTTGAAGAAGTGGAAACCTCACGAGCATTCTTTACGATCTACGAAGGCGGAATATTCATGCACCAAGGCCAAACGTATATAGTCCGCGAACTCAATACTGAGAAACGGCTCGCGCGCGTCGTCCGGGTCCAAGTAGACTGGAACACCCAACAACGCGACTACACAGATATTGATCCCATCGAAACAGAGGCTATTCGCCACATTGGTCAGACTGCCAGAGCATACTACGGCATTATCCAAATCCATGCCGTTGTTTATGGTTTCTTCAAGATCGACAAACGCGGCCGCGTTCTCGACGCAGTCCAAGTCGATAATCCGCCCATCGACACTTTCACGAAGGGAATGTGGCTAGACGTGCCCAAACGTGCATTCGATATTCTAGAGTCACGCAGACTCAACATTGCAGCTGCCATTCACGCCGCCGAACATGCCGTGCTCTCTCTTTTTCCTACGTTCATCATCTCCTTACCCGGCGACGTCCGCACAGAATGCAAAGTCGCCAAAAAGGAACTGGGCAGGAACCTCAAACGTGCCCACGAAGCCACCACCTCCACAACAAACGAGCACACAACCCGCCACCTCCGAATCCAAACATCATCAACCCGCTCAGCAACCGTACCCAAATCCTCATTTGCGAATAGCAGGAATAAAAATGCCGTCGATGAGATCGACCCACCCCATCGCCAACGACCAGCCCGTCTGACATTCTACGACACCAAAGGCGGTCCCTCGGGGTCGGGAATCGCGCTCAAAGCCTTTGAATTTATCGACTCACTACTCACCCGCGCCGTCCGACGCATCGAGGCATGTACCTGTATCACGCCCCAGGGGTGCATAGAATGTGTTTGCGATGAACGCTGCAAGGAACGCAACGTAGTCATGAGCAAAGCCGGAGCGGGCGTGGTGCTGAAATGCCTGTTGGGTCGCGAGGACGAGATCGATATCGACGCTTTGCCGTGGGGCGAAGATCCGTATTATGATATTAGTGAGCAGGGGGCTGGGGACAAGGAGATTGTAGGTGGTTACGAGACGGTTGTATTGGCGAGGGAGGTCAGGGTTAAGGATGGTGTTAAGATCTACCCTTAATTTACCTTTGAGGTTTCTGATACTAAACTATGTACATAATTATCATATATTACCATATGGCACCGAATGATGAATGCCTTGAGATGTTTTCATGCCAACCGCTCAAAAATCCAACGCCACTACCCTAACTGATATACCCAGGATCGATCAGGAGTCCGCCCATCTAAAATCAAAGACACCCAAACAACAAAAAAAAAGTGACCCGAAATGCTCAAAGATATCCTCCCATTGTCATTTGTTATGAGGGGTAATCATATACTGCCTATATACGTAAGTGTATCCAGTAACACTACATACTATGCAACGATTCAGGAGATGCCCCTTGACTCAAACTTATACCCGAAAACAACGACTTGAGATCTCTCATTTCCTCGCGCAAGTGGTCGCGGGGACTCGTCGTTCGCTCTTCCGTTAATTTTCGTACCTCCTTGATGATGCTGGGACAGCCCTCTTCGTCGCCCGGCTCCCACCATACTTCGACGCTGGGATCGTTCCATAATTCTGCCAGGGCGCGGCGCGCACGGGGGGCGTAGATGTATCTGGATAGTCCCGTTAGAATGAAACAATGACGATACAGACGGAGGAAAGGGATGGATGTACCCGCTAAGCTCCACCCGGGCAAACATTCGTCTAACCCATTGCGTATGCTTATTGTCCCGTGGCAGAAACAAGGTCATCAAAATTAGCCAGTTGTGTCCTGCTATGGCCGTGCCAACTTCCACTTCGGGCCATCGCGCAATGGCTTCGGCATGGCGACAGATGCGTAGCGCTATGCTCTGTAATTCGGCTCCATCTGGCCGGCCTGTCATTAAATGAGATTGATATTTGAACATAAGTACCATGGCGAGAAAATCTGGCCACAGGAAATTCATAAAATACTTTGTGTCGCGGTAGAAGCGGCACGTCATATTAGTGTCCAGAATATCCTCCGGTCCTTGCAAGGGAACAGCGGGTCCCGGTATGGTGATTTCTTCGCAGTCATCGTACGCTTTCAGGGATTGATGAAGGTCGTCTATAAGCTCGTTGAAGTAATCATATTCTCTTTGGAATTGTTCTTGGTCGATCACTCCGCTCGCAAATCTTGCGAAAAGAGATGCGTAATCCATGGCGAATAATCGTCCTCGTGATGTTATCGCGTTCAGTTGCATGATGGGGTCGTCTGGAATTCGTGCCGCCAGAGCTGTATCGTGTACCTCCAATGAATTGTACCATTCGCGCTCTAGAATGGCTTCATTCGAGGCGAGAATGCAAGCAACAAGGTCGAAGCGGGAATGCCAAACAAATAGATATCGATGTATTTCCTTCTCTGTGATTGTTTGTGGAGTAAGTAGTTCGTGCATCAGTTGATCGGCCGCTTGATGGTGATCTACAAGGTTCATGAAGTCACCAATCGTTTCCTGCCATAATCAGTAAAGACACCATTTTTACCATTCAACAAGACACACCTCAAATGTTGACAGCTGCAAGATAGTAGCCAACATAGCTTCACTGTGCTTTTCCCCGGACGCAAGGGACTTTCGAAGTAATTGAATTGATTGGTTGTAGTACTTCAAGAAATCGTTGAGTTTCCCCTGAGGTTGTTCCAAGGTATGGTGATACGCAGCAAAACCTACTACCGCATACAGCAACGGTTCGTACTCGAGAGCCATGTCTATTAGTGTCCCCCTAAAAAACAAGTCGCTTGCGAGGTTCATGAAATAGTGGTGGTGGTTGATCCTCTCCTGGTGGTAGGTCAAGAAGAATTTGACATGCTCCTTGAGTCTTTTGATTTTGAAGATATCGGGTAGATGGCGCGCCGGTCGTTGCACAAACCGACCTCGTTGCCGTTGATAAGTTGTGGAAGAAGCTGACGATTGCGAGGACGATACCCAGTCCGAGGCCGGTGATAAAGATTTGGATTTACCGGCAGAAGAGGTTTCAGAGGGGTTGGTCGGATGAAAAGGATTACTGCTTGGTGAATGCGCTCTGTTTCTTCTGGCCGACCCTGCATCAGATGCCATCTTGTTGGAAGGCAGGCTACTGGGTAATTCTGCCGTCTCATCCTCATCTGGAATCACACCCAGACTTTCACTTCGTTCTGCATTGTCTTCATCAGACGATATACTCTCATGTGACGACTGTCTTCGATTTGATCTGCGACTGCTTGTTGATTTCGCACTGGGCTGAGCGTATTCACAGGGCCGATTACCCTTTTTACACCCTAGATAATGTCAGACACAAATACATTGTGATTCGCCTCGGAGAAACTCACTATCGCATACCGGCCGACCCTCATCGCACTACATAAACCATTGGTTAGCCTTATATAACACAATCGCTCCTTGTCAATCACCACATATTCACCTTGACTCGCCGACTGCGACATGTGAGACACCCACTTCGTGTCCGTTTATGTTTGCGTTGTTCTGCAGCGAGTTGCTGTTGTTGCTGATGTAAAAGCGGCGTTGGATGTGGACGCGACAGAGCCTGGCTTTGATGCTGAATCTGCTGCGTTCGAAGATGGTGGTGGTGGTGGTGGTGGTGGTGTTGTTGTTGTTGTTGTTGTAGCGGGGGAAACGTCGGGCGAGGGACAGGAGGTACTCCAGTCTGTATATTGTTTTCGTTTTTCCAGTAAAGTAGAGTATCTGGGACATGACCGGAGCCGAGAAGAAGAGGAAACGCAGGATATGAATTGGGTTGGCTGAATTGAGGCATCTGAGGGTCCCGGAAGCTGGTGTGGGACGAGCCATGGGGAAAGAACTGTTGCGCCATGATGATGATGATGATGGTGATTGCCTTATTCTCTGATCAATTGCATGTCAGAAGTTTTCTTTGAGCTGTCATAGAGCAATTGGTCGCTATTTCATGTGCTGGCGAACATCAAGTTCGGTACGTCATGGAGTATTAGACTTTGGCGGCGGTTATAGAGCGAAGCGAGATCGGCCGATGACCCTCAGTATTCCGGGCTGCGTTGTTACTGATGTTGCTAATGTCGATTGTTGTACGTCGATATGCCAGTCAATGTGCACGTCAAAGACAGTTTTGAAACCATCCAACAAAGAACAATGACAGCGATACCGGGACTCAACGGAGGTCGTGAGACGACTTATCCAGCGGGTGTGTAGTCTCCGGCAAGGAGAAAGACAGGGAGCAAAGAGAGCATGCGATGCGACGGATGGGACGACAGGACATGAGATGGTGGTGGTGGTGGATCAATGGGTTTACTTCGAGTGTATGTCGGGGAGGAGGTTGTCAATATGTGTATGTCGCGAGTGAAGTGTCAGTCGAGGTGTTCGTCGAGGTAAGAAGTGATGTGGTGATGCATTCCACTGCACTGAAAGAAAGAGCGACGCTAACAGGCGGGACGGAGTTAGACAGGTCAATATCCGGGTGGGTTCGCAGAGCCTCGTGCTCTGTAATTTATTCTGTTTTGATGAAGTATACTCGACATGACCTCTTCGCAAGTGCAAAATTAACTCGGGACCAAAAGGATAGAGAGAAAAAAAATGGAAATCGTAGAATTGATTGTCTTAGCAGCAAGTGGTATGATTTAGTCAACCTCTACGTGGAGTTCTAGACTCCGGGGCTTGTTCCGCGGTGATTTGCAACGTCGATCCAGATAGTGGACTCAGTGATTAACAAAGAGTCTTATTACAGGACGTCGCAACGGAAACATGAATGCACTATGTGCTAACTATGTGCAATGTATGTACTCCGGGCTGGTATTGCACAGATGCCATAGCGACTAACAGCCAGCAAGTCATGTGTCTGCCCGTTGTTGAGAATAGGGCCGACGTCCTCCAGTGGTCCCATGTTAACAAGCATAGTTGATGCTACCTTGAGTCGGCGGCAGAACTCAACTCCGTCGTATGGCGGAGCAGCGGACGGGGCTGACAGCTCGACGGAGTCAAGGACAAGGTGTAGAGGACAGGCTAATCAGATAGAAGAAAGAAGAAAGGGAAGGGAGGCCACTTCAGACAAAGACGAAGACAAAAAAGACAAAAAACAGAAGAAAAAGAAAGTCGGATTCGGGGAGTGACACAAAAAATGGGTAAACCCGTAAAAAGTAAATACAGGTGTCAGAAATAGATATGATGGTACGACCAATCACCATGCTGAAGATGAAGGGACTAGTCTTTTACGAGGATAGCGTGACAAATTACATCCCTCGGCGGTTGTGCGGCTAGCCCGAACAGGAATGGAATGTAATGGACGTTACACGTCGATACGCCTGAAATTACGTGCATACATTGGGGAGTTGGGAGTGGACAGGCCAAAACAGACATATAAGACCACACTAATAAGTCTCTGGCTGGTCCTCATTTTTCATGATTCCGCAGAGAACCGATTCGAGGATCTGATAGTGATCGCTCGACTCTACGGACTACCACGTATTCGGGGCGTACGTGCTTCGTATCCAGGTTGCACCGCTGGTATCGAATTAGAAAGATGCTCCTATGGACTATTTTAGCTACAGATTTAGCAGGGACTTGGCTGCTCAACCGCCAGCACCGAATCTCTGATTCGTCTGACTAACCTATCTTGCCATCTAAATTTGCCTATTTCCCCCCCCCTTCTTTTTGTTCTTTTGAGGAGACCGGCCCAATCGGCTTACGCGTTTTGAAGGGGTCGACGCAAATCACTGATCTGTGCTTGCATTTGCTTTTTTGCCTTAGCAAAGGTACCTACTACAGCACAGATTGACCAAACTCGACTCTAGTGAGTCTAGTCAATACTCTGGAATACGTAGTCGCCAGGTGATCAAAGCAAGGAGTTTACATTGGGCTCACCGTTCTCAAGATGCGGCGCTGCATTCGGTGATAATCCGACAGCGGCTCGGAGACGCGAAAAAGAAAAAGGCCTGAAAAAATAGAAGAACAAAAATAGCTACTTGTGTACTACTGTACACAATACTAAACACTCAACAACCAGGGTATCGGTGGTTCAACCCTGTTCATCCTAGTTGTGTGACGCGATGAACCGTAACAGTGGACTACGTATTTTGTTTGTTCATGTCATATCGAGGGGCGTCGGTCGTACAGCAGCGAACGCTGTGTGACACCAATTTTTTGACTCTCTTCCACATATACGAGAACATGTGTCGGCATACGCCGTTTGTCAAAACGGGACTCGTCTGCATAAGTGGCAATCTTGCAATCCGCCTGGATTCGTGGTACGTATGCTCCTAGGTCATTTTGGCGAGTCAGTCACTGTACACATTGCATGAGTGATTTTAGTCCGTTGAACTTAGCAGGGATTGCAGAATATTTAGTGCGCCGGGCATGGGGTGGCTAATCGTCGATCATCAGAGCGAAAGAGTAAGCACTCGGAGAGGCAAGCGCCAAGGTTAGGGCTAACTGCAGCAATCCCGGAGATCGCAATTACCACCACATTCTTATTTTGTAAACACATATCAGGAAGCTGATGAGCATGGCAATACCCTCTTTGTAAGTCTGACTGGTAGCTTAGTAACATGGATCACAGTAGCTACGAACAAGCTTTCGGACCAAATTTCGCCGTCTCTCCCATCCTCTTTGTCTTCTTAGGTCCTTGCTGTTTGACATTTGACGTTTGTATCTGGCTGGTGATCTATATCATCAAGCGTTGATGAAATGTCTCGCAACCCCTAAGCCTCGGAGCATACCTTATTCGGTCTCGGAATATTTGTAAGATCTCCATGCAGGATGCTGAATCTGCAAGGTCAGACGTCGCAATTTATCTCATTGAATATATGCAAGGATTTCCGTCTCAGCAATAGATGACTAGATACAAGGGACAGACGTCGGCGCCAAACGGATGGCGAAAATAAGTCAAACGAAGTCACATTTGGGTCCATGTTCAATCGAAGCCATTTCTTTGCTGGACCTTTTGAATATGTACCCTACTAGCATTATGCGACTCTGCATTTATTCATGTGTCTTGACTAGTCAGTCAACTAGTTAAGAATAATTGCCTACCTAGGTAGGTAATGCATGCAATTCAGCCTGCTTTAATCTGCCATAGTTTGCTGATTGATGGAAGAATTACATGCGGATTGTTACTATACTTAGGTCAAAACAGCATGCTCTACTATATTCAGCATTTTGATCTGCTTGGCTTGGAATTGTAATTCCTCCATGAGACCTGAACCGTACATTGGTGCCTCTGTATTCTGCATGCCCTTGGATATTCTATGTGCTGGCTAGTCAATGGAGGTTCTGACCGAGTCAGGACATATTCAAGAGCAATTACATCTGAACCTTCGTGGCAGTCCCCGTGAAGCCTTGTATGACTAGTGGTACCGGCGTTGATATGTAGATATATGTCTTTAAAAGTAAGTGTAAGGTTTACGTGTATTGACCTTCTACTACACATAACTATTAATACTGATCACATGTTTGATGCACAATCTCTGATTGACGTGTTTTGTAGACACTGCCGAACAATGTTTCATAAATCATGACTGAGAAGAACAGTTTTGAACCCTCGAAATTGCCTCCGGTACTTCTTTGATATGGGTATGCCGAACCAATGTGAATTCGAACAGTCCCAAAATGTCTTTGTATATCAGTCGAAACCCGCAGCCTGATTTTTTGAAAGTTCGCCGTTCTCAGAATCTAAACATGAGTCCTCTTGAGTCCTCAAATAGTCTGATTATGGTCAATAGCCATCTCCTACAAGCTGGAGCATTGCTAGACTGCTACAGAAACATAGAAGCGTCACAGTGTTTCTTGACAGCGTGCAAAAGAACGACCGGATGCTATGTACCAGTTGAAGCTAGATGCTGGTAACGACACTGACCCGAAGAAGGTTGGTCTCAGCAAATATCACTTATTAGATCTCTCGAAGATTTACACTTTTCCGTACTTCCTGAGGGCATAAATCATCCAGTCATCGGGGCCACTGCATGGATTTGTAGGATGCACTTAGCTGCGACCGATCCAACAGAATGCACGTACTCGGATGCTATCTCCTAGCACATTACTCATGACCGTCGCTAGCCAACATTCGAATTCATGGTTAGCATGAAATGACCATGGGTAGTAGCCCATTTCAGTCCAATGTGACTCAAACATTCTTCGAGTTGGATCAGTGACTCTTCATCTACTTCATTTAGGTAGGGTTAGTGGTCATACGAGAACACTTTCACCGCTGTAGCTCAATTGCATATAAGAAGAATGCTGATTATACGTTATATAGATCATCGAACAAACAATATCTGGCACATGGTCTATCAATGCACATAGATATCATGCTACGAAGCTACTCCACTTCAAATACAAGCAAAACTTTTCATCTAGGTCTTGAGGCATGGGGATAATACCAGCCAGTATGCAAGCTCGCAGGTCTCGAAGTCAAGACCCGTCAAGCCCTTTTTGTTTCTGGTCTTGAGTATCAAGACAGGGAAAAGGGTCGAAACTTGATTTTTCCTTTGACATCCTGAGCATGAGATATCGTTTGGTCAAATCTTACTTGGAAGTGCTTTGGTAAGTATACATACCGAAATCATACACATGCATGACACTTACAAGTATTCAAGGTTGATTGAATCTGAAGCAATACAGCAAAGACTCTGTCCGCAGTCTTACCTTGAACTTTGATTGATGGCCAAAAAGTCATGCTTCTAGATGACATCTCTACATCATGACTACTTATGGTTTAGGTCAACTGGTAAGGGCTAGGTCTAAAATGAGAAACCCTAAAACACCGTAAAGGTCAACCCACTCTCTCCATAACATTGATATTAGATTGACAGGGGTGAAAGTCTTGAAATCAGTCCTGATTGATCAAACGCGATCGACTTTCCATGACGATTCTCAGTCATTGGATGAGGCCTCTTTCACATCAGCAAAGCAAACACCCTGGATCGACCACACTAACGATCAAGGTTACTGAATACGTACTGAAGGAAGCACCATACTACTTAGCTATAACAGCTCCAGTATTAGCTCCCCGACTTGCGCTTTATCTCCGACCCATCTCGTTCACCTGATTGGATCTACGCCTGTAACGATTACGAGTACGATCGACCCCTGCTGCTGGCGCTGACGCGGACTTGATTTGGGCGCGGGAACAAGTTTTCCAATATTACTTTCCACAAGTTGGAAACGACCTCATGAAATGCCTGCAGAAACAATGTAACATCATACGGATCAAAGAGAAAAAATGTAAGCCAATCGAGTCTGAACTCGAAGCCTTCGTAACCGGATATATGTAGCCAGCTAACTTCAACTAATGTTTAACAGTTCTCCGAGATATCTTACAGATTCACGACCGACTTCGAGATTAAGCCATCATTTTGATGCACAACTCATCATATGCCCTGCTATCATACCATTGTCAGTTGGCCACGGTTCGAGCATTTAATCTCTACCTGACATGCAGCTGGGAACGTGGCGATTGAGATTGAGGAGAGTCTCTGCTTCATGATTCTGCAACCGACAAGGATTGCGTTGCAGTTGCCAAGCCCACTACAGACGCTGGCGACAGTGCAGATCCCCCATAATGCTTGCTCTTAAAGCTTAGTGGAGAAGAAGCGGACATTATTTTAGCCGTCGAGATCCTCTTGAATGAATTATAAGTGGAGTTGGCTTGAAATGGAAGTGAGGTTGAGAAAGAACGAGTGGTCTATAAAGAGGAGGGGTGGCCCCTATTACAGACGGCTCGCAAAGCGTCTTGCATCTCGCACGGTTATCCGATCACTTGAGAGAAGACAAGATGCGTTTCTCCGTTACCCTCATCTCGGGTCTTCTTGCTGGCGCGACAGCAGCCAGCTGTCCATATGCCGAACGTGCGGATGCCATTGGGGCTCGCAGCTGTCCATACGCCGCGCGCGCAGCTTCGGAAAGCCCTGCACGCTCCCTAGAACGCCGTGGGGCCATTGAGGGTAAAAAGGGAATCTTCTACAGTTCGAACCCTCCTCCGTCTTTTGAGGTATACCCGGAAGAAAAGCTAACACTTTCTGCAGTGAATCGAATTGGACCCTCTGGGTCTCAGCTGTGGATTTCCAATGCGGACGGCAGCAACGCGACCAAGTTGATGGGGAACCAGACGAATGCGTTTGACTTTCACGCTTCTTGGTCTCCCGACGGCGAGTGGATCGTCTTCACGAGTGAGCGACGTCCAGAAGGTTATGGCCAAGCAGATCTGTACCGCGTGCGAGCCGATGGGACGGGCTTGGAGACACTCGTTGACACAGACTGGCTGGAAGACTCGGGAACGATCTCTCCCGATGGGACCACTCTTGCCTATGTGTCGAATGAAGGGAACTATACGTCCAATATTTGGGTCAAGGACCTAACCACTGGCGAGGCACACAACCTGACTGATACGGCGTTGACTCGTAGCGACAATGTCTGGCCGACAGGCCATTTTCGGCCGTCATGGTCTCCCGATGGTGAGTGGTTGGCCTTTAGCAGTGATCGCGACACAGATTGGACTGGCCATAGTGAAGGTGTCGGCTGGGAACACACACAGTCCCTGGGAATTTACATCATTCGACCCAACGGTAGTGATTTCCAGGCTGTTCGCAAAGAGGAAGGCTACGCCCTGGCTACCCCGCGCTGGTCGTCCGATGGCAGCAAGCTCATCTACAATGTGTTGACCCTGGAGGATACCTATAACGCACATGGTCAGACCAGCACGCAGGCGACTGTCACGTCGCAGATTTGGAGCGTAGACCTCGCAACAGGTGAGGTAGAGCAACTGACTACTGCCGACTATCTCAAGGTCAATCAGCAATACATAGGAAACAGTAGCAACATTGGATATTCCATCAAAGGCAGTGCACCCGGCGAGGGGATCAATTACACGATCCCAGACGCAACCCATGTAGCATTCAATGTGACCAATTTGCGCAACCCATCGTGGTCACCGGACGGATCAAAGGTTGTGTACGAAATCTACAACTGGACGCAGCAGGCCGGAGAGCTGAAGCTCTTTAGTTGGGACTCAGAGTGGGAATACCGGTATATGGACGTTTTCCCCACTCTGCACGATGCCAGCGTGCGAATGGCTATCACACAGAAGGTCCTGGGTGGCGCCAATAGTTCTGTTGTAACTTCCTCGCCGTTGTATACGGACTTGGTGGATACACTAGACGCATCCGATATCTCTTCCACCGGATTCGCAGCAGCCTACCAGCCATCCTGGAACCCGGATGGTAGCGAGATTGTCGTAGGGTACGGTTCCTGGTTCGCGCCGCGTGCGACGGGCACTGGCACAATCTTGAGGGCACCCGTCAATGGCAGCTCCTACACCAACCTGACTGACGGTATCAACAATGCTGGATTTCCATCCTGGTCTCCGGACGGCACAGCTATCGTCTACCGGCTGTGGAACCTCACCACCGAAGCGCCACGTGGACTACAAGTTTTGAACCTTACCACTGGTATCACAACGCAGCTCACAAATGGCTGGGACAATACACCGGGCTGGTCACCTGATGGGGAGAGCATCGTCTTCACCCGCAACAGCAACTGGACCGAGCCAGACGGTGCGCGGTGGTGGGCGGATCGATTTGACATCTATACTATCCGTCCTGACGGCAGCGATTTGACACTCTTGACGGACAGTTTGGCCAATGATGCTCAGTAAGTCCTTACTTTGAATGAACGCTGTTCTTCTCTTCCTGGACTTTGACTAACATCAACTGCAGCGCCGTCTGGACGCACGACGGCCGTATCATGTGGGACACGGGCATGCATGGTTTCCATGATGAGAGCCACATGTACGACGATACGTTCCAGCCCTACGGGCAGATCATGATCATGAACAGTGACGGCTCGAACAAGACAGCGCTCACGAACTCCCTGTGGGAGGATGCCATGCCATTGTTTGTACCAAATAAGTATCTTGAGTAACTGCGGACGATTCCAAAACAAGCTGCTTGAGCAGTAGTGGAAGCCCACATTATACGAACAAATCGTATGTGATGAAAGCTGTTGGAACATGATATCATTGTTACCTGAAATTACCATATTATTTATCTTCCGTGATTCCTGTGAATTCAAGGAAGCCAACGCTACAAATATTATAAGAGCCGAGCCTCAATTCGTATAGTCAGAACACAATAGACGCTTTGGACGAAAGGAACAAATTCAGCGCTTAAAGAGAGTGATACATAGATCGGCATCTCAGCTCAAGGTTGTCAGGGCTAGGGCCAGATGCCCTTCATCGAAACACATTTCATAGACTTTCCACTTGGAAAGGAGACCGTGGCCTATCAGTGACTCGTGTTTCCCGGACGAGGAAAAACAACTAATGTACGCACACACAGTCATCTCGATAAGAATAGAGCACAGATAGAGTAGTTCTTATCATAGCTTTGGTGTGAGTAATTACGCCTAGGGTCATAGTCGCGGGCGAGTTTATCAATGGGCGGGTGAGATTTTTGCCAGAGATAAGCCTTCCCTTCAAACTACACATCACTCTACCACCATCGCTCAACACTTCAATCTGCGAGGCGTGTAGTCTCATTGTTGATAACCATACCAGAGACTATACCACATCAGACTTTAAGACACAAAAATGCGCCCGACACGACGCGTCTCTCAAAGAGCCCCCCTGTCCTGCTATCCATGCTCAAAACGTAAGATGCGATGCTCCAAAACCGTGCCATGCGCCAATTGTGTCCGTCGCAGTATCCCGGAACAATGCATTCGGGAGTCAGTTATTCTGTCAAAGGAACTTCCAAAGTATGCTCTTGGTTCAAGACCTGTGAAGCGGACAGGCACAGGACGTCGATCGCATAGCAGAGGTGAGCAGGAGAGTGGGAAGGATGTTGAAAATCCGTCCGGGCATGGCGATGAGAACGATCCTAATTTGCAAGATGAAATCAGAACCAGTAGCGTTGATACGTCTGAAGCGTTGAATGTTGAAAGCAATATTGTCTTATCGTCTCTTGTTTCTATGACGAATAAAGGGCCCGCGAGCAATTCAAGCATCTCACCAAGCATTGATCAGGACCACGAAATCCGATCTCCAACACACGGCCACCACCGAAATGACGGCCACTTGACTATGGAAGCAGCAGATACCCTAGAGAGTCTGGTATGGGGGAGCCACCGAGCCACCGTTGAAGTCTACAAAGGCCGTAACAGAGCATTGAACATTTCGGGTTCGCTGTCACATGAGCAGGAGAAGCAAGTGCTAGAATTTCATCGCAAGCATGTAGCATGGACACACAATGTGCTTCACATGCCAACTTTTGCGCAAGAATGTGAAAGGCATCGGCAGACGGAATATAGTCTACCTACTGTTGGCTGGTTGTCGTTGTATTATGCTGTTCTTAGTGTCAGTTTCTCGTTCCCTCGTCAAACATCGGACTCTTACTGAAAGGGCGTATTAGTTATCCTTTATGTATATGCCTCCGGAGCGTGCTAATAGGATCGGATTGCCTGGGACTCATCTGCTTGCCCAAAGCTTCTACGATCTTGCAATCGAGTCGCTACATGCAGCAGAGCTAGCGACAGTGAATTCTAGTATGTCAAATCTGTTGACTACAACTGCGAAATAGGAGAAGGCAGTAACTTACATATGATTGACGCAGTCCACGTTATCCAAGCTATTTGTATCATTCTTCCATGTTGTCACACCTTTGGGTAAGTGAACTGTTCGACCTTTTTTATTCTATCATTCCTCCAGCTGACTGGCGTAGCGATTCAAAGCGAATCATTATTTTGCTCTCCATGGCGATAACTACAGCTCAAATCATGCACCTTCATAGGCTGGGTGCAAATACAACTGAACCAGTTCCAATCTCCACCGTCATATCTCGCGAAGTCCAGAAGAGGGTATGGTGCTTCCTCTGCATCCAAGATTCATATCTCGTCGCCTCCAAGCGAAGCTACAATATCGTCATGACGCACTGCACAACCCCCTTACCAATCAATTGCAATGACGACGACGACGAAAGCGAATCGAAAATGACCGAGCTTCCTCTAGACTGTTTCACGCAAAGCACCTATCAGCTTCTGCAATTTCAGATGACGAATCTATCTCGAAGCTTGTTTGACAGTGTCTCAGCCTTGGAGCGGGCAGGGTGTGGGCTGCACGAAATATTCAATAAAGTCCTCGAAGCTGATGCAGGCATGATGCATTTTGCGCAAAAGCTGCCGAACTGGTTGAAATGGCAGCCGCAGATCATACCCAGTGGGATCAATAACGATGGCGCCGCTTTCATTGGTGGTAACCGTGTCGAGTATGAGGATACCAAACAAGCCATTATGCAAAACATGCGGCGCACACTTCGCATCTCCTTTTACCACAAACGTATCATGATACATCGCTCCTTCTTTTGTTCGGGTTTGACAGATAAGAGGTTTCATTACTCATATTCCAAATGTCTAGATGCAGCCCGTATCATCCTACGCGAATATCGAAATTCTGCAGCAGCATTACACCAATTTGCGGTAGATTGCTGGACAATTCCAGCCCATGTCATTTGCGCATGCAATGTCGTAATGTTGAACACAGTCTTCAATCGATGTCATACAATCGATTACTTTGCGGGTGATCTAGAGCTTTGTGACGGTGCACAAGATCAAAGTCTTATGGAAGATTGTCTTGCGCTAGTACAGGGGCTTAGATTCAAAAATAAGATTGTCGAGAGAGGCTTGATTATCATCCGTCGGTTAATGTCGAGTCAGTTCGATAGTGGGCAGAAATACTCTACCCTTGATTCGGAGGAGGTGAATAGGCTGGTGACCGAGGTGGAAGCGAGTATGAGGACGGAGGATAATGATCTGGTATTTGACGAGAGTATTTTTGATCTCTTCGATCTAAACTATCCTATCTGAGAAGCCTATTACTTCTATAGCATTGTCTTTATTATGGGCAATTGTTCACATAATTTGTTGCCTGACCTATCTGGATGACTTCAGTTCTTTGAATACATAACCATAATCTCCTCAAAGTTCCTGGTCACAAGCCCACAATCCAAGTCTTCCTCATTCAACCCCAAAGCCTTCAGCTTCTTCAGAAACGGATGTTCGGGCCTGTTAGTCATGATGCCTTTCATTGTCCTCTGACCAATATGCTGTGCCTCAAATTTGGGACTTTCCCCGTTAGCTAACAACTTCGGATGCGGTGATATGATCGATGTAGGGTCCGGGTTGAAGAAAAAAGGTAATGAGAATCGTTCGCATCTGTCATTTCCGAATGCGCGGTGAACGGTGGCCGGAAATCGGCCATTGGAGAGGACTTCCATATAACTGCCGGTGTTGACGATGTAGGCATGTGGTTTGGGGGGTGCAGGGACCCAGATGCCGTTTGCATTGAGGACTTCGAGGCCGCCGACGTTGTCTGCAGTTATTAGCATTACTGGTCTAAGCAACGAGGGGAGGAGTTCAATGGAAGCCCACCTTGGCAAAGAAGGGTGAAACCTATTAAGCAATCAGCATTCAATATACGGGGCGTAACCTGGAGTCAAAAAGAGGTGAAAAGCTTACCGCCATAGTCTGCATGAGCACCGAGAGAGGATTGATCGCTGCTATTCTGTACAGGGTAATACTGCATCGTGATATCGTTCAATGGATACTTGAAAGTCTCATCTAGATCTGTCTCATCCAAGCCCATGGCAAGTGCGAATATCTGGAGCATTTTTCTAGCAAATTTAAAGACATCCTGGTCTGGTTAACAGATTAGGGGGATCAGTCAAAGAAATTGAGATGGAAGATGTGAAAAGGCTCAGACTGACAGTACTCGTAAATAATTCTTCGGAATTCAGGCATATCATCATCCGGCCACTGATTGACAGGCACAGTACCTGGCGATGCAACATTGACAAAGTGTTGTTCCGGATTAGTGTAGTCTTTTCCCAGACTGTATGATGCTCGACGCCAGCTTCCATCGGGGAACTTGAATGGAAGGTATCCCTTGACCCCCTGACTGTTGTCGACGTGGAGTTTGAGGAGATTTTCTTCTGGCATTCGGAAGAAAGATTTCATGATTTCCAAGGCGGCATCTATTGATTACAACACAATATAAGTCTCCAGCCACTTAACAACCTCAGAAACTTCGAGCACACGTACCCATCTTCTCGTAGGACACCGGCGGATTCACGGCATAGAAGAAGCCAACCTCTTCACAAACCTTAGCCACATCTTTGGCAATGGCTTTGCGTACCTCGAGGTCTGGAGAAAAGACATTTGCGACATCAACGGTTGGGATTGACTCAAATGTTTCTTTGGCATTTTCTCCCGTCAAAATGGGTCGAGACATGCGGTAACCCCCTGAGCCATAGTAGACATGACTATGGTCCTGCCGGTCTTGTATATCGGCTAGCACTGTGGCGGTGCTGATCGTCATTGTCCTTGACATGATGGCGCTGTATCAATTTGATGCTCTTGTTAAAGGAAAGCCTAAGCGTTGTACTCTTTTAGGTTTGATGTCCATATAAGAAGTGTATACAGCCACTCCTTATACCCAAGCATCGATTCAGAAAACTGTCTTTGTTGTCGAATTTGGAAAGAAGCTCTCAGGTACAAGCATGAAAACCCATCCCAGATAGCCTGTTGACGGAAAGCTGCAACTGATCTGCTCCTCCGACTCTCCCTATCTCACCCGCGGTCTACCAGAACTCGCCCGTGTGTGAATATGTCCAGCTCACCCATCTGATCCGCCATCGCCACTTGGTAATTAGTGAATAGAGAAATCTAGTCTCTTGGAAGATGGTTGGGAATTATAGATACTCATCCGCTTTTCAATTGTATTGGTCATTTCAATCTGCCATGGGAAAATGTGGCTGTAGCGGGCATGAAGGTTACGGGTGAATGGAGGTTTATAGGAATAGCGACATATCGCCATAAGCCATAAAGTCAAGCACTGATCTTCTTCTTTGAAAGGTTCAATTACCTTCCAGATCATTCGCGTGTCATGAAATGTACGCAGTAATGAGCCAGGCAGAGGCTAAATGAATCGGCGGCGGCCGTGATCCGACCCAAAAACTCAATGAAGTAGACGGATCGTGGGCGAGATAAGGAATCTACACACTCGCCCAATCAACGCGACTACTTCTTTATTTTGATTTGGCAGGGCTACAACGTCTGAATTTTGTATCAACCTTACACCGCAGTATGGCTAGTGGGTGACAATGAAAGAGGAGTGATTTTGAATATCTCTTATCTCCGGCAACTCAGTGACTAGCGGGCGCGTTAGGTTCGATATAAATGCTAGACATTTGTCTCTATCATTTTCAAGCACAATCAATTGCTTGATTCCTTGTACTTGGTAAAGCCTCTTGACTGACTTTGCTCATCATCGCAAAATGCGTGCTCTTCTGTCTAAAGAGCAGATTTTTGCTCGCTGCACGTCCTTGTCGGCATGGGAATTGCCCAAGGAGAGCTCTGCTCTGGCACCGGAGCATGTATGGTCCAACAAGGACATGGATCCAGTTTCACCAGAGGACCAGACTTGGTCAGTATGGACATGGATGGCATACTGGGCGACGGAAACCGTCAGTCTGGGGACATGGCAAACAGGCGGCAGTATCCTCAAGTCCGGTCTCAGTTACAGGGAAGCAATTCCAGCCGTTAGTCGACTCCTTCTGCTCCAATCAGCCTTAAGTAGTGACTGGCTAACTCCTGGAATAGGTTGCACTTGGATCATTTCTGACGTCCATCCCCATGGTTCTGAATGGTGGGATCGGTGCAGAACTGCATATCCCATTTTCGGTCCTCGTCCGGTCTTCCTTCGGATATTACTTTGGTTACTTTTGTGTCGTTTCTCGTTGCATTTTGGCCATGTTTTGGCTTGGAAGCGTCACTACCAATGGTTCGGTCGCAACTACAGTCATGATTCAGTCTATCTGGCCATCTTACGCAAACATCCCGAATCATATTGAATCCAATATGGGTGTCACAACACAAGGCATGATCAGGTACGCAAATCTGCTTTGTAAGCTTTGCAAACCTTGTTTTAACCAATTCTGTCTAAAGCTTCCTCATATTCTGGCTCATTCAGCTCCCACTTCTGTTGATTCATCCACGAAAACTTCGACCATTGTTCCTCGTCAAGCTGATCGTCACGCCCATCGCGGCAATTGCAACAATGGCCTGGTGTGTCCACAAAGCTGGAGGCGCCGGTCCCATCTTCTCGCAGCAAGCCACTTTAACTGGCTCAGCTAAAGCGTGGGCCTTTTTGAGCTCCATGTCCTCTATCTGCGGCAGTCTTTCAACCTTGGCCTGCAATATCCCCGACTTTTCTCGATATGCAAAGTCCACGAAGGGACAATACGTTCAGCTACCCTTCATTCCCTTCATCTACACACTGGGAACACTAGTTGGAATCATTGGTAGTTCCGCAACGGCCGTTATATATGGAGAATTGATCTGGAACCCTCTGACAATCTACATTCACTGGATCGAGACAGGTTCCCATGGCGGCCGAGCAGCAGCATTCTTCTGCGGCCTTGCCTGGATGATTTCTCAAATGTGTACCAATATCACTGCCAATTCAATCTCAGCGGCAAATGACCTGACGGTGCTGTTCCCGCGGTATCTCAACATTCGACGAGGTTGTATAGTTGCCGCCATCGTGGGCGCATGGGTCTTCGTCCCCTGGAGAATCGTAGCATCGGCAAGCAACTTTTTGACCTTCATGGGTGGTTATGCCATCTTCCTAGCACCCATCGCTGGTATTATCTGCACCGATTACTGGATTGTCAAAAAGCAAAAGATCGACATCCCAGGCCTCTACGACCCTCATGGCCGATACAGGTATTGGTATGGAATTAATTGGCGAGCTATGCTTGCCTTCTTGCTTGGTTTCACGCCGACTTTCCCAGGCTTGATCTATGCAGTGGCGGGTTCCACGGGTCAGCATTCAGTTTATATCTCTGCGGGCGCGAGACATCTATATACGTTTGATTGGTTATTTGGCTTTGTAACGGGTGCGTTTGTGTACACAGTTGCGAGTCTATTGTTTCCGGAAGCGGAGGCTATGGTCGATCAGACAATTACGAGTCGCGACTTTATTGATTCTCGGCCGGATACTGAGATGGACGATGAGAAGGTGCTGGAGAAGATCAAAGTGGATGTCGCGTCTGATAATTAGTCAGGTCTGATATGTAGGTATAGACTTGTCATGTAGATTTCACGGAAGCAAGATGTATAAATGCATATATCACAAAATGCGTTTATTAAATAATATATGTACACGAAGTAGATCGACTGAGGCTACCTAGGTATAGTCGCTGTTTTCGAAAAAAAAAATGCATTCGCATCTTTGCACTTTGTATAGAGCAATAAGTACGTGGTCCATCTGTTCACGTTGCATGAGACAGCTAAATCTCGCTCTCAGGCTCTGTCCTTTCAATCGTCCCTTGCCTGGACTCCCCTCTGATCTGCGTTGCGGGTGGAATCGTGTGGCAGACCCGTATCGTCTTCAGATTTCGAAACTGCGGTTGAATCTAATCAAGAAGTATGCGCAATACGGCCCGGCACTTTTGACGTATATCCGGCCTATATCCTCTCGCTGTCGAAAATGAGACCTAAGGTTGCGGTGCATGCTGGCCTCGTGATATCTCCAGATTTTCAAGAAGAAAGTTTCGCTCTAATTTCCCCAATTGTAATATGCAATCCTTCAATTACAGCTCCCCACTCAACTCCGTGCACTTTCTCCTTAAACTTCTCCAAATCTTCATCAACGCCTTTCACAAAGGGAATCTCCTTGACGAGAACGGGCTGTCCCATGTCCACTTCCGAAATCACGTTATGTATCATTACGCCGGTTTTGGTAATAGCGCCTTCTTGCCATGCTGCATGCGCGCGCTCAATCGCATCCTATGATCGTCGGCGTCATTAACAACAAAACCCAACCAGGATTAGGAACCACGAAGGTTTCAGGGTACTTACAACCCCATTAAACGCCCCTGGCAACGCAGGATGCAAATTCACAATCCTGATTCCCTCCTCTTCCAACGGCACCAAGAACCTGGTCGACAGCACATGCATAAATCCCAAACAAGCAACAAGATCCGGTTTATCGGCAATCACCAACCTGGCCAACTCCGCATCATATTCCTCCCTCGAAGCCTGCACACCTTCCGGTGTTGCCGGGTGGACCTTTTTGTATTTCACGAGATTGTGGTACGTGGTAGGTATACCGGCTTTGGAGGCTCGTTCGAGGCCGTACGCGGTTTTGCGGTTGGAGAGGACGCGGACGATCTGGGTATTTTGGAGTTTGGAGTCGGTGGACTTGGCAATTTCGTCGATGACGGCTTGAAGATTGCTGCCGTTGCCGGATATAAGGACTGTGAGGCGGATTGGTGTGTCCATTTTTTTAAAAGTCTTATTCTTCTTTTTCAGTCTAGATTCGCGAGGTATAAATGCTGAATCTCGACAGTCGCTTCTTGTGTGTTGATCCACGCGGTTTCTGATGGAAACCGCTCAATGTTATGTGATACTGGTTCGATGGGTGACAGTGAATCGTCAATGAGCAACTAAGTAGCTCTTGCTCTGAGTTGCTATGGAGGAAGCTGTTCGATTAAACGAAAAAAAAAAAAAGATTGCGGGGTTCCATTTTATTACGCCGATTCCGCAGTAGGGTTAGGGTTTAATCACCCCGCAACGTCGAATGACTGAAAGTTGAGTCCTCACCGATCCAGTAACAATTTGATATTCGACGTACGAGCTGGGATCGAATGTTAAAAATGAGATTCTACTCTTCACGCGAACTATGTATGTTATCATGAGTCAAACAATGCCTTTGGTGAAGAAATACAAAACTCGCAAACACCGTTCACTGATGCGTCACGTCCAGTGTATGCAGCAGATCAAGTGGTATCATAATGAGAAAAGCGCAGACAAAATGAAGATGGAACCGAGGCACGTCGAGAAACTATAACTACAAACTCGATCAAGTAGATATGTGCTTCGTCCAAAAGTAACGTCAGCCCGGCCAAATGCTTTCACTCCGAACAACCCGCGCAAGAAGATCAAAGTCAAATGAGAAATTCCAAGTGATGCCGAAAATGCACTCGCTCGCAATAATCAGAACGCCGCCGAATGGATGACTTGATAAGAGTATACATGAAAGTAGCAACGTAAGGTCGTCTCATACTGCCAGATCAGAACGCCCCGGAGATAAAAGGATGATGGATCTTAGGCACTTGCTTCCGGAGGGGGCGCGGGATTTGAGCTAGAAGACTCAGTAACTCCCTGGCCGCGGCACAGTGGGCAAGAATTTCGTCCTGTAGTCAACCACTGAAAAGAATCAGTATAAATATAGTCGTAAAAGTCACATGTAATATTAACATACCTGGTCTATGCACTCCTTGTGATAGAGGTGCTTGCACTTTGTGAGCTGCCGGACTTCTTCTGCGGCCTCATAATCGCTTAGGCAAATCAAACACCTCTCGGTTTCACCGAGATTGATTGTTTGTTCGCCTTCCAAGGCTTCTGCAACTAGAAGTCCTGCATATTCAACTAAGCGAAACAGCCCGCCAGCTGAAGAGACATCTGCCTGTGTGGCCACAGGGGGCTTTGCTGGTCCCAGAAGTGAGGAGAGAAGAATCATGTCCTCATAAGTTGGGTTCTGCGAGTAAAGTCAGCCTGAAACTCTGTCCGTTGAGGATACCTAGTACAATTGATGGAGTTGACTTACATCAGTGAACAAGCTTGGAGTCGCAAAGGCCGGATGATTCTCCGCGAGATTAGTACCGACAACGTAGATGACCCATGTACGGCCTCCAGATGGAGTGGGCTGATCGGGTTCCACAACTCCATGGCGCCTTGATGACCCAGAGCCGAAATGACGATGGCGAGCAAATTCCGAGTCGCTTCGGCGTCGCTGTCGTACACCACTGCCAGCAGTAGGAGGATACGACTCGGATTGACTTGATTCTTGTAGTGGTTCTTCATGAACTTGAGGTAAAAGATTTGGAGGTATGGCCGATGCGGAGGATGGCCTGCGGCTGGGAGTTGAGTTTCCAGAGGACAATGTGGTAGGCACTTCAGCCGGCGTGGAAGGTGGAGGATATGGCCCGGGTGGACTGTCTGCCAGAACAGCTGGAAGAGCCGGGGAGGTTGGCTCCAACGGGTTTCGAAAAACGCCTGATGTTGGACGAGCATGCCCGCCGATTGAGTTATCCGCAGAGCTCACGCCTCCATTATTGAATCGTGAGGTTGGCAGTCTAGATGCAGTGCTACCGAGGTTACCTTCTTGTGAGGAAGGGCCAGCAATAGGGGGAAGATGTGGAAGACCGAGGAGTGCATCTAGACCGATGCCACCGCCGTTTTGTGGATTACCGAGTGGACCGTTGGTTGGTACAGAACGAACACCTACAACAACTAAAGTCACAGTCCGGCCTTCAGTACCTTCCTCGCCACCGTCCTCCACGTCCATCTGTTCGCTTCCGCCATTTGCGGATCGAGTACCTGGGCCATCGCTGTTTGAGAAGCGGAAAACTCGGAGAAAATTCAATGGAGTTGGAGCACCACTCGGCTGGGCGGTGTTTTCAACTCCCGAAGAACCCATTTGATTATCTTGAGCGGACGTAGCTTGTTGGAGGCTCTGAAAAAGACTTTCTAATGATGCATCGAATCCTTCATTGCCGAGCGATTGGATATCAGGAAGTGTTGGAGTTGTGTTGCCAGAGAGTTGGGCTGCGATCGCAGCCGCGGCTACTTGCAGTACACGGGAGAGCGGCGTTTGCTCTTCTCTGCGTGGTAGTCTTGAAGAGCGGGTTCGTAAAATACCAGGAAGACGCCGAATAGGACCCGGGCCTATACCTTGCGACTGCCTGGGAAGTGGTAATGAAGAGAGGGGTTGCAGATCATTCATAGATTGTTGCGCCAGGTCAGACGTAGGAGCCACGTCCAAATCCATCCCCATGTCCATCGGATCCAGTGGGGGCAGTAGCTGATCCATACCCTCCGTGACGCTCGAACGTAATGGCCGTTGTGGTGGGACTCTCATCTCCTCTGGGTCTGGCAAAGCCGGTGCTGATCCAAAGATGTGAGAAATGGGAGTGGATAACGAATTTCGAACTCGATTCAGCCGTGGGCTACGACGCCAACCTCTGTCTGAAGTAGTGACGTTACTGACGGCTGGGTTGATGTAGGTTGGGTTGGGCGGCGAATCGGGAATCAAGGCTGCATCACCTCGTGGGAGAGGATAAGGCCCGCGTATAGAGCGCCGACGGCTAATACCACGAGATCCCAAGGCGTTAAAAGGAGAAAAACGACTAGGGTTGTGAATAACCTCGGTTCTAGGAACGGGCCTCATGATACGACCGCTTCTGTGTGCAATCCCCTCTGCTGCTGTTTCCTCCTCACTGCTTAATAAACCTCGTATCACAGAATTAGGCAGAATGCGTGTGCCTAGCCTGGACATGGTTGACTGTCTTCTTGATAAGAGACGCGAGGCTGCTGAAGTACTGCGGGGAGGTGCCTGTTGGACGGGTTCGGGAAGCGTGCGAAGGTCATGCGAGAAGCTGGAGGTACCGTTCGACATCGTGGTATCATTCAAATCTGGATTAGATGTGTTCGATGCCGATGGGTCTGTAATCAGGTTGAAGATGTTATTTCTGTTCGACGCAATCCCCTCATCGTGAGGGGAGTGGCCGCCCACCGATCGTTCCGACATCTCTTGAGTGGTCAGAGTACCGCTGTGGCCATTGCTGTGACCAGGGGAGGAAAGAGAAGCTCGTGAGGGGTTTTCTGGCCGTTGATCTCGTTGCGTAGACGATGACTGTCCCATAGCTCGAATGTGTAGTAGAGATATGCAGGGACTGCTGCAGAGATGTGGCGGTGGTTGGTGAAACGAGGGAAACGAGGGTCCTTACTGCTCCATGGCAGGCGGTAAGGTCCAATAGTGCAGGCTTCTGGGGATGAGGCTCAGTGAGCGGGCTGATCCGTATTCTGGGTGGCAACGCAGGTCAGATTGTACGTAGTTGTTCCCTCGCCTTCTGCTTTATGAAGAAGGAAGCGAGCGACGAGATGTCTGAAATTGATGATGTTGTTGTTATTGTTGTGTTGTTGGATTAATAATGAGCGTATGAGACGATGACTCCATCTGTTCCCCGTCGTTCTGTTTGAGACGACGGAGGTGTTTGTCTTGTTTGCCTTTCTTTGCCAAGCTTTTATCCTTTCCGAAAATGGTATTGAGTGGAACGGAGCGATCTTGATTACCAAGAGTGACATGTACTGTATGATTGGCTGAAAAAGCTATCAAAAAATTAGCGCCTTTAGTAGCTTTTGCAGACCAACATGCTCCGCTCCGATCGAGCTAAGATAAAGCTAGCTTCCTAGACAGCCGCGTAACTTACCACCTTCTACTTGTCCAACTGGGTTTTCTTGATCCTTTTCTGAAAAATGCCAGTGATTTAATGTTTGAATAATCCCCCACAGTCCGAGATATACGGTATGGTAGAATCCGAGACGGATCGTCCAGAAAATGTCGAGCAAACATCCGAGCAACCACTGCGTGGTGAGGGTGGGCCGGATATCTTTGAAAGACGCGACTCATTAGACTCCGAGACAGAGCGTGCTGCAAATGAGCAGGCAAATACTGGAGCATCATCAGGCGATGGTGTTTCGCTTGAGCTCCCGGTGGAGTTGGCAAGCTTGAGTGATAGGTACCTTATCGATAATATATCTTGGCTCCTACTGTTCATACAGGCTAATCTGAGTGTCTTGTGACAGGTTCGTCGAGTCTCTGAGTGCTAGAGTTCATACGCTTCCCCCATCCATCGAAAGAATCTCGTCTCTATTCCAAGATTTTTACATCAAAACCGACTCACACATTGCCACACACATCTCGACTTTAGCATCCCGCATCAATCGAGATGGCTCGCCGTCCAAATCAGGTTCTGCCACGGCAACACAACAGATGTTGACTGTTTCCGAAATCGCTGAGAGACGCAAGGCACGCAAACAATTACCACTCAAACAATTGGCACTGGAAGAAACTGTTGAAAGACGAGTCAGCGAGAAGGTCTATGATAAGATATGGCGCCACAAAAGCACCATGGATGAAGTAAGAGATGAGAAGCTCCGCTCGAAAACGGCAGCTCTTTCACTCCTGGGTATGGGTCTAAGGGACCTGGGCATCGAGGTTCCCGAAGCAAATGAAGAAAAAGAGAAAGAAGCAAATACAATACTCTCAGCGGCTGGCGACGACTTGAAGAAGATGAATGACGCACATTACCCATTGGGCAAACTTCAACATTTGATCTCAGCACATAAAGCAATCGTGGATGCATTAACGGTCCTTTTAGGATCGTCATCCTCTGCGGACGAAATTCTGCCAGCTCTTATATACACTCTAATTACCTCACCTCCAGAAGGTATCAATGTAATCAGCAATCTCCTGTTTATTCAACGTTTCAGATCCGTCAGCAAGATGAACGGAGAGTCCGCTTACTGTCTAACTAATCTGGAAGCTGCTATAAGTTTTCTAGAGTCTGTTGATCTGAGCAGTCTCAACACAAATGGCCCAGCCGATGGTCAGCCCCGACTACTCAACGCAGCAACAACACCGCCAGTAGAGCTTTCCAGTTCTATACGAGCTCCAAGGTCAGGAAAAGGGTCACCTTCCGGTACACTTCCACGAAATCAGCTATCAGCGCCAGCAGCTCAGCAACGACGACTCAGCAACCTCTTTCAACCGCCTGCAAAGGTGCTAGGTGCCGCTAACGACGCTGTGCGCAATACCGCCGACCAAGGATTAAAGAATATCAGCAATACGCTTGATAACAGCTTCAATTTCTTATTCGGGCGACTTAAGGAGATGCAAAGTAATCGTGCAGCGAATGAGCAAACTCTAGTCCCAAAGACATTGGACGAAGCTCGACGTCTTGTGACGAGTCCAACGGTGTTGAATGAGAGTGACTTGAGGAACGAGGAATCTTCTCTAACACATGGTGGGAAGGAAGGATACACACAGCGGCCGACACTTCAGCCTGAGGACAGGCGCTACAGCGGAAGAGACGGCCGAAGAACTCCGCGAGACAGGAGCGCTGATAGTGCCCGAAGCAGCGAAACCAGTGGCACCCAGAGGGCAAGCACCCTCCCAACAGGACGTCTTCATAGTACCTCCACACCTAGTTCAGGCGGAGGCGGCTCCTCTATCTTTAGCTCAAGTCCAGTGACTACTCCATTAGAGTCCATGAAGAACTTTGGAAATACCTTCAACCCGCTCAGCCACATCCCAGGCATGATCCGAGGATTCGGGCGCAATGCCCCGGAGATGCCATCATCTGCTGCTACGCCTGCAATTACCGCCACCACCCCAGGTACATTACCCGAGCGGCCTAGACTAGTTTCTTCGAGGATAGACGCAAGATCCTCACCATTGACATCGTCCACAATCCCATTCCCAGCAGCGGAATTATCGCAATCAGATCCACCGATCAGAAGATTTCTTGAAGTCGATGATCCGCAGGATTTGCGTATTGGTGACGTCGCTGAGCTGTTGCAGGATTACAAGAGGCTTGCAGCCATAATTGTTGAGCGGGCTTCGAAGGAGTGATTTGTGCTGACTTGTCACAGTTGTCAGTTCTATTGTTTATGGTCAAATCGTCAGGTTGATGCATTTGCGTGGTGTTATTATTACTCAATGTGTTTAGGAATATGATTAAGGCATTTCTTGCTGTAATTCTAGGGACTCTCCGATAGATCATGGAAAGCAGGGCACAAATGCTCAGATAATATGCATCGATGAACCATAGAGCAGAGGCGAGAAAAAAAGGGGGGAAAGAATCAAGGATTCAAAGCCCTCAAAACCCCCAACCCCCCTGCCTTCATCTCGACAAACTTTCTATCCAATTCTCCTGCCTCATTGATCGTCTGATCATGCCTCCTCCTGATCTCCGCCTCAAATAAGGCCGTCGTTCTGCGCCGCGCTTGTCTCGAATCCTTGATCATTTTGAGCATTTCGCCCATTTGATCGATCAATTCGTCACCCAGAAGTTCCCAATCAGTTATGGGCATGCTGGAGATGTAATTGTGTCGAGCTGTTGGGGTAGACAGGGCGGTCATTATGTAGGCTAGTTTTTCGGAAGGGGAGGTGGATGTATCTGGTGGCGGAGGGGGTGCGACAGGCAGAGGTGGAGGTGAAGGTGAAGGAGATGGCGCTCTGGACTTTTTGGGTGTTGTCGTTGCTATTGAGGCTGCTGTTGTTCTCTGATTTTTCAAAGGGCTGCCGCTGCCGGGGCTATGGTCAAAGGGTTCCCTTTCGAGTTCTGAGAAGTCCATTTGTTGGAGGACTTCGTCTGGATAATCTGATGCTAGTTTTTGATAGCGCTTGTCTATGCTTTCGGAGCTTGTGGATATTGATATCTTCCGCTGAGTGATGTCTGTAGTCGTCAAGGATTGAGCGCTGACACTGCTCCCAGAACTTTCGTCGTCAATGTCCTCGCTGATCTCTTGCGTCTCTTCTTCCTCTGTTCCATCGTCGAAGCTATCATCCGTTTCGTCCAGAAGGCGCCTGGCTTTGTTTGACAGTGCTGCTTGATACTTTTGTGTGGTTCGTCCGGCCTTTTGAGGACTAATCGAACTGACACGTCGTTGCTGTTGCTGTCGTTGTCTTCGTTGTTGTCGTGACTCGGGCTGTGGCCTCGGACCACTAACCTGTCTCGTAGGAGACGTCTGTTGAGATATGAGCCGCTCATAAGACCGCTCGCTCTTGAAATTGAATCGATTGTTGGGTGTCGTAGCCAAGTTTTGAGGGAAATTGCTCGCTTTGCTGTACCCAGAACGATACGGTATCTGTACCGTTCTGGTATTCGTGGTCGTTGCTGCTTCTTTGGTAGATGCCATCCTTGCAGAGCGCAGGCCGGGATCACTATCACTGCGTTGGAGGGACATCCTCGACTTGGCGCGAGGAATGCGCGATACATTGGTAATTGAGTTTCTCTTATTGCTCGCTGCTGTAGCAGAGCGAGGTATCCCCGCTGGACTCCAGTCTAGTGTCTGTCGGCGATCATTGTCCCTGTAGCCATTGACATAGTTGATGTCGTCCGTTTCCGCCAATGGAACAACAGTTTTCCTGCGATGCCTTGGGGCTTTTGCCGGGGTCTTGACCGGATCCTCAGTTCTATAATAAGTGTCGTTGCGATCTGTAAGGTGATTGGGTTCAGAAAGGACACTTCCGTCCCAATCCTGCGAAATCACGTCGTAATCGAACATCCCTCTACCAGCATGATCTCGATCTGTCATCTCGATATCCGCAACACTGGTCAGCGTGATAGTGGTATCATCAGCATTCTCAATATCAGTATCAAAAATGCTCTTTTCTGGTAGTTGCTGGCCTGTTGTTGGTGCCAAGTCATATTGTTGCGGTTGTTGATTGTTGAATTCCGCTTCTGAGGACTGGAATGGCATCGACGGCCTCATGAACCTTGAAGCTGGAGCACCATTTACGGCCATGGGTCTGTCGATTATGGTGGCCCTCTGCTGTTGAGGGCTGTGTATTCCGACATCTCTGCGGTTTGGCGCGTAGTATTGGTCGCTTCTTGCACGGATGTACTCCTCCAAGCCCATTTTTCTTCCGATCATGACTTCCTAGCAGCCAGAACTCGTAGGATGTATCGAGCACTTAAAATCGATTAACCATCGTGCGGTTCTTCTCTGCTTTCGGAGGGGGGGGGGGGGGGACTCTTTGTTATTGTTTTTAGTAATTATTTTGATGATGGGTCTAGGCTAGTGCACCGCTAGTTACAGAGAAGGTAAACTAGTAAAGCGATCCATTCAGGCGTGGAGCTGCCGAACCGGCCCGCCGTCAATTGAAGGGCACGTGATCTACCATGCATGTAATGCCTGTGTCTATATCAATCAATTACACGATTAACGACCATTACAGGAATCGACTCAGGGTATCACAGTATGAACGTCCGGTTTACATCACAAGTCAAGTTCCTGGGTGAGTTGACCTGCGCCTTGCTGTCTTGCCCTTGCCTTTTCGAACAATTCGTTCGCTTTGGAGCTTTCTATCGCACGCCTCTCTAAAGCAATATGCAACTCTCTGGTTGCAAGTAATCGACTAGCAGAAGCACTCCTTGCCATGCCATTCTCGTCACCAGACATATCGATGTCCTCATCCTCCTCTTCCCGATGACCCAGCGATGAGAATTGAAGATCACCCATCCACAGAGCTACCATTCCTCGAAGTCGCAAGAGTGCCGGACTGTCGGAGTATGGTGGTCCAACCATGATTTCATCCATACGCGCTGCAATTTCTTGCGCGCCGGCTAATTCTTTACGTCTTATACCGGCCACTCGAGCCATCGTGTTTCCGCTTCGACGCGCTTCATTGTCGTTGTCGGGCATGTCGGCTCCAAAGTCCGCTGATCGTTCAGAAACAATATCTTCATCTTCTTCCTCAAGAGCCTCTCTTGCCATTTTGCTCTCGTAGTCGACAACGTAGATCCAGAGACTAAACATGGCGGGATAGAATTGTAGAGAACTGCTGGCTGAGCTACGCGCAGATCGAGATGGATATTGGATGATGAGTCTTTCATAGTAAGCCTTTGCTGCTTCGAATCCTGTGCGCGTGAAGATATGACTGGTGTCGTTTGAGCTATTTGTGCCCGCGGAATTTTGGCGAAACAATATCTCAGCGCCAATGCCCCATCGACCTCCATGGCGTATATCTACCGGGTCCTTGCCGAATCTTTCATGAAGTAACATGCCCCATACGCGACCAGCGCGTACAAAGTCACTTTCTAAGAGAGATCGGTGTAGGATAGTGGTGAGGACACCCAGATGCTGAATGTGCAAGGTAGTCTCTGTTGTCTGTGACCCAGGTAGGAAGATGGGAGGCCATTGTGCTTGCAATTTGCGCGCCAGCCTCTTGGATCGGTTTCTCTTCTTGTCGTTGTCTTTGATAGCTGCGTGTGGAAATTCTCCTCCGGGAAGCTCTTGATCAAGCGATAGACCAGCCACTCGATATTGATGGGCCTCGTCAGGAGTGAGAACAGGATACTGCGTGAGATTCTGACTTGATTGGATGCCTGATTCAAAATCTGTAGTTCCAAGGTCGTCGCTGTCTTGCGTCAGGTCCACCACCTCCGACCGTCGTCTCTTCCGGCCAACTCTACGTTCATCTTGGACTTCGAATTGCCGTACGCGAGTACTAGCTGTTTGCTGCCAAGATTGAAGGGGCAGAGAGAACACGGAGGTTTTTGGCTGGATCATGAATTTCACAATAGGAGTGTACAGCTACCGCGCGTGTGATAAGACTGGATCATCTCCGTACTGACAGAGAGGGACGATCTTCTACCTTTCATATGAGAAGCCGTTCTCCATGCGGTTCACTGCAAAGTGCTGTTTTTCAGTTGCCAGACGAAGAGTAGATACACATGATTGGCTGGCAGGTCTGGAATGGATCGGATCAGCAGGATGCCAAGCGGACGGCTCAGATGACCCGGTACGGATCACGTGTCAGCTGCTCAACTGGCCCGTGCTCCGATAGGCAGGCCGATAAGTCGATAAGCCCAGCCGCTCTCTCTCCGTCTGCCTCAGCCAGCGTCATCTCTGTGGATGCGAATGGCATACACTCCCTGACACGACTCCCCTCGAGTCCTTGTGCGACTGTATCTATATCTCAGCTACCTATACTGATTACTCGACCAAGAGAAACGCTTCTGGTCGACACAGCGCAGCCCGATGAGGATAGGCAGTCTGGTCTTCGGTCTCCAGGCGGGACTCGCCCTCGCCACCGTTCCTGGGCCTGCTGCAGAGTACCAATATCAGAATCCCATCCTTCCACCACACATTCCTCAAGGGAACGATAGATCAAGTCTCATAGCACGAAAGCACGAATTTGTGAGTATCTGATCCCCCAACCATCAAATGCTTCTGCTCATGGTTGTCCACAGAAACTACGTCATATCTTCCATCGCGGCACCTACGAGCAACCGGACCTACATCTAAGGCTAGACGTGACACCAGACACAAAGCTATCGATCCTCTCCGAGGATGAATATCTACCGCAACCCGTCGACGAACCCGAAACCACCTTGTTTGCCTTATCCGATGGCTTGACGATAGAAAGGCTAGTCGACCGTCGACCATCGGTGATCGAGAGCTACTTGGCACATGCGAGATCCTCCGGCGCCGCCGTTCTACTGTCAGACAAGGCCTGGATAATGGAAGAAATTGATGGGCCTAATATGACCGACAAAGAGACTGTCTTGACGTTCGCTAAAATGACAGCAAATGACTACATTCAAGAACCCGGCTCTGGTGATTGGAACGAGATTAGCGGCCGTTTCAATTGGTCCGCGAGCTTCGGATGGCAACGAGACGGCCTCAGGGGCCATGTTTACACTGATGAGACGAATAGTACCGTTGTTATATCCTTAAAGGGTACGTCGCCGGCTTTGTTCGACGGAGCTGAGACGACTACGAACGATAAAGTCAACGACAATCTGTATTTCAGCTGCTGCTGCGGACAAGGAGGCTCTTATTTATCGCGTCAAGTCTGCGATTGCGCCACTGATGTGTTTACTGCCAATGTAACCTGCATTAATGAGGCCTTGCATGATGAGAACCGATACTACCGCGCGGCGATTGAGCTCTATACTAATGCCACGGAGCTATATCCAAATTCGAGTGTCTGGCTTACCGGTCATTCTTTGGGAGGAGCTATGAGTGGTTTACTGGGCCTTACATTTGGCCTTCCAACCGTCGCTTTTGAGGCGATTCCTGATGCACTACCCGCTGCAAGGCTGGGGCTGCCGACGCCACCAGGGTATGATCCTCAGCTACCTCAGAAGCGGAGGAACACTGGTCTCTTTCATGTCGGCCATACTGCCGACCCTATTTACATGGGTTCATGTAACGGTGTAGGTGCTACATGTACCTGGTTTGGGTACGCCCTGGAGTCTGCATGTCACGCTGGAAATATGTGCGTATACGACACAGTCGAGGACAAGGGCTGGAGAGTGGGTATCGGTACTCATCGGATCAAGAGTGTGATTAGAGAAGTGTTGGAAGTGTACGATGAAGTACCACCTTGCGTGCCAGAAGTGGAATGTTACGACTGTCAATTATGGAAGTTCTATAAGAGTAATGGCTCTGAGATCACAACGACCACAACGACCACAACTACTTCCACCTCCACCGAGCCGACCAGGACGTCGACCTGTGAGACGCCGGGATGGTGGGGTTGCTTGGACAAGACGACTACAACGACAGCAACAACCACGACTACCACTAGCATTCCCACCACCACAACCACAACCACAACTTGTAAGACTCCAGGTTGGTTCGGATGCAAAGATCCTACGACCACGATGAGTGTCACAAGCATCTTCCCTTCACAAACATCTTCCTCGAAACCCACCTCTACATCCACATGTCACGACCCCGGCTGGTTCGGCGGCTGTCGTGATCCAACCACAACAACTACCTCCAGGCTGAGTCCGACGGCAGATTCACAATGGCATAACAAGAACTCCCCGCCGTCCGTCAAGCACGCTATTACTGCTGCTCCCATTATCTAGTCTACATTAAAGATCCATATGCCGCTTGGATTTCAGCTCTTTTTTTGGACTTTGGCGTTTGGTCAGTCGATACCTTTTTTTTTTTTTGATTTTTTCTCCCAATTTGCATTTTGTTCACGGAGCCAGGCGGAGCACTAGCGCATTGGCATATATACAATATCACAGCAATGAAATTGATATCATCTTAAATACTCATATCTTTGAAGTAAGGCTTCCCTACAAATGCTGCTAATAAGGAACATCCCTGCACAGCTATTGGAAGGTTGATTTTGTCAATTTGATGCCGGGCAATGTTGGTGGCGCCTTTGCCCTCAATTATTAAAAGCCATCTTCCCCTTTCACTACAACATGAAGTTGTGGTTGGGACACCATCAGCGCCTCCATTCTGGAAAAGGCCAGACCCGAAAGCATTATTGGAGAGCTTCAACACTTCTTACTATTTCAAAGCTTGCCTGAACATTATTAGGACGTGGATCTATAGTAAGGTCTTTTGTAAAAGCGACTATCTGTGTTATATAATTCTATGTCGATCATTAGTTGGGTAATTTAAAAGCCAAAGCCGCAATCCCTTTCAGCTGCTTTGACTCTATGATCAGCTGACACTAATGTGCACATCTTATGACAAGAGACAATAGCATGAAGTCCGCATAAAAGCGGCCCTGATGCGTCTGATCTTTCCTTATACCAAATTTGAGTCCAGTCTCAGATTTCACTCGTCTTTTCGTCAAGACCAGTCCTCGTTTCCACATGCTCCGTCGAAAGGGTATGAGTTTCAACAAAGTACGACGCCACGATGGTAAACCCTGCGATCCCCGCATACAGAATCCAAGCATTTCCTAAGCTCCACGCATACAAAGCCTGCACTACCTGGCGCTGGGTGATGTCCGCAATAGATCGAAGTTGATCCACATTCACTTGAGCATCTCGTCCCGAAAACGTCGCGACCATGTCAGTAGAGAGTCCTGCATTGAGAAGATCTGTTTGTTTCAAGTCCATGGAACTCTGAAATACGACACCACCAATCACTATGGAAACTGCCTGGGCCAGGCCACGCATGAATGTAAGCGTTGATGTAGCCGTGGCCGTTTCGTGTTGTGATACATTTGCCTGGATCGCAACCAATGGGGGTTGGATCAAAAGACCAGACCCCAGTGCACCAATGACTTGGTAGATCATGATTTTGGCAAGACCAGTTGAAGCTTTGAGGTCAATCAACAGTCCAAAACCCAACGTCATCAAAATTGCGCCTGCCCAGAGGAGCGCGTTATAGCGACCCGTGTAGTGGATGAGTAGCCCACTGATAATGCCGCCCATACCTTCGAGAAAGACAAAAGGAAGCCCGAGCAGACCGGATCGTAGTGGTTGGGCTAGCTTTGCCGACTGAAAGTAGAGCGGTAGATAGTATTCTGGGCCCATCATTGCCTATTGGAATGGGCGTGTCAGAAGCCGTGATTCGATGAAAGAAACAAGTAAGAGGTGATTACTTACGAACGCGTGCAAAGCCCCGATCGCAATGGCTGCGGCGTTGGATCGATTTTTAAACACCTGTACTGGCATGATTGGGAACTTTGCGACTTTCGCTTCCACAAAGAAGAAGACCCCAGAAAGGGCAACGCCAACTATTATGAGAACGAGAACTCTTGGCGATTTCCATTCCGTATACTCGCCGCCAATGTTGAGCCCGAGAAGAGTCATGAGTGTGACCGCCAGTAGAGACGCGCTGCCTAACCAATCAACAGCTTTCAGACCTCGCCATAACGGAGTCTGGGGATTGTGGACGTCCATGAATAAGTACACGACGAGAAACGTCACGACAGCGATGGGGATATTCGTGTACCTAGCTCACTGTAAGTTGGCCATGTTTCAGAAACAGCGGATAGACCCTCTCACCAGATCCATCTCCAACCAGCATATTCAGCAAAAGCCCCTCCGATAACTGGACCAATAGCCCCCGAGACAGCCCATATAACATCACAAATACCCAGATACAGGGTTCGCCGCCTCAGATCAAACATATCGCTAATCACAATATTCACGAGTAACATAATCGCACCCGCCGCAGCGCCTTGTAGCGCTCTTCCAGAAATAAGCATTCCCATACTCGTCGAAAAGCCACACACACACGAGCTGACCATGAAAAGAGCCACTGCTATCAAGAAGACAACTTTTCTGCCCCAGATGTCCGAGAAGTTGGTCCAGACAGGACCCGAGGCGGTATCAGCGAGAACATATGCGGCGCCCACCCAGGTATATCCGGAAGTGGATTTAAAGTGGTTCGCAATTGTGGGCAGTGCTGTGGTAACGATTGTTGTGTTGACGGCAGCGATGAACAGGGCGGCATATAGAACAGAGACGAGAGTGAAGACACGCAGGCGACTTCGCTGAGGTGGTCGCTGCTCGATTGTCAAGGCTTCCACGGCCATGATATCTGTTATATCTTTCGACTGCGCTCACTTTTCTTTTCCCTTATTTCACCCAGATGTGCCTTGCTCCGACTTAATTTGGCTTTGGTGTTGCAGGACTTCTATAATAGATACTATACCTAGGTATAGACGTTGCGATAATCTGTTTGTGTCTTCACAGCTGAGAGATATTCTCGGTGATGGATCATGCTCGTAGCTTATTTATAGTTTTCGATATGTTACTAGGCATCAACCAACGGCTATCCAAGGCGTTCTCTTATCATCAACTTAGCTGTTTTAGACCTTTCGGACTCCGAGGCTTCCCCGGGTGTCGCTATTTGCGATTGAAGTGACGGAATAACCCTAGATAGCCCTAGATAACCCTGTCGTAGATTCCTCTCACCTTTTCTTCAGGATATACCTCACAAGGCGAAGATCGTTGTAATTCTCCAACAAGTGCGTCAGTATCTTGCCTATGAATGAGGCCTGGACTGCAGGATTCAGCGTTAGCTGAATCGGTTGCCTGTATGTAATCGGCGCTCAAGCGAACAATGTTGACAGGTATAGGATGTTTCTGGTCATTACCTTTTCTGAATTCGTGTGCTCGCTTTGTAACCAGCTTATATTGTGGAATGAAGTGTTATGTAGCTCGTTCGGGTTCGATGTGGCCTTCATCAAGTTACGGCGAATTGAATGGGTAAGAGGGCTTCCACTCTACTGCATGTTGGCATTCCTGAATCGTGTGAACCTCCTGAACGTCTTTGATCCGTCCAATATAGACCAAAAGCAGGAGAAGAAAAAGTCCAAGTAATAATTCACTAGATCGTCTTATTTATATAGAGTCCACAAACGCTTACTCCAAGTAGACTTCGTTTCTGGGACAAACCGCCACTAAGTTGAACAAAAAGTCGAATCCTTGATCGAGAACATATAATCGTGTCTTGATGTAGGGTTCCTGGTCGTTTCAGACGATAGATGAACTGTACTCTTCGACGTGTTCAAGACGCCTCCGAGGGCACATACTTGGTGTCCTGCAGACCTCTGGAGAAAGAGATGCCAAGCTGGGCCAGTATAGATAATGGCATTTCAATCTCTTCGACAAAGATCAACACTCATGCACGTATACTTTTTTTTTGTTTCACTTCCTTGATTGTACCTCATCATATACATGTCTGGCTATGCAGATGATCAACCTGTCGTGGCAATGTGACTCATACAACCAGAAAATATTCCAACCGAGCAACTTGATAGGTCGAAAATAATTTGATGAAAGTGAGAAAGTACTCTTGGAGAAGACAGCACCGAAACTATAATTGATGGACTTTTATAATCCAAGTGAGTTGATGGTCTTTCATCATTCTATCTTCTGCACATATAGTAGTGAACGTAGAGAGAGAGAGAGAGAGAGTAATTGACTATTTTGTGCTTAGTGAGTAGATACATCACATTTGCTAGCCAATAGTCATTGTGGTTATCGATTTCTATAAACGGTCTACCTCTAGGAACAATCATAATAACAGGCTTGTCGTATGCATCGACCAAACATACGCATAATGCATTCGATCTATTTCATGGGCTATCGTAAGTGATACATGTGTACCTTGATGTCTGCAACTTGCATTCTGCAGCATCGACAAACTCAAAGTAGGGAGCTCATCAGATTTCCTTTTTTGGCTTTACCAGCCATGAATATTGGTGTAAGCAAATCAAGATTTTCCTCTCCAAAGTCGTCTCTATAGGTCTTGTCTGTTCTGTCTTACCTATTGCTCGGATTGCGTAATATTTCACACATGGCGACTAAGTGGAAGTCATGGGATTCCAATCTGGACGACGTGCCGATTATCAATTTTGTTCTGAATCCTGATCAATGGGTATTGTTCCTTCAACCAGACCGTTCCACGAACGGATACTTGTCATTACTTACCGAATAGGGCAAGTGTTAGGAGTTACGTGCGTTGTACCTCGAGTCCTGAAAACCAGGATATCCTTGCGGTTTGACCATTCTTGCATACCTCCAGACACTCAATGTATAGTCTTGAGTTTCCATTCGCTCTGCATTCGGCGACGTGGTTCGTGTAGAAGCTTTGTGGAACCTTGACTCCGCCCCTTGATAGAGTACAAGGAAAGTCAAGGTTGTCGATGGCATGACTAGCAACGGAGACGATTGCAAAGTATGTAATGCTCTGATAATCAGGTAGGAGAGAATTATGATCAGACACATACTTTCCGAAGTAGATTTTCCGTCCGCAGTGACTTACAATAATTGCCTCCGGCGTGAGATAGGTTTTACGGCCGTTTGAAGTGCACTTCATTGTGAGCGAGAAGTCGTCATATTTCGTAGGTACACTAGTCATAGAATATAGGCTGTATTGATTTTATCACACGTATGTCTCATCGACGTCGAACTTTGATCTTAATAGTCTTCATGAAAAGACCACGATATGCAGGGGACTATTCTGTTATTATAACTATTTATTTTACTCCCTAGATGGGTTAATTCATGAAGTCTCAAAAAGCTATCCGGGGTATTTCGAAACTTATATATAGATGTACATACATCATGGTCAATGAGGTCGTAATAGTGCTTGCAGTAACCTGGAAATGAAAAGACTAATATATGGAAACACACATAGGGTTGTTTCGCTTTGTGATGAGCGGAGCTCGACTCGATTCGAGCCATCCAAGGCCCAAACAAAAAGATTTAAAAAAATGTTGGGACAATAAAAAGTGATGCGTATCAAACGCCAATTGTCTGCATCCATGCAAAGCATCATATCCAACCCCATCACTCATGTCCGCGCCCGTACCCATATCCCAGATCCCATTCATATCCATATCCGTATGCATATCCCATGTTTTGATATTCTTAGCTCATATCCTCATCCCTTTCCATTATCCATCCAGTGTTCCCATCGCAGTGGATCTGTATACCCACATTATGTTCCATACCTAGATTGTACCCTAGTCCAAACTCCACACTTTCGAATCGTTTTCAACGGTGTTTACCTTCATTTTGCCGATTCCCCGAAGTTCCAAAAGCTTGAAAAGACATATAAATTCAGCGAAGCTGAGCAAATAAAGAACGGGAAAGAAAGTCAAGCAAAATACAAGAACATATTATCAGATACATATTGCTCTCTGTTCTCAGAGAGCAAAAAGAAAAAGGAGAAGAATATCAACAGGTAAGTTGAAAAGACTGATCAATGTTTCCTTCTCCAATTGTTGCTATGGGTTGATTGTGCTGACAATTTGAGTAGGAAGTTGAGCAGCATCGAAGAGCTGGTTGATGGCCGAGATGATCTCCTTCATCGAGTTCTTCCCGGTAGCCATACCATTGACGCACAATCCGAACTTCTGGTTCACCAGAGTACCAATGAGGACTGCAGCCACGGGACCAGAAAGAATTCCCTCATGGCGATGTGGTCGTCCAACGCCCGGAAAGGACAGTGCCCATGAAGCAACGCAATGCTGTTCGGGTAATCCGAGGCTTAGTTCGAGCTGAGCCAACATGCCCATGCAGTTATGATAAATCAGCCGAAGCTGCGAGTCTCGATCAGGTTGCGGCATTTGAGCGGTCGCAGCAAATGCAGCGGCGAAACCCGTGAATGTTGGTGAAGACTGAATTTGTTGTTCCGGGGTCACAACAGCCATCAATTCGTGGAGGAGGTAGGAAAGAATGATATGATAAGTACCCACCAAGCAGGTATAACAATTAATGGTGGCCAGTATCAAAGAGACTTGGACGTCTTCGAAGGGTGCTCCTTGCCAAGTTGATTGACTAGGTGTGGTTGACGTGAACGAAGCAACCGGACTGATCTGACAAGCCATGGTAGCGTCTCCTCCCTGAACCAACATCGGCTCGATCGCTGAGCCTGGTGTAGGTTGCACATATGAAGGGCGTCGTGAGTTCACGGGCGTGTAAATCTGAGAGACGGGCAGGTTCATGGCCATTGAGCCGGGAAATATCGTCGCCGTTGATGCTAGACCACCATCAACGAACACTCTCACTATTTCGAGAAACTGTTGAGAGGAACGCAGCACATTCCGCGATGCTGACTCAAGGTTGTTCAAGGCGATATTCGCGTCCATACTCCCGAGCATGGCAAGTTCTTGCGCCACCACGCTCTGACAGTCTAGTAGATGCAGGTTCACATCAAGCAATTTTCGAAGATTTTCCTGGTCCCACCACTGCTCTCTATCGTCGAGGCAAGGGAAAGCTATAACGCATCGTTTTTTAGTATATTGTCCACAAAATTCCAGGGTTATAACAGGTAGGTCAGGCTCTTACGGTCATCATATTCATAGCCATCTGACACTTTGCTGCAGTCACTCTCTGGGGACCACTCTTGATTTTGGGCCGTGGCCAGTGACGTCGCCTGAAATGGTATTTGGTGCTCATGTTCATTGTCCATCGAAGGGGGCGTTATCAGACCCGAATATACAGGCACTGGATAGTCCTTATACCCGTTGTTGACGAGATAGCATTCTGCTGGCTGTAAGCTCGATCCCATCATCGTTCCGTCGGGAATCACATCGTGATAGAAACCAATGGTGCTGTCCATCGGCAGTTGGTCGGGTACGCCTGGCGGTGATGACTCCCCTTGCGTATGGTGGGGTGAGTGCCTCATAGTGGCCGTCTTTTCCGGCCTCGTGATGGTAAGAACTCTATCCTTTGACTTTTTCTTACTCACTGGACGATCCATTGAGCTGATGGTGCATGGTATACGTGCCTTGCGGCAACGCTTGCATGGCATGAGAGAGGGTCTCCAAATGTCCCTTTCGCATCGCAGTTTCTGCATACGACAGCGATCACAGGCAAAACGGCGTGGCTGCTGCACCACATCAGGATGATGAAGAGGATGCTGAGGATGATGACGTCCTTCTACAGGAGCCAAGTGACTTTGGGCGATCATTGCGATTCAATCTTCTTTGGTTCAGTATTGAATCGAAGTTTTGCGGGCTCACAACAGAGTGGGCAGCAGCGGCGGCAAGGAATAAATGGATGAATGAGGAGACAGTTATGCTATGTTGCGAAAGGACTTGACTGAACTTAGAAAGAAACGAGTGTGAAGCTGCTTGATATCCTGTTCTGGGGCTCACTCGCTTTCGCCACTTTACTCTTTTCCCTCTTTGAGTTGGTTCACCGTTGGGCCAGAAAGTTCAGGATTCCCAGGAGAGACAGAAGCTCCCAACTTTAAATATAGAGAGAGCTTACAACGAATAAATGGTGTCTCCTCAGGAGGGGATTTAAAAAGGGTTTCCCTGGGGGTGGCGTTCTAGGAAAGAACCCATCCGTGACGTTCTCGCATGCCGACTGACTAGCGCTTCAATCTGTCAAATACGTCTCAATATTGAGTTCCAACTTTCCCAGATCTTCTTCCGATCGCGATTAGGCGGGCTCCCCGTATAGGCTGAGAGATTGTCTCCATGATCATTTTACTGGTCCGTTCGACGAGAAGCATCATTGGCACGCCGACAGGGGATTTCATCGTCTCTCCATTAACCTTTCAGCGTGGGCTGCCACGGCCTTGTTACATGGAGAAACTATTAATTGAAATCGCACTTGAGACGCAGGAGAAGGACTAGCTTCGAAAGCCAGATACGTACTGACGAAGACCCGCTCCTAGTAACACATCCATGCATAAGTCTTCGGCGGCATGAGAATTTTCGTTCTGAACCAACCCCTACACTTTCCTAATTACTTACTTGCTCAAACTTGACAACCTACTGTGTCCCGGATAGGTCACCACTCTAAACCCAATCGGATTTTTGCGACTTCATCGGGCCAGTCAATGGGCGGCGCAGGAGAGACATTTGGATAACGCCGAATGACAATCATGCCAGAAGAATTTTCATACGCCAGCCACAGTCAGATCCACCCTACGATGCAAGCTTTATCGTACTGCGATCCAAAGAGAATAATGTCTTGTATTCTCTACTCAACACTCCAAGATTGTGTTCCTTGGGCATGCTATCTTTCCTCGATCCACTTGCCTACGTTCAATATCATCGTTGACTTGTCAGATAAGGAGTGAGCATGGGCCAGCAAACGCCCATTGCAGCCCAGGCAGGTGGTAACCTGTCGGCACCCGCGTTACTGTACAGCAATCAATGTCATGTGCGGCAGAGCTCGTTGGCTGATCGATACTGGGTGCTTAACTTGATCAGTGCGGATCTGCGGCAAGTCTATTTGCAGGATCATCAATAGTTCTTGCCTTCAAATCATCGGGGGTTAGAAAAAAGCCTATAGAAAAACCACGATGGGCAGGGAAAAAGCCCCTGCCTGAATTGCCTAAAGTGTCCAGATATACAAGGTTTTCTTGATGTTGATACCTTAAGATGAAATTATTCACAAAGGAGTTCCCTTGTCTATGGGAATTTCTATGAACAGTCTGGCAAATCCGAGCGGAGAACCGGTAGGACGAGGTTCTGAAGAATCTGCTTGTCGTGCAACCCTAATAAGACAAAGTAAAACCTCTAGTAACAATGTGCTCTCATATTACCGGTCTCCATGGTAGATCTCAGAGCATCATTGGCACGAAACACAAAGCGGCGGTGTCGAAGATATCAAATAAGCGTTGCGTATCCATGACTGACCTAAGGGTCTTTGCTGCCTTTGACTGACTGATCTGCAGCTAAGTGTCAATGGTGTCAGCCACAAGTGACTGTCATTCGGTTGGCTGTGCGGGTCACTGACAGAAAACTAGGGAAAAAGTAAATACGAAAGTATTTACGTACGCGAGTCAATGCTATGGCCGGGGTCTCGGTCAAAAGAGGAGTGTGTGGTCGTGTCACTTGCTAGCAACGCCACTTCGAAAAGCCACGTTCTGTACGGTGTGATTGCGTGGTTGAATTTACATAAACTACAAACTCTAGGCAGTCTACCACGGACGTGGTATCCATAGAAATATGACAGGTGGTGCGGTCAAAAGACGGTCAACGAGTTAGAGCAACGAGCTACGGAGTTGAAAAAGACGCAGACCAGAGCTAGCGAGGGTGTGGGGGGAGGTGCTCAATCGGCCGGGTATACACTCCGGCCTTAAGACTACTCGAGCAATATATGATAGATAGAGATAGAACACTAGCCATTGGGATACATAGGATGAGGTTTTGAGTGGAAATCTCGTATTTTCCTTCTGAAAACTGCCCCGTGAGCCCGCAAAACGATGGACCCGTGCCTACCTAAACAATTCGACATCAGGACGAGATACAATAGAAAAAGAAAGCCCCCGGGAACTGAAAGAAAACAAAAGAAAAGAAAGAATCAGCACGGAGTATAATAAAAAGTGTCTGTCTGAATAAAGAACAAGGTTTCAACTAAGCCCTGACGAATCTCGGGAAAGCCGCGCGCTAGCGGGCCGACCAGGTGGGGCTGTATATACGATCTAGTATGGGGAAGCAGATGATCGGCCAATCAAATCGTCAAGAAGGATTTTGCCATCTTGGTCGAAATATACAGCTTCCGGAGTCATATAGAGTATACCACGTACAAGAGTATAGAGACTGACATCATAGAAATATTGTCGAGATTGTATGTGGCTGTGGGTATGTAATATAGGTACATTTACGAGCTGGCCGAGGAAGCCGACTAGATCTGATTATGTACAGTAAATCGCTATAACATACGTAGTATAGATCATTATGGCGCAGTAAGAATGAATAGTGAACGTCATCTCATTACACTATATCTAATCCATACCGAATGCCAGATCTGATTGCTCGTCGACCGAGATCCAGCGAGCGGTCCGTGCTGAACTTAGGCGGGACGAACCCAAAAACAATTGGGACCTTGAATTACGGATTTAACGAGGAGAAAAAAAAAGAAAAAGCGAATACGAAACGACATTATATTCTGCAGCTATCTCGAGGAGGCTGAGCAAATCAAAGTTCTGAGATCACAACTTTACTGTCGCAAGAAAAAGAAAAGAGAAAAGAACGTCTTCTAATCTCATTCGTTCCCGTTGCTACTGCCAAAATGCCACTTTCGCATACGCTGGGACCCCCTCACAATCAATGCAATGCATCTGACACAAATGATCCCCCCCCCCTCCCCAAAGTTCGAGATAGTTGTAAGGTTGTCGCCTGAGCCTCCGATTGGTTTTTCCTCGATATGGAAATCAGTCAGGGCACGGTTCGTTCCTGGGCCAGCCCTAGCAAGATCTATACTTGAGCAGACTACGGGATAGCACATCTGTCTTAAGGGTGATGTTCTGTCTATACGTATAGTCGATATTGTAAAATGCTGCTGCTTTTGCGTGTTCCGTTCTGTGTGCTCCAACTCAAAGATGAAATGCCAATGTCTTCTGTTTTCCATATGTTCATCCACTACGCATCTGCCAGGCTCGAAGCGGATGGCAGATGGAATACTACTCAAATTGACATGCGCTAAAACGAGCTAATCTCCGTTTCAAAGTCCATGTCAGTTGCGGGAAAATGATAGAACTCGTATAGATCTTGAGATCCGGCCTAAAGATCGGTGTAAACCTCCTCGTTCAGGATATACCACTAAGCTATCTATGTTTTGATCCATCATTAGTAAAGTAATGCAAACCAGAACTGTCTCAGATACTCGGAGTAAACACAATGGACCAAATCTGCTGACAGATCGTGCTGTAGACAGCCAGATCTTGCGAACAATATTCGAAAAACTCACTAGCACTATTTATACGGAATTGTGGGTCTCTCGGAATTACTTACCGTCTCCTCATTGAGTCATGCGAAGTTTAGCCAAATTTCGCATTCGGCGGTATGGTGGTATATGATGTGTCTTACTGCTGCCCAAAGGTTTGCTCTAAGCGAATTTTATCCATTGATCATGTATTTAACGTCATGAACAATGGTCTTTGAAATTCGCTGGATTGATAAAGTCAAGTGTTGTACATTCTTCCTCGTATCAAGTTTGAAGAATTTCAACCATATTTATCATCAGGGCTAAACTGGTGCATTTCCATTTTCAACTGGATCATGTCTATAGTACATAGGATAAAAACGGTCCATCTATTTATTGGTGGCGCTGTGACAAGAATTACACTCCTGCTTTAAGTGGATAGTCTGCTAAAATTTGTCCACGCTTGTGCAAAGCTAAGGAACTGCTATATTGCGGCGTTTTTCTTCTGCTCCCACTTTTATCATAGAAAAGGGTAAATCTGTCATTATTGTTACCGCACAATCTACTTTACGGCAAGCGAGACGTGACTACTAGGATAGATCAACTTAGTGCAAATACTGTAACAACGCGTATCGAAGAGAATCCAATCAATTGAAGCATCCTTTCAAAACTCGGGTATGATCTAACAATCCCGAATTTCTGGCCGATACCTGGCTACGTAGCCACGGCCTATATCAAATCACTCTATATATGACAGGGATGCGACTGCGTCAGGTACCGATAAAGATATCCTGGCCTGTCAATTCTCTGGATCAACAAAAAGCATGAACGCCCCTGTCATTCAAGCGCGATGTGTGGACATTGACGCAGCAAGCTGAAGCAGAGATTTCACCATCCTGCAAGTCAATATATGTTCGTCACTCAGCTAGCTGTCCTCATGCAAGTCCATAAGACACGTCCAGCCAAATTGTAAGACTCAATCATCTGACGATACTCGGAAATGCACCTCTTTCAATCAATATCATTGGATGGAAACATAAACCTAGAAGTCGACATGGGCAACAAGTGACAGAACCCAGGGGGTCGAGCTATCTTGACACACTCATTCTTGTGTCAGAGGTGCAGTTCCCATATGGTTGTATGGGTTTCAGACTCAGTGCTGCTGGTAGGTAGCGGTGATACCCTCATGCAGTATTACAGATTGCTGTTTCCCCCAAGGATTTCGAGCATCTGCATCTAGTCGATACCCGGTGACGCTAATCTTCGTGTTAACGACATACAATCCCTGCTCCTTTCCGTGAGTCTCATCTGTACATGCAGTGAATCTCAATATGTTTCCATACAACACGCCGCTTACTATCGGAAAACTTTTTCACGCATAGTGTATCTAAGGTTTGCGCGAATCCGAGTCTTGACAACACTGATTGCAGTAGCCTAAGAATACGAGCATGAAACTGCCTCAAACTTCCTCAAGCGGCTCTGAAGGTGCTTGAAGTATCTGTCCGTCATGCTTGCGCGGGGTCTCGTATTTCGAAGTGTTCATATTGTCTTCTCATCTTCCTATCGGCCGTTCTCCAGGAATAAAACAATACTGGTGATGATGTACAAAGCTGCATATGATGCGGAGCACTGAGACTGAAAAGTGACGATAATGTTAGATGATGTTAGACTCATTACAGTCTCTATGTGGCCATGTTTCTGAGTCTTACAGACTCTGATTGTTGGACAAAGCATGTGCTCAGTCGAGATCACAAGGCTATTCCTTTCCCTCTTTGTCTTCGTCACTCGCGTCCGACACTAGGGGCATTTCCACTAAAGGCATTGATATTAGAGCAAAATTGAATTTCAGTCTTGAACGAAATTCTCGATGTGACGGGCTGTTTTGGGTGACTCGACCGCATTCTTCACGCATGCCAATTTTCTTTCCGAAGAAAGTGTTTGATAAGCAATAACTATTCAATCTGGACGTGACCCAAAGTCTTTGTTCAAGCTTGACTTCTATTTCCCTTATTTGAGATATTCAAAAACCGATAGATGGAAGCGGTGTACTTTCCCAAAGAAGTTGACAAAATGTCAAAAGTAGTCGAGAATCTCCCAACCAATGATCTGCATAGTACGATACCTATAAGTAATTGTTAACTACATAGCTGAGCTTCGTTGACCAATGAGAAGCTGATTTCTGTACCTATTTATTAGTCGTTTCTGCCTACCTCCTTTTCAATGCTTCATTGAAGCAAGCCTTGGGTTTTGGTGTCATGATTCCAAAATCCCAAAGCCATGGAGATAATGTTTCATTCATCCGCACAACTCATAGTTTCGAAATCTACATTTTGGGAAATTCATATCCACAGGTGGAAGAAGGCATCCGGGGCATGGCAATTCAAGGCATGCATGTGGTAGTATGGACGGTTGCTCGGGGATCCAATCTCATATCACAGACGGCCGTGTGGTTGGGCTTCTCTGACTGAACCAAGATATATGTACAGTATGGGTAAAGAATCATGCATCGTCTCAGAAAGTCATTGAAAGATCAAGTATGGTGTTGTTCCCTTTGTCAACTGTCGTGTGACCTTGTGCTTCACTATGGTAGTGTTGACAATTATGTGATTGTTGAGTTTTAGCTAATAATACGGATGGAATCAAGTCTAATGGAAAATTAGATTCTAACACAACATAAGCTGTCTCAGTGATTGTGCGAACTCATGGCGCTCAACTCGATGATGTGTCGATCTCGTATCTCACAAGATGCTCGGTCAACTCGGTCATCTGGCTCATACTGTCCCTAGCCGATACTGTAGCACAGATTATGGCCAGGATCCAACAAGGTTCTCGATTCCAACGTGTAATCCATACATACACCCTTCATTGAAGCCCATGTGATGTGCATAGACCTAAGTCACGAAACTTGTCCTGGTGTAAACGATGACTGCCTCTATCCTTCAAAGGGCAGGCATTCAAATTGCGCTCGGGACTGATTGACCAACTCTCATTCGAAATCTTGAGAAATGGAGCAGGCGGTACTTCCCCTCTATGTCGCCGTGTATTGGCCTCGTGCTATTGTACCGTTGACGGAGGGTCTCTGGTTCGAAGCCATTGTCTGGACTATCCTGTTTTGATCTCGAAGCCAACTTACTTGAAGCAGTATGAATACTTCCGTACAAAAACCAAGATCTCAAAAGACCATGACAGACTTCAACATATCATGATAGACAATATCATCGCACGAATGAGGCACGAACATTCCACAGGGTTAAGGTTCGAGAGAATGCCATTGACAAATATGATTGGTCGAACTAGATTATAGAAGAGCTGTCTGCGGCAGAATATCCACCGCCTTGGGATGTATTCCACATCGACGTAACTTTTCATCGCGCAAGCTCAGAGATGAAATGCTTGGGAAATCTGGAACACTCCAGTCAATTAGCTTTGTGGCTATCGTAGACTGTGATATCGGGTCTCTGCACATTTACTAGGTTGAGGAAGACTATAGGTGAGTCAATTGAAGCCTTTTTACTCAATTTCCTCTCTCTGAAGATGGCTCAGTGAAGTGCTAATATCCGTTTGCGCGCGCAGAGACTACGCCTGTAAAAAGGAAAAATATGGCGTCTAGCTACATGCCTCGGCTGCACCAATTCAAGGGCATCTCGCCCGCGTCGAGACGGGCCTGTTTGCTACATACTCCTCGAGCTACTCCATGCTTCAGCAAACGATTCACGTCCACCGAAGCGGAACCAATTGGAACAATAACAAGAAAGAATAAGAGATCGCCAGTCCGCAAGTTCATATTTCGTACCTCAATAGCTCTTGTTCTGCTTGGCGGATACCTTTACATCACCGATACTCGAGCTAGCGCTCACCGATATATTGCTGTGCCACTTATACGTTGGTTCTATCCGGACGCGGAGGACGCTCATCACGCAGGTGTTGCTGCGCTTAAGGAGTTATACAGACTTGGATTGCATCCACGCGAACGCAGTTCTCCGGATTTGGATGGGAAATTGGGCACGGAAGTACATCTCCACCTGACACATCATTTAGGTCGTTCAAGCTGACACAATCAGGTCTTTGGCTACACACTTTCCAACCCCCTTGGTATTTCAGGCGGCTTGGACAAGCACGCTGAAATTCCCGACCCGCTTTTTGCCCTTGGTGCAGCTGTAGTAGAGGTCGGAGGCACTACTCCATTGCCTCAAGATGGCAACCCGAAACCACGAGTTTTCCGAGTGGTTTCGCAATCAGGAATGATCAATCGTTATGGGCTCAACTCCAAGGGTGCTGATCACATGGCCAAGGTTCTGAAACAGCGTGTACGCGAGTTTGCATACGCCAATGGGTTTGGGTATAGTGATGCCGGTGAAGAGCGCGTGTTGAATGGTGAAGCTGGTGTGCCGCCGGGCAGCTTGAACGAGGGCAAATTGCTCGCTGTTCAGGTCGCCAAAAATAAACTTACGCCGGAGTCAGATATCGCTGCTGTCACGGGAGACTATGTTTATTGCGTTGAGAGACTCGCACCGTACGCAGACATTGTGGTAGTGAACGTGTCAAGTCCCAACACACCAGGTTTGCGCGGACTCCAAGCGGCAGGTCCTCTGACGGAAATCCTCAAGGGCGTCGTGGGCGCCGCTAAACGTATCGACCGCAAAGCCAAACCTTTCGTCATGGTCAAAGTGAGTCCCGACGAAGACTCCGAAGAACAAGTTGATGGTATCTGTCACGCCGTTCGCGAGTCCGGCGTCGACGGTGTTATTGTCGGCAACACAACAAACCGACGACCCGGCCCTCTACCCAACGGATATGCACTGTCGATCAAGGAGAAGCAAACTCTGACCGAGACAGGTGGCTATTCCGGTCCCCAACTTTTCGAGCGCACGGTCGCGTTGGTGTCGCGGTATAAGCAGAAATTGACTGATGCCGAGTCTCCAAAGACGATTTTTGCGTCTGGCGGTATCACGAACGGGAAACAAGCACAGAAGGTTCTTGATGCGGGTGCGTCGGTTGCGATGATGTATACTGCTATCACGTATGGTGGGACAGGAACCGTGACTCGGGTAAAGAATGAGCTTCGAGAGGAAAAAAATATATAGACATGAAAATTAGAGCATCTATGTGTAGCATTAGAAATTATTTTTTCATATTCGTCCACGGTCGTATTGTACCAAAGGGACTACAGAGTCGCCTCAACCTCCCTGACAACCTTCTTTACCCCCTCAACCTGATGCGCAAATCTCCCCAAGAACATGCCATCAACCGCTTTGCCCAAACCACCCTCACTCCACAGCCCAGGCCCAGCACTTCCACCATACAGAACCCTAACGTCGCCTTTTCTCTTTCCAATTACAGCCCTAATCCCCGCCACAACAGCCGCAACGTGATCAACACCCGCAGGCTGCGGTTGCCCAATAGCCCAGACAGGCTCATATGCAAAGATGACGGGCGCATGATCCGGCACCGCTCTGAGGACAGCACGGATCTGAGTTTCGCACTCTCTGACCGCTAACCCAACAGCTTCAGAGGCGACTTGGCCCGGCGCACTCAGTTCACCGATACATACCAACGGAATCAACCCCTGTTTCGAGACTGCCGCTGCCTTTTTACCTGCGATTTCATCCGTCTCACCAAACAAGTCCCGACGCTCTGCGTGGCCCAATTCAACGAGCGAAGCACCGATCTCCCGAAGTGCCAAGGGCGAGACTTCACCCGTATACGCGCCCGTATCTTCCCAAAACGAGTCCTGCCCACCTAACAAGAAGGGCGGTGGCACCTGCTTCTGATCATCTGTCGTTCCGGGTAGTTTCGACTCCCACTCCCGTATTATCTCTGCACACGGGTAGATGGTCAAAAAATCCGGGATTAGGGCTAGGAGCAGCTTTGCGCGGTTTTTGGCTAGCACGATTTCGTTTTGCGGGTCGAGTAAGTCGCGCAAATATTGGAGGGTGCGCGTGGGCGTAAAGTACATTTTTAGGGAGATTATGAGGAGCTTTTGCGGGAGAACCGGGTATGTGATTGCGGTCGCCATTTTTCCTGGGTTGTTGGCCTTTCTGATTGGTATATCGGCTGACTCCTTGGTAGCTGGGATAAAATCTGATCCTTCGCCTGCACCGGAGTCGGTCGAGGAGGACCAATTGACGCGAGTCGAGAGCCCCGAGTCGTATCAGATCTGTAATTCAGATGAAATCCTCGGAAGAGAACGGGATATGTTGTCTGATGGTTGGTTGTTCCTGCGATGATATGGACGATAGTCTTGAAGATGTTATCCACAATGATGTCACTCGCGTTCGCAGTACTGTGCTCCGTGGACAGTGTGTCTCGCTGGGATGAGCAATTAATCTGCGAGATTTTGCGATCTGGAGCTGGATTGAGTCAGATATATTTTGCGCAATGCATGGGTTATTCGGCCACTGGGATGCAGGGAAATGAGTAGGTGAATCTACCTCTTGGAGTCGTAATTATAGCGGGGTGGCTCCGTATGAAATATGGAGAGAGGCCTTGACCCGCTTTTCTCAGGGCGTGGAGAAGAGGATGATGATCTGGGGGTGAAGATGTTTTGTCTGGAGATGCGTTGATGAGTGATGAGCAAAGAAGTTCTCGACTCTCGAAGCTGTTGGAGAGTGAATGCCGTACACCGTTGCTGACTTCGTCCAGGATGTCAACAGCGAAGCCGGCGGGCAACTCGGAGTCGGCGCCGGCTGCCGTGTCTAGTGAAGGCTAGGTACCACGGAGATGCGCCGAGCAGTCGGTATGCTCGGTAACCCCAAGACAATTCTTCTGCTCTCACGCTCTATGCATCTTGGAGAAGCATTTTCAAATGGAAATTGCTCATGAAGACACGCCGCATAGCTGGCCATGCAGCCCTCACGGTCTAGATCCGTGAGTCTGCCTGATCCACTCTGCACAATGCCACAGAGTGTCTTCGTCACGAGTCGCAGCCAGACACGTTGGCTGTAATGTTACGTACAGCTCACTGTATCGTGTAGCATGGGATCGCCACATTAGGAAATGCCGCTATGGCGTCACGCTGCATCGAGCATCCGATACGTACGAAATACGTCCCTCATCAAATTACCTATTCTTAAAGCAGGATGCCGCTTCTCTTTTTTCCTCTTTCTTTTTTTTTCCCTCTTTTTTCGATTAATTGATGAGTTTGCGATCCAGTCACTTACCCAGGCACTAAAATTGATTGTGATTAGAAGTGGCTTTTTTTTTTTCTGCTGCATCACATGCGACTTAACACTACCGTAATCTGCAACACGGAGTTGGTCCGGGCAGTGGCATACCTATGGCCGGCAGCACCTTTACCTTCGCATGCGATAAACTTCCTGCGTACTCAGAATATCAATCGCGATGATAAAGTGAGCATCCAATGAGTGGCTTCAGAATCTCTGTATCTGTGGATCATCCAGTCAGACAGACTTGTACTAGTAATGCCTTATGACGCCAAACTTGGCAGTGTTCAACCAGATTCTTCACGTATATAGATACTCTGTATAATAAGCAAGGTAGTCGAGGGATCGATAGCTGCATCTTGACACATAGAACAGAGTATAGATCTACTCCATCGCCATCGAATACTACCACATCGACCTTGACACTCAGTGGAGAACGGAAGACTCTTCCAATGATGTGTGCAACCAAGAGCGAAGAAGGCAGCTTGTTTTCGTCCCCACGGTCAGACAGGTTTAGCATGTGGAGTTGGCCAAACAAAACCACATGGATGGGGGAGAAAAATGAGGAGAGCTGGGGAGGGGGGCTTATCCACTTCAAGTTGTTGGAAAAAGAAAGCCAGCCCGTCAACTACCGTAAATGGTTCAGGGACGACTGCTTTGCGCCTGGGGATATAAATACGATCTAGAAGCCCATCTGTCGTCTCTTGTTTTCAGTCGACACTCTATGCATCCATACTACTTACTCTATACAAATTATACAAACAAAGCTCATTCAGTCTAAATACGTTCATCCTTCATATACACACAATGGGCTCCGATCTCAAACCACTCCGCATCGTCATGGCCGGCGACGAAGCCGGCTACGACTACAAAGCCGCCATCAAAGATCTTCTCGAAAAGAGTCCACTCGTCGAATCTGTCGTCGACGTCGGCGCAGCCTCCCTGACCGACAAGACTGCTTACCCTCACTCAGCCGTCGAGGGCGCCAAACTCATTGCAGAGGGCAAAGCTGACCGCGGCCTCTTCATCTGCGGTACGGGACTCGGCGTCGCCATCGCCGCCAACAAAGTGCCCGGCATTCGCGCCGTGACTGCCCACGACCCCTTTTCCGTTGAGCGCTCTATCCTCAGTAATGATGCTCAGGTGTTGTGCTTTGGACAGCGGGTTATTGGTATTGAGTTGGCCAAGAAGTTGACCTTGGATTGGTTGAATTACCGATTTGATCCCAACAGTGGTTCTGCTGCGAAGGTGCAGGCGATTTCGGATTATGAGAAGAAGCTCAATGCTTAAGTCTTTGTTCGTCGGATTGTTTATACATTCTTTCTTTGTTTTGGCAAAATACCCACTACCTACATCCACATATACTGGCTCAGCGCCGGAATGAACCATCAATGCACGACACGCCCCATGTATGATGATGGACCGACGTCTCGAATGATCTATAGCAGTCAAAAAGTACTCGAGGGATACTGGAACTACTGTTTTCGATGCCGGATGAAAGGGACATCCTTCTTATGTCAAATATTGCTACGAATAGACTGCTTGAATAGAATGCATTCTTGGTGCGTATCTGAGAAGCTATTCTACAAAAAGTGTATTGTGATTGGTTCAACCCGTCTGAACTAATCAACTATACTTCCAGATAATCAATGTTCCATACTCTCCAGGAACTGCATCATCTTTTGATTGCAAGAAGATTGGTTTAAAAGAGGAACATCTTCGACCCGATAATAAGTCAATGCTGGTGGTATTTATGTTAACTGAGTTATTGTTTATGCGATTAGTCATTCCGACTTGAATGGTTCTGCGGGGATCCACGTCTTTCGATGACTTCAATTTATTTCCCGCGCCCTCCTCCGCGGTCGCCGGTCGCCAGTTCGACATGAACAATGCTGTTTCTCATCTCCTGGCAATGAACTACACTCTCTCCTTATATATTGCTGTCTAAGTAAAAGATTCGGTCTTTTGTTCGTTCATTGGGATGGTCTGAACAGTCACTCAACACTTTGCCGCCGCATCATTCTCGATTACCAAGTCACAGACGACGACAATACGATTCATTCTTAGCTCTATATTAATCTCCATTTCTACAACTAATCCTCTTCTGTATCAATATAAATCAGCGAAGCCACCATGTCCTTCACATTCAAAGAGAAAGGCAACAATCTCTTCAAAGATGGCGACTACGCCGGCGCAGAAGAGATGTACTCTCAAGCGTAAGCACCTTTTCATGGGCCCCCGCGTCTGTTGGCATTTCAAGCATGGCGCTAATAATCGGGGACAACAGCATCCAGATGAACCCCAAAGAACCTAGCTTCTTCACCAACCGCGCCGTTACACGCCTCCGCCTCGAGAAATGGGCCGGTGCTGAACACGACGCTCGCATCGCAATCGACCTCCACGGCGGCTCCAAAGCAGCAGCTAGTCTCAAGAGCTCCCTCTATCGCGCGCAGGCTTTGCTCGAGTTACAACGGCCGCAGGAAGCATACGATGTCGCGATTGATGCGTACAGAGCTAGTCTGAATGCGATGAATGCGCAGACGGAGAATTTGTCGAAAATCGTCCTAAGAGCAAAACAGCAGATTTGGGCGGCGAAGGAGACCGCGAGATTGAGAGAGATGGACGCCACGCTGGCGGGTGTGGAGTCGTTGATAGAAGCGGATCTCGAGCGGGAACTGAAGGAGCTCAAGACGCAGTTAGACAATGGCGAGATTGGCGAGATAGGTTTCAATGAAGATCAAAAGGCGCTGCGGGAAGAGGCAGAGAAGAAGATACGGCATGTCCGAGATGCATTCAAGGCTTCGTCCGGTGGGGAAATTGAAGAGCGGGTTGTGCCTGATTATCTGATTGATAACATCACGTTTGAGGTCATGCATGACCCCGTCGTTACCATCTCGGGACATAGTTACGATCGCCTGGGGATCACAAAGTATCTCGAGCAAGCTCATGTTGACCCTGTTACGCGCGCACCCATGACAGTCAAGGATTTGCGGCCAAACTACTCTCTCAAAGCGGCCTGTGAGGAATTCTTGAACAAGAATGGTTGGGCTGTTGACTATTAGTCCATCCTTCCCGTCTTTTGGACTACGTAGTTGTTCCGATTCTTGTGTATATATTGATTATCGGTTATTTATTACTCCCCTCATGGCCTGGGAAACATATGTTCTTGGCGTTGACTTGGTTGCCTGCAATGTTTGGGTTGGATGTTCAACCCTTTGTTTTCGATTGAGCGCATGAGACACATGGCGAAGAAGCTAGGCAAATACAGTACTTTTATCTCTACTTTCGTGCGATCTTGTTCCTCACATAGGCAATGCGTTTGGATATATCCGGCAGGGTCGTATTAGCCCAAGTAGACAATCGCGATAACGACCAATCCCATGGTCTAGATACCTTCCCAGGATAATACGACTTTCACAACCTGCATGTTCACGGAATCAGTAATCTCCTAGCTTCATGACTGTGAGAGAGATGACCTACCGTTCCACTTTTCAAATCCTCAACAGCCTCATCCAACCGGTTCGCAGGATAAATCTTTGTAAGGCCCCGGACAGGGAACTTTCCTTGGTTGAACAGATCGATGAGTTGCGGCAGTATCTGAGATTCAGACATTAGTCCGAAGCATGGGAAAGAACATGACGTTTGCAAGTGTACCTTTTTAGGATTCGCAGCCCCCTCAATAACCCCGACGATTCGTTTACACGCAGTCAACAGATCCAACGCATTCACCTCAATCATACCCGTCGGCGGCGGCACACCCACGAGCGCCAACGTACCTCCATGCGCCAGTGCCTTGACGGCGTCCGAAAGTATTGCCGGTCGACCGGAAGTATCAAGGATGTAGTCCACGCCCTCGGGATATATTGCCCGAATCTTTTCGGAGAGACTGCCGCCATCGGGTGGCTTCCGGCTGTTGATTGTATGGGACCCCGTGAGAGAGGCTGCTATCTCGAGTTTGGAGTCCACGATGTCGACGGCAACGAGGTCCTTGACTCCGATGGCCTTGGCGGTTAGGAGTCCTGCAAACCCGACGGGGCCCATGCCAATGATTGCAATCCTGGAGGCGTCGGGATCTGGGCGGAATTCGTTCAAAACGGTGCCTGCGCCGGTCAGGTAGCCACATGAGAACGGAGCCAGATATTGCAGATCTGACTCTTGTGTTGGAGCCGGAATCTTTACGACGGACTTTTCGGTCACAACGGCCAGTTTGCTCATAGACGACTGTCCAAAGAATTGACCGTGGACGGGCGTCCCATCCGGTAAGGAGATAGGCGACGTTCCGTCAGCTCGCGCACTGGATAGAAAATTCGTTTCTGTGCAGCGAGGACAACTGCCATGCCGGTCACTGAGACAGACCTTGCACTGGCCACAGGAATGAAACGAGAGGACTACAGTGTCGCCTGGTTGAAGAGATTTGTCTTGGACGTCGGAGCCTACTTTTTTGACTATTCCAATGCCTTCATGGCCCAGGACCGCGGGAAAGTGGCCGATTGGCATGCCGCCTTCTTGGACAACAATGTCCTATATACATTGGTCAGAGATATCGACTCCATACTTCAGAGCTGATCGCAATGAGAACAAACCGTGTGACACAACCCCGTATACTTTATTTCAACTAGAACTTCAGACGGCTGCAGTCCATCGAGAACAACCTCCCGAAGCACGAACGGCGCATGCGCCTTTTCCAGGACGTATGCAAGTGTAGTGGTCATATTGGTAGTTTACTGATTTCAGCGTTATAGTTTAGACTATTATGAACCTCTCATAATGCGTGGCTATATAATTCTTGTGCACTACCCGAAGCCAGATGCCGGATCTCGACTCCACGTTGATTTAGCTACACCCCCGCATTCTTAGCTTGGGCTCGCCACTTGGTAGGACCAGTCGCTTTTGCCATGGGTGTCGCCCGGGTCGTATAAAGCGGATTTGCTGAATACATCTTTATGGAGGTTTTCCGTGAACTGGGAGCGAGAGTAGAGGTATTCCGCACCAGCGCAGCTCTGGAGTGTACGTGCACCTTCCTCGACCGAAAGTGATCCGAGGCGCATCATAGACCAGGGGATTATCCGTCTCTCCGTCTGAAAAGATCCTTAACCTTGTGTCTGAAGTCGGAGCACGTGAGATCTGGTCAGCCTACAGATAAAAGGGGGTCTGTCCTCGTTGGTGAGGGCGTTGACGCGAGGTGCGAGGTGCGCCTTGTCGACGTGGCTATGAACCCGAGCAATTGGACAGGCTCGTTATAAGTCTCATGGTCATGCGCACACTGGGTTATTTGACCATGTGATATTCCTCCAGAGAGAGTGGTTGAACGAACGTGATCCAGCGTGAGTTGGCACAAAGGCCATGATCGTGTAATTAATTATGGAAGGTTACCAGAATTTACATGACCATGTGCAATCGTCGTCACGTATCTCTCAACAAACTACCGGTTCAAAGCTGTCCATTGGCTGGATCAGCATGGGTCTACCTATTCAAAGTATAGCTCCGTCCTGGCTTCTCGGTAAAAATACAAAACAATAGCATTCTTCATACGAACAGTGTAATCTATTACGTAGTTTCGCATCGGAACGGTTGAACCCCTTCCTCTTCTTCCCCCCACCATCCCCGCGTCGCTATAAATCCTCGGGCTCTCTCCTGATTGTTTTTGGTGTTGTCAGTTGAACACTATATATATAGCCCCCGAAAAAGGTACGTTTGTTCGGTTGCAATGTACTATTGCTTCTGTTTTCATTCTTCATCTGTTATTGGATGCAGTCTGCGGGTGGGGTGCAGACATGAGACGAGTTTGAGAACCTGTCCGATGACTGCTGTACGCCGAACAGGACGAGACAAGGAAGAGTCAAAATAAGCTCATCTCGTCCGATATCATCTCCTTTTGCGCCCCACTTGTATACTTCTCACGGTATGAGCTGACAGCAAGATGGGTTGAAGACTATAGACTACTTTCACTTTCGACCATACACAATGTCTTTGCAAGAGAGATTCGAACAAGCGACCATTGACGTCAAGAGACTCAATAAATGTGACAATTCCGAGAAGCTCGAGGTATGGAAGATGACAGACAAGCATCCGCTCGACGTTCAGTTTCGCGCATAGTTCCTGATTTTTGAACTGACAATCGCTTTCTCCGAAACGTAGTTCTACGGCTTGTTCAAGCAGGCAAAAGGCGAGACCTTCGATCCCAAAAACAAACCGAGCGCATTTTCTTTTGAGGCAAGACACTCTCTCCCCTTGCTCGTTCAGATGCATAATCTGACTTATTCTCGGTATTAGGCCAAGTACAAACATCAGGCTTGGGAAAAAGTCAGCGGACTTTCCGTTGAGGAAGCGCAAGAAAAGTATATCGAACTCTTCGAAAAACTCAAGACGGAATATGGTTTGAAGCCCGAGGGAGAGTAGAACAAGGAATGCTAGGGGCACGGGTCTGATTTACAAGGGAGGGGGAGATAATGAAAGTGAACACAGGTGTAATGAAGGCTGTTTTCGATGTTGAATCTGGATTGTCCCAGATGAAACTACACTGTTCACGAGAATATTGAATAGCATCATTCATGTCATGTTTGCCAGTGGGTTTTGTAGTTGGTTTGGAACGAATTCTAGAGGTGTCTACGGCTTCCATGGCTGCCCCAACCAGTCTGGTTCCGGATGGTTGATCGTGGCGCACCATGGAACATCTTGTACGCCATATGGCGTGAGCGGTAGATCGTAAGGCAATCGGAAGCCTACAATTGAGTTGACATCCTTGATCTCGTCTGAGTCCGGCGAGTCTTTTTGAAAACAGGGTATCATTTTTGGCCTTTCAGAACTCAGTGTGGTTGAATCGGCTGCTAGAAGTTCAGGCCAAACAAGCACGCCAATTTCCCAACTGCAGATTCGAACCTCTCCATTAGAATTTGGTACGGCGCCCCAGGCTTGGGTGGACAAATTGGCGGATGTGATCATAGCCCAGTCGATTGTGTCCATTTTGCTTTTGTCTGAGAACCGTATGTATGTCTTGATATGAGGTGCGGCACGCCGTCGACCTGCATCTGTATGTAGATTTGGACATCTTCCAGCATTCGACTGGTCTCCAGCCCAATGACATAAATACGGGCGCATATATTGAAGCTGCTTCTGTTGTGCAACACTTTGCAATTTCATGTGTATTGAACCACCAGATGCATATCCATTCAATGATCTTCGAATTTCATCAGGCGTAGGAAATATAATCGAATACTTGGGCCGCCGCGTCATGTTAGTATGAGGTAGGTTTGTCGACGGAGATAAAGTATCAAACAAGATGTCTTTGAGCCATTTATCTGTTTGACCAAGAGACGCGATTGAGGAGATCTGAGAAGAAGAAATCGGGTTATTGAGAGAGAGAGGCAATTGCAATTCTTGGGTGTAACATACTTGTACCACAACATGAGGACACTTGCCCTCTTCGATGTTTCTCAATGGAACCTGTTGGAGGGCGTCTTTCAAGGCAGGCCAGCCCCATAATGTTGACTGGGTGGAATCTGTCCGGCTGAGCCTTACCTTTGACGGAACACTAGCTATCAATGCAGCTCGAACGGCTTGGAAGTCGAACTTCTGTAGCTGTTCGACCAGCGATCCTGTTTTCCTCTTTCCATAAAAATCGAGATAAGCTAGAAGATCTCGCTTGAACCTGTGCCCGGTTCCTGCTGTGGAAGCCTGTTCTGATTCGGCATCGGCCCTTTTGGGAGAGAGAGTAAGAAGCGGCGACCGCCAGACAGCTTGTGACATGTTCGCCCAGTCTCCAGCAAGCATGTTGGCTGTGTGAATAACGACTCTGAGAAGAAGTTAGATGACAACTCGATCAACAAGCTTTAGACTCATACTGGGCAAGGTCGTCATGACGCAGAAGGACCATCATCTTCGAATGATGCGTTCCGAATGGCTCCGGCATATAAGCCACGATGGATTCAACGTTTGGGTAGCGAGCGCATGCTTCCTGCAACATATCAGTCACCAAAATCAATGAACGAGGGGTTGACTGTACATCTATCCGAATACGATTTGGGGAATCTTGCTTCCACGACCCATGCACTATTTTCACTTGTACAATGTCTTTTACATCTCGATCAAACTGGCTCATGACAAAGTCGACATCAAAGCAATAATTGAATTGCCAGCATTCTCGAATCATTGGATCACCCAGAATATCATGTAGTTGAACGGTATCGACGTTCTTGTCAGCGGGAAGATCTCTAATATGTGTGAGCTGTATGGGTGAGCGTATGATGAGTGGCTGTGCCGTAGTAATATCAGCTTTAATCTCGTCATTTGATTGAACGCTCCGTATACTTTCGATATCGGATGGCCCATGTTCAGTATGTTCGTTATGCTGATTATTGCAAGGTCGCCTCTCGCGAGTCGTCAATGGTGGCGTGACCGATCTGCTGAGAGATGTGAGTATTGTCCTTCCTCTCTTCGGTGCATTTTCGGCATGCTCCTCTTCATATTCTGGAATGTTTCGTTTCGTTCTGTTGTGAGGTAACATGCTAGATAACTGGATTGGCTAGGTCAAACATCGTTGTCAAGAATCAAGTTGTTTGGGCGCCGGGGGCGGCAGCTCTAGCCCTGTGCTAGGCGTACTTGGTAAGGGGCACCGCCCCGCTCTTGCCCAAACAATTGGCCGTCCTTTCCTACATCTTTCGCTGCGCCGCCAACACTCGCTCCCTATGCATCCATCTCGTTGCATTTCAGGCCCAATCATCTACGCAGCTTATGCGCCGACCAGCCTTGTCTGTGTGACTAGACTTTTTTGAAGTGACAATCGGCAAGTAGAAATGTCAAATCAGCCTCCTGTGCCACGATGTCCTCGCCATACACAAGACTGTACGCGGTCGCGTACTTTCGAGCAGTTGAATCGACTTCAAAGACGCACGGAGATATTTATTTACTGCTATATGAATGATCTTTAAGGGATCAGTGAGAAAGAGAACACATATCCGTCCTGACTACTCTTGCCGCTACACATACAATGGCCCTCTTGAAGCTTTTAAAAAGAAAGAAAACCAAGTCTCAGAGTACTTCAGCCGTCAATCAAACAGAGCAACCTTCTTTCTCAGCTGTTAAAAAGGAACAGATGGGACGTCTTGTTGCAGAAACTACAAATTCTGCATTCCAAGAAGCGTGGAGGCAACATTGGTTGAGTCTTGATGAGAGCGAAAAGGCTACGTGGAGTTTCGAAGGGTATGATTCGGCTTTAAAGGTGCAAGAGACCATTGATATGGACAAGGTACATCGTCAAGAAAATACTAGTAGAAAAGTAGCAGGTCCGACTCTGAGATTCTTGAAAGCAATTGAAACCGTGATGGGCGGTGCTACAATTGGCATCCAGGCGTCCCCGGATGTCAGCTCTATTGTAGTTGGTGTGATTCGCGTCGTGATCAATGTGCGTTCTCACTCCTCGGCCGGCGTACTTTCAGCCTAATATGGACATAGGTTGCAGTCAGATACTTCGAGTATTATGAAAAGCTGAGCAAAATGCTAGAAGAGCTTGTCGACGATATACAAGTGTTCAATATGTTCACCAAGAATAACTCAAATTCTCCTGAGTTACATGATGTGAGGCGGATTCCAAGTACATCACCGCTCTGTCACAGACTAACCACGTCTTAGACTTTGGTCGCTCTGTACACGAACATACTTGCCTTTTGCAGACATGCACGCCGTGTTTTCCAGCCCAAGGGTAAGAGAGAAGTATGGTACCCTCTCAAATGCTCAAGATAACTCATCAACTATAGGTGCAAATAGCTTGGCTGTCTTAGCAAGAGTTCAATGGGCACCTTTTGAGGAGGAATTTGGGGAGATACGGTCAAACCTCAATCGCTACAGAGCAAAACTGGACAGGATAAGTGCTGCGATTACAATGAATACTTCATTAGCTATCATAGAGGATTCAAAAAAGAGGTCTTCCAATCATGCGCGTAAGATTCTCCTCAAAAGCGTATCTGTCATATGATAGCATGCTAACTTGCTTTAGAGAACGAACGACAAGAATTCTTGGGTTGGATTTGCTCAGACAAGATCGAGGAAATTCACAACATGATATGTGAACGACGAGTAGCGGAGACCGGTTCATATGTCTTTAGAGATAGCACATACAAGAGGTGGGCATTGGAAGGATCTACGGGACTTCTATGGGTATATGGAGCAGGTAATTTCGCTCTTTTTGTTTCGCGAAAATTCGAATGATTGACGATTTGATGGTGTAGCTGGCAGTGGCAAAAGTGTCCTTGCGTGAGTCTGATCATCTACTGAAGTCAACGATGGCATCACTCAAATTTTCTAGGTCGATGGTCATAGACCGCTTCAATCAAAGTAACAATCAGAAAGATGATGCGGTGGCGTATGTTTACGTCAAAGGTGAGGATACGACTTTGCGGAGTTCGCCTGGCCGAATAGTCTCCATGCTCATCAAACAGCTTTGTTGGAAATTGGAAACACTTCCAAGCCCAACATTGGAATATTATCGCCAATGTAGAAAGGATGCTCGCCTTCCTGTGTTGAATAAATTGGCAGCAATCTTCATGGAATGCGCAGGTTCTCTGAGCCGTGTAGTCGTTGTGATTGACGGACTGGATGAATGCGAAGTGAAATATCGAGAGTCTCTACTGGACTTCATTTGTACAGCCAGCCAACAAACAAATTCTAAATTCTTCGTTACAAGTCGATGGGAGCCGGATATCAAGCGTGCGTTCTACCGCACCAAATCACTGGTCATCCCAGACATGATTTCGGATCAGAAAGACATCGCTTCAGTCGTCACATATCGCGTGGAGAAAGAACTGAAGCACTTCAAGCCGGATACTCGAGATTATATCATTCAACAGCTGGTCAAGAGGTCCGATGGAATGTGAGTTAATCAAGATTGACTCTAGTATGCCCAGGCTGATCCCAGTGTAGTTTCCTCTGGATCGACTTTCAGCTCAATGACCTCGCAAATGTAATAGAGAGTGACATCAAGACCCAATTGGCTTTACTACCATCCGACTTGCAGACGACCTATGTCCAGTATTTTCGACAAATAAACGCACAGCCAGCCACAAGCAAGAGGCTTGCACAACGGTGCTTCTTATGGGCTTTTTATACAGATCGCTTACTGGATAGCGGCGAATTCTTAGACGCAGTTGCTCTGGTAAACGATCATGAGAAAATAGAGTATAATGCCTTTGATCTTATGGCTATCACAAAGAACCTTATCCGGATAAGTAACGTCATCTTCTCGCGCGTTCGACCCGTTCATTTTTCTTTGAGGGAGTTCGCTGTGACTTTACAGTCAGAGCTGCCTGCGGAGCTGCAGAGTATGATTCCTGATGTCGAGACAGCAAATGCTAGCCTAGCCATCGAATGTCTTCGACACTTACTGGCGGACATGCCTAACGAGGAGTGGATGAGAAATATCTTATTTTACTGTGGCAGCCACTTTGACTTTCATATCCGACGCCTCACCACAATACCTCGGGAGGTTCTGGAGATGCTTGACCGTATTTTGGTAAATGAAACACACAGGCTTCTGAAAATATTAACCTGGCGCTGGCCCGCTCCAACTGGACAAGAACTTGGACCGGATTTTGCCTGTATCGGCTATCCGCAATCAATTGATCCTTTGTTCTTCTTCAGGTGCACAAAACTGGATCAGATACCTACTCTTCGAGCGCGTTATTCGAGTCTCGAGCGCATCGAAACATATCCAGATGACTACATGTACCCTGCAGTGCTGGCTGGTTTGGATGATATTGTCGGTGAATTGATCCAGCGGGGCGTTGATCCAAATGGCGAGGATATAGGTCACTGCACGGCCCTACAAGTCCTATGCGATTCCAGGAATGATGTTGACGAGACAACTGTCATGCTGCTACTTGAGGCAGGAGCAGATCCCGGCAAGGCCACGGCGGGCGGACAATCGCCTTATGAATGGGCTCGAGCCCTTAAGATGGAGAAATATGTACAGATTATGAACAGATTCAAGGGTATGAAGAACGGTTGAAACTCCGGAGAACGATGTCGGTGATCTCAGTGCTGCACGAGAAACAATTTCCCCTTCCGGTAACGCATTTAAAGCATAACCTGGAAAATTGCGCATAGTCACTGGAAACAATGAGTCTCAAGCGAACATTCGGACTTCGCGACAAGAGACATGCTAAATGATTCCTGGAAGCTTATGGTTTTTTCTCATCATTTACAACCAGATAATTTCCGCAATGATCTTTCAGGTTTGAGTAAAGAATTTACACGTTGTGATAATCTTTTATCCAGAATAATTGAGATCGATCTCAAATGCATTGCGTATGCTTTGTGTGTATTTTTCCATTCTAGATTACACACAGAGCGCTAGCAACCCATCTTTGTCACAACATTGGCCATCCTCCCCTGCATCTTGGGCAGTGCCGCCATTGCGAGCATTTACCCAAACCAATCGAATCTCTCGATTATGCGCCAATCCGCCTTGCCTCGCAGTGCAGCACACAGTGATACTCTGCGGCGCAGTCTCGAAGTGCTGATGGGACCACCAAGTCAGCCTCGCTTGCGGCAATGCATGTCTTATGTACTCATCTCTGGGCTCCTCTTGAGCGCTTCAACTTGACTTCAGTGGTACTTACTACCATAGGAAGATCTGGCCTGCGATATATCACAACAACCTTCCAGTTCCAAAGTGCAGTTCTCCCATTAGTGATATCGAGGACGTGATATATACACACGTTCCGTAATGTCTATCCTAACGATATTTCGAAAGAAGAAGAAAACCAAATCTCAGAAACAGACAGATGTCCCGACAGCAGGACCTGGCCGCATACAAAATTCCATCGAGACTTGTACAAGCCCTGCATTCAAAGAAGCATGGCGGAAACATTGGGATGATATCAGCGACGACGAAAAAGGCCTTTGGAGTCACGAACCTGATCAGAATCCATTACAGATAGAGGATACTATGAAGAAATTGGACAGGAAACATCTGGACGAATCGACAGTGCGAAAATTCTCGGATCGTACCCAAGGATTTTTACAAGTCGTCGACTTGTTGATGCGCGGTGCTATAGTGGCTGTCCAAGGGGCTCCAAGTGTTGGATCCGTGGTACTGGGAGTGTTTCGCGTTGTGATTGATGTCTGTAAGCTTTCTTACTTCAATGGGAAAAGTCTGAGCTCATTTGAAGCAGTCTGCTATTAGTTACGTTGAGTATTACCAAAAGTTGACGGAAATGATGGAATATTTTACGGGCCTTCTCCGTACCTTGGGTGTTTACGACGGTATCAACTTCAATGAACCGCGATTACATGAGGTGGAGCATGTCAATGATTATTTGAGGAACTTACTAACGATTTATCATGCCAGACCTTGGTCTCAATATACACAAACATACTTGCCTTTTGTAGGCATGCAAGCCGAGCTTACCGAGACGGGTGCACCGATCAAAGTCGGTATTCTCAATCTCTACGTCAGGTGCTCAAGCTGACAAGGGCAGGTCCTAATGCCCTCAAAATCTTTGCAAAAGTCCAATGGACCCCCTTTGAGAAGCAATTTGGCCAGATCCGGGATAATTTGCAGCATCAAACAGAAAATCTGAAAATAGTGTCTAATGCCGTGACGATGAAGTCAGTCTTGGCGGTTGAAGAGGATATGATTAGGAAGAAATCTCTCGAAGCACGTACGTTTCAATCCCCTTCCAACGAATGACAGACTACTCACTGAAGATTGATAGAGAGGGAGAGACGGGAATTTCTAGATTGGATATGTAAACATGATGTTGAGACGTTGCATGACGAGATAGGCAATAAACGATACAAAGACACCGGGTCATGGCTGGTTGAGACGGATATTTTCAAGAGTTGGGTTGACGAGACGAAAGAGAATGTATTATGGTTGACTGGTCCTCGTAAGCTTTTCTACTCGTCAGATATACGTTGTTCAAGCTGACATTTGTTATGAAGCTGGTACGGGAAAAAGCGTTCTATCGTGAGTTGATACAAGTGCCTATATGATCTGGCTTGCTAACAGTAGTAGCTCGGTGGCGATCAATCATCTAGTCGAGCGCAGTAAGCGTACAAAAGATACAGTGGTATACTCTTATTTCAGTGGAGAAGAACCGAAAAAGCAAAACCTACCAGCACAGATGATATCCAGTCTTGTGAAACAGCTATGTTGGAGTCTTCCAGCGCTCCCTGAGCCTGCCATTGAGTTCTACAACAATTTCTTGGTGAACGGCCGGAGACCATCTTTCAACGACTTGACATCTCTATTTCTGGCATGCTCGGAACTCTTTGATCGTGTCTTCATCGTTCTCGATGGCTTAGACGAATGCGAGCAGAAATATCGAAAGACGGTACTTAAGTTTGTGTTTGATCTTGGAGCACACAGTGAGGACGTGAAGATTTTCGTCGCCAGCAGAAAAGAGATAGATATATTGCATGCTTTTCGACGTCACAAGTTTCTTCAAGTGAACTCTCAGAATCTCCTTGCGCAAGAGGATATCGCGAAATTAGTCAAACATCGGGTAGCGACAGAGCTCAGTCATATTGACCCGGGTGTTCAGAAGACCGTCATTCAGACATTGACTGACAAATCCAAGGGAATGTACGTCTTCACTTCTCTCACGTGTAATGCTTGTTCTAAATGTTAATATGACTTAGGTATCTTTGGGTGGACCTCCAATTGACTGACATAGCCCAAGTTCCAGAAGCCGACATTGAAACCCAACTAGATCGCTTGCCTGCTGGGCTAGAAGATACGTATGTGTCCATCTTCAAAAAAATGAACGCTCTGCCACAAACGACCAAGGCCCTCGCACAGCTGTGTTTTCTGTGGACACTCAATGCTAAGGTCGTTCTGAATTCAGGAACCCTCATTGATGCAGTCTCCCTAGCACACAAGACTACGCCCCAGCAGACGAAGCCTTACGATGCTCACATTCTCAACGAAGTGACCTTCGGTCTTCTCACAATAGCAAACCTTCAAATTATACGCGTGAGAACTATCCACTTTTCTCTCAAAGAGTTTGTGACAGATCCGGGCGCCAATCACCCAGACGATCTTCGAGACTTTTTCCCAAACACAGAAACTGCAAATGCAAAAATGGCTGTCATGTGTCTTCAACATCTCCTAAGTGAGGCGGAACCACAAGACTTCTTCGAGACATGCCTCACTTACTGTGCCGAGCATTTTGATGGTCATATCCAGAGTCTAACGACGATCCCGGAAGAGTTGTGGAAACTACTTGACTACATATTCTTGGAACGACCAGAGATTTTGAAGCGGATTTTGGCCTGGAAATGGCCTACGCAGGCTTGGGATTACCCGAACATCGCATGCATGGGTGATCCTAGGACCATCGACCCTGATGTATTCATGCGATGCACGAAACTGCATGAGATTCCCGCCATCTGGTCTCGGTATAGAGTTACCAACAGATCTCTTCAAGATTATCCCAAAGACAATATTTTCCTAGCTACCCTATTTGGTCTTGATGATATTCTCGAGCATATCATCTCCCAAGGTGTCGATATCAACAGAGCGACAGCCGATAGATTCACTGCTCTTCATGTTGCTTTAGGAGTGTTGTCAGATGATAGCGAGCAAACGTCCTCCGCAAGGAATATTCTCCTTGACGCCGGCGCAGACTGGAATTATGATGCTCGACATGTCCCCAGCGGAAACCCTCGCAAAGACTACCAGAACCCTTTAAATGCGGCACTTTTGCATCAGGCATATACAGGAGTCAGGATTATTGTCAAGCATGAGTCATTCAATTTTGCTTTTTACATGAAGACGATTCCTGAAAAATGCGCGGGTTATATAAGGATATTGGTCGCTCAGGGTGCGGATTTGAATCAACGAGATGATCATGGGGATACTGCGCTTCGAATAGCGAGGGATGATGGGAGGCAGGACTGTGTTGAGATACTGGAGGAACTCGGTGCTGTAGAATGACATTAATTCTCACAATCACTGATTAGATTTAAAATGCTCAAAAACACCACTTGTATTGAGCTACTAGTAATACAAATAGCTAGAATGATACAGACTGAAAAGACACTTTTTACCACAAGAATCTCTGAACCATGCCAGGTTCCTGCGACCATTCGAATCCCTTATACAAAAACACATACCCAGTCACAGCATTGACGAATAAGAACCAAATGGTCTCCATGATCTCAGGTAGTGCAGTGAAAATTTGTGCTTTGAAGCTCGACTGCCGCTCCTTCTTAAAAACCTCTGGCGTCGGATGGCGGGGCAGATGTATCCTCCATATTACCCAGGGGATGATGAAATATCTGGGCTCCACAAGAGGGGCAGTGATAAGTGAGAGAGCAGTCGCAATAAGCCAAATGAGCACAAAACTGACGCGGGGTTGTTGAATTTCGCGCTGTTGTTGGCGTAGTGCAACATGTGCTTGAATTTTGGCTAGGATTTCTGGTGTGAGGACTTGAGTTTGTTGCTCTTCTTGTTTTGACTTGGCGCTAGCAAGTGAAGGGGAATTCTTGTTAGCGTTGGACTTTGTTGCTTGTTTCTTTTGTTGTTTCTTTGCTTGCTTTTCTTGCCCTTTGCTTGGCTTTTGGGTTTCTGAATATGAAGGGAGCGCCTCTTGTGGTGTCGCTATTTGAATTGGAGGGGGCTTTGGTGCCGCAGGCGAGAATATACCAAACGCAGTAAGAACAGCCCATGCACACAGGAAGTAGGCCGGAACAACGGCGTATTTGACAGCGGGATGGACCCTGGTAAGGAGTCGAAAGACGTAGAAAACATAGTGTCGGTTGTCGGCCAATGTGAAAGGGTGCACAATGGTGTTCAGGTGTACGACCACGACCATCATGGGGAGGGCAATTAGCGCCGAAAGTACTGACGGAAGTCTGCGAGTGTTGCTCAAATTATAATCAAGGTATTTTGGAATGAAGCGACGAGGAACAACGGCGTTGAGAACGCCTACCGCAATAAGAGGAAACGAAAAAAAGACAAAATATGGCCAGATATATAGCATCTGAGGTAGATGAATACCAGCTGTATGGAACTCTTTGTGTCCCAATACAACGCTACCATTGCATAGCACAAAAAAGCCGAATGCTCCTAGGATGACGAGGTGCGGGATAATGGATGCCACCACCAGAGGCAGTTCGCTCATCGCAGCGCATCCCAACGACAGCCCGGTCTTGAAGTAATCTAGTCATTGTTAGACAATGTGGATAATATAAGGCTTCCAAGCCACTCACCGCCAAAGCTGGCTTCTTCCACAAGCGGATCATATAATTCGCCCTGAAAACTCTTTGCCATGATCTCAAGCGGTCCAGTATATCCGCAGGACTTTGTATTCTGACGAATAGTGCGGACGGCCTGTAATCCACCCATAAACACAGAGACCCAAAATATATTCGTCTGTCTGAACACAAGAGCTATACAGCCAATTGCCACAAAAGCAAAAGTCTTGAATGACACATGACCACGTAAAGCATCAACTACTGTCTTTTTCTGACCGTTTGAATCTGACCTTTCCGTATCCCAGATATACGCTTGGATAACAACGACCAATGCAAGGATATCGGTATAATATAAGCCGGAAAAAAAGAATAGTGGAGGAAACAAACAGATATTCAGAACAGTATGGCTTAGCCAAGCTCCAGCTGCTCGAGTGTTTTGCTCTTTTCTGAGCAAGTCCAACAGCGTCTGAAGGCGCCATGGTAGGAGAAAAGCCGCAGCCACGGAGTTTGTAGCTCGCAAATCAACAACACTAAGCTGATCAGAGGAGCCTTTCAGCAATGCGCGACCAGTACAGTCAAGGTAAGACCATAGATATAGTCCTGGTGGTGTGGTTATCTTCGGGTCCCAGCTGAGCCAATCATGTCTCCAATAGGATTGAGCCTGACCGACATGAAAAACTTCGTCGAGATATGGCTCTTGCACCGTATCGTTGACTAGCTTCCTCCACAAAAGAAAGGACATCAAAAGGAATGGCACCAAATACCGGCCAGCTAGGGTAAGACCGGTCTCGGCTTGGGAGCTCATGGTGTAATATGTGTTCTTTCCTTGATTTCAATTGGAGGCCAGATAGGACTTCATAACATCAAGTGTGCGCATTGGCCTCCGAGCCTTCCAAGCATTCAATCGGGAGCTCTATAGCATGGTTGTGAAGGACGAAAAATGTGAGTTGTTGTTCGATAATCCAAAATCCCGAAGCTCCCGTTGGCTCAAGGGGAATGCAAACAGCGCAAACAGAGCAGCACATTCCCGCCCCGCAAAGGATTATGCAGTCGCCATACATAACTTGCAAGAGATAATCTTGGAAATTATTTTGGCTGAACAACATGGATCGATAACAAGGAGGGGAGTATAAACATTGATATGCCCCCCTTTCGTCAAGCGTACTACGTCTGATAACACATTCGAAAGGCGCAGCTTCGACCACAAAGATATCAACCCAGCTGTCTTCAACGCGTCGAATCTCTGCAAAACCCACAACCACACGACACAATGGCATTCCCCTTACAAAGAGGCCTGACGCCTCCAGAAATAGAGTTTCTCTCGGAGATGGAAATGGTCACAATCGTACCTCGACAACGTTTAGAAGAACTCGAACTGCTATCTGTACGTGAGAGACTCGGACCCCGCAGTTGGCTTTACTCCCCGCGGACTCTTGAGGTCGAAGATCTACATTCCACGCTCGTGCATTGATACAAACGCTACATATCAAAAAGCTTCAATGCATCTTTCCAATACTGATATGACACTGGCTATGCATTCCAGGGCCCAACGGAGAAACTCCTACCACCACAGCGCGCAAGCCTTCCACTATGGCTCGCAATTCTCCTCAAACGACAGCGACGTGTAAACATCGTCCCGCCGCATTGGCTCCACCCCGAATGTCTACAAGTCATCCTACAGTTCGAGACGGAAACGAAAGAATATTCAGATACCTTCTCACCACCACCTATGCTACCAGGCCAGCGCAGGGCAGGCGATGATGGCAGAAGACAGGCGACTGCACCTCCGCGACCCAAATACACCCTTGATGGACAGCGATACTATCCAACTCCACCATTCCTACCGCAAAACACCGCATTGACAGCCACAGAAGCACAAGACGTGGAAAGAGAGATTGCTCTACCATATCACTGGCTCGAGGTTGGAAATATGCTTTTAGACGCTGCCAGCGATGATCTCTCCGAGCCCGACCAGGTAAGACGCCTGCTCAAAGATCTGAGAGAAGTCCGAATGTCGAAGATGAGAAAACGCGTCGAGTCATTAGACGCCGCGGCGACGGCTGGAGGTGGTGTATCACTGACCGGCGTCGGAGCTATGGAGATTGGCGAAATGAGAGGATTTGTTGCCGGAGTAGTTGAGGGACTACGCAAAATTGGCGCGTCACGCGAGCAAGCTCGGAGAGAACAACTTGCTGAAGAAGGTTCTGTTCAGGGCTATACTCAAGAAGACGACGATATGGAATTCTGAAAGAAGTTTTGCTGCATACTTGATTTGTTTGCATTTGCCACGGGCGTTCCTTTGATACGATGGTCGGCGGATAAAATGGTTGGCGTTGGTTGGTGCTTAGCGGGAGTCCTATGCTTTTCTTGTCCTGGCGAAATACCCAAATAATGAAATGATATCATTGCATCTACAAAAACCGTACCAACTATGCTAATTGGCCTAAGACACCCTACGGATTATGAAAAGTATGGAAATATTGGTATTTCGATTATTCCCCAAACAATTAGCAAAGGCTTATAAAGCAGGCCCCTGTGCATGAGAAGTCTCCCGATCTTTCTGCTGAAGTTTCTTTCTTGCCGCCAAAATCATATCGTCTCTTCGCTTCTGCAGCAATCGCTGACGCTCGCTCTTGTTCTGTGACCATGCGCTTTCCGGTTTGGAGGAGACTTCTTGTTCCTCCGCGATTCGCTGGCTTAGATTGTAGCGTGATATCAGATCTTGAGATCCGGATTTTGCAATTGGTGTTGACGTAGCTGTAGTAGCTGGACTGGCAGGTTGTGGGATTTGGGGTTGATATGATGGCGGAGGCTACGCGATTATTCAGTTAGTCAAGTGATTTAAAAAGAGTGCCGACGTCCTATCCAGGGCGGCGCGACCAAACAACCAGAAAGACATACAGTATCCAACCCGCGTCCAGTCAGTATCCTCTCCGTAGTCGCCGCTACACTGCCTCCATTTCTCTGCAAGTCCCACATTATATCCCTCCGATTTAATTGCGGAAACATTTGCGATATCTGCTCGACCTGGGCGGGATCGATCATGCGACCGCGTGAACGACCAGCGCCATTTGCTCCTCCATGGCTGGCATCGCGATTCAGAAACCAGCGTATAACGAGGAAGGAGACGACTGCTAGTGTGAGCAGAGAGGGAATGTTGATGGAGGGCTCTTCGTCAACCATGTTGGGCTAAATTGGTGGAGTGATGTCAGTTTAGCTGAGATATCCGCGGCCCGATGCCCGAAGGGTGATATGGGATGAAGTAGGCGATGGTAGATATGCTCGCGGGATGTGACTTTTCAAATTTCTCTTGATCGCTGTCTACCGTCCAGCAATAGGTCGTCCAAAGTCACTTCTTCCACCTTCAAACTGCGATTGGCCACGTTCTTTGTCCGTTAATTGTTGACTCTTGGTTGTCGGGATGCGGCAATGGCGACGGCGGTCACGGTGGCGATCTTGCCCTGGGCGGCTAATTGTCACGTGCGCGGAGTTCATGCACCGCTTAGGGTTAATACTTAAATAGTATTACGAGTAGGCTTGGTACAAGATACTCCGAGGCTCTACCGAGATTATGGCGAAGACGTTGCAAAATGATGGAATTAACCAGAAATCCATTTCCCTTCGTCACGCATCAAAGAACCATATGTGATGAACGATACGAATATGCAGAACCCATGTACAGTTGACAACATCCGCCTAACACCAAGTAGTCCACCAACTCCAGAAATACCACCATACTCACAACCCAAAGTATGGCAAACAATACAAGACAGATTATGAACAGATGCCAACGATCATTTCATATCCGCTGGCGTTAGTGCCTGTACAACACTGGTGCCTTCACTGAATCTTGTCCTGAAGATCCGATTGGCGTTCTGGAACATGCCGTCCTTGAGCGAGACGACAATGAATTGGGAACCCTTGAACCGTGTCTTGATCAAACGTCCAATATTCTGGGTATGTGACAAATCAAGAGCGGCATCAACCTCGTCAAGAATGTACATCGGAGCCGGTTTGAATTGTAGAAGGGCCATAATGAGCGATAGAGCAATGAGCGAACTACAATAAGCATTAGATTGAGTGATAAACGATGTGGCTGCGACGAGAAAACATACCGTTGGCCACCGCTGAGCTCAGTAAGACTCTGCTTCCAGACTTTTCCTAGAGAGACCTTGACCTCCAATCCATCGGTAATTTCTTTGCCCTCAGGAGGATCAAGCTTGGCAAAACTGCCAGGAAGCAACTCGGCAAAGATCTGACCAAAGTCTCCATTGACCTTGGTCCAGGTCTTGTGCAGGGCTTCTTTCTTGTATTCATCTAGATTGATAATGGTCTCCTCAATCTTATTCTTATCACGAATGACAGTCCTCATCATGTTCTTCAAGGCGACTTCTTTCTTCTCGACACTGTCAATCATGTTCATGACCTTGGGATTGATTTTCTTCTTCATTCCTTGGAAACGTTCCGTCAGATTTCGTAGGGTAGATCTACATTCTGCAATGTTCTGGCCTCGGAAATCGTAAGGAGTGTTGGGACGGCCGAAACTGTCCTTCTCTTCTTCGATCCACTCATGCTCTCCCTCCATGTTTGCGACCATCTGGGCTGCCGCTTGTTGATCCTTGTGGAGCTTCTCGAGCTGATGTCCAAGTTTTTGCATCTCGAGTCCTTCCTCAGTGATACGTGCGTTTTTGGAACGGATTGCCTGCTCGAGATCACCCAGCTCATCGTCGAAGCTCGTCAACTTTGCTTGCTCCTCTTCCAGCTGGGCTTGTGCAATATCATGGGCATCCTTAAAAAGTGAGCATTGATACGTACACAGAACGAACAAAGCCATTTCTTACCTTTATTCTGGTTTGTTCCTTGTTGAGTGTTTCAATCTCCTCAATCTGGGCTTGCATGGCAACATCGGCTTCAGCCAACTGCTCCTCTGCAGCCGTAAGGTCACTCCCGGCCTGTTCAGACTCAAGTCGAGAAGCTTGGAGCTCCTTGTGCAGAGTCTTGACAGCAATAGAGTTCTTGTTAAGACTCTTCTTCAACGTATCGAGAGAGCTTTGAAGCTCAGCTAGTTTATCGTCCTTGTTGTTGTCGAACTCCTTCATGTCCTTCTCAATTCGCTTGATATCTTGCTGAGCTTCGGCATATCGAGCTTTTGCGTTCGCAATATTTTCCTTCAGTTGCTCAATCTGTTCCTTCATCTCTTGGACTGCTTGAATAATCTATGTGAAATATTAGTATAGTTCTACGTATCAAGACACCATGAATGACTTACTGAAGATGAGCTGTTACTATTAATCTGGTCCTCCGCCAACTTGATCTCGTGATTCTTCAGATCAAGCTCTTGTTTCAAAGACCGCACAGCATCCAGCTTCTTCTTTTCCTTGGCCATTGTGTCTTGTAGACCAGCCAATTGCCGCTCTTTGCTTCGCAGCTCTCTGTTGATTTCGTGGAGCTTCTGAAGGATTACAAGCACACCACTGGAATTCGGCGAACTACCACCGGAAAGTGTTCCTGAGGGGTCATACACATCGCCTTCCAATGTGACACTCTTCAACCGCACACTCGGATCGAACGTGACTGTCTTTGCGGTTTGTGCATCTTCACAAATAAGAGTTGAACCGAAGACGTAGTTCATGGCTGCAGATACCTCGTCATCATATCCAATGAGCGACAGAGCAAGGTCGACTTTTCCAGGTGCCAATGTCTTCGCAGCTCCAATTTTTTCCGCCGAGGCTCGGAAGGCTGAGATCTTATTCAGAGGAATGATGGTCACACGCTTGCGAAGCTTGCCCTTTTGGAGTAATTGAGAACCAGTCTCTGCAGAATCGACAACCACGTTGTATAGTCGTCCACCGGCGCAGATTTCAAGAGCCGTGCCTGCATGGGTCTTTTCCTTGTCCAAAGTGAACAATTGAGCAACAAGACCTTTGACCTTCGATCGGTCAAAGCCTTGATGTGGATCAGAATAGGAAAAGTCAAGGTTCGCGACTCTCCTATTCATTCCGTCTGCTCTTTCGCGGAGTTCTCTGATGGTGCGCTGGAGATTCGATTGCTCTTGATAAATCTCCTCCTCTTTACCAGGCTCGAATCCTAGCTTGGCCATTTCGGCTTCCAGTTTGCTCGCCCGTCCTCGCAACGACTCCAAGTCTTTCAAAAGACCCGAGTTCTGCTCAGCTGCTTTTTTGGCACGAGGTTCTTCCTCCTTGATTCTCTTTTCAAGATGCGTCATTTTGAGCTTAGCTTGCTCCTGTTCTGTTGAAGCAGCGCTTGCTCGATTACGTGCGTCTTGAAGTTGTCCCTGATAACCATTCTCCTGGCCTTCCTTGGATGCAATACCGGTTTGCAGTGTTTGAAGCAATTCCTCCTTTGTCTCCACCTCGGCGGTTTGGGCGTCGAATTCGGCTTTCGCTGCATCATATTTCGTTTGAAATTTCTCGTAGACTTTCCGCTTCTCTTTGAGCAATTTCTCAAGCTCAGCGACACTCTTTTGGCTAGCTTTCCTCTTCTCTCTCTCTTCTGCCATGCTAGCATTCTTCAGCTCAAAAACTGTAGCTAATCGGACCAATTCATGCGAGTTTTCCTTGACCTCGTTCTCCAATGCTTGAAATTTGCCGCCTTTACGCAGTTCCTTTTCTCGAACAGCCTTGACACGCTTGACATCTTCCTCCAGATGCGTAATTTCATTCTTGAGCCGGGTCGCATTATCTTCAAGATCCTGTATCTTCTGTTTCTTCGCCTCGTATTCTTCCCCGGCAACTTTGAGTCGATCCTTGCTCTTCACATAATCGTGAGCGACCACTAACCGAGTAAGACGTTCAACGTCGTTCTGTGTCTGTTGGAAGTCGAGGAAAGCACGCTTTTCACCGCGAAGTTTTTCGAGTTTGGGTTCAATTTCTTCGTTTAGAAGTCCTTCAATTTCGCGGACTTTCATCTCCTTCTTTGCCATTGTTTTGGCCGCCTTTTCTTTCCTATCCTCGAACATACGGGTACCAGCAGCTTCTTCAATCATCGACAATATTTCAACGGCCTTCATATTCAACACCTTCGTAATGCGACCTTGCATAATCAGAAAGTTGGGATTGTTGATATTGAGCTGGACGCTCTGGAATAAATTTTGAACGGTCTGTTGTTGCGCGCGATGACCGTTGATAAGATATTTGCTAGTACCACCCAGAACGATCTGGCGCGTAACCGATATACTGCCATATTCTTCAAAACCAATTGGCGACTTGGCTTTGTCGCGATTGTCAAATACGATCGTAACGCTGGCCTTTGTGACACCAGCCTGGCCGCGCTTGTAAATAAGATCTTGGAGGTTTTGCGCTCGCACGGTGCTCATATTCGTAATACCGAGGACGAAGCAAATAGCATCGAGAATGTTGGATTTTCCACTGCCGTTGAGACCGGTGATGGAATTGAATGATTCGTCCCTGTGCGAAAGAAGCATCAGTACCCGACATAATCGCCCCGCGCGTCACTCGAAGATAGTTCAAAGCAATGGAGTTGATGCAATCGATTTATCAGATGATCGCAAAATGAGGAAAACATACCATCCTGAGATGACCGTCCGCACGGCGTACGACTTGAAGCCCTGTAGATGATAGTCAATACAGTTATTCCGTCACTATCGCCGAAGGGCAAAGACATACGTCGATAATGATCTCCACAATCCTCATCTTCACGAAAACTCCCAAAATAAGAGAAAGAAACGTTATCTAAACCCAAGAAGAGAAAGAAACATTAGTACCCGGATTCGCCTGTAAGGAGGCAGCTTGCGCAGCTGTTGAACGTGGTTGTTTTAGCAGCGACCGTTCGGAGTTTGTGTTGATTTGGCGCAGTCTGTGTTGTTGGTCCGCCCGCCAAAGGTGTTTATGGTTTGCCTATTTGAGCCTAGCCGTCACGTGCCATAAGAAAGTGCATGACCAAGCCTTTCTCATGGCTAGAGTAGATTGAGACTAGCGTATGTTGCCTACTAACTACCAACCCTAAGCCGGTCCTCAAATCCATAACCCTGACATATAAGGGCAACACCTACATTTGCGACAAGCAACTAACGTTAAATCAATGACCAAAGCATCATGGTAACAAATTGTTGTAAGTGCATGATTGCTGGAAGCCAGCTTTGAGATTTCAATTTAGGCGAGTTGCTATACCCTACGACACCAACCTAAGTCCTTTATAGCGAGTCAAGCTCTGTATACGTAGCCTGTCGATGATACTTTCCGAACGTTACCTTGTCTACAATTTTACAAGGATCTTTGTGATGATGACGGCTGATCATCAAAGCACACGCAAGAAGTGAGAGTGCAATGTATCCTCTTTTCAGACACTAGGCATATTCATCATTGAACCATAGAAAAAAGTAGTTCCCACATTGCCCAACGGCAGACCGTTGCCCGTAGTTAACGCCAATTGTCAAACGTTTAAACGCTCGTTCCATGCTACCCAATAGACAAACATGATGATTACACGAAGCATCAAAGAAGAATCACCATTATGAGGTGTGAGGAGGGAACCCGGGCCTTTGTTGAATACCACGGCCAGGATCAAGTCTGTTATCCAAGTCTTCGTAACGGAGTATGAATTCGCGCTGTACAACATGTGTTAGCTTGGAAGGACCATGAACAGATAGATTGAGGAAGACTGACGCGGATCTTCTTCCAAGAGGCAGGATCCCACCATAGATACACACCGCGTTCACTCACACCGCGTTCGACGTCAACGGGACCAGGGTAGTTTTCATCCCTCGTGAGCCAACAGCGCTCGACCTTGTGATACCGCCATTTGCGACCCATCAACTCCTCAGCAACGAGCTCTTGCAAAACATCACGCGGCATGCTGTAGAAAATATAAAAAAGTGTTTCATCGCTGAAGCTGGGTATGCGGGATTGTAGAGGTTGCACATTTGCAACATTGTAGCAGTTGGGGATCGCAAAGTCCTGCTCGAGAGGAACTGCAGACATAGAAGCAACAAACGGTGACGCAAATGAATGATGCAGGGGTCTATTACGAATGATCAGAAGCCCGTTGTGCCGTTAACAAGGATAGACACTTACTCAGGCTGATTAAGGTCCAATCCGAGAGTCATAAGGTCCTGACCAACAGCGAGACTCGCCACATCTGGGCTCTCGCTATGAATCATCCTCAGTAGACCTGCAAGTCCAAACTTGTCTAGTTCACTCATTTGCGAAAGAGGTGGTTGATCGGTACTTTGGCCGGAACTTATCGGATCCTGGCTGTCCGCTGACACTCCACCGGATTGCGATTGACGATGTTGTAATTGACTGCTTTCATGCTCTGGAAAGTTCTCAGAGCGAAGACCATCCTAAAGGTGATTAGTTATAATGCCAGTAGCGCACAGAAGTGAGGTGAGCCCACATCTTTGTCCTGAGCTGATACGCCATTCGGCCCTTGCGGAGATCTCGACGTCGGCATGCCTGGAGCTATTTTTGTCAGTAACAGGACAAATTACGAACATTGAAGATGACACACCTGCTGAAACTGATACTCCCGGTGACATTACACGATTGTTGTCCTGTCCGTTCAATGCTGAGTTCATCATGCTCCGAGCTTGTGCAGCCTGTGTTTGATTTGAAAATGCCAAACCAGGACCGTAGCTTCCAAACCCTGTGTTTGTCAATACAGAGCCTCTTCGCTCTTGCCCGATGTCGTTCATGCGAGAAATTCCTCCTGGGGGTATGTCGGCAGCGTTCCTACCTAACGGCGGGAACTCTTCGATGTTTCCTGTCTGCGGTTGTGCACCACCTCCGAGCTGACCACTGATGCCCTGACCACCATTCCTGAAATCATCTAACCGATTTGCGAACTGAGCGCCAGATGGAAAGACGTCGTCTTGTGGAGGTTGTTGCTGAGTGAAGTGTGTTTGGGTTTGGGATGCTCTCGACGGAGGCTGACTCGAGGGGGGCTGCTGCCGTTGAACCGGTGTTTGCTGGGTCGCACGTTGTCCTGCATTCGCCCAAACTGCTTGAGCAGAGGACTGAGCTTGGTTTGGTTGAGGAACTCCTGATAATGAGGGGAATTCACTAGCGCCGCGAAAATCAGCCGCCTGTTTTGTCCAGATTCGCGCTGCCATTTTGTGATCCTGAATACGTACGAAAGGTCTAAAGGTGTCGCAGGTTGCGAGCCACCGAGGCTCTGTGCAAACGTTCCCATAGAACCGATATTTCGCTGCTGGTGATTTTGCAAGCCTGGTGCTGCGCCCATGGGAAGACCGAAGCTCCAGTTTGCATTCGAGCCTATTGTGCCAGATATGATCACTCAGCAAAGATCGACTTTACTGCAGCGAGGAGAGGTAAAGCGCACCTATTTTTCCGTTGGGTAGTCGGCTCGTCGCCATGGATGCAGTTCGAGCTTGTGCCTGTTGTTGCGAGGGAAATCCGGGTATGCCTCTTAGTGGCTGTGGACCTGGTCCTGTTGTCATTCAACACACGTTAGTTCAGCACATCACAATAGCTCGTCAATCTCTGAGCTCCACAAAGCGAAATCGGAGAGTGCGATTATCGATGCGGCCGATTCGAGACAAGACCGCCAATAGGAATTATTGACTGTAATTGCCGTAAACCGACGAGCCCATATTCACATATTGTTCGTTCAGAGATATCGAGGGAACATGACAGCTGGATCGCGCAATTGCAGGAAAATATGCGAACATATTTCGTGCACTGGTGCTGTCGCATGGGCATGTGGTGGGGGAGGACAGTGCAACTGACCTGGCCTATTCATAGTGGAGAAAAGGTTGTGATTGTGTATGACGGTGTCGAACCGACTGGGCTTTGTAGATTCAGTGAAAATTCAGGACAGCTTGCTCAGAAACCAGAGTCCTTGGAATGTGATAAGTTTAGCTTGCGGCTCCAGTCACGGTGCTCTTCGAGTTGATTGCAGGGAGAGAAGGAATAGCCGCCCGCCTTGGTCCTAGCCGCGCGCTTATTTATATACGCACGGTTCACATTGGAAATTGATGGCTTGGATGGTTACTTTCGGAATAAACCAGACAACCCAGACAGTCATTCAGTCTCTCATTGTACGCGATCTCGATTCGTCCAGATGTATGGCAATAGTCGAGCCAATTCGGCAAAGCCAGGATACATGGCGTATCATGCGAGGCTCAATTGAATAGTCGATTTATTTCCTCTCGGTATGCACAACGTATAGCAGCCACCGCGTCTTCTTAATGGTATTCTGGGAACTTCACTCGTACTCATTTTAAACTGCATGTATATCAGGAACACACTTCGTAGGAAGTCTCGTACGTATCATGAATCTTGCTGACGTGCAGCTGTAGAATCGAGCTGTAAAGTCACGTGATTACTAGCACTAACGTATATTTTGTGATTGCCGTCAAGCCGCTCATTTCAATCATCCCAGGGGAGGAGTCTACAACGATCAACATCCGACTTTAAAATGAATCGTCACTCAGTCTTTCGGCTAACTCGCCAATTGGGTGCTCCTCTGTCCTCAGAACTCCCTCCAGTTTTCCTGGCTCCTGCGGTACACGGCAAAGGTCAATCCGCGAACTTTTCATCTACAGCATCCAATGCCGCCCGCCAATTCCCCGACAAAAGCAAGCAGCGCGGTGTCTCTGCCATACACATGACAGGACCCCGACATCCATTGACGGTCACAAAGTTCCCGTTGCCAGTGCCTGTTGCCCGAGATGCTCTGCCGCCTCGTGAGTCCAATCCGGACCATGGACTTTGGGCTTTCTTTCCTCAGGATAGGCTGCCTATGAGCACACCGGAATACGATATAGCGCATGGTAGGTGGACTCTATTTTTTCTTATCATACCAAATGACTAATTTTTGATATGATCAGGTCGCTCGTGGACTGTCCAAGAGTTGCGCGGAAAGTCCTGGGAGGATCTACACTCTTTATGGTGGGTGTGCGTGAGAGAACGCAACCGCATTTCTACATCAAACTTTGAAAGGGAGCGTCTCAAGGCAGGTTTTGGAGAAGCAGAGATCATCGATCGGGAACGCGTGGTAAGGACACCTGAGATTATTGAGGTCTATTTGTATGTTGCTAACACCGTATGAATCAAGGTCCGATCTACCCAGCAAGCGATCAAACGCGCACTCCGAGAACGATGGTATGCCTGGGAAGACGCGCGACAGATTTGGTTGAAGGAAGCGGACGAGCGGTGGCAGACTGAACAAGTGAAGGTGCAACAAGAGAAGAAGGCGAAAAAAGAGGCAAAGAGGAAAGCACGAGCGGAGCAGCGTAACGCAGAGGCACAACTGGAGGTCTAGTTCCGACTATCGTGATTGATTGCGTACTCGATATTGCTTGACTGCACCATTCGAGAATTCTACCCTGACGAAACAACATTCTGTACCCTATAGCTATTTCTGTATCAACACTGCTTACTTTTACGCTCTTTTTGAAGACAATGTACATTAGGACTTTTCAATTCGGCTGACTTGGAGTATTTTCGTCCGGTTTAATATGGTATATCAAGCATCCACCGCTTCTTTGGTTTGGGCTCCGCGGGCGGGGACCTCCTTAGTCTTTTCCCCCAACCAAGACTAAAACTATGGGATGGGCCTAGTCTGCCTGCTAGTGCGACAGAGCATAAACAACTTCTCCCTTTTTGTAACTCAGGCCTCATTCAAATAACCTCTATTTACTCACAGCAGTACCTGTGTTTTTGTTCTTGTTTTCATTTCTCGCAGTTGGACTACCACCATGGATGAGATTGCCCCCGAATACGACGTCGTTGTGCTAGGCACCGGTATGATGATGATGATGCTGATGAAGCTCTACCCCGCAGCGAGATTCTTGGACTAACCTGCTCCCAGGTCTGACCGAATGTGTTCTTTCTGGGTAAGCTAGGTATCCCGATTCTGTCGACGGAATAGCGATTGACAATTAGCAGTGTTTTAAGTGTCAAAGGCAAGAAGGTGCTTCACATTGACCGCAATGACCACTATGGAGGGTAAGCCGAACGACCCCCTCATTCATACCCACGTCATCACATCACCATGGATTGCTAATACCTCTCTAGCGAAGCTGCCTCTGTCAACATCGAGACGGTAATTAAGATCAGATTTCAGTCCTTACATCTTCATCTAACCGTCGCAGCTATTCAAAACATACGGAAACGTTCGCCCCGGCGAGGAGCCATGGAAGAAATACGGCCGCGTAAACGACTGGAACGTGGACTTGATCCCTAAGCTGCTCATGTCCAACGGCGAACTGACAAATATATTGGTCTCCACCGATGTCACACGATACCTCGAGTTCAGACAGATTGCAGGAAGTTACGTCCAACAGGGAGAGGGTCCTAAAGCCACCGTTGCCAAAGTGCCTTCGGACGCTGGTGAAGCTCTGCGCTCGTCTCTTATGGGTCTGTTTGAGAAAAGACGCGCAAAGAAATTTTTGGAATGGGTGGGCGATTTCAAGGAGGATGACCCAAGCACTCACCAGGGTAGCTAATGCTTCCATTTAGTTGCGCCAAGGAGATGTTGACTTGCTAATCGCTATCACAGGTCTCAATTTGTCCAACGTTACCATGAAGGATGTCTATGATAAGTTTGGCCTGGAAGCCACGACCCGTGACTTTGTTGGCCACTCGATGGCTCTTTATCCATCGGACGAATACATCACCGCCAAAGGAAGAGTGATCGAGAGTATTAACCGTATCCGCTTGTACGTCAATTCGATGGCTCGTTACGGAAAATCACCTTATATTTACCCCCTCTATGGTCTGGGAGAATTGCCTCAAGGCTTTGCACGTCTATCTGCTATCTACGGCGGTACTTATATGCTCAACACCAGCGTTGACGAAGTCTTGTACGACGAGAGCGGAAAGGTTTCCGGAATTAAAGCAACCATGAAGGAACGTGATGAAACCGGCGAGGGCATGAAATTCACAACAAAGACCACCAAGATTATCGCCGATCCTTCTTACTTCCCCAACAAGGTCAAGATTACTGGATATGTCATTCGGGCAATCTGTATTCTCAAGCACCCCATCGACAAGACCGACGGCAGTGATTCTCTTCAGCTCATCATTCCTCAGTCGCAAGTCGGACGCAAGCACGGTAGGTTTATCTTCTCCGATCTCGGCGTTGGGAAATAGGGTACTAACATGTCCAGATATCTATATCGCCATGGTGTCCTCGGCGCACAACGTCTGCCCTAAGGGTTACTATGTTGCCATTGTCTCGACCATTGCTGAAAGCGATGCCAATCATCACATGGAACTTGAGCCCGGTTTCCAGAGGCTCGGCCAGATTGAAGAAAGGTTCATGGGGCCCCCTATTCCTCTTTACGAGCCTCTTGATGATGGCAAGAAAGACAATGTGTTCATTTCCAAGAGCTACGATGCTACTTCACACTTTGAAACCACAACTGGTAAGGACTGATCAAAATTCTCATCTAGTTATTAAATAACTGACTGGTGCTAGATGACGTCCGTGATATTTACGAGCGTGCCGAGGGCCATGAGCTTGTCGTTGAGGGTCTTCGCGAAGGTCAAAATCTTGTCGCTGAAGAATAGATGACTTTTTGACCCAGGACTCCGGCGTTAGTGAAGAAATATGATATTGGACAAGTCGAATATATGCGATCTGGCTGTTCCATGGTACCCGAAGGGTCAAGGTTGTTAACAAGATCCTTCTTGTGGCATATGTTGATAGTTCATTTCGTCTATCTTGATCACCCTTAATTATACTTGACCTAGATCTAGCTATTAATCAATGTTGATTCTGACCTCTTAATATGATCCATCATAGGTCACCTATAACTTCGAAACATCCGGTGGATCGGTATTAGCCTTCTGATGTTCGCTCAGCACACAAAGCACATCATCATCCACTCTCCTAATCTCTGCCCTCAGCAACGCCAACCTCTTACCAATCTGTGTAACCTCACATACAACCCTAATGTCTGTATGACACGGCAAAGGCCGTAAATAAGTAACATTCAAATTCCGACTCACGCCTCCATATCGAAACACACCAGGTGTTCCCACAGCCATGACGGGGATTGATGTGAGGATGTCGATTATGGTTGCTGCACATCCCCCGTGTAGGTTGTTCATTGCGTTGGTCATAGGAGGTGTAACGAACATTCTAAATGTAGCGCGTGCGGGGGGGCCGCGAGTCGCGGATTCGAGGCGCACTTTGGCGGCTTGATCTATCATCCATCTCTAGTATGGGAGTTAGCGCTAGTGAATATCGAGAGGAGCAGATGGGAAGAATTTGCGTACTTCATCATTCGAATCCTTCGTCAACAAGTGCTGGGTCATGTCGTCAATGCCCGCCTCGAAGTCATCAAACTGCCTTGGAGAGGAGGCATCGTTATCAACGCCCATTTTCGGGGTATGTGTAGATATCGCGAAGGTGTAAGGACGTCAGACACACAATTATCCCGGCGGCGTAAGAGTGAAATGTACGCAACTCCTATAGTACAACAGCTCATGAATAAATATACGGCTGATCATGGACATTGATAGGAGCTAGGATGAAATTGCGGTAGCGCAATCGAATCAATATTACCTCGGTCTAATTTACAATAGGTACGATATCAGCGCCGAGGCAGTCAGCTATGCTGCGAAGTCAATTGCTGGTTTCATGAGCGAGTTTTGGTATCATACATAGTCCACCAGAGACGAGCTCTTAAACAAGAATGCTATATCCATAATTGCATCGAGATCACAACGTGTAATGAAACTTCTTGAGGGTGAAGTGGTCGAGGAATAAATGCGATCATGGATGGAGCCCTCCTTCCTTTAAAGCCAATCACATGTCCGCATTTGCGGCGTGTCGCGCGTTTTGATGTCTCCGTTCCTGGCCATGAATCTCATCTTTGACCACGACAGGCGACATACTAAGTGCAAGATATGTTCTTGAATAGCAGTACATTAGTTACCGAAATTTGAGCTGTCAGGGGTCGCTTTATTCGCACAGATTAGTGCAATACACCGAACCGCGAGCTACCCACGAGATCAACCACGTTCCTTGCATTCACAACCCGGACCCGACTTCGAATTGCAGACGTCGCTCGCAAATCGAAGATTTTGACTAGCTAGGCTTCAAAGCATGATCAGCGCTCAAAAGATTCTTTGAAGTTCACGAGGAACAAAATGGTCGAATCTCGCTCCGCAAAACGAAGGAGGGTTTCGGATGTAGTAGATCGAGACGGCGACATGGAAATCCCTGAAACGCCCCCAAGTGCACACGACGCCGAAGATGAACCCACAGCGATGGATCTCGACGATCCAGATGTCGATACAGCTTTAACTGCAACGCCTTCTAAATCCTCTCGGCGAAAATCTACCACAAACAAACAAGCTGACACCGAAGACAACGAGACACCATCAAAAAGTGTTCGAGCGAGTGGTCGACAACGAAAAGCTCCTGTGAGATACGAGGATGAGATACAAAAGACTGAGACTCCGCGTCGGTCGAGATTGTCTGCGGCGACTCCCTCAAAGAAGGCAATATCCGTGAATGGATTACGGGGGGGGGTGAAGAAGGTTCAAGTCGAGACTGGTGAGTCTGAGAGTCGTTCACCGGATGTGCAGACTCCAGTGTCACGAAGGAAGACGGCAAGAAGGCCTACGAAGAAGGAAAGTCACAATAGGTCAGATGTCTCGTCGGACTCGGATAATGACCCGGATGCAGAAATCGAAATGATGAATGGAGGCTTGGATGATAGCTACGACCCGGTGGCTGCGCAACTACAGGAAGACCTGATACACGAGGTCGATGCTCTTGAAGAGACCAGCCTAGCCGAACCGCTACCAGAATATGCAGAGACTTTCAAAATCCTTTGCGAAAGCGAATTTCGACATGAGATTGCAGCTGGGAGCAAGTTCGTCCTTGAAAAGTTAACCAGGCAACGATTGACACCATTAAAAGGGCTAGACGCGGAGTATCAAAAAGTCTACCAATTAGTAGAGCAAACCGTCACAGCCGGAGAGGGAAATTCGATGCTACTGATGGGCTCACGTGGAAGTGGAAAGACCACAATGGTAGAGTCGATCATCTCTACGCTGATGAAGAGACACAGAGATGATTTCCACGTGGTTCGCCTGAACGGACTTTTCCACACCGATGACCGTCTTGCCCTACGCGAGATCTGGCGACAACTTGGTCGTGAAACGGATACGGAAGACGAAGCTGCCAAGGTCAATAGCTACGCCGACACAATGGCTACGTTACTGGCCTTGCTGTCACATCCGGAGGAGCTCTTGAATAGCTCGGACAACATTAACGGCATCACGACAGCAAAGTCGGTGGTAATCATTCTTGACGAATTCGACCTTTTTGCCACGCATCCTCGACAGACCTTATTGTACAACCTGTTCGATATTGCGCAGGCGCGCAAGGCACCACTAGCCGTCCTGGGGTTGACCACCAAAGTGGACGTCACCGAGTCGCTTGAGAAGCGCGTCAAGAGTCGTTTCAGTCACCGTTATGTGTATCTGCCACTAGCGAGGTCATTTGAAGCTTTTGCAGACGCTTGTCTCTCGAGTCTGACGGTGGAGGCTTCTGAGATTGAAGACAGTGATTTCGGGGGTAGCAAGCCGGTCAAACTTCCGCTACTGTTGGATGCATGGAAGGCATACTTGAAGGTGAGAGGCGCTTTTTGGCAGTCAACATAACTCAAGCTGATCAGAGACTGCAGGGTCTTTGGGGGGATAAAGAATTCGAATTTCATCTACAACGGATATACCATCAAACCAAATCCGTCAAGGAGTTTTATTCTAGCGCTCTGCTTCCAATATCCAATCTCTACCACAGCGCATCATGCGCAGAAGGTGACCTCGACATTCCAACTCCGCAGAGCTTCACCACCCAATCTCTGAGCTGCCCGGATCCCGGGCCCCTTCCCTTCCCACCGTCTCTGACAGGCTCTACAAGTGCAACGTCACTACCTCTTTCCCTTCTACTGGCAGCCACACGTCTGACAGCTCTTTACGACCCGGGTTCGGACGTCGCCAACTCTCAATCACTCGCTCTTTCCTTTCCAGCTGCGTACGCAGAATACGTCCGTCTTTTGACGTCTGCCAAAGCTACTGCTGCCGCCCAAGGAGCTGCTGCTACGGGAGGACGAGTTTGGGGACGTGACGTTTCACGTGAAGCTTGGGAGAAACTTGTGAATTGGGGGCTCGTTGTGTCTCTTGGATCGGGCAATGGTACGACGGATGGGACGATGTTTAGAGTTGAGATTAATTTTGAGGAGGTTGCCGACATGGTGGGCGGTGGAGGATCGCTGGGGAAGTGGTGGCGCGATTGATCGAGCATCTGGATATTTTATATATATCTATGTATACTCATAAAAATTGTACGATTCAGCTACGAAGCAGTGCTAGTCAAGCAATTTGTTTGCATGAGCCTTGAACCAGGCCTATTACTTGATCTTGATCTTGATCATACCCTGCTATCATTCTTCGGCCATGTCCTGTTCCAAGGTGGATGCTTTTAACCACTCCAATGCGTGACTATAGAGCAGGCCCTACATCGTGTTTATCGACAAATGGTGTGCGTCGGCACAGGCACAGCTAATCCCACACTTTTCCTTCCACAAGTAGAAGTGAAATGTCCCGAAAACCTTGAAATTCTATCGAATAATTCCTTTTCCCAATCTTACGTTAGTCAGGTTCCAAACCAGTCTACCCTCAAGTGATGGCACAAAGTACACGCGGATGGAGCATAACGGATTCCCACGCGAGATCAACTTTCTCTTGTACCGGATCCTGTCTAGGTGCTTCATGTACAAGTACATATACGTATGTGTGTACATCAAAGTTGTAGTACAGATCCCCCATTCCGGGACCCTTCTCTTCCTATAAACGCCTATCCTATGTAGACAGAATGCAGACTACATGCATGACATATGCCCAGTACGTACGCACACATTTTGCACAATATTATGATACATGTTGTACAGTGTACACAAGTATGCAGTCTGAAACTTGTCCAGAATTCGTATGTGTACACACACGCCGCAGTGCTCGTGGCAAACGAGATGATCTACATACTCAATTTCAGGAAAATGTACTCGTTTCTGCACGCACTTCTGAATCAGTCCTATAGTCAATAGTACGTGTATCTGGTCTGACTTTCGTTTTGTATCAGAGGTTTGCCACCGATCAAACGATGTGCAGGACCAAGAGTTTGTGTCGTCCCATGTTCGTATACTCGCACATACATATCTTGAATCAATCAATATAACCTTGGAACCCCATCTGTGTCATAGCAACGACCAGGGTCTCACAACACATTGCATATATGTAGTCAGCAAGAAAACACCGGAAAAGGACGCCGAATCTTAGGGAACTAACTGCTTCGGATGTTCTAGACTGCAAGCAGACAGCTTACTCCAGGGCCTCATCTGACTGAGATTTGTAGCCAGGTTTGGAAAATATGTTGTGCTACATACATACACATGTAGATAGTGCTTGTATTACCAGCGCTACGCCTCTCTTGGATGCCGTGAGTGGCCTGAATGGGTGCGGATTATCGACGCCGGAAACGAGGACGAGAATATCCATTACAGTATCTTTTCAGATTGAAACAGAGTGATGTGATTTCGACGGAGCAATGGACTTGTGCAGACTGGGAGGTCCTACGACCAGACCCTTGTCAAGTCTTTCGGCGAGTCATTCAGAATCTAGACCTTCGCTAAAACATAATCAGCAATAAGGCAATGACTCATGTGAAAATAAACGACAGATGAGTTATTAGAACATATTTACCGATCCATGAAAGGACATCAGTACGTAACTGTTGAATACGTACCATGCAGATACCTCGAGTACAACTGTCAGATTCCAGATTGACACGGCTCAATCGCAGCCTGCATGCTAATACGCACTACCGATATGCATACCGCCTATTGATTTACCGGTTGACGCGGTTCCATAAATGTTACTCACATCGGCTCACTTCCAAGTATCAGGCTAGCAGAGACCCGCGACCATGGATGTATACAACCGTTTCAGGGGTTCTTCATGGATCAATGAATAAATGAGGTTCAGATTGTTCCTTGTAGATGCAGTATGCATCTGCAGTATACAGGGTTTTGTGAGAGTTCCCTGGTATCCTGGAGAGATGCGAACGCATCTATGACCCTCTGTCTATCTACATGACTCACGAGCAACGGAGGCGCTCACCACATCTGCAGACATGTTTACTGTCATCCCGCAGTGTGATGACTACATTGCTAAGTGACCAATCTCGTCCAAAAAAGACTACTTAAGGGAGTCGAGTTACATGTGATACAAGCACTGTGCATTGACAGGGTTCTTCCTTAGGGTAAATGGGTGTCTTGGCGTGCAGATAATATGTGGCAGAGCTGTGTACATAGTGCGTAGGCCATACAACGTCCAGCAGGGATTGAGCGGCACTTCGGGAAGACGGAAGGTGGTCGATATGAGTGAATACTATTGGGGTGGCCATCTCGTGTCCGAAGTCTGAGAGCGATTGTTTCTTAACGCCTCGGTGTCTGCTGTCATTGGTAGGTTATCTGTTCCTTTGCGTTGACAGGCATTCGGCCAGATTTGGCGTCCTGAAACAGAGGAATGTTCACAGCTCGTTGCATTTTACCTTCCTATTCCGGTAATAGATCATTAACTGTACCGCACCTAGCCAGCAGCCCGACCTTGCTGCTCTCCACATATCGTCAGCATGTCAAGATATCATCTTGAAACAATATATTATAATCTACAATATCTTGTAACAGTGCTTTCCAACAGCAGAACTGTAGAGCATACATGCACGACATGGAGTCTGAATATTTGGGCATCGTGGGTCGAACGGATGATCGACAGGGTTTTTGTCCCCGTACTCGAATAGGAAGTATATGAGCACATCTTACTGCGTACCATGTAATGCTACGTGATTAGCACCGTATCAATCATTTGAGTAATAATATCTCATCTATATTCAATTGCTGTCTCATGACTCGATCGTAAGATTCGATGGTGGATGGGCAGACATAGAGGTTAAATTAGAGCTTGCGGTCAAGCATCGCAAGTACGTGGTCGTACGACCAGGTTTTGAGCTAGAACCATTCCTCCGCAATCAGGTCGCTTGAAAATTCTTGAGACATGAGAAATCCAGAAAGAATAACCGTGCGACTTGTCGATCTACAGAGCAACTCCATTGTCTGACGATGATCAACCGACTACAGCCTACTTCCGGCGAATGACTACGCCGCTAGACTTTGAAGCTATGGAACGCTCAGACTATGACCCTCGGACTTACGTCGGTATGCACACGCAGGATTGAAAGTCTAATTGTACCTAAGCATATTTGGAATTACACCGTTCGAGATAAAGTTGCATCTGGTTCTCTGCGTTTTGCAGATTTGTCAACAAAAAAGACTCACCGGTACGCGTTTAGCTAACAGCTCGAGAAAGCTTCAGCGGACGATTTTCGGTCCTTTTGCTCTGCTTAGCGGTGCGCCGCGTACTAGAGCGGTTGTGCATGCATGATGATTGTACCAATCCGATGATTCGTGAAGGGACGTACTGAGAGATGATCCGGATATCCGTCTCCAACGGCATTTCGGATTATGGTTTCCAGGATATACGTACGGTTCATGGGTGGCTGTGTACAGTGTGTAGGATTGTGATCTGTTGTTGATTGTGGATAACTCCCAATGATTGATGATCGGAAGACTTATCTTCGTCCATGGATACGTATTCACGTGCTAGAGAACCACGTGAGGATCTTCGATCTCTAGACCAATCGTAATTGATGTCATTTGATCAGCCAATCTACTATGTATGTACTAGGGCGAAACCCCATCCTGAAGAGGACTAGGCTGCATTCTTCAGGAGGACTGCAAGATTGAGAGAGGTGAGTATTCCCCATATCCCGTTAGCAACTTTTCCCCCTTCAAGCAGCAAGCTTTAGTCGGAAGTTTATGCACGGGACTAAACCCATAGCAGTTTGACAGAGCAATCCAAGCTCGACGGACTGGCGAGCTAAGAGAATTAAAGAATTAGTTAACTACGTACTACTTAGTAGCTAATCTCGAGTCTTTGACTAAGTCAACCCAGTTCAAGCCACAGGTCATGTTCCGCATTGCCGAATCAATACTGAAAACCCATGGCTTGTATCACTGCCACTGACTAAGATAATGAGTGCAGTTTCGGCCTTTGAGCCGAGTGCCTCCCTACGCCCTGATTAGGTAAATGAAACTTTTTAACTATCGCGAAGGCTCCGACTGTAGGGCGTATGCTATTAAAGCTCAAAGCATTAAGCATTAAAGCATTAAAGAAGCACCGAGGTCCTCCGTACGACTTCACGGCAAACAGGCAATCCAGCGGTTAACCACATTTTAGCACGAACTATGAAACACTCGACCACTTCCTAAACAAGAATAATGCTGATCGAGTCCTTGTGAATCATTGTCGTCATAGATATTAGTCCGAGATTCGTACGATACGATACGATTGGGATCAGCAGATTAGCTGAGCGGCGAACACTGCCCCAGTCAGCTTCTGTTTATCAAATTAGGCCTTTCGGCACATGTATCTGAAACGAGAAGCTGAGTTTTCTTGATGTCCGTACATCATTTACATTTAGGCGCTCAGGAATATTTCCCAAAGATAACGGATAAATTCTAGAAAAGTAATGAAGGGGATTACTCGGAGTAGAGCGGAGACTCCGTTTCGATTGATGCAGTCGGTCGCTCCGGCATAAAACTAGTCGATTTGTGTATTTCTTTCTTCAACGGCGCCAGTGGTGGAGAGGGGTGAATAGTGCTGCTTGCAAAGTTCCTGCGTTAATTCAGTGCTTCCCTAAAACGGAAACAGGTGCGGTTCCGTTCGCAATCGCGCGCGGGAGAGAGAAGAGAGAAGAAAAATAAGGGGTCAAACGGCAGAGTGACCACGGACTTGACCAGTCTGCCCTAAGTGGAGCAATCGCGGCAGTAATAGAGTTTGACAACAGCCGAACTATTACTGAGTATCTGTATTTCCTCAGGTGGGTTTCATTGTTCGACAGATAGTACAGCCGTGCAGAGGAACACGCGTTGGTGTGCTGGCTGAAGTGTTCTGTGGGAGAACTGCCCTATGGCATTTGAGATCTCACTTACTTTATTTGACTTTACACTTTTGATGAAAAACCTTTTCTCTAGCTTTTTTCTTTTTCTTTTTTTTTTTTTCTATTTTTCTTCTTTGTGATCCACAGCGTGACGAACATGTAATGATTACCCTTACAAACACATGACTTTGCCACTCGCGTGGCCATCGAGGATCATTCTCGGCGTCAACTCAAAATTAGGAAGGCTAAGACATGGCGCTAGTATCGATACACCGTACTACAGTACATGCACAGATTGTTACATTGTTACGTATCACGTTTTATATCCTGTACAGAAACATACGATCCCTCTCGTCTTTCGGCTTTTCCAGCGATTCTACTCCTCATGATAGGAAAGCCTGTCTCGCTTCTGATTGTTTGTGACCCAGTCAATCTGAAAAGCAATTGATCGCGGTAAAGCCAATTTGCCACTCCGATCTTGCAGGGGTAAACGGAAGAAGATTAGGAGGCCAAGTCACACGCCAGAGAACAGACAAGGGTGCTTAAAATGCCCAAGCATTTTTGACAGCTGCAGGGTACGGCGTAGGGCACGTAATAGGAAAATGTCGATGATACATACGTACCGACGGTATGTTTCAGTTTACCGTAGGTATCTTTGTAACGGTCATATACCCACCGAGTCCGCTTCCTTTCCCGCTGCGCGCTTTTCCGCAAAGAGGTACGTACTCCACGTGTTGTCTTCAGACTTTTCTTTTACGACCTAGATACAAGCGGGTCATGCATAGAAAACTCGCGTGGCATGATAATTTTCGTCAAAGACGCAGAAATCATCAGACTTGTGTATGCTATGTAGTGTTCGTACAGGGTACAACCTTTGACAGCTACGGACACCGACGTACTTGGCATACGAATCTATTCAAAACTGCCTCGGGTGGCTCACATGCGGCTCAACGACTCTTGCGCCTGAACCAATGGCTTTGGGCTCAAGCGAGTTGCAAGAGATGTTCATCTGTCTGCTTGGGTCAAATCATGCGATGTCTTGTCATGCAACCATGATCCGAGTTGACACGAGGATACATGATTTTGACGACCGCGTGGCATAGACGTAACGACGCCGACCACTACGAATCTGGACATCAACTTACGTACTCCGTACGGAAAGTCATAGCTGAGCGCAAATATAGGCTTCAAAGGTCTCCATACGGCCAAACTCAACGAATCCTTCCGAGGCTCCTTCCGTAAATAGTGGATCTCTACCGTCAATGACTCAGCGGACCTTTCCGAGCGATGTTTCAGATTGAGCAGCAGAATCTTTCGCTAGAGTCTCAAAACCGAAATCATCTGTTTTTCTAGAATGGTGGAATCCCTTTGCTATAGGAAGGATGTCGGTGATATAGTCCTATACCAAACGCAATACGACTCAGACCTTTTGACGAATAAGGGCAAGAACGGCTTGCCTGCGCAAGCCGCTTAATGTGACGATTTGGGTATCTCCACTCCCGTTGAAGATACGTAAATATGTCAGTCCAATTTGGAATAGGGCTGAGCAGGGATATGCCTGTCAAAGGACCGTAGATGTTGCCGACACCGCGACGTGAGGCATAGAATTTGAGTCGAGTGCATGAGTTGTTCATGTCTTGTGCGAGAATCGGAGTCGACTTGCGTGTTGCGTTGCTTCTTTTTCGAGGTTTATTTACATAAAAGGATTAATAAGAAACTGTTCCTGCATATTGCTTGACAGCAGCCTTGAACGGTCTCGGAGAAAAGTTTGACAGGTGCGAGTCAAACGGCCTGGCCGGATGGTCACAGATCCATAGCTCAGCTCATATTACCGTATTCGTGCCTTGACAACCTCCATTCGAGGAGCTGGACCTCACGAAAGCGGACTGAAGTCTGAGCGCCTTCCACATTCTGGTAGACTTCGTCTCTGGATGGAATGTAGGGCCGAATCTTCATAGAACTACGGAGTACACCGCAACGGGCCAAGCGCTGCCATGCCTTTGGTTGAGTGACTAGTGATTGTCAAGGAGTCAGAGGCTGACTGGCGGTGGGCTGAGTCGTCGGGCTTTGCCTGTCTTCCACCACGTGGCCTGCGGAAAATTAGGCCGATAGAAGGCTAGTGTTTGAGGTGTTCTGGACACCAGAAAAAGTGTTGGTGTCATATATCAGGTGCACGGATGCACGACAGCTGGAAAAAACTGACGCTGCACCAGTGGATTGGTGTGTGGCTCTGTAATCTGTGCCATACCACCGTACATATTACATACTGCGTTTGGAGTACGTACTACGTAGTACAGTGTCACAACCACGAGTACACCGTACAAAACGTGGTTGTTAATACATTACAGTTACTCCGCGCCAGTCAAATACACTAATCTGCAAAGAGACTAGAAGCAGCATGGCTGTTCCCGTGACCTACGCAAAGCCTTACTTAGCGTAGGCTCCTAGTGGAGTTTAATCCATTTCAGGGAACCGATAAGCTGAAACCCTGGCTGAGGCCGTTACCTGATGTGTTATTACATAGTGAACATCCAGAGGGCAAGCTGCTCGTTGTGGAGAGGATGATGATATTCCGACCGAGAAAGATCTTCGTTACCGACTGCGCATGGCGGTTGAAGTCCATTTTGTTGTTGATTTGTTGTTGAGTACCGAATTAGGGTTTAGACTAACAGATTTCGTACCCAGTGCCGAGACGTTGGGACCTCGTGTCTTTCGTGATGCTCTCGAATCATGACCCAACACATTGTTAGCTCCAGGCTGAAAGATAGGCGACCAGCCACGTCAATCAAGACCGAGGTTTCAGATAACCGCGATACAATATGACCATCGGTATCTTTCCGCAAAAATCCTTTCGTGTTCATTGGTAGGCTTTACGACTGGCTGGGGAACGTAGCCATGCACAGACATTGCTCACTATTCGGTGTCCACTATGTATGAAGTGTATGTAGCATGTATCTAGTAGCCACGCATCGATGAAGTCTCGATATGAGGACGAGTAATGCTTCAAGAAACCCATATCTGTCATCAGAACCAACAAACGTTGCAGATGGTCGGTTCACCGACATTCTCCTCGTATGCAGAGGCATATATCAACTGCCGGCCATTCCGGCGAGGATACTCGCTCAAACAGCAGCGATCATCAACCACATGGCATGACGAGTGATACATCCTCCCTCATGTATGTTAGTACGTATTCTGATCTGTCAACACTCCACCTTTCACCACGTGGAACAAGGATATGATAGGCAGAGACTCAAAAACTGGCCGAAGTAAGTCGCTTTGACCGCCAGCTGAGATCTCCACCTCACAAAGACATAACATAACAAAGACTCGTAAAGTGAAAGAGACAAACGTGGGGTTTTCTTTTTCTTTCTTTCGAACGGTCTGTGCGGGAAGTCGATGAATCAGTTGTCTGAATCTGGTGAACCTCGCTGAGGTGAACCGTATGTACCTACCTTGTTGTTACGTACCTGTCAAGATGACTGTCGAAACAAAACATCTCACCTCGTGTCGTCTCATAAGGCGTCCACGGGACATCACCGGATTCATCTAGAAGAGGTTAAAGGACCGAACGACCTGAGACGCAAAGATCGAGAGCGCGAGCGGCAAAGCTAGGTGCCTAATCCTTTTACCATGTACTAGTTACCATTGGCATCGTACTCCGGTTACTTAGCACGATCCCCCCCCCCCGCCTCTTGTAATTCTCTTGATATGACGACGATGACTTTCACACGCTATAGCTGCTGTGACTGTGTGCCTGGATTCATAAAAACGAGTGTATAATACATATTTACTTCGTCGATAGAGTCAGGTTATAGTTGACAGCGCTCCCGCTTTCGAGCCTCGTATTTTAGTTCGTACGGGTAGTCGGGAAATCCTGCATATGAAGCAGTCCATGACATTCTTGTCGTCTTTGTTACTCACGAATTCTTTGTTTCTTTCCGCAGCAGGGTAGATTAGTTGTCTCTACTCTAGCCAATCTACTGATCTGTCACAACACCTAACCCACTGTATTCCCTTCCGCTCAACTCTCAATTTTCATCTAGTGGCTGACAAGCCACCAACAGCTTGAATGCCATTTCCACGTGGTCGTGGGTTCCTCCTTACCTCTTTGGTCGGGCTGCATCCTGTAATTTTCGCTTCTCGTATTGCTGCACGTATCATTGAGATATGAGAACAATTTATTTCGTCTCGATCGCCGCGTGGAGTAGTCAACAAAATACAAACCCCGAGAGCCCTAATCTTTTGGCGCACTGTAACACTAACCAATGATGAGGCCTCGATAGGGTCTACAAGGTTCTGAAATTAATATACGTAGCTCTGCCCCTATCTCTCCATGCCGAGAACACGTGCGAACCAAGATGGGCCTCTTAGTGGTGCTATAGTTGAACTTTCGCTTGATGTAATGAGTTCAGACCCTGTAAACCATCAAAGGTTTTTTTTTCCCCTCCTTCTACAATACTACTGCCCGCGACTTGGACTTTTTCGGTATGTAATTAATACAAGGGTGGAAAGTCAACTCGATTGCCGGGCTTAGTATTATTGACACTTTTGGTATACCGTTTTTGAAGATGGTCCGCTTTCTCGGTGCCACATAACTCGAACGAATGTTTATTGACTGTTCGGGCAGCATGGCAAATGAAGAACACGCGTTGTAGGTTGCACAGGGAATCATTTCATTCCAATTACGACTGACAATAACGGATGCGGGAAAAGCACGGGGTGTATCAAACAATCCATAAGTAATCCTCAAAACACCCATCATGCTTTTGATATGTCTCGAAAATCCCTGCTGATGCAAGATGCATTCACTAGTTTATACTTCCCGGCAAGAGATCAGCTATATACGCAGCGTGGTCGATCAACCTGCCGTTGACCAGTTAAATCGTCACAGTGTAGGCATCAACAAAACGACGGACAGGTTTCGAACAACGACTATTGCCATGATGGCGTTCTTAAATAGATACTCAGATTGACATGCATATAGAGTACGTACACCTTTCGCTTGGCAAGAGATGAATACCCTCCGTAATGGTTCAGGTAACTATCGCATTGTTGGGGTCGTCAGCAAACGCGGGAATGAGTCGGGTAGCTCGCGCCCTAAACTAAATATTGGTATGGTGAGTTTGGATGGTGACAAATCAATTGGGATCGCAAGCGTCGAGAGAGCTTTCTCGAAGAGATAGGTTCGTCTGCAATCTATGTAAAAGATGGTAAGTTATCCTTTGCGCACATATCATTCTCTCGAGTCATATCAGGCCTGATATAACCTAGGTCGACAGATTGATATGATACATCCGAATTAAAGTCGAGACTAGTCAAGCATTACTCAACACAACGCACGAGAGACTCTGGATACAAGACAGTCTGAATCATGGATACAGGAAGCGTACAACCGTATCGGTATTATTGCTTTACTTCTGATTGCTTGATTGTGGCATGCCTGCAGATGCGCCCCAGTGATCTTCACAAGGCGGCTGCTTTCTGGGTCGGCAGCTGGCCAATCACTGATCGTCACACAGACCCAAAATTGCTCAATCAGGTCTAGTCCGGTCCCACGTTGTTTTTTATATTTTTTTTAATTCTTTTGGTCTCCGGCACTAAAGTCATAGCATACAGACCGAAGAATACCGTATCTCTCATACAGTACCATGTCAATCTGTACCCACGTTTGCATTACCAATATCCTCCCCAAAGCGGAATGTCCTCTTATTCTCGGGAGACCAAGTGGAAGCTGGAGCCGTACTTTTCGGATAAGAATCTCTCCATGCCAAACTCAAATATTTATCTTCAACTGCCACTGCCCCACCAACTGCTTAGAACGGGTTCCTCTGCTTCGAGGGTTTCGGTCTACTCCTGCCGTTCTCTGCTGGGGTGACATGACTCAGTTGGGTCGTGGCTGGGTCCCTACATGCATCAATTCAGTACTGGGATTATACCGCGTGCTGGCAAAGCAAAGAAATAACCCTGCCTTGCTTTTATGCAAAACTTACGACGTACGTACTATGTATGTAGATAGTCATACACGCTAGCCCAACTTGGTTACTATGTAGCATGGTAGCCCCGCTTTTCTTGGTTCACCCCAAGGGAGCCAGCCCATCTCCACTGTCACATACATCGTCACATACGGTATTTACAGAGCACTTCCGCATTGTACCCGAATCGACGAGTCAGCGTAAATACACGTTCTCGTATGCATACGTACAGCATACTGCGACTGGGTGGTACCCGCTGAGGAGTCTTCATCCATCCCGATTGTAACATTTTCCCATCTCTGACTCTACTATGTATGTATGTATGTATGTATTACTCGATAGCAACACGCCTGATTACTATTCTACCTGCTCCGTACCTTACCTTATTATTTCGCTGCTGTACGGAGCAGCCCTCGTAAATTACATTACCTGCCCGCCTGCCTTTCCGATTGCCTCATCGCAATGTCTTTTTCCCTCTTCCTTCCCTCCTTACTCTTACTTTTCCTCCACTATATCCCCATCCACCCCTGTACCTGATTTTCTTCTTGCCTCTTCCTAAGAGAAACCTTCGTCGATCTTCACCTCATACTCATTATTACTCCAAATATATTTCCCCCCTCCGCCCCCCCAAGTCCTCCTGACCTGGGTTCAATGACTGAGATATCTGCTGGTAATTCGCTTCCATCAGATCTACTCACCACCCTACCATACACCAGTACCACCGCTGCACACCCACCTGACACCACTGCAGACCCCTCGTCCGCCGTTCCGCCTTCCGCCGCCAAATACTCTCACACCGCCGGCTCGATCTCAAAAGGCAATCGCAGGTCTCTTGCCGGCTTCGCTTTGGAGAAGACTTCGAACGTGATCGCCACACTCACCACCTCTTTGGCCACCATCTCCACGCCGGCTTTGCGAACCAGTTCGTCTACCGGCAGCCTCGCAAGGCATTCACATAGGTACTCTCAGGTTGGAGCTGCTTCGCTCTCGGCGGATCGGGAGTTAAGCAACGAGGAGTTACCAGCCCTGCCTCTTATCAAAGCTCCTGCATCGGGTCTCAGTCGCCGGGGTACAGTGCGGCTGCTGCCACAAGACTCACTCAGTGTGGATAATCCTTCGGCTGCGCGCGCCAACAAAATGCATCAAACATCGTCAAGACTCCTCCGCATGACGGAGGATGAACGTCCTTTTACAAAGGTACGCCGGGCTTCTCGAGAGGATTTACTCCTGGAAAATGTGCTAATTATCATAGGACTTCAACGATCTGTTCGCTACGCTGATGGTGAGCTTGAAATTGGATACGCATCGTGTGCGCTTCACTAGATTCGAGCACACCTTCACTTCGGAGGAGGCAATCAACAATTTGGGATCTTTGAAATTCTCTCAATCCAACCGCATGCCAGACCCTAAAGATCCATCACGTATTGTCACTACCACAACCACCACTACCTTCTCCATGGCAAAAGAAATGGCTCGATCAGTATGTCAACGGTTCGCTGACGCACGCTTCATCGAGTCGGTCGATGGTCGAGGCAACCCTTTCTTTCCCATGAAAGGAGGCCTTTATCAATTGACTCCCAAGGGAATCAACATTCTGCAACGCTTCTGCCAACGAAATGGCATTACTGCTCGACATGTTATGGAAGTGCTGGAATCTCCGCGTAACACCATGCAGCTCGTCAATTTGGAACGTGACTCGGAAACGGACAAGCTTTCCACAGATCGTGCGACTATCGAGGTCATTTTCCGTCGCTTTGCCGGTCAAGACGGCCCTAACATCAAATCATCCACATCCAGCTCCGACTCCGATTCACTAAGCGACTATTCTAATGGTCTCGTGGGGGTAAAGATGGCTAAAGAAAGGAAAGTTGGCGACAAGTTCTTTGCGAACACTTTTACCGGAAAAGCAGCCGTCGACTGGTTAATGGACTGCTCGACCACCAACGACCGCCGCGAAACCTGCTTGATCGCTGCTTTGTTCATCAAACACGGTCTCATCACCTCTGTTCAAGAGGATCGACCTTACGCCGCCCAGGAACCTACTGCTGTTGATTTCCAGCCCACCAAACATGCTATCTACACCGTGACTGAGCATGGACAACGTGTATGTGGTTGGATAGCTCGTGATAAGAGCAACGTATCGCAATATGACGGCCGAGGCGCACGCGATTCCAACAATGCTCGTCTCAACCACATCTTGCATGATCCGGCACTTCGCCTGTTGTTCCGGGAGTTCCTACGCTATTCTTTGTGTGAGGAGAACCTGTCATTCTACCTTGACGTTTCAGAATTTACCTCGCATTACCATCGTTTGGAGAAAACAGGTGCTTTGAACAAGATCGAAACCGTCAGAGAGACTCTTGCCGCCGCTTACGGTCTCTACAATGCTTTCTTGGCGCCTGGTTCGCCTTGTGAACTGAATATCGAGCACGGTCTTCGAAACAGTCTCGCCAGCCGCATGACCAAAGCTGTTGGGGATGATGAGTCTATGCTTAAGAGCCTCCAGGAAGTCGTCAACTTGTTTGAGTTGGCTCAGACTTCGGTCTTCAAGTTGATGTCAAGTGTAAGTCTGCATCTCTATTGTATCCGGATGTATTACTAATTACCGACCAGGACTCTGTTCCCAAATTCGTGCGCGACCCCAAATACTCGGTCGTATTACAGGAGCATGAATTCGACATCGGAACAAATGGGCGCTCATATTCACCCACTCCAGCCCCAGTTCCTGAGCGATCCCTAAGCAGATCCGTGCGAACATAAACCAATCATTCTCAAGCCTTCGAAAAAATCACCAATCTCTCACTTGACGTCTTCCGGTCATCATTTCTTATACTGCCACGGTAATCTGATAGACATGGCTGAACGAATATCCTTAATTCCACCTGAAAATCTCTGCTTATTATCAGAGCACTTTCGAAAGAGTTACGACTTTCCTTATTCTCTATGGGTCACACGATAGACGTGAAGACGGGCACTGGTTACATCTTCCTTTTCCGTGTACTTTTCTTTTCTGGCAGGGGGCAATTTTTGGACCAGCGAAACGAACTGATATACGAAACCGCCTGCATCTCTTTCCTTCTCCCTTTTTCTCCTTTCTCCCATGAAGCATTGAATGGGCGTTGTCATTACACATAACGGTTTGCGGGGTTTTATTACCATTTTTCCTCACTTGATATCAAAATTCGCACATTATGCATGTGGCTATTTCTACTTTTTTTTTTTGCATCATATGGAAGCAATTTTCCTGTTTGCTTGAATTCTCTTGATACACAAGCGTATAGTGGGAGGCTTTTTTTTTTCTTCTATCACCTTTATATTGTTGATTACCATTTTCGTTTGTCTCATCAATGTCCGGTTTTTCATGTGCAAGTATATATATCTCAATCTCGATAATAACATGAGCATGAACAGCCGTGCCCAATTGAATTGCGATAATCCACAAGTCAAACAAACAACATAAAAGCACTGCTGCGTGTCTCTTGGTGAGAGGGTCCATCATAGACGCTTGTTGGAAGGTTGCGGTAGATGTGAAGCTTAGTCACGTGACTGACCGTCCAGCAAGCCGCTGAATAGATTCTCCGAGGCGCATATGCCATCCATCAATAACCTTATTGAGACTCGGACAAGACGAGCCTTGCTCCCCAACATCTCAACTTCACAAGTGAGCTTCCCACAATCCTTCCCGCAGCTCACTAGAGGAAAATCAATAGGAGGTGTACGCGCCACCAGCCAAGAACACAAAATGGCGACTGACCCTCTTCTTTCCGACCCTTTGCTGTCCTTGCGACGAGCAATCGCAGCTCAAGCACTTCCAACACCGACAACCTCCTCAGACGTCTTCAATGCAGCAGACAACCTCACAGACGACCTCGCAAAAGCCAACCATTTATACTTCACTCATCCGATCCCGCACACCTTACCGCTCAGCACATTAACGCGTTTCGTCTCCACGGCAAATAATGATGCTCAAGTCGATCTGCGCAGTATCTTCTTTGCGTGGCAGAAGAAGGATGTCGCTATTCCAGAGTACATTGCATCTGCGCAGGAGGTCAATGAGGCCTTAAAAGCAAAGAAGGAGCAGGAAGGCGGCAATGAGGAGCAAGTGTTGAATTTGGTCTTCGTGGAGCGCTTGGATTTGATTACTTGGCTTGAAGGTGCTTCGGATGATAGTGAATATATCAAGCCGTTGGAAGGTGCTGCAGCGGCGGCAGCGGCGGCTGCTGATGTGACTGCTCCTGTCATGGCAGCTGATGCTGCGACGGCTGCTGTGCCCAAAGCAGCGGTCCCAGCGGCAGCAGCTCCAGGAGCCAGACCAACCAAAGTGATTGATCCTCAATTACAAGAGATTTACAATGGCGAGCGGAAATTGGGTGATCGAAATACCGTCCTCCGCGGTATAAAACCAACGGTATGCTTCATCTGCTGGTCATGCACTTTCCTTGAGTACCAGCTAATTAAAACTTATAGGACTTCTCTCATATCCGCAAAACTGCAGAGATCTTTCTTGGTCGCAACCGCTCCTCGCGCGGTCAATATCCACCCGGAAGCAATAAAGCTCCGCCAGGCAAAGGAGGAATCATTGTACCTGCTCCCTCAGCCGGTCTTGCACTTCCCAAGAAACCAGTTTCTTCGTCATCATCAAGAAGTTCACGACACCCCGACCCGATCATCCTCCTCTCTCCGTCCGCCTCATCACCTATTCGCCTGTCCAATATTAAGACGTTCCTTCAAGATGGCGTCTTCGTACCCCCTGACCACCCTACACTGGCATCCGACTCAAGCTTAAATATGCAAATTATCACCCGCCAAACCCGCCTCGGAAATGCAGCAGGCAGCCAAGGCGGTAGCGGGGTTGCAGGTCGCGCCGCACCTTCCAGCCAAAGACCAACACGCTTCATCCTCGCCGACAGCACAGCAAACTTCAAACCAGATTATTGGCAACGACTCGTCGCCGTATTCACGACAGGCCAGGCATGGCAGTTCAAGACATATAAATGGTCCAACCCGCCCGAACTCTTTAGGCATGCTGCAGGTATCTACGTAGGTATGACTGGCGAGCATGTCCCCAATCAGATTAAGGATTGGGGTCGTGGTGTAAGCACTTTCACTCTATCTCGCTGGGACGAGAAAAAGGGAGTTGATGGTGCTGGACGATGGCTTGACAGGGAGATAGTTGAACATATTTGGGATGTCATTGAGAATAATATGAAGGCCAAAGGATGGACGAAATGAGTCGTCTGCTTCTCTGTCTCATACCCATGTCTTACATTTCTTCCTTTCTTGATCTGTGTATTTTTGATTTATCATTTTTTCCATCTAATTTTCTATGTTTTGGAGCGAGGGTATGTCAAAATCATTTGCAGTGCATCCAGTGGCTTTTTCTTTCACTTTGTGACATCTAGACAGGATCAGTTCTCTTGAGACGGGGTGAGATATCGAGTCAATTCAAAGTTATGATCAACTTCAATTCCTCTTCTTCCCTCTTTCTGTGGCCCTGAGGCTCAGTTCAGGAGTCAGTCGAACTAATGGCCTCGGGACATGGTCGCTATTTCCCAGGCCACGTCTCATTTTAATAGTTCCTGTTGCCAGCCTCTTCTCTGACACTCCATCAGGTTCGACTTGCCTGCCGCTTCCAATTGAAAGTCTTCCTCTTACCTCGTTTGGCAGACTGTCACTTCATGTGATGACTTCCGGCTGCTTCTCCTCACCCATCATCTTCCTGCCCTCGTTACAATATCCTATTATAACAATATCTCACATTCAACCTCTTCATCTACCCTGCACACATATCTGTGCACCCATGATCTTGTGCTGCTGGGTTCTACTCGGCTCGTCTTCTCATATGAGTCTCTGATCTTGGGTGTTGCCCTTTCCTCGAACTATCACTATTTGACCTCGGCCTTCTGCTGTTCGAGCTGTCCTCTTCGCCAACTGGGTCTGCCAATGCCAGGAATCAGTCTTCGGTATAATTTGATCATACTCTCCTCCTGCTAGGACCTGTTCGGAGCTGAACTATCCTCATCGGGACAAACACAATCCTGTTAGACCCAATCTTTGTCAAAAATATGGCTGATTTTCATATGGCTATGACCAACAACGGTCAGACTAGCACGTACGCCATCAAGCGTGCTATCGTCATGTCTTTGATTATTTGACTATATTCTGACAATTGGTTCCTGTTTCTCTAGATCTTGCACTGCCAATTGACTATCTTATTGAGAAGACAGTCGAGACAGCCGTGAACAAAGCTGCTGTCAAAGTCGACGAGTTTGTCAATCAAGCTGTTGGCCGTTTGAATAGCGCTGCCGAGGACGCTGCCCACGGAACTCTCAACAAAGTGGACGATTGCATCGAAAAGGCTTTGGGCAAAGCGTTTGCCAAATGCTTGAATAAGGTCGATGTGATACAATCATCCATCCCAACAGGGCAGAGATACACTTTCAAAAAAAAAATTGGACTCTGGAGTACCTGGCCATTCTTTCGACAGGTTTTCTCTTCCTCTTCGGATTATGACTTGACCACGATGTGAACGAAATCTAATCCCAATGCTGCTAAATTCTGTTCACGATCGGAAGATCATAGCTAACTGTTACAAATTCAACTTGATCATCCGTCAATATGATGGCTGAGTACGCAGACTACGTTGAGCCCGACCTCTCCGACGAGAATGATATTGGCTTGTTGGGTAGGAAGACAGCTTGTGAAAAGCTACCACTTTAGATGGGATGGAATTTTTGGACAACTGCATACCTAAAATCGCTGAGGACTGAACTTTGGCAAGACGAGGCAGGAGGATGCTTACGAAGATGGTGATTGATTTAGTAGCTTCCTTGTCCAATCTAATGTGATGTGAAGCAACGTCTCTGCAAATGATATGTAGGTTGTTGAGCTGGTTTTCTCTTTCAAAATTTGATCGTTGACATTATGCTGATAGAATCAGATACTTAAATAAATGTTGGTTTGGTAATCATTCTTCCAGTAGGTGTTTCCACTTTCCGGAATTCCCCTTGCCAACCTCTTCAATTTCGATTTGCTTACCCCTTCTAGTGGAACATCTAATAGGATCAGTTTTCCCTCCATATTTTTCCAACCATTCGATCTCCGCTTAGCTCTAACATCTATCACGATTGGGTACTGCTTGGCCGGTCGAAAAGCATGGCTGAAACGATTGTAGCCTCTACCAATAGCCCTCTGAGTGGTAGGTACACGATCAATGATCATTTCTAGAAGTTTTGCGAGAAAGTGGTTCATTGCTGAGTTCGTTTCTTTGTGCTACGGTAGGGCACCTATTCTCACTTGATTATTTGGTTGAAAAAGCTGTTGAGATCGCGGTGAATAAGACTCTTATCAAAGTCGATGAATTCAACAACCTAGCTGCTAAAACTGTTGAAAACGCTTTTGACCAAGCTTTGGCCAAGTTCTCACAGCGATTGGATGAGGTTGTCGACACCGCCGTCCAAAGAGTCGAGGAAGCTGCTGATTTTGCATATGAACAAGCCTGTGGGCTGCTGTTGGAACAAGTTGTATGAAGCACAATTATCTGCTCAGCAGGTCGAAGAAGTTGTCAACAAAGTGGTCAAAAGGTCCTCTGACCAAACTTTTGCCAAATTCTCAGAGCAAGTCATAGAAGGGCTATCGTCTACCGAGAAAGTAGAAGAAACTATTCAAAAGGCTTGCGATGATGCCTTGGCCAAGTTTCCTGAACGACTCGGTGAGCTTTCGAAGTCTCACAGAAATCAGATAAACCAGTAAGGAGCTGTGGCACAAAGGGAGTAAACTGCAGGACACGCTGCGATCCATGCCCTTCGAGGATCGGAGCAAGGACCCATGGAGATCGACGGGGACGATATTCTTTCGGTGCCAAAGCCCGAAGAAGATTCTGACGAAGACGATCATGAAGATACTCCAGAAGATGCTTTTGATGAAACTTGTGAATACCCGCGCTCCGGTTCAGTCTAACTACCAGAGACCCAGCATGAGTCAAAAGAACACGACACAGAGGCAGTGAACATCACATAAGCCACCGGACATATGTATGACGACGAGATTGAAAATGAAGAGGGCTGCCTTGGAGTATTACCTCTCGCAGAACCCTAATTATACCCGCCCTTATCCCTAGCCAAACTTCTCCTTTATTTTCGAACCCCTTCAGAAGAGATTCAAACTTGTAGTCGACAAAGGTGAGCAACTGAAGCTTCTAATGAACCGTCGTGCTATCAAATGTCTCGGCAATGCAACCAGAAAAGGG